>VMOF01000002.1:36343433-36943433 GCA_011764245.1 Trialeurodes vaporariorum | reverse complement strand
ACATATGACTAAGACGTACCATCAAAAACTTCTAACCTGGATAGTTGTACACGGAGAAAAAAATCGGTTATGAGAACTGAACTTCGGCTCTTATGGAACACCGAGGTGTTCGGTTACAGTGACCAAAGTTTTCGGTTGTGAGTACGGAACTTCAGTTAGGAGTACCGAAGGTTTCGGTAAATGTGACTAATACTATGACTCACATTTTGTCCCTACTGAACCACTTAGGTACTCCTAACTGAAGTTCGGTGCTCACAACTGAAAACTTCGGTTACTGGAACCAAACACCCTCGGTGTTCCATATGAACCGAAGTTTTTTTCTCCGTGCATTGGAATTCGATGACCAAATGTAGTCATTCTAATACAGTTGCACTTTTGTTTAAAATCGATTTTCGATGAATTAAATATACAAATTTTATTTAAGGTTTTTAAAATAAGAGGTTAAAAAAAAAAAAAAAAAAAAAAAAAACAGAATCAAATCGCCAATGCTGCCATACTTTAGGCTACTGCCATACTTTTGCTTTGTTTCATGACCAATTTTCGACGGAAATGGAATAACTTAGGAGCTTCACTTTCCATCTAAACCATGTCAATTTCCATAGAAATCACACCGATTTCCACGTTAATAAATTCCCATGGAAACAACTCATGTGGTGTAACTATCCACGGTATAAATGTTTCATGACCAATTTCCCATGGAAATAGAATACCTTAGGAACTACACTTTCCATCTCTAAACCATCGAGCCGATCATTTACTTCATCGTTAAACCGATCGTTAAGACTGTGTATGAGTGATTCTATTGGTCGAATATTTTAAAACTTAGCCGCTGTTATGGTAACCATCGTTATAGTGTCCGTTTTTTAAAGGTTACTGAATAGCCTTTATAAAACGAGACTCTTAAGGATGGTTACCATAGCAACAGCCAAGTTTTACAATTTCCGACTAATAGCATCACTTGTAGACAACTTTAACGATCAGTTTAACGATAAAGTAAATAATCGGCTCGCATGTCAATTTCCATAGAAATCACACCGATTTTATTCCCATGGAGAATTGGTCATGGAAACGCTTTTATTCGGATATATTCCTTTCATATTTTCTTATCATTTTGTTCTCCTCTTCGTATTTGTCAACAGAATTCTGGGAGGCTCACTTCAACTGTCGCTACCCTAACAGCTCCTTGACTCCGTATAACGGCAACTACACGAAAATGTGCACGACCAAGGAGAAGCTGACAAGAGAAACGACCGCATTTGAAAATCAGCTTCAGTTCGTCAGCGACGCTGTCATGGCCTTTGCCTACGCTTTCAAAGACATGCACAGAGATCTCTGTCATAACGAATCAGGGCTCTGCGAGGCAATGAATCCGAGCTCAGGACCAGAACTGCTCAAATATCTTAGAAATGTCAGCTTCACAGGTAATATTCCTTTAATTTTGGTCGTTATAATACACTGAAAAAAATAAATAGTTAAAAAAATACAGAACAAAACGATTTGCTAAATTAACCTATAATTTTGTTAAATTAACAACTCAAATGCTAAATCAGCAATTCATCTTGTTAGCTTAACAACTAACTTTGCCCAACCAGCAAATCAAATAGTAAAAATAACAATTTTTATGCTGGAATAACAAATTAGTAAGTAAAATCAGCAATTTATTTTGCTGATATAACAAGCTGAATTGTTAGATCAACTAATTGGGTTAAGTTCTGTATGTTTTTAACTATTAAAACTTGCTAAATTGACAAGGTCTATTTCGTTAAAAGAACACCATTATGTGGTTGATTTAACAACTATTTTTGTAAACTCAGCAAATAAATTGTGAACTTTACAGAAAACCCTGGTTGATTTAGCAACTTTCAATTTTTGTTAAATCAGCAAATTTTGAATTGTTGCTTTAACAATTGATTTTTTTCAGTGTAGCATAGACAAATAGAGACCTATTACACTTTGCTATGTATCCCGTATTATGAAAGTGAGGCAAGTAAATGGGATCATTCCTGTTCGGGGGCTCAACAAAACAACAGCTAACGCAGTCGCCTACTGTCGTGAGTATTGCTCCAATCAAAATCAACTCGGGGAAAAAAACCGCTGTATTTAACTATTTGCTTCGTGAAAAGTATGGATAACACTTAAACACGGTTAGTTTGGGTACTCACTTTGTTTGAGAAACTTCCCTAAGGACAGTACTGAAAAACTGAAAAGATACATGACTCAGGTAACGGAAATAACAGAGGCTTCGGCGTCTCAGAACTATTCATTATTCAAACTTTCTGCTTCTGATAAACTGATCAAAACCAAAAAAAAAAAAACAAAAACAAAAAATGCGTGCATTTTTCTACTTAGTTTTTTCATTATTATTATTATTATTATTTTGACGATATTATGACTCTTGGACAGTCGAGTATTTTTTTTTTTTCTTTTTAAACGCAATTACCACAGAATAATATTTATAAAAATTTTCATCTAACAAATGGAATAAAAACTCACCTTAAACGTTAGAGGTTATTTGTTTCAGTTCGGTTCATTTTCCCGCAAATTACTTTTTCATGGTCGGCCGACCAAGCCCTCTAATTAGCGGACACTTCCCTCAAACAGACATTTTCACGGTCTTGATGCTGTCCGCCGCTCGGGGGAGATCTCACTGTACATCATTATGAAAAGTGTCTAATTATTAAAAGAAAAAACTAGAGGATATTCCATTATGCAAATGTTGAAAGAGCGTGCCAAAATAACGATAGTAAAAGTTTGAGACCATGTTGAAAAAAAAAGAGGAAAAGAACGAAACAGAAAAAAAACAAGCTATTGCTAGATTGGTGAGGTTTCTGTTTCATGAGAGAAAAAAATCATATCATTCAATAGGCAAATTGCCAAAGGGTTCAGTGAAGTATAAAAATATTTGATTATTCCCGCATTGTTTCACCTCAGCGTGATTACAAAAATTAAATTTTAATATGCGAATACTTATACCTCAAAGCGGCAAAGCGCGGTCTTAAAAATAGTGCTGTCTTTGAACAAAACGCAACGCCTCATTTTCAGACGTGACTTTAACTCAAAGAGTAAAACTTCATATTTACACCGAGTAAAGCGCTGATCTGTTTCGGGAGCTTCATTTGTACCTAGTTTGTTATTGAAAAAAAGTCTGGTACTTTGAAGGAGAAGGAATCCCCCCCTTTTCCTCATCATATTTTCCTGAATTTCTTCAAAGCACAGAATTATGTCATCAACCAAAGACTTTCATTGCATCGTTGGAGAACAAACAATTATTGCGACGAAAGACCGAGGCAAGGAGAAACATAGTTTGGTCTCACTTTTAGTAAGTTATATATTAGAAATTGAAACCGCAAATTAATACGCGGGAAACTAAAAAGGAAAAAGAGAAAAAAATACCGCTCACATTTCTCAGAATTCAGTTCCACCACCCCCCACCCCCCACACCCCCATTACCCATTTCTATGTGCACCTCTTTATTCGTGTCAACCACAACTATTCTAACTCAACAAAATTCCCTGAAATAAATGTTGGCACACAATGCATCAAGTGATATGAGAAGGGAAAAAGGAAACAATACAAGTTTTTGCTCGTTAAAAAGTATTAATTGAATCGGCTTACTCAGTCACTCACAATCACTCTGTCGCGATTCTGTTTGCGCATGCGGGTTTTCAAGAGCTTAGCAGCTGAGTTGAGCTGACATAGTTTGCGACCAAGTTTTTGTTGTAGGCAGACAAAACAAATACAGCTCTGCTGGCTAACTTTTGCTGTATATGATGTGATTGCTTCGTAAATTTTTTGCGTAAAAACCAGCGAAAATGACAATGAGTTTATTGAAAAATCACACAAAATTGTCACCTTCTCGCAAAAATGTCTTTACCCAATACCCAGTAAGCAAAAAACGTCTTCAATCTGTCTTTAAGATATCAAAACAATGGTCATTATTATTTTATTTTAAAAACAATAATTTATTCAATGTTCCGCAGGGTTGTCGGGAGACCATTTTCGATTCGACTTGAATGGGGACGGACCCGCTCGATACAACATCATCCACTACAAAAGGACTTCGGAAACCACTTACGAGTGGGTGAAGGTTGGTGAATATATCGAGGGTGAACTCCATCTCAACATGTCAGGTAGGAATTATCTTATTAACTACAAGGCGCGTAATCTGCATTCTGCTAACCTCTTGATGCCTATACCGCGTCTAATCTATACTCAACTCTTTGATCCCTTGCTGCGCTGGACGTGCTTGTACCATCGGGCACCAAGATTTTATAATTAGAATGTCGAACTTGTCTTGGGTTAAAGCTTCCTTCTTCGAATAAATAAATGCGATGGATCCTCCTAAAGCCCCAGGATAAGAAAAGATTCGAAGCAAAGGAAATAAAGGCTGATGAGAGAATTTTTTTTTTTTTTTACTCGAAGACTTGAAATTCTAAAAAAAAACTAGCAATGAAATAGAGGGTTTTAGTAATGGCGATGAGCGTTCCAAACATGGGCGCACCCAGGATTTCTGTATGAAGGGGGCCAAGTTGTCATTTCATATGGGGGGTATGGGGGTCCTCCCCCGGAAAATGTTGAAAATTTAGCTTTTCTTAGACGCAAAATTAAGCTACTTCTATTCAAAAACCATATTGAATTAACTCTCGAGAAAAATGAGATTTTCCGAGATTATGCTAAAATTACGGAAATATCTTCATCATGCTGATATTACGGGAATATCTTCATCATGCTGATAGAAAGACGGAATCTTCAGGAAATCTAGATTTCAGAAGAAGATCAAGCGAAATTAATAATTAAGGACAGGTATAAGGTCGCTGTCGGTAAAGATGTGTTCCTCCAAGGAAAACGATGTTTCATGACATTGATACTTTTTTTGAACTCATTTCCTTTCACATCTTTTCTTTTTCTCTCTTCCTCTTTTCCTCTTCTCTCTTCCTCTTTTTCTCATTTTTTCCTTTCCTCCTTTTTTTTCTTCGTGTGGGGGGAGGGGGGATTGGCCCTCTAGCCCCCCTGGATGCGCCCATGGTTCCAAACAAAGACAGTTTGCGTCCCTCCCCACTCTCACGTGACCCCCATGTACTACGCCATCACTCTCTAATTTCAAAAATCGTATATAGAGACATCTTTCGTGAAATTTTTTGGCTGAAATGAAATCCTCGAGGCATTTTAACGCGATTTTGATCATAAAATGTTGTAAAACAAGGCCCTGTATATGAATTTCGAAACTAGAAAGATATGGGTATACTATACATGGGGGTCACGCGAGAAAGAGTGAGATAGTTTGGAACGCTACACGAGTTTTATCACAACCGATTGCGACCGATGAGTGCGTTGTTGTGGCTGTTGCGGCTAACCGTTGACTTCGCACTAAAACCGTCTATAGTTGAGCTCTATTTACACGTGTTCATAAATTGATTTCGAAATATTCAAACAAAGGCGATATGAAGGACCTGGCACTGGCCTCAAGTAAAATTCGCCATCTGCAAGGTTGTCTAGGATGTGCGAACAAATCATTTCGTACAAATTAAAAACATCACTATCTCGGTTTTCCTGATTTCCGTCAATGAAAAAAATTGCACATATTTAAGCGCTTTCCTTTTTTCCAAACAGGTCAAATGAATACCACCGATATTATGATAAGAACCGTTAACCTACTCTCAATCAGTACACATTAATGCAAATAGAAGATCTGTTATCTTGTGACAGTGTTGTTGTAATATTGTTCGTCGACTCAACATGGGCGGAGCCAGCAATTTGGCAACTGTAGATTCTATCCATTTGAATGTATGAGAAACAATCGATTCTTGAAGGGGCCATGACCCAATTTCTATTCGATTGTTTCTCATACATTCAAATGGGAAGAATCCGCAGTATAGCCTAATTGCTGGCTCTGCCCATGCGACTCAAGATTATAATTTGCACATTCACTTGAATGACATTATGTTTATTTGTTGGTTTAAAGACTGTCGAAAGAGATATTTCTTACATATTCTGGGAAGTCCAACCTATCAGAAAAAACAGGCTTCCTTTTTCCTCCGTGTTATGAGATAGTAGATTCCATCAGTGGCGTAGCTTGCAATTTGGCAACAATGCAGTTCGTCCATTTAAACCCATGAAAAATATCGAATTATTGGGTGTTCGGTGAACGCATTCGCATTTGACCTTTTACGTGGGTTTAAATGGACTCAATACAACGTTGCCAAATTTCACGGTTGGAGCCCAGTCTTCTTCTACAACATTCTTGCCATAAGCTTCATAGAGGAAAAACAAGGAGAACGTTGGGAACAGATTTAAAATTGAGAAGTGGGGGGGGGGGAGGGGACAAAGAAATTAAAATAAATTCAAACATTGTTTTTAATTGAATTGTGTTTGCAGAAATCCGATTTAGCAACGGGCAACAGAAAGTACCAGAGTCTGTGTGCAGTCTTCCTTGTGAGCTGGGAGAGGCTAAAAAATATGTCGAAGGAGAGAGTTGCTGCTGGCACTGTTTCAACTGTTCTCAATATCAGGTAAAATAAGCATTAAATGAACATCAAACTCGAAAACATACTTATTGATTCATTTTACAAAGAATTTAATCGTTTTTCGTAGAACTGTCCTACCTCCATCCATTTCCACAAAAAACTATCCAATGCGCATTGAAAAAGCAAACGCGCGTTTTCAGCAAAAAACGATTCAATTGTACAAAAAGTAATTATAAGTGTACACAGTCTAGCCATAAGTTCTGTTAATCGCTATTTTGCCGATAGCAGCCAAACGACTGAGAATAAGTGCACAACACTTTTTATATTCTGAAACTAGACAAAAAATGCTACAAAAGCATGCTACTTTCATGTGCCGCAAGCCCCTGTGCTTCACGCAATAAGCAATGATATATGTCAAGGTCGAGTTGCTGTTGGGCGCGTAAAAATTACTAGCTGTGCCTGGTTAAAAATGAAGTTTTGGGCATCAAATTTTCGGGTTAAAAATTAAAAAAAAACTTACGATTTTGTAGCATTTTTTGTCTAGTTTCAGAATATATGTAGTGTTATGTACTTATTTTTAGTCGTTTGGCTGCTATCGGCAAAATAGCGCATAACAGAACTCATGGCAGTCGAGTGTTATCAGTGCGCGCCCAACGGTAGTCCGACGTTGACAGATATCGCTGCCTATTGCGCGAAGCACAGGTGCTTACGTCACATGAAAGTAGCATGGTTTTGTAGCATTTTTTGTCTAGTTTCAGAATATATGCAGAGTTGTGTACTTATTTTCAGTCGTTTGGCTGCTATCGGCAAAATAGCGATTAACAGAACTTATGGCTAGACTGTGTATGTGAAATAAAATTTGCTGGATGATACATCTATACTCACTGTTTTCGCTGCGTTTTATACAGCTTTGTGTCAGAGCGTTCTACCATGACCCCGATACCTATACATGTTAAAGGTATTAATCGAGATTCAATCGACAAAATGGGCGGGCATAGGAATTTGTTTGTCCCTCTCTCCTCCTATTTGAATACATGCGTTAGAAAAAGACGGAGATAGGGGCTAAAGTCACGTGATCCCCCCCCCCCCTCTGATGTCCTAATCTAACACATGCGTTTAAACGGCCGTTCGGTTCGGGTTCAGGTTCCGGTTCAATGTGTTTTTTGCAAAACGGTTCGTGGTTCGAATCGCGGGTCAGATATTTGGCGGTTCGGAGCTGTTTTCGGTTCGCGGTTCAGTTTGGTTTAAAGCCCTGGTTTGGCCTCAAATATATTTTCCCGAAATTTGGCCCATGAATTTCGTTACCCGTTGCATTTTACCCGTTTCATGCGGCAACAATGGCGATTTATGACGCTCCCATCGGACATTCTTAGGCTCTATTTACAGCCTCTCTTGCCGCTCTATTCTTTGTATCATGTTCTTAAATTTAACTGCATGTACCTCCCGTTTACCTGACGTCACACTTTCATTTATTTATTTACTGGAGACGGGTACCGAAGCTCGAGCACAACGTTCAAAGATATTCAATAAAGGTATTCTAGAGAGAATATACCTATAATATAGGTCCTATATATACACCATCAGAAGTGTTCACCTGAGGCGCGGAAGTTTCCTGGAGAAAATTGTGCCCGCAACGCGCTTAAAACAGTTTTAACTCCACCGTCGACTTCGTGGTTTACATGATAATTTAATTTATAGATGGCTAAGTTTCAATGAAAAAAGTAAGATTATTTCTCTTTTCCATGGGCGTAGCTAGAAAATTTTTCTATAGGGGGGCAAAGTCGGAAACTACACTTGCAAATTTAGCCGCTATCAGATATGATTTCAGGCTTAAGCATACACTTGTATGTTCCTTTGTCATAAAGAAAGAAAACAAAACAAAAACAAAACAAAAACAAAAACAAACAAAAATAAAAACAAACAAACAAATACAATTTTGGAACGCTCTGTTGCTCCCGACATTTTTTTACACACATTTTTTTTTACATTTTATTTTTTAATTTTTTATTCTAATTTTTTACAAAAAAAATTGTACAGCAATAGCTTGCAACGGATCCATTGCGATGATTCAAACTGTAATCATAAAAAGTAATTTCTGTTTGTGCTATAGAACATCTTGGACCGCAGTCCTCAAAACATGGAAATCAGATCTGAAAGGATTCTTCTCTCTCTCTCTCTCTCTCTCTCTCTCTCTCTCTCTCTCTCTCTCTCTCTCTCTCTCTCTCTCTTCTCTCTCTCTCTCTCTCTCTCTCTCTCTCTCTCTCTCTCTCTCTCTCTCTCTCTCTCTCTCTCTCTCTCTCTCTCTCTCTCTCTCTCTCTCTCTCTCTCTCTCTCTCTCTCTCTCTCTCTCTCTCTCTCTCTCTCTCTCTCTCTCTCTCTCTCTCTCTCTCTCTCTCTCTCTCTCTCTCTCTCTCTCTCTCTCTCTCTCTCTCTCTCTCTCTCTCTCTCTCTCTTTCTCCGAGGGCTGCGAATTTCGATTTTGACCGAAGCTCCCGCGTGGCTACGAAGATTTTGGTGCGGGACAAATCGTTTGACTCCAATTTATTGCAAGAATGTTCCATTTCTGCTGGCGATTTTTGCCTCGAAACCTCTCTCATGAGGTTGAATCGGAAAAATATTGGGGTGACTCTCCCCCCCCCCCTCAATCCAGTTTTCCTCAATAAGTTTTTCTTGTTGCGCTAACGCCGCTCCAGACTCCAGGTCATTTCGCTTACTTCTTTTGAGCCTCTCGTAAAGTATCGACTGAAGTCTAGTAGGCTAAAATTCAATTTGATTCAGGTGGAGATAAGGTCCTTTTCTTCCATGAAGCAACACAATTTCCATTGAAATTGAGGAGTAAATCTGGAGCACCTCTGTGTGCTACCGCCCCCCTCCCCTCCGACTCCCACCTTTGTTCGGCTCTCCTCTCCTCATACTATACATATCATTCTATTTCCTAGTAGCGACACTGTATCGCCGCACTATAGTCTGAGATCGGAAAAAAATGTGGCAAAAAAATCGGTGAAAAAAAAATAATCGAAAATCATCGTTGTCGACCATTTGAGCTTTGATTGAACACTTTCTAGTGACATCAGTAGGTTTACTTTACTTTTTGAAGGTGGGTCATAATTTCAAATCGGGCCGATTGAACATGCATGTTCCGTGAAAATTTCAAGTCAAAATTTAAACCCAACGAGTAATTGTTTACCTTCAGTGCTATACTAGAAAATACTTTTTACTGAAGGGTTCCGCTGAATTTTCGATATTTCTCATAAGAACCGCGGAAACAGCCGGAAACACATGATTAACAATTGGAAAATAACTTGTCAATTCGGTTACGCTGTCGGTTACGTAACCGACCATTTCAAAACGACTTAATAAAAACAAGATTACTTGTTACAATAATCTCTAATGTTGATTTTTAAAGAAAATTACGGTAATTAAATTGAATTAAAAATTACAGGGCGGAACTTTACAGTATTACCTACCTTTTTAGTATATTTAAGTGCCGCTGGCTAGGACCATAGGCAAATCACGAGATCGGATTTGTTGCGAAAATCGTTTCCAAATAAAATCCATTTGCCGCAGATGTTGATAATTCCTGTTTAGAACGTTAAAACGTGTATGAGAAAATCGTAAGTTACCCAGTTTCACGTTTAAATAAAGTTTTAAGATATTGTAAACCAGTAAAATCCGTGCGTAACCGACGGACAGTTTGGAACCGGAGGACAACCATTTTTCACGATTTATGGCATGAAGAAAAATAATTTCGTAAAAAACGATGGTTTACACGTGTTCTACGGAGTTTTTTAAACATTTCCATGATCTTCAAAATTCAGTCCAGCCTCAAAATAAGGTCAAAAACTTACGTTAAATACCAAAAACTCGTGTGGGGGACACGTAACCGACGGACATTTTGAACCTTAAAACAATCAAAAGAAGTATTTAAATAACTTTAAAAACCAATTAATACTATTGCTTCTCATAAAACTAAGTTCCTTTAACTTAAAAATCAAAACATCGGACTTATTTGATCTTTTTTAAAAATGTAATCTCGTTGGGACACCACCTAGCCCGTTTTGAAATTATGACCCAGGTGCTTTCCGTAGTTTAAATTGATCTTGAAAGTGGATAAAATGACGGATTGATAAGAAATTTGTTCACTGATTTCTGGCCACTTTTTGACGAGTTTCATAGACCATGGTGCGTCGTCCTCTTCTCGCGTCGTCACATCTGCTAGAAGAATTAGTGGGAAAATTTATCACCGACCTATTCGTGGCTGACTCTCTCTATTTAGCCAGCCCGCTCACAACTAACCGCAGGAGTATATTCCATTTGAAAGCAACATCTGCCTTAATTTGACTCGGATTTTGCAGCCCCGGTAATGAAATGCGGCATTGCCAATAAATGGTCAAGTGTCGGGTATAGGTTTTATATAGGTTCGGAGTCTCAGTTTACGCTCGTTAAACCATGGCGTCACGTACAATCTGGCAATGTTGCAGTTTCTAAATAGAAACCCATAAGAAATATCGATTCGAGGGAGTGAACTCTATAATTCGACCTATTTTACGCGTTCAAATGGACAAAATGCAGCGTTGCCGGGTTTCACGTGACGCCACTCCACTGCTCGTTAATGACTCAAAAACGAATGGTCATTTAAAATGTACACTAGTCGCAAACCCATAAAATGTCCAAAAATTCTCAACAGCAATCATCATGCATCCAAACATCGCCAAATTGCACACCGCTGAATATTTCAAAAATAGCTCGAGCGCTGGAAGACCACTTTGATGTATTTTAATTTAAGATAGGCAAAATGGCACACTCAAAGACTGCATAAATGGTCGGGAAAAACATTATTATTAAATGCTTCGAAATTGGTCTCAAGCTCTCAAATAATTCTTGAAAATACCCGAGAATCCGTTTATACAGGAGCACCGGAAATCGGCGCATCTAGGGTGCAATCAAGGACAATGGACCACATATGGAACTATCATAGGGCAGCCGGGGCTCTCGCAGCTTGGGGAGGGGAGGGAATATTTTTTTTATCTTAGTCTGAAGCCCTCCCCCCCACACTTCAACTCACTTTATCCAATACTAGAGGGACCCGGGGCCCCAAGAGATATAGTTATAGCCTGGCCCTTTGCCATGTTAGGCGTAAGGATTAAGGAAGCTACCGAGATGAGCACTGAACAGGTCTCGCAATTAAGATGATTCTAGGGTTGATTAGTTCCAACGGTGGACACCACGTCGCGCTGCTCAAAAAGCCAACAGTTTTTGGCTAAAATGACGAATTTACGCTAAAATCACACATTTTGAGGAACGTCAGGACCTGCGCGCATACTTCAGGAAGATACCCTGACCGTTTCAAGCTGAAACACTCAAAATTAAAGCCGGATATTGTTACAACCAAAGTGGTTGTAACTAGAAACTAACGGGTGGGAAGCAAACGAAACGAACAGAACAACGGATTAACGGAACGAAAGGCAATAATTTATTTAAAGAAATAAACGGAATCAAAACGAACCAAACGAACCGAAGAGAGAAGCGAACAAACTGAGGAATGAAGATTTAAGAGAAAGGGATTAATACATTTTGGTTTAGAACAAAATATGAAAATTAATAATTGCACGGGCTCGGGTGACCGGTCGAAGAAGCAGTTAGAAACTCACTGAAGATGGCGAATCTCCGGCCGGTCCACCAAGCCCATTGGTTCCCATCCCCATTCCGGTCCTTCCCTGGCATAGCGGACCGGAATCGAGACGGTTAACCAGAACAATATTATAGAAAATACGAAAATTCCCATAAGCCTCAGTGAGTGCGAGTGAGGCAGATAGACATACTATCACTCGCACTCACTAAGCTTATGGCGAAATGAATTTCATAATTTACGGCTTTAATTCTAAACCAATGTTGCTCGTTTTGTGCTAAAAAAATCCATTAAAAAATTTCAAAGGTGCTGACGTTATTGGATTTTGCGTTTTATTCATAGTTTCAGTTTAAAACGCCAGAAGCACGAATTTTCTGAAAAGCTACTAGTGACGCTATCCATCGAATTGAAATGTGGACAAGTTTCGCCTGGAATCACCTTAATTTTTCTTGGTTCATTGAGAATACACAGGGGCGTGCCGGGGGGGGGGTACCTTTGCCTAGGGCAAAGGTACCCACACCCCCCCCCCAAAAAACAAAAAAAGAAGAAGAAAAAAAAGGTCATCAAATTTGTAATTTTGTTCGCGGAAGGCGGCAAGATTGCATTCTTGCCCACCCCTCCCCCCTTCTCTCTCTGGAAACCACGGCAAGCCCGGGCCCCTGAGAATAAAGAACGCCAGAAGTGCATTTATACAAATACAAGTGAAATAATGCTAGGGTTTGAAAAGAACTGAAATGAGGATGGACTCAGTACTGCGTTCCTAAAACATTGATAATTCAAAAGGAGTTTGAGCAAATAAATCAAGTTTTTAATACGTCCCTCTTTAGTCTTTATAACATATCAACTCACCTCTAATATTTGTTCTTACAGAAAATTAAAAAATGTTCAGACAGCTGTTGCCAAGTTTCATATAGGGGCAAAAAACAAAATCGTGCAAGTCAGCGTGCATTTCGTATAGAAGTTAAGAGCTCTGTTTAAGGAATTTCAATCGCATCGCCTCGCGCAGAATTTCCAAAAGTTGCAAAACTGTTGAACCCCAATGGAAGGTCTTCCCCCCCCCCCGAGGAAAAAGAGAAAACATTATTTTTCATCCCAACAGTACACAATTTTTAAGCCATTGTAGGTGTATCAAATTTTGACGTGTTTGATGTTATGAATAAAGGGACAACAAATGATAATGATAGCAGGAAAAATGTATAAATCTATACTATTCCCTACAAAAAATTAGTTAAAATTACATAATAAACTAACGATTCAGTTTTTCAACTATTACTCCCTTGATTAACATTTAATTTTCTATTGCTTCTTTCATTTTTATCGTGAAATTTTAACCATTTTGAATTCCAGGGGCGCCCATGTTCAATCGTCCATCAATCCCTTTCGTTGAACTTCATACTTTGATGATTAATTTTTACAAGACGTCGATACTTTCTTGATTATACCAAACCGTTATGAAAGCGATTGTGAAATGTTAATCATTCATGCTTTTCATTCATGTTTCCTTACCCATTGTAAAAAGTTTGATTTGATTTGTAGTTTATTTTTTTTTTTTTTTTTTTTTAAACTTGACACCGATGGATGATACATAAAGTTGCAATGAATCCATTTCCTAATTCAAATGTCTGTGTGCAATCCAACTGATTAAATGTAAAAAAATGCCTCCCGGCAGGCCGGTAAGACGAAGTAGATTCCATGCTTGGTTAAATCATTTTTTCACAAATTTAATATGGGTTTATCATTTTTGTTGAATTTTTCTCTAAATTTTTTTTTTTTTTAAATCAGCTGCTCAAAATCCAAATATTATTGTGAAAAGATTATATTACCAATAGAGAAATGTGTAATCTTTACAATGCAAGTGAGAAATAAAAGCTGGGTTTATATAAGTTTTTCAAAAATTTTCAATAAATAGGTTAGTTATGTTTTTCTTTGAATTATTCTTTTTTTTTTTTTTTTTTTTTTTTTTTTTATCAGCTGTTCAACATTTAAATAAAAATACCCATGAGAAAAAGATTATAGTCCCAAAGATAGAAAAATGTGTAATTTTTGTAACGTAATGAGGAATACATCTGAATAAGAGCAGCTGATGAAACAAGAAAATAAAAAATAACGTACCTAAGAAATTAACAGTGTACGTGTAAAACAAAGAAAAAGAGCAATTATACCAAAAAACCATCCTTGTCTTTCACTTGTAAAATCCCATAAGAAACTAAATAGCTCGTAAAACACGTAAAACACAAGGAAAATTCAAGGAAAAGAGCATATGAACAAAAACCATCCACCACCAATACAAAAATTTACGATTAAAAAAAAACCATTTCTTCGTATAAAAACACTCCCAAAAAACCCGAAAAACACATCACTTTAACTCGCTTACAACGCAAAACACGAAAAAATGACTCGAGAAAAAAAGTTGCGTAACAAAACGGCCAACATAAATTTTCCCAAAAAAAACGCTCAATACAAAACTCCAAAAAACAAACCTAAAAAACACATTTTACGACTCAAACAGGGCCCCACAGCGCGAAAACTAAAAATCGGATTTACACCATCTTCGAACTCACCCAAAGAAATAAACCCAACAATAGTTGAGAAAAATTTCAAGAAAAAAAACCCAAAAATTTACGATCAGGATCGTGGGACAAAAAAAACGGTAAAACTGGCTGAAACAACATATAAAGATATATATATATTATATATATATATATATATATATTATAATATATATATATATACAGGGTGGTCCGAAAGTCCCGGACGGCTTCATAACTTTTGAACGGCTGCATAAAAAAAAACCAAATTGGGGGGATTTTTGTTTATAACTTAATAAAAATACTTTTTGGCGTCCCCGAAAATTCCGGGGGGCACCCGAAAAGGGGGGGTTTCGCCCCCCAACTCAAAATTTTCAAATGGCAACCCCATCTTGTGATACCTTTTTTGAAAGGGCGTAAAATTCTAAGACTTTTGGCGCAAACCGGAGGTCGATATCGTTTTTCTTTTTCGATATATCGATAGTCAAAGTTCGATTTTGACTCATTTTCAAAAATCAGAACTTCCATTTGGAAAGTCGGACTTTAGAAAACTAGGAGTCAAAAATACTCTAAAAAGCAAGTACTTTTTAGAAAAAAATACGGTTTTTATATTTGTTAGTCTTAGGGCCCCCAAAAATTTTTTAAACAAATGACCCCTCAGGGGGGCTATCTCAAAAATTCCGAGCCACGGCCCCCATCGAGTGATACATCGCTTGAAAGGGCACACAAAACTGAGCATTTTGGCGCAAACCCCATGTCGATATCGTTTTTGGTTTTCGATAATTCGAAATTTGCCAATGAGTTAAAAACCCAACTTTGTCATTCGATATATCGAAAACCGAAAACGATATCGACATGCGGTTTGCGCCAAAATGCTCAGTTTTGTGTGCCCTTTCAAGCGATGTATCACTCGATAGGGGCCGTGGCTCGGAATTTTTGAGATAGCCCCCCTGAGGGGTCATTTGTTTAAATAATTTTGGGGGGCCCTAAGACTAGACAAATATCAAAACCGTATTTTTTTCTGAAAAGTACTTGCTTTTTAGAGTATTTTTGACTCCTAGTTTTCTAAAGTCCGACTTTCCAAATGGAAGTTCTGATTTTTTGAAAATGAGTCAAAATCGAACTTTGACTATCGATATATCGAAGACGAAAAACGATATCGACCTCCGGTTTGCGCCAAAAGTCTTAGAATTTTATGCCCTTTCAAACAAGGTATCACAAGATGGGGGTTGCCATTTGAAAATTTTGAGTTGGGGGCGAAACCCCCCTTTACGGGTGCCCCCCGGAATTTTCGGGTACGCCAAAAAGTAGTTTCTATTAAGTTATAAACATCCCCCAAGTTTGGTTTTTTTATATGCAGCCGTTCAAAAGTTATGAAGCCGTCCCGGGACTTTCGGACCACCCTGTATATATATATATATGTTACAGGACAAACCCGATTTTAGGCCAAACTAGTTTGGCCTAGGCCGAACTGTTTTTTTTAAGGAGATTTAGTTTGGCCTGGAGAATTTTAGGCCAAACTAGTTTGGCCTAGGCCGAACAGGTTTGGCCTGGTGAATTTTAGGCCAAACTAGTTTGTCCTAGGCCCAACAGGTTTGGCCTAGAGAATTTTAGGCCAAACTAGTTTGTCCTGCACATAATCAGTTTGGCCTGAACATTTTTAGGCCAAACTAGTTTGGCCTGCACATAATCAGTTTGGCCTGAACATTTTTAGGCCGAACTGGTTGGGCCTAGGACAAACTAGTTTGGCCTAAAAAACGTTAGGCTAGACCAATTGGATTATATTTTGCTGCGGCAGATGAATAAATAAGGCGAATGATTGAACTAATTACGGAGGAGAAACTTTATTTCAGATAAATTATTAATTCTAGTTAATAAAAAAGCTAAACACAGTGAAATAATGAAAAAATTTAAGTACACAATATTTAAAAAATTTTAAAAGTACATGAAAAAATACAATTGAAAAGTTAACATAATATGCTTTGCATTTGTCAAAGCAACTAAAATACAAGTTAGCAACTAAACATCTAACATTTAAATTGATAATCACACTATAATTAACACTTGATAATTCTTCATCTCAGCCAGTATAGGGATGCTAACTGCATTAGCTTCTTAGACAAAAAATAACTGCAATCCGAAAATTCTCTAAAACTGTGGTAACTTCGGACGAAAAAAATAATGACTTAAAAACTTACGTTAAAAATGCTGCCTAAAATCCTCCTTTAAATGCTTTTAACTCGATTGCAGAACTGCACTAACACTCCCATTAATCCAATAATTGAAACTGACGCAATGTAAACAGATCACTCGGCAGAAATAACTCAAGACTCATAATGAGATAGAGATGTGCTCCTTAATAATGTAAAAAAGTAATAAGTTCCAGCAGATATCTCGGATGCACGTATCAGAACTCCCGTGGAGTAATGGTCAAGGATCTTGCCCAGAGAAAAGGAGGTTCTGGGTTCGATTCCAATCCCAACGTTGAGTTTTTAAATATTACTTTTTCCTTTTTTGTCATAAGAAAATGCGAACATTATACGAAACTACTTTTCCTAGGCCCAAAATAGTTTGTCCTGCGTCGTCACTTCCCGGGCCCAAAATAGTTTGTCCTGCACTAATCAGTTTTGGGCCCGAACATTTTCAGGCCGAACTAGTTCGGCCTGTACATTATCAGTTTGGCCTGGAGAATTTTAGGCCAAACTAGTTTGGCCTAGGCCGAACAGGTTTGGCCTGGTGAATTTTAGGCCAAACTAGTTTGTCCTAGGCCCAACCGGCTTGGCCTAGAGAATTTTAGGCCGAACTAGTTTTTCCTACGCAAAACTAGTTTTGCCTGTTCCCGCTCAGGCCAAACTAGTTCGGCCTAGGACAAACTAGTTTGGCCTAAAATCGGGTTTGTCCTGTAACATATATATATATATATATATATATATATATATATATATAATATATATATATATATATATATATTTTTATTATATATATATATAAAATATATATAATATATTATAATATATAATATAAAAAATTCTTAATTAGCCACTAATATATATAACAACTTTAAACGGGATAAAGGCTATTATTAATCAATAAGACGGGACGTTTCGGGGTATCACAACCCCATTATCAACCGCGAAAAAAAAAAAAAAAAAAAAAAATAAAATAAAATAAAAGTGAAAACAATACAAGGCACAGGTGGTCAGGCCATATATATATATATATATATATATATATATATATATATATATATATATATATATATATATATATATATATATATATATATATATATATATATATATATATATATATATATATATATATATATATATATATATATATATATATATATATATACAATTTTCAACGAGTGGTATTTTCTCACTCAGGGGACCATGAAACGTGCTCATTTGATAAAATTTCCCGAAAAATCCAACATCGCACCCTCCGCAATAAGTAGATTCATGGAATCTACTTAAAAGTTAGCAAATTTATAAAGGGTCACCTACTATTTAAATTTATGCAAATTGTGTTGATTGTTTTCATTCAATTTGACAACTTCGCATGCATATCTTGGGAATTGGACTGTAGACAATGAATGGTTATTAAAACTTTCTTTTGCTTTTTCTCCTTGAGCTTAAGAACTAAATTAATATCATGAATAATTTATGGTTGTTTGAATGCGACAGCGCCATCTATTTGCATGCTCGAGGTACTACCTTATAAATGACTCTAGCTGCATCTTCAAGTTTTATTCCCCATGAAATCTAGTTAAACAAGGTATCGAAATCTAAAAGGCTCTTTCTATGGATGTATTTAATCAAAAACAAATAAACAAACAAATAAATAAAATAAAGAGAGAGAGGGACTTACAAATTCAATTCAACGTAACTTCGGTTCAATTCATTTAAGCGTTAAATCCTATTCATCTATAACTATATACATCTGAGGGATAAATCGTTTCAATATTTTCCGGCTTTGAAAGTTTCTTCTTCTTCTTTTTTTCACAGCCGAGAAACTGAAAGTTCGATCTATTGTCATCTTCGTCTAAAGTTTTATAACCTGAAAGTAGGTGATTGAAAGTACAAGTTTTCTTCCGTCTTCCTGTCGATTACCCTGAATTCTTTATCACTCATTTTATGTCTTGAAGTTAGAGAGAAAGACAAAGGAAAATGATGTAGCCATTTTTAGAGTGAACAAATGTGGACTAGCCGAATACGTTTTATTAATAAAGACCAAGGTTATAAGTTAAAGAGGTATGCTCATCTGACTTCGCGCCACAAGTTCAGTGGCGCGCAGTTTAAAATCACTGCGCAGGCAAGATGGCCGACAAAAGCAGAAAACGCATACTCATTGCAGAAAACATTAGGTTGTTTTCTTCTTTCCTGCAGAGGGCAGCCCAATGTTTTCTGCAAAGAGTTTACGTTTTCTGCTTTTGTCGGCCATCCTGCCTGCAGTGATTTTGAACTACGCGCCACTGAAATTGGGGGACGAAGTCAGATGAGCATACATCTTTAATTTATAACCTTGAAGAAACACAAATAAGGTCCCAAATCAGGGCTGACAACCTATAGGGCTAAACTCCCCGAGAATATAATCTACGGTTGTTGCCAACATAAACAACGGCAATTTTCTCAAAATGCGGTTATTTCTCTGTTGACTGTTTTAGTGAAAAGCGGGAAATTCAAAATTGACCGATCAGACGTCGGCCTCGCGTTTGAAAAACGCATGCCAACAATATAGATTCTTGGATTTTAAATTTCCCGCTCCTAACTAAAACAGTCTATAGCCTAAAGCCGATATTTGGTGTTATCTTCATCATATTATCAGTCAATAATGAATTTTTGAGAGTCTCAAACTACACGTGTTTTGTGGTTGTTTATATCCAGGAAAAGCCTTTTTCGGGTGCAAAGTTGACGGATATTCTGGAGGTCACGCCCCAAAAACATGAGTCCATGCCGCAATTTATCTTCTGAGGGTAGTGATACTTCATGTGGAACAGAATGGCCTATTCGTCACGCCCTTTCAACATGGTTCCATTCCAATTAATTAAGTGAGGGCGGGATTGGAATGAGGAAGGAAGAAAGGGTGAAAGAGGGATTGGAAAGTAGCAAAACTTGGACATTTTCCTCTCGATGTTTATTGAAACTAATTTCTTTCATTCGAAATAGTGAACTGCCATTAGCCAGCCACATTGAATTTTACACCCCCCCCCCCCTAAATGTATTTGACATTAACCCTTTCAATACCACGCAAGAGTATACCTTCTCGTTTCTGTGACTAGATCTGCGCCACACAATTTAAGTTTTTTATTCACAATAATTTCGGCTCCAAATTGTTGATATTTTGAAAAATAATGTTTCCTCGAGCGCCTTCAATCCATGGTGTTAGCAAAATCAGCAAGGTGGTGTAGGAATATTTAACTATCCACATAATTTGAGTGAGCGAGCATTGATCTGTCTTCGTAACCTGGTCGTAAAAGGGTTCAGGGGCGGCTCGTGCAATTTCGCAACAACGTTTTGACTCCATATGGTTCTATGTAAAACAATCGATTCGATATTGAAGCAGCGTTTCACCAGCAGTCGATTGTTTTACATTGAATCAAATGGAGGCAACACATTGTTGCCAAATTGCACGAGCCGCCACTGAAAAGGTTAGGATAATTCGAAAGTATAACGACGATCTCTCCTTTCTGCGCTGAAACTACATCTTAAAACTCAGCTAAAGCCCTATTCAGTTATTCCTCATTATTTTCTCACTACTAACAAAGTTAGAAATATAGAAAGTATTGCAATGGCGCGAAGATTTTCAAGGTATTTTGTTTCGATGTTTGGCCCACTACGACTCAGTAAATCATGCTCATTTGCTCTCATTATGCCTGGTACTATCCTAAAGAATATTTCATCCATGAAGTTTCAATATTCTTGAACCATATGTGGCTTGGAGGTGTAAACTGTAAATGCACAAACTTTCTGTGGCGTCTGTCCGTCTGTCTGTCCGTCCGTAGCCATAAAACGTGAAACCCAGCATAACTTTTGAACTATTGATCCATATGCATCCAAATTTTGCAGAGATGTTGCTGTTAACATTCTTTGGAGGGGCTTATTTTGTTAATTTGAAATTTTAATTTTTAGGTTAGTTATGGATGAAATATGGCTACCGTTAAAATCCATGGGAAAATGGGTCAAAAAAAGGATAAATGTAAATATTTCAAAAATGAATCTTTAGATCTGGATAAATTTATCAAAGGGGGGTTGGGGGTCTCCCCCAGTAATATTAAAGGGGGTCTGCTGGTATCCCCTCGAATATTAAAGGGGGGGTCTGTGGGTTTGGGGCCAGAATATTAAAGGGGGGTCTGGGGGTTTGGGGCCAGATTAAATTTGATGTGAGAAAGTGTTCATAGGGTATTCCCTACAGTTTATCTTTACTTCCGCGCCGAGATGCAATGCTCTGGCTCTGAGATTTAAAGCACCACCCCGCAAACGGCGGATTCATCTGTCGGGTGGATGAAAAGTTATGGAGAATGTTGCGTGGTTTTTCTATTCATCCCTTATTTTTTTCTATTTTTTATCAGGCTATTTTTTGCAATTTTTTTTTCTTCTTCTTCCCAGCACCTCGGCACCGACGCCGAATAGATAGAATCGGTGAATAATTCAGACGAAAATTGCCGAATCTGACTGAAAAAGCGCAAAATGAGCAGCGCAAGCCGCCCAAGCGACGCACAGTGAACTGAAACATGAATTTTCCGGACATGAAAAGTTTTCGTTTTTTGCTTCAGAAACGTTTAAAAGTCGTTATTTTCTGTCTGAAAACCATGATATCTGACTCATTTTAAGGTGTGAAATCGTTATTAAACCCAGTTTTTAGTTATCTTACCACTAATTGCTCATGATCTTGATTTTTGTCCATGAAAAAATGTCCGGGGAATTCCGTACCTTGTCCCACTGTGCGACGTTCGACCGCGCACCGGCATAGAAAACTCATAAATCTAAGATATCTTCACTCAGTAATCGGTTTGAGTGAGCGCACTGTACAATATACATGAAGGAAATATATTTTAATGATCATCAGAATCGTTTTACATTTGAAGGAAGGGACAAGGCAGTGCCGCTATGTACAGGGTGTTTCAGACCACCTGGCCAGCTTTTATTGTGGCCAAACAAAGGCAAATATGAAAAATACGTACGGTAGTTATACGTTTCCCAAAAAGGCACCCCTAAATTTCAATCGGCCGTAACTTTGGATTGAAAAGTCGGTTTGACTCGCGATTTGAACCATTATTTTTCTCTTTTTAAGACCCTTTTAGCCATGTATCGTTCAATTTTGGATCATTTTTCTGAAGGTCCCCCCTTGAGCACCCTAACCTTAAAACGGCCGCCATTTTGGAAGGGGGTTGTTTTTACGAATTTTGGGGGCATCGCTTTTTTCGTCTCTGAAAGACCTTTCAAATGATGTATCACAAGCCATACCTTTACATTTGAAAATTTTTACGTAGGGCCCCCCGAAGCCCCAAAATTTTGGGGTGAGGGGGCCGTGTACCCTTTTTCACAAAAAATTGGCATGTGATACATCAAAAGAAAACCCTTGGTCTGCTCTTTCAGAAACTTCTTAGTTTTTTGAAATCCAATGATTTGGAGGCTCACAGATCAATCAAAGACTACCCCTAAATTTTTTGAAAACCACCCCTAACTCAAAAAAGGGTGGTTTTTAGAAAGAAAAACTTGGGGATGAAAAAGTTTTATTTTCTTATGCCGTATTAGATTTCAATGTCAAAACATACCCTTTCCATTTGATTTTTTCGAGATACGGGTACCCACCCCCCTAAATAACCCCCAAGGGGTGGTTTTGGGGGGCTGAAAATATTTTCCCCGAATTCTTTGGGGTCGATATACGTTACATGTGTTTTACCGATTTTTCATATTTGCCTTAGTTTGGCCACAATAAAAGCTGGACAGGTGGTCTGAAACACCCTGTATATGTTCAGTCTATTTATTCTCATTTATTCATCATTTATTCACACCTCCCAGCTCCCACTGCGCCCGCCCGCCCGTCAGAGACAGATGCATCATTGGAGAGTTCTTTTCTCTGAAAACCACCTCCGCTCCTCTCAACCCTTCCCTCCCCACAACTGAGGAAGCCAAGGATAATTTTTAATTAATGAAGTGACGGCTGCGTCGCGGCCACGCCTTTGATGAAAGAAAAAAATAAATAAATGCAGACTGCATAAAAGTTAGCTATAGCATGCACTTTTAAGTTCACTCATGCGACTTGGAAAAAAAAAAATAAATAACTCAAGTTCTCATTCTCAGCCCCTGAATCGACAAATCACCGGTGAGGCAGAAACTAACTGTCCTGAATCTGGACCGCGGCTGACGATCCGGGGGGAAGGGGAATGCTGTATTCTAAAGGAAACATGTATAATAGTATAATTCTCTCAGCAGCTGTGTTATGGATGTAATGATGTGACAATGATGACGGCCCGTGATCAATCGATTACAAAATTGAGGCAATGTTTGCCAAAAAAATAAATAAATAAATATAAACTGTAGGGAATACCTTACGAACACTTTCTCACATCAAATTTAATTGGGGGGAGACCTCCAGACCCCCCTTAAATATCATGGGGGAGACCCCTAGACCCCATTTTTATATTATTAGCTAGATCTAAAGATTCATCTTTGAAATATTTAAATGTGTCCTTTTTTTAACCCATTTTTTCCATTGATTTTAATATGGAAACCATTAGTCACCCATAACTAACCTAAAAATTAAAATGACACCACCGTGGCGTAGCGTGGCGTCGCCACGCTAAGAAACATTAATAAATACCTCTGATGACCATGAATATTTCCTCATTCTCGCTCTATATTGTAGGCCGTACCTAAAAATGGCGATTCTAACCTCATATTTATTTAGCGGCACATCGGAAAGTTGGGAGCGCTCACAACTTTACGTTACTTGGGGCGGGTCTAGAGCCTCTCCAACCCACCCTAAGTGCTATTTTCAGGTTAGTTTTTTGGTTTCGCCATTTTTAAATGATCCGATGCGGTCCAATGCGGATATTTCGGGCGGACTTGGGGCCGAGGACCGTGCGTACCGTACATTTATTGGGCCAGGGCCTCTAGTTCTACCCTGAATGAAAATAAAGCACTCGAGGTCGTGCTTGAAAAGAAAATCAATTCATCGTTTCATGTCGCATGTAACATGACAACATCGGGAAGCTTACCCTTCGTCCGCAGAATTTCGCTAATTTCTTTTCTCCCTTGTTCATCCGCTCCAAATCCGCGCCGCCCTCTCGACCGAAAATTCCTTATAATTAACATCATTAAATTTATGTTTTCCACGCTGCTGCTGCGAGAGGATAGAATGGATGATGATGCTTAGCATGCGGGTGCACATGGCGACCACGGGCGCGGCCAGGCATGCGAGTTCGAGTAACCAGAGAACAGTCTCATTATGTCGAAACCCGATTTTTTACAGCACCAATCTTGAATAGCTATAGATACGCTGTGTCCGTCGCCCGTCACCCGTTGGCAATCGATGCCAGATTTTGCGAACAAACCCTGGTAAAAATAGTCCACACATGTTCATAACCAATGGGGCTCTTGCAAACTTCCGCTTTAGGGGATGGAAGAGTCGACAAATGACGATGAGTGCACTAAAAAGTCACGAAATTCACTCTCAGAATCGGGCTTAGCGACGGAAAGACGCAGGTATTACGGAAGATTCCTATCTAAATTGAGACTTGACGTTTTATCAGTTATGTGAGTTTATTACTGAATTTTAGACTTCCTTAGTGCGATTTTCGTGATTTTCGCAGGATTTTACATCAGATTGAACTATTCACTTGCCCATGCACTGAAAAGTTTGCAAGAGACCCATTCCCTATACAGAGTAGGAATATGTGTGGATCCATATGAATATGCATGGATCCATATGAATATATGTGGATGTTGTACGGATATGTATGGATCCATATGGATATTTGTGGATATTGTATGGATATGAGTGGATATTGTATGAATCTGTAAGGATAGCAACAGGCATATCCATACAGATCTATACGATATCCATTCATGTCCATGTGGATCCATACATATCCATACTGAACAGGGTTTTTGGTTATGGATCCAAATGGACTTTTTTACCAGGAAATCTTCACACTTCATAGGCCAATTTAGTGATGACGACACGATCAATAAAATTGGATCCAAAAAATACTCTATATAGTATATACCTCGCTCACTCTCGTGGAATTACCCGATAGTAATTAGATCCCCCATTTTTGATTGCACGTTCGTGCTAGTAAACAACTTTTTTCTCAAATTTTACCCTGCATCAAAAATGGTCCATACAGGTCCACGAGCTCCATAACCAATTCCCTATACAGAGTATGGATATCCATATTTTTATGCACGACCCTAATGGGAGTGCATATTGGTTTCGGTCTGGTTCTTGTTTTGTGCTGTTGTAATCATGTATTCGCTATTATTGAACATTGAAATCCATAAGATTTCTTCGTCTAAAGTCGTTGTTTCAGATTGATGTGGCACCACTATCAGTGTCAGTGCTTTTGTAGCCAATTGAATTCCTCTATTCGTCCGGCGCGGCGGATCGATATTTCGTCGGAGGTATTACCCGGCTTTTTTACTGATTTTCAAGCGCGTTATTTTAGAATCGGTTTTTGATATTTTTCACAAATTTGCGCATATAGCTGTTTGAAGTTTTGTAGTTTTAATTCCTGTTTATTTTTCGGTATATCAGGGTTGGATTTGAGAATTTCACTCGGATTTACATAGCTGCATTTTTTTTTATTTATTTTTTATTTTTTTTTTTTCATCAATATATATTTTTATTTTTTTACAGGGTGGAACCCACCAGAGACAGGTGTGGTGGGCTGAAGATTTATGGATATATGGATATCCATAAATATATATTGGTTTAGATTCGATACATAATAAGATAAAACTTTTGTAGTATATAATTTTTGTGTATTTCGAACTGTGCGCTTTTCACACTGAAACAGTATTTACATGCAGTCACACAGAAAAAACGGAAAAAACACTTTGGTAGCGCTGACAAAACCTTTGGTAGACCAAATTGGCCAACCAAATTTTTTATTCACCCAGCAAAATCTCTTTAGTTAAGCGTAAAGAACCTTTGGTTGGCTCAACTAAAGTCTTTTGCTGGGTCATTTTTCTACCAAAGGTTTTGTCAGCGCTACCAAAGTGTTTTTTTCTGTTTTTTCTGTGCACTTCCTTCGCAGCACCATCCGACAACCACCACCGATATCATGGCATAACTTCATGAAGCCATTCAGAATTTCTCATGCGTGCAACTTAAACTCTCTCCTCCAATTCCGCAATTTAATCGTATCTTCTCTCATCCTATTTTGCTTTTAATTTTTTGGGTTCATAATTCTTGTTCGGGACCGCCGCGCCGTGCATAATGTCATGTGGCAGCACGCTAAGCGGGAGAAGTAGGGAGGAAGTGTCATTCAACGTAACTCGTCCAGAAAATTACGACAAAGGTTCTATGAGTGAAAGAAAACGGACTTTGTGCTACTGTAATGGGTTAAAGAAATGAATGGAGAGAAGAAGATTCCATCTAGGGCTCAGATGCGCCAGGATCAGTGTCGTGGCTCGTACACGGAGAAAAATGTCTGATTGAAATTACGGAACGTATTAAGAAATTGCATGGGGGTGAAAAGAAATACCTTTTAAAATAATAAGAAATCTTATCGATTCAACGAGAGTTATCATTAGTCCAATTGAACGTTCTGATGATTCAGATTAAGAATCACAAGAAAGAATCGTTAGATCAATAAGAATTCTTATTATTTTAAAAGGAATTTCTTTTCACCCCATTATTAATAATACGTTCCGTAATTTCAACCAGAAATTTTGCTCTGTGTAATATTCCATATCAGAGGCGGTTCTTGGCGGGGGAGGGGGCTCAATCCCCCACTTTTTTCGAAAAGGGCTCATAGAAAAGGAAAAACAAAGGTCGCACAGACCTGAGTCCCCCCCCAAACTTTTGTTTGGAGAATGGCTCAAAAAAATGGAAGCAAAAAGAAAAGAAAAAAGTCATCACATTTTTTTCAAGACCCCCTACCCACTTTTGAACCCACCGACCGCCACTGTATATTAATGTATCTTCCTTCATCATAGAAACGAGTGGAAAATAACCTGTCCTCTAAAAAGCAATTAACCGCTTACAAACACTTTCTCACATCCAACTTATAATCTGAGACCCCCTCATATTTTCTGGGGGAAACCCCCACACCCCCTTTAGTATTCTGGGGAAGACCCCCAGACCCCCCTTTAACATGGGGAAGATTCCCAGACCTTCCTCCTCCTT
Organism: Trialeurodes vaporariorum; assembly: GCA_011764245.1. Lineage (NCBI taxonomy): Eukaryota > Metazoa > Arthropoda > Insecta > Hemiptera > Aleyrodidae > Trialeurodes > Trialeurodes vaporariorum. Next base: position 36,916,452 of record VMOF01000002.1, on the reverse strand, counting down.
AAGGGGTTAATTTTACAGTAGGCTGGTTGTAGAATATTTTGAATACAAATTTTTATCAAAATTCAATCAGATTATTCGAAATATTCCAATTTTTCCCTGTGTTTACCTATTTCACCCCAACCTTTTACCCTTCATAACTTGCTTAGACTTCAAAATTTTAAAAAAACAAAAAAAAAACAAAAAAGCCCCTCTGAAGAATGTTAAAATCAATTTCTCTACAAAATTTGGATGCATGTGGACCATTGGTCAAAAGTTATGCCGCGGGATATCTGCGCCATCGCAATACTTTTTCTAGAGTGTCTATAAAAAAATATCCACCAATATTTCCCCAAAATAAACAATACGACACGAGCAATGGAGTCTGTATGAAAATTCTGGAATCCAGGTCACCCCAGCTCCCATCTGACTTACAGTGCCAGCGGAGAGCGCCTCTGCATCGTAATGTACAAATTGTATTTATACATTGTATGCAGCGAAACGAGCGGAAGAAGCTTGCCATAATACATATTATGGCGCACTTAAAAAAAAATTGAAAAGAGTGGGTTCTTTAGCTCGTAATACCTGTCACTAAGCTGGAGAATTTATTCATTCTGAGCATCATCAAGCTCTGGGTTAAATCTTTCTCTCAAATGAACGCCGCCATCCACCATTTTTATTTATGCGTGGCAACGCAAGGCAATTATAGAGCTGGATTCAGAAATTGCGTAACTTTAGACTATCAAAAGGACTCTGAGCTGAGATTAGGAGTAGTATCCATACCTCCTTTCAACTGTAACGAATTTATATTCAACCTCCCTGAGAATGAAATATGACTGTAAAAAAACTCGGACACTTTCAGATAACTTTTAAGCTGAAAGAGCAAGAATAAAAATTAACGCCTTCATGAAATACATAAACAAACAACTTTGAGCGAAAGTTAAGGTTGCATTTTTACCGAAAATGGGTTTTCCTGATTTGAACCTATCTCAGAGTCTCAACTGAATTGTGGAGAAGAAGAATAATATTAAATATTACTATACTTAAACTTTAGGGGAGTTTTAAGTTTCGTGGAAGTTATTAAGCTCCCGCAAGTTGTACAACACATATTTGCCCCCAAATCTTGTTGTTACTTTTCTTTGGTAGCCCAGCCGACCGTTTTCATTATCTCAAAGCTGTAAATCATTCACTAACGATCTTGACAGGGGCGCACCGTGGGGGGGAGGGCATGTGGGTACCCTTACACTGGGTGGCACTCTCCAAGGACGGCAAAATCAGGGTGATCCAACCAAAAAAAAAAACAAAAACAAAAAAAGTTATCAAATTTATAAAAATAAGTGGCAGCAATTCGCGGAGGGTGGCAAGATTGCATTATTGCCCCCTTCCCCTCTCTAGAAATCAAGGCGCGCCCCTGGCTCTTGACCTTCTTGAAAAATTGTTAAGGAAACGAAAAATCGGATAAAGCAGCTGGCGCAACAGGAAGGGCGGCTCTTGCAAGTTGGCAACATTGCTTTTCCTCCAATTAAACGAATGTAAAACAATCGATTCTCCAAAGGGCCCGGCCGTTAGCCTCCTCAAGATTCGATTATTTTACCTATAGGTTTTTTAAAGGATTCTACTGAAAATGTGTGTTTTTTCAACTTTGGGCACACGGTTCACGTAACGCAAGTTCTTTTGCAAAATTGTTGATACCTACTGGAGGCTCAAGTCCCCCCCCCCCCCTGGAGAAAAAGGGAAAACGTTTTTTTCATCCAAATAATGTACAATTGTTAAGCCATGGTAGGTGTGCATCGAAGAATAGTAATAATTTTGACGTGTTTGTTATAATGGATAAAGGGACAACAGATGAAAATGATAGAACGGAAAATGTATAATTCTATTATTCCTTGCAAAAAAAAAAGTGAAAATTACAAAATAAACTAATAATGAAGTTTGTCACGCGATTACTCACATTTGATTAACATTTCATTTTCTTTTTTCTTTTCATTGTTATCGTGAAATGTTGAATTTTTCTAAGTCCAAGAGGGGGGGGGGGGGGGAATTCCCCCTCCTGACCCCCCCACCGCGGGCGCCCCACCCATATCTTGAGATACGTATAACAAACGCTTGATCAGTTCACATATATGGTGAAGACAGGACAACAATAATTAAAAGCCTCACGTTCGCGGTATAAGCGCCTTCATTTCGTCAATTATGCAAAATGAATATCCGGACGCAGCAACATTTATCTACACCTCCACACGCAAGGAGCCATCATTTTCATTCGTTTTCATTTCCTTTCTCTGCTTGTTTGTTGGACAGATCCGCTCGCCGACAGACGAAACCCAATGCTTAACATGTCCCGAGGGACACAAACCGGACGCTCGACGAGAGGTGTGCCTGGAGATCCCTGCGGTGTATTTGAAGCCGAGCAACGGATGGGCGATCGGAGCGATGTCCTTCTCAGCCGTGGGAATCCTTTTCACCCTTTTCAACGTTTCTGTCTTCCTGCGTTACAACGACACTCCCGTCGTCAAAGCTGCCGGCCGAGAATTAAGCTACGTTCTCCTCGCTGGGATCCTGCTCTGCTTCTCAATGACTTTTTTGCTCATCATTAAACCGACAGATCTTGTTTGCTCAATACAAAGGTAAGTCAGCTCACGGAAAAAAAAACTACGGTGAAAATAACCATACGGATACCTGATTTTGGCACCTGCTAGATGTTATGGTAATGTTAACCAGAAGTATATACTATGTTTTGACTAGGTACTAGGTGATGTTACCTGATCGCATGTCGAATTTACCCAAGGTTTCAGTAAATGTACCATACTTCTAGTCAAGTTTACCATAACATCTAGCAGGTGCCAAAATCAGGTATCCGTATGGTTATTTTCACTAATCTTTTTTTTCCGTGCAGTCAGTGAGTCGATTTGTAATAGAAAGCACGGAAATGGGGCAGCCGCAAGGGTCTGAAATGTTGTGGTTTTTTTTTTAGAAAACGATAGTATAGCTACTTGATGAGCTGAGAAAAATGGTGGCTTTGGTTTTTTCCTAAGTGTCCCGGTCTTGAAGATACTCACGTGTAAAATTGTAAAAAATCGTGTGCGTAGTGACGTCACTACGCTGGATTCCCATTTAAAACAATGTATTTTGGGTTTAAAACAATGTATTTTGGGTTAAAATCTCATCTCCAGAACAATGGGTTTTAATTAGAAACCACATGTATTTTTGCTCTCAGCTCAGTAAGTACTTTTTATTTTATTTCAGTGGCGTCGCGTGCCATTTGGCAACTTTGCAATTTCGCCATTTAAATCCACATAAAAGGTCGAACTGATGGAGGTGCACAGTGCACTCCCTCGAATCGATATTCTACATGTTTTTAAATGGTAAAATTGCAGCGTTGCCAGTTGGCACGCGACGCCACTGTAATTTCTTTATAAAAAACACAACATTGCAGACCTTTGCAACTGCCCCATTACATCGATAGGTCCGACTTCGACAGGTCCCTGACAAATTGCTGTATTGATTTTAAGAGTATGGAACTCTCACCGGAGGGGAGGGGGGCTTAGAATTGGGCTTTGAGAAAATGTTCAGAAATAAGTGAAGAGTCCAGCAGGGTAAGGAAGATAATAAATGTCAAAAAAAACCCATTTTTGATTTTAAGCTGCGGAGGAAAGGGGGAAAGGCTTCGGGGGCTTAACGCCCCTCCAAAATACATTTCCTATTTTCCCGTGAATTGGTCACAGCGATTTCCCTCAAATTTGGCATGATGATTCCTAACGGATATTTCAAGGATACCCCCGATTTTTTTTTTTTGTTTTTGTTTTTTTGTTTTTTTCTTTCTCGAAAAAGTCGTTTATGAGCGCCGAATATTGAAATTTAAAATTAGAATGGGGGAGGATTACAGTCGCTCGCTTGCCATCCCTCCCACGGTGAACGGGATTTTCCTGCCCCTTCGCTGCGCTTGACTCTCTTATCTATCCCGACCCCCGCTCGCTCTACGCTCGGCAGAGTTTCATTGGACAGTGCAGTTTAAGTGGGGGAGGAGAAAGTTCGGTTCCTCGCGAATCTCTTTGTTCTTGGTCTTTCAAATCGTCACGTCACCCGTCCTAAAATTGACGCAACTCCCTCACTCTTCACGCTCGTCGCTTCAACCTAGCGCTCCGATACTTTTTATCTGTCTTTTTTAGCAATAAGTTTTACCGTATACTTCTTCATTTGTTCGTTCAATAACCATTATGATTCTCTAATTGTAAGTACAAATCAAACTTGCTTAAATACCAACTAACCCGTACAGCGTACCCCTAGAATGCTGGCCGTGGAGGGCGCTCATAGGGTGCCTGGAACGGGTAGTATTTTATAAAATTAGGTTAAACTTTGAAGAGAACATGAAAGTTAATAGGAACGACAAAGTCTCGAGAGTGTAAGCGTGCAATGTGCTAATCTGTCACGGGGGGGGAGGGGGCTGAACTTTCGCACAAGTTTTAATTGATGCACACCCTACTACCGAACAGGGTTGTCGAATCGAAACCCGAAGATTGAGCCCCGAGTATTTTTGCATTGATTCAAAAGGGAAATACAAGGCGTGATACCCCTTCGGAGATCTAGCAATACTACTATACCCGAGGCCCTTTGCCCCAAAAATTAGATCGGTTCTTGTGTGCGGTTATTTTCTTCAACTCCTAATTAAACTATATCCACTTTTTCATCGCGCGCTCAACTTAAATGGATCGTGCTGTGTGAAAATTCTCGCAAAAGAAAATCCTTGTGCAAGCAAAAAAGCTATTAGAGCTTTTGTGCCTCTTTTGTATTTATATACATAGGGTGTCCTAAAAGTACCGAGGCTGATACTGCGTGGCAATTTCCAAGTTCTTTGTTGCGGTCACAAACGTCTCCGAGTTCCGTCTGACAAATTTTGAAACATGTATAAAAATCAGAGACAACAGAGACCACGCACTAGCCGATCGTGCAGTGGACAATTTTATTTTCGGAGACTCAACAAAATAACATGGGGAACAACATCCAACGGCTCCTATGATGGATTGTTGACCAACGACCAAAACAATGATGTTTCGTTCTGATTAGCTACGTAATTACATCAATATCTTTGCTATAATATTTGCAATATGTTTGTGAAAAAAAAAAAGTTGCGACTGTAGGTGAGATAGGTTGTGCGTGGTCTTGGTCTCTGTTGTCTCTGAAAAAATGTATAGATGTAAATTGTACACCCACAACAGTTTGACGACATCGCATCAAAATAAAGAGTATAGGTTGTTATAAATATTAAAGAACATACGTCAAGAATTCACGGGTTTCATTTCTTTTAGAAGATTCATTTTTTTTTTTTTTTTTTTTTTTCGACACGGGCACATCTTTCGACACCATTTGCCAAGTACTTAAGGGATCTAAACTTAGAATTTTCGTTGAATGACGATCAGTCGACTTTCCTTTTCACTGAAAAACGCATAACTGCAAAATGGTCGAAAGCATTGTGGACACTGAATGACCGCGGGTCATGTAGACAAAAATCATGAACCTGCTGAGTGCTGACCATATCGTAGCCCATCGCTTGTAACAAAATGTATTCAAAAATTACCTTTAACTCATTAAGTAAGGGTTAGTTTTTAGAAAAAATAACTGCGAGAAAATAAAATAAGTGTTAGATTTAAAATTTAAAACATACCCCTCCCATGATGGGAAGCAACATGTGTTGCCAAGCTGGACGAATAATTCGTCGAATAATATTTCCTTACAACTCTGTCTGAAATGTTGTGCTTTTTATAAAGAAAATTATAGTACTCGATAAGCTGAGAACAAAGGCGGCCTTTGGTTTTATTCTAAGTGTCCCAGTTTTGGAGATACACCCATGTAAAATTGCAAAAAATCGTGTGCGTAGTGACGGCACTACGCCGAATTCCCATTTAAAACAATATATTTTGGGCCAAAATCTCATCTCAGGAACTATGGGACTTAATTGGAAACCAAAGACATCTTTGTCTTCAGCTCATCAAGTACTTTCATTTTCTTCATAAAAAACACAACATTTCAGACCCTTGCAACTGCCCCATTTAAACAATCAATTTTTTTTTCTGTGAAGTCTTAATTCTTAGTATTTTGCTTAATTTTTCAATTACAATTTTGAATGTTCCTACTAGTTTGTTTGTTTTTTGTTTCTTTGTTTTTTTTTTGTGTTTGTTTGTTTTTTTGTTTTTTTTTTGTTTTTTTGAGAGATAGAGAAGTCAAAAACCAATCCTTAACACAGAGGATGTGGGTTGATTTTATAGAGAAAAACTCTGGAATAACCAGCCTTTTTAAATGAAATTTTGGATTTCAAAGTGAAAACAACCTTTTTCATTTGATTGATTTGGAATACTGATACGACTCCCCTAGAAAAGAAATCTTGGCACTAAGGAGTTAGAAATATTTTCATCGAATTCTCAGGAATCTACTTTATGCAACAGTATTTTGTTATTATTGACCAATCTTAAGCCGTTCTCGCGTTAAATAAAGAGCGTAGTTCGTCTGGAACACCCTATACACACGCGGTTCAAACACTCACTTCTCTTCCAGACAAAAGCGTGGAACGAAATCTTAAGTGCACCCATTCAATGATCGTAATCATCACATAAATTTAATTTCACACGAACTTTCCTTCTTCCTAATTTGTAATTGTTTATTAATATTCTCGACTCGTCGAACTTAGGCGATTGAGAAAATATTGCGCTGTACGCCGATAAAACTTGTGTGTTCCAAATGGCTGGATAATGGATATATAACTTACTAGCCGTTCCAGAGGGTTGATTCTGCTCTTTTGCATGGAGAAGACGAGACGAGATAACGGGAATCGATCATTCCCATTGATTTAAACGGTGTCACGTGACAGTTGTGAAGTCGTTCAAGTCGTTCATTTCAGAAAAAACGACAGCTCCATTCCTCGAATGATTCGAAATCTGTCACGTGACGCCGTTTAAACCAACAGGATTGTTTGATTCCGGCTATCTCGTCTCGTATCGTCCAAAAGATCAGACAGTGTTGCCAGATCGAAGGTAAAAAGCCTTATAGTCCCCATTTAAATCAATTTAAAACGTGCGGCTTTTTCACCCCAATCTGGCAACACTGAGAGCAGAAGTCCCTGAAAAAGGCCACATACTAGGGGAGACGGTCGAAAATTACTAACTTTACGCACAGAAGATCTTTGGATTAAAACGTTGTCTACATATTTTGCAATAGAGGGCGTCGCTTGCTATCTGGTAACGCTGTATTTTGTCCATTTAAACTCCCAAAAAAGGTCGATCAATTGGAGGTGCACAGTGCACCACTCCCTCAAAGCGAGATTTTACATGAGTTTAAATAGAAGAGAAGCAGCGATTCCAGATTTCTCGCGACCAGTGGCGTAGACAAGGATTCCGGGGCCCTCTCGCCAATTATTTTTAAAGGCCCCTCTACTGTCACTCCGAGATAGGGGGTTCAGCCTCCCCCCGCGTAAGACCTGGGATCTGGGATGTTTCCCCGAAAATTTTTGGAGATTAGATTTTCTCAAACGTAACTTCAGGCAATATTCATCTAAAAATTCTCACACAATTAATTCATGCTTATAGTTATCGTTTTTATTTCCTTCATTCTTCTTGTTTTCCTATCGAAGAACAAAACTCGCGACTTTTTTTATGGAAAAGTATTTCCGTAAGAAAACGCTTAAACGCAGTGTTGGAAGACGAAAGATACTTAAAAACAAAAAACGAAGGAGGAATGCTATTTCAATAATGAAAAAACTTTCCTTTCTTTACTTTGAAAAGTTTTCCCTTTCATCAGGCCCGGGGCCCCAACATCGTCGGTCTTCAGGGGCCCTCAGAGCCTGGGGGCCATCCCGCCTGGCGGGGTCCGCGGGGGCCTTATATCTACGCCACTGCTCGCGACACTATTATTACGTATTGAATACGAGTTCTGACTAGAGCCCTTGTATATGAAATAGTCTCGCCATTACAGGGTATCGATTCTGGTTGGCTGCTGGATTTTAGGCTGTCACGGAGCTCAAGAAGGCCTTCTGTGCTATTCTCCATAAGATGACCGTTGAAGCACCCCTACGAGGAAGCATGCGGTACGCGCCTCCTCGGCGAACCCAACCAATCAGAGTGGACGCCTCCTTCGCCTTCTGATTCACGTGGCAAGACTCTTTAATAGACCTGTTTAGAGTGACGTCAAGAAAAAAATTGGTTCCAAACAAATGCTCCATCTCACTCGCTCTCGTGACATCTCCCATAATAAACACGATCCAAATTTTCAAATACAAATGTGTACTATTACAACAAGTTTTCTCAGATTTTATTACACCATTGGATTCTACGTACCTTAAAATATGAGGACGCTACAACAAAATTTTTGAAACATCGTGCATTAATGTACAATCACAGTTATATATCAAAGAAAGTCCTATGTTTTGTCCTTGTCACACTCACAGTTTCTTATGGGCACAACATTCTAGGATATAGGCTCATCGCGGGCACCATCACACCATGTGTTATACCTCGAACAAGCTTCGACACGAAGAGAGATTAGGATGATTGAGTGTCATGGTGGTGATACTTCCATAAGAGACCGTGAGTAAGACAAGGACAAAACATAGAACATCTTTCGGTATAACTGTGATTGTAAATTCGCTATTGTGATCTTTAAAGGAATTATGTTAGAAAGAAGAGATACTTTAAGGTACTTGGAATCTAATGGTGCAATAAAATGCGAGAAAACTGGTGGTTAACTAGCAAGAATTTGCGTTCGAAAATTTGGATCTGATTTCTTATGGGTAAACAAGAGAGAGCATTTGTTTGGAACCAATTCTGATCGTGACGTCATCACTAAACAGGTCAATATACAGGGACTCTAGTTCTGACTTTTGAAAAGGACTCTTCTCAAACTCAACCAAGCAGACATTAATTAAGACTCAAAATCTTCTCTGACGCATCAAATTGCATCGACGACCAATTGAGGAGTTTTGTCTGGAAATACCACGCATAATACAGAGGGTGTGCTTGTCCTCAAAAATTCACAAATCAAAACGATGTTGAGAGCGTTTCTGATGAGTTAAACGGGTAGTCTTTTTTACTGACGAATGGAGTGAGCTCCAACAATCACATGTAAAAAAAAAAAAAAAAAAAAACAGTCCGTTCAACTTATCAGAGACACACACAGTAAAGCTTTGAAGTATGCATGATTGAAGACGAGCAAACACTCTGTTTTATACGTAGTTTTTCTAGCGAACTCCTCAACTCAGAGCCAATATGTGAAAGGCTAGGAATAAAAATATGTGGTGCGTAAGAGGCCGCAGATGTATAAGCACACATGCTTTGCCGTTAAGCTTACGAGGGTACGATTTAATAAGGTCTCCCGGGCTTTCAACTAATTCTTTCCTGTCTTGTTTTCCTTCTTTGTTTTAGGTTCGGAGTTGGCTTTTGTTTTACCATTGTATATTCAGCTTTATTGACAAAAACGAATCGGATCGCTAGGATATTCAATGCCGGTAAACGGACGGCTAAAAGGCCTGGCTATATTACACCAAGCTCACAGTTGCTCATTTGTAGTGGCATGTGTAGCGTTCAGGTAATGTTCATAAAGTTAATATATGTATGTTCAAGGTACCTACTTGTATTTAACAGGTATGCTCTACTCGCTTCCCACGTCATCTTCAGAGTGGTGCGCAGTTCAAAATCATCAGCCAAGATGGTCGACCAGGGGCGTCATTTCGGGTTCGGCTTGGGGGGGGGGGGGGGGGGGGGCAAAAATGTGATGACTTTTTTTTTTTTTTTTTTTTTGCTCATCAATATTATTTTAGACACCCTACAGCCCTGCATATTTATGGCCCCAAATTCCAGCAAGACTCGTAAATGACCACCAAATTTTAGTTCAAAACTTTTTTCTTCTCCTAAAAAAAAAAAAAAAAAAAAAAAAAAATCATCACTTTTTCACTTTTGGCCGACCCTTGGGGGGGGGGGGGGGGGGGGGGCCACCGCACTATGGGCCAGATTGAATTCTTAGGGGGTCATAAATCATAACTTGGCTATTATTCAATATTTTCCATTGAAAATTGGTGGACAGGGGTTTTATGGGTCGCTCTTTCCGTTTTTGAAGTCAAAAATCATGAAAAGTAAATTCCAAGTTAATTTTGTTAAGTCAAACTTAAATGACAGTATTTGTACTTTACACTGGACTGATGAAGGCGCCTTCTCAACGGCTTCTTATTGCTCTGTCAAGTAAAAAACGGCGTAAAATTTAGGGAATACTTGCAAATTCTCATTTGTAGTAAAAATTGTTCTTCAACTCCGAAAATCTGTCCAGCACTAAAACATTATCATATTTTTTTTTTTTTTTTTTTTTTTTTTTTTTTTTTTTTTTTTTTTTTTTTTTTTTTTTAACAGAGAGATTACTGTTAAAACATAATATCGAACATTATGTTTTAAATGAACCAACATTTTTGATAATACAATTTTTCGAATCATGATTTTCCCCTTTCTCTTCTCCGTCTTCTCCTTCTTTTCCCCATCGCCCTATTTCTTACGAGAAGTACTCGAAGTGCATGTAATATTTATTCGTCTGAAAAATGGGGCGGGAAGGGGAAATATAACTGTTTGATAAATAAAAAATGTCCAAAGTCAGAAAAAATATATAACTGTGGTCCACATCGAACCCAAAACCTTCCGGAGGAAGTGCGACCTCGCTACCGACTGCTCCAACTCTAAACTACGTGAAGGGGGTCGAATTCACCTTTACTCAGTCGTTGATGCGTTGGTGTGGTGCGGTCGACGAGCGAGCGTGGTGACTGTGCTAGCAGTGCTATGAAGATGGCGAGAAATTAGCGTATCAAAACACGGAGATACCACTCTTAAAAAAATGATTCTGAACGCGCTACGTGCTTGTACGTGTTGAAACTTGGAGAGAGTAAACCTGAAGATATATAGAATCGAATTATCAAATAATTTTTTTGTCCTAAGTTGACCTTTTTTTTTCCGGGTCCAAAGAAATTTTGATAAGTGGTGAAATTTCGCTCGGTTTTTTCACTTCACTTAAATAGCTATAAATCGGTTTAAAATTCAAGTTCGATCAAAAATAAGTAGTGATAAATAATCTCCTTGTTTTAGAGAAGCCATACCAGGTTTCCAATCACGAGTTTTTTACGTTCGAAACAAGCTAAAACATTGAAAAGTGTTGAGCTCGCGCACCGAGATTTGCTTACTGGCGCGGGCTCTGTCATGGACCGTCAATGTTTTCATCAATCATCCGACTTTTAATAACAAAAATGATATCAAAGTATACATTTTTGAGGTCCCCAGACCCTCCTGAGTCAAATCACATCAATGTTTTTCATTTTTAAGATGGTCGAAAAAATGATTTTTGGCCCCCTACAAAATCGATCTGGCCCATAGTGCACCGCCCCCCTGCCCCCCCGCAAATGACGCTACTGGTCGACAAAAGAAGAAAACAAACCGACTCACTCGGGCTACTCCGAGAGTGTCACTCGAGTGCGGTCGGCGAAACTTGGAGTTGCCCGAGTGAGAGTCGGTTTGTTTTCTTCTTTTGTCGACCATCTTGGCTGATGATTTTGAACTGCGCGCCACTCAAGATGACGTGGGAATCGAGTCGAGCATACCTGTTAAATACAAGTACCTTGATATATGTTAAGGTTTATTGGTTCATCATTCATTAAATAAAGATAAATTAAGGTTTATATGTTATCGAATCGCGTGAACGAGGATATAAGGCTGGCGAGTGGTAAAGCATGTAATTTGGCAGCATTGTATTTTGACCATTTAAATTTTTGCTGAAGGGTAGGTTGACACCTGAAAATCGTTTTTTTTTTTTTTTTTTTTTTTTTTTTTTTTTCAAATTTCGTTTTTTATTTATTTTTTTTTTCTTTAATTCTCCCGAGCATTTTCATGTATTATTTATAATGTTTTGCTTAGTTTAAAGTGACGGAGTTACTACAAAATTTCTTTTATAATAATTTTTCTTCAATATATTTTCGCATTTTTTTCGTCCGGGGGGGGGGGGGGGTGATTTTCTACCTTCTCTCCTGAAAACTTTAATATTTTCATCTTTAAGTAAGTACCAGTCTACCAGTATCTCGAGAACCGTTGGTCCTAGAAAGCTGATTTTTTACACAAAAAAAAAAAAAAAAAAATTGCTTGTGAAATGCTTATCTACAATGTTAACAACTTTATTGTGCTAACATGCTTATAATATTGTTTTAAAACAGACAAGGAACAAAAAAAACAAAAAAAAAACGAAAAAACAAAAAAACAAAACAAAAAACAAACAAAAATGAACAATTTTTAATTATTTTCCAACAATTTGGCAACCATGGAAAAAAGTTACAAAAAACTAAAAAAGTTGTAAACATTGTTTTTGAAAAGCTAAAGGACACACCTGCAAAGTCCCATTATCCTAGCTTCAAATGCAAGGGAGAAATCGGTACCCAAAGATGACATGTTTTACATGGCGGTATACAGGTGTCGCAACCTCCCCCTTTAAGGTCGAATTTTAAATGGACGAAATTCATTAAAATACTTTCTCATCGTACAGATTTTGTGGGGGGGGGGATTCACGAATTTTGAAGATCTCCGATTTTCGTATGAATATAAGGATTAAAAATTGAGAAAGGAAGGTGATTGTAGCTGCGAGCAGTGGCGGCTCGTGCAATATGGCAAGAATGTCATCCCTCCATTTGATTGTATGTCAAACAATCGATTCGAAAGTGAAGCAGCGCTTCACCAGCAGTCGATTGTTAAATATAGATTCAAATCGAGTGAAGACATTGTTGCCAGATGGTACGAGCCACTGACTGCGAGTATATTCGTGAATTACAGCCATACACTGAACTGAGTTGTGTTATCTTTTCTCATCCGGTGGAATCATCGGTGAATTGAAAAATTCCATTAATTACACGCAAAATGGCAGCGCTACTCTGAATTCTCGATATACCTCCTCGGCAGCGTAACCAGATTTTAGGGAATAATCACTAGATTTTACATTGATCCTTCTGGTAAATCTACTGAAATTTCCCTAAAATCTGGCAACGCTGCTCTTCGGTCCCTGATATTTCTGGCGTGTATCACTCGCACGCTTGTTGTCATGCTTGACAGTCAATGATCAAATTAATTTAATTTCCTCTTTCATCAATTATCTTATTTTAATTGTCTGCTTGCAGATTTTAATAAATGCCGTGTGGATGGCCATCTCTCCTGCTCGAGCCATTCACCATTACCCATCGAGGGAGCACAATATATTAGTATGCTCCTCATTCACTAATGCATCGTACATGATTGCCTTCTCGTATCCAATAACGCTTGTCATGGTCTGCACAATTTACGCCGTTCTAACAAGAAATATACCCGAGGCGTTCAACGAATCAAAACATATAGGTAGGTGATTAACGATAGAAGCATTTCTTTTCTCGATCGATCGTTCGTTCGAGTTGGTGCGTTTTACTGATTGCAATCAATTCCGCATCGTTGGTTCGAGTAGATACGTTTTACTGATTGCAACCAATTCCACATGTGGTAGAAAAGAACAGAGGTTGCGGCCAAAATCACGTAGTGCCCCCCCCTCCTCCATAGCTTTAACATTTTCTGGCGAAAAGTGTTCAATGAGCGAAGAGAAGAAAGGGATTATTTTTGGATCCGCTTTGGCGCTTCGATTCGGGGACCTCCTCAAATACTAAAGGGGCCTACTCGACTTCGGACGTTTCCATTTTCACTTGACTTTAATATTATTATAAAATTAGACCCAATAATGCAAAGAATTTCTCAAAACTTCCTGGAACTTTCCCTCTCCACACTAACAACAAGTCTTGTTCCTGAAAATTACAACCAATTTTTTCAATCAGATTATTTTTAGGGAAATGAAAGAAAAAAGAGATAAAATGGCAACGTCGGAATACTAGTAGGCCTGCTTAGTATGAATACGCAGTGGCGTCGCACACTGGACGAAAACGTCCTTGTGCCCGGACATGGCTGGTTTCGCGCTCCTATCTTTGTTTTTTCGAGTTGTTTTGGCTATTTTTCTTTAAAACCGACATCCTTTTAACTTATTTTCATTTTTTATTATTTTTTTTTTTAATTTTTTTTTAATTTTTTTTTTTTTTTTTTTAATTTTTTTTATTTTTTTCAAATTTTTGTGTGTGTTTCCCACAAGAATCACCTTATATAATGTGTTTTTCGACTGTAGAAACAATCGCATTTTTATTTTCAGTAGTGTATTTCGTGTCCGACCCTCACCCATTGACTCGCTCCAATGTGCGCCGCGTCGTGCTATTACACGATTATTTCTCGTATCCGCAGTTTATCGCAGCTAAAAATCATTGAGGTGGTTTTTCCAAATTGTAATAAACACTACTAGCTCAAAGTTCACATTAAATACGATTAAATAGCCTGTTGAAACTGTATTTTAATTTTTTTAAACCTTCAAATGTTAAATTTGAACAAAAACCATCACTACATACATCTATATTTGCATGATTTTAAAAAACTATAGGTCGAAAATTATCTCCATGCAATGGTGAAAATGACTATTGTATCGGCGTTTGTTGAAAAAAAGATTAACACATCTTTTTAAGGCAAAATAAAACACGAAATTTTAGCGTCAAAATTTCAAACCGCACCAAGAACCCGTTATTAGACAATGGTGAGGTATAGTGCTGGCTCGAGGAAAAGAAAAACAATGTCAGAAAAGTTACAATTGGGTTCTAAAATACTACTTTTTGTCAAAAAGTTGAGGTTTTCTGCAGATTGACTTGACCCCCCATGTCCGAGCATAAGGGTATTTTCGTCCAGTGTGCGTCGCGAGCAATTTGGCAACAATGTATTCTATCCATTTAATTTCATGTAAAATATCGAATTTAGGGGGTGCACTGTGCACAAGGAAAATTCGATATATTTAATGAGTTTAAATAGAGCAGTTGCATTGTTGCCAGATGGCACGCGACGCCACTGTAAATACGTCCAAATAATTTTATGTCCCGAGTGTGTAACTTGCGCAAGGTCAGGTGACGTGCGTATAAGCTCCCTGATTGGTCGAAATTGGCTACATGCAATTTAACTTGTGCACACTGCCGGAACCCAACATTTTTTGGTCCCAGAGCTCATATTTTGACTTGGTGTTTTTCACAAATCTTTGACATGTATTATTGCAGCCATGCTTTCAGATGCATTAATGTGTGATGTCACACCTTACTCGTGAGTTCCTTTCTATGTCGATCGTTATATACCAGAGACAATTAGAGAACCAGCACATAGCACATGCTATACTTCCCGTTAAAATGGATTCAATTCTGTTTGGGGTTTCAGCAATCAGCATCCAACAGTCGCTGCATGTTGAGTGGCGAACATTACGCCAATAAATATCTAGCGGGAATTTTTCTTTGAAGTCAAAATCTTAATTAACCCCTTATGGGCCAAGCCCGAGTATACCCGTTTTTCTCCTCTAGTCTATATTTCATATTGCTTCTTCATTCCGGATAAAAGCCATTATCGATTAAAATATTTACAAGATAAATCTTCGTCGGACGCCTTCAATTCGCCGAATAGGCAATTCCAACTCCTCCGAGTACGAATAATTAACTACCTCTCCCAAAGAGTATAGTGTTCTTTGAAACTAATCTGTTCCTTATAGGGTTAATTAAGGCATATGATTTTAACCATTATTATGCGTGTATATATTAAAAAAAAAAAAAAAAAAAAAAAAAAAAAAAAAAAAAAAAAAAAAAAAAAAAAAAACTAAACCATAAAGAAACCCTATCATTTATGTCCATCACTCAACGATAGGCGACTGTTGGCTGTTGTTTCGATGATTCCCGACCAAAATTGAGTTGGAAAATTGGATATCAATCGCAAGCTTGCGCTGGGCCTCTATAAGTCTCTGATTAAATTGTTACACAGCCAAAGTACCTATATATAACGTCAAAATGACTCAATGGTTGAATTGTTGGAAGCGTAGCGAAAGCCTCTCTGATTCTGAAAAATTTTCCAAACGAGAAACCGCGATATTACTGAAACAGAAAATATTTTAATATTACCAAGCAGTCTTTATGTTTTATCTGGTTTCAACCCTACGTCAGATTGAATGCGGGGGGGGGGGGGCTTGTTTGTAGAAAGATTCACGATTTACAATATGTATTTCTAGAATGCATTTATTTATAATTAGCATCTAGGTTTTTTACATTCATGAAAGCGGGCGGGCTTCCTCATAACTATACTCTATCTATCAATAATAAATAATCGTTCGTAAGACGATTGAATTCTACTTGGCAACTTTGTAGTTTATTCACATTGCGCGTTTTTTCAGTTTGTTTATTTAATCATTCCCATTGTTTTTTCCAATAGTAGTTTCGAGTTTCTGCTTTCGAGTTTGCACTAAATCTTTCGACGCGGAAACAGAAACAATCCGGAAATTCCTGAAAGAAAAGAACAGAAAAAACAATAAATTTCAGAAAACTGCGAAAGCACATTCCATCATAAATAATGACCCCACCACGTGGGGGGGGGGGGGGGGGAGGCGCCGATTCATTGAGCTGCCTGCTGCTAAAGAATAGATATTGCCAAAGTTTATTAGTACCTATCGAAGATATAAAGACCCGGTTTTCAGACGACACACGAATAATTGTTTAACCCTTTCAGACCTGAAATTATTTTTGTTCAAAAACGGATTTTTGACAAACATGGTTGATCTTAGCGCTGCTTCCTCATCTAAATTGATGCGCATTTTGTATTTTTATGTTTTCCATAAGCTGACTGCGTGTTATTCCAATGTCTATTGGAATGAACTCCAGGTCTGAAAGGGTTAAAGTGGCGACACTACACAGACTTGGCTTAAAAAGTGAAATAAATAAATAAATAAATAAATAAATAAATAAATAAATAAATAAATAAATAAATAAATAAATAAATAGATAAATAAATAAACAAATAAATAAATAAATAAATAAATAAATAAATAAATAAATAAATAAATAAATAAATAAATAAATAAATAAATAAATAAATAAATAAGTAAATAAATAAATAAATAAATAAATAAATAAATAAATAAATAAATAAATAAATAAATAAATAAATAATTAAATAAATAAATAAATAAATAAAGAAATAAAAAGAAACCTAACCAGAGCAAACGGCAGCATGGAAGTTCTGTCAGCAAATAATAATCGCTATCATTAAGCATCAAGCCAGTGACAAGTCAACATTTAAACTCAACAGTCGCAGTCGGCCTCACCGTTTTTTTTTCTACACAAAAGCCTCTAAATTTAAAACACTTTCATTTTATTCACATGATTTCATATTTCTGTTTTCAGTGAATAGTTTATTGCGTGTGTTGGTACTCTGACATACGTTCGACGTGTGATTTCCGGCAACATCATATTTCGTCCATTTTAACCCTTAAAAAAATTCGAACTATCGGGGGTGCTAATGGCACTCCCTCGAATCGATATTTTACATGTGTGTAAATGAGCAAAGCTCAGCGTCACCAGATTGCACGTGACGCCTCTGCGTCCAACATTATCAACTGGCTATTTTGCCTCTGCTCAGATCACATCAGTCAAGACTAGAAAGTGCCAAAAACTAAGCGTGAACGCAGAGAAAAGCCGTTACCGCAATTTGGAACCAGATCACTAACTAAAACATCTCGTTCCTGATGGGAAATTATGAAACGAGATGTATGCGTGTATACTTTTGGTGTTTGCCTAAGAATCTGTGGAAAAACACGAAAAACCGCAAACTTTGTGTGAGGATCTAACGGTCACTCTAATATTGAACAAACACACATCGGACAAACGGCGAGGACCGTGTAAAAACTGAAAATATTGCGGCGAAAAATATCGATGATGAATTGTGACTAGTTGACAGATAAAGTTTAAAATATTGATAGCTTTATGAGAAAAGTAAATAATTTAGCTCAAATGAATGATGAGAAAGGTTGAAAGAAAAATGAAAGAGCGAAACTCTAGAGTCAGGAACAATGAAGAAAGGAAGTGTAATGAAAGAAAAAGAAGTATTAAGAAATAAAATATTACAAAATATAAAAAAAGCTAAAGACAAAGAGCAAAAGAAAAGATGTCATAATAAATTGATTGATCTATTCATTGAAAATAAAGCGATATGCGAATGAGAGACAATTTGAGATTAGAGCCCTGCACAAAATCAAAGGAATATTAGTAAGTTCCGCAAGCGAAAATTAGACTGATGTGAAAGATGAGGATTAAATATGTTTATAAAAGAACAAAAGAAGGAATGAAAAATATAAAGTGCTGCTCCTCCCTCCGTTCATATGAAATGAATCGTTCATACCATCGGGACTTTGAAATAATTCACGAAATATTAATCCATTCTCTAGGAATCAAAAATTCTCCTAATATTCCCGAAGAATGGAGCTGTTGTAAACTTTTGCTGCAGGCTTATTAATACTTGATTATGGGGTAAACCCCTGAATAAATAACGATTAGCGCAATAAAAAATCACGAAATCCTAGGAATCTCCCATGATACGTAAGCATCCAAAACGACTTAATGTGTCCGCGACATTCACCATCCGTCAGTGTTAATTTTACTAATTTTTAGTGTTTTAGAATAATAATTTTCCGCCTTCAATTTCACTGCATCATCGTTATCTTATGTATTTTGAGACGCTGATTTCAAAAATTCTATCAGTTTTCATTAAATTGGTCTGGATTTTACGTAAATTCAAAATTACGTCTTCTTGGCAAAAAATTCGAAATTCCGGAAAAAGTATATGAGTTTTGAGTAAAAACTAAGGCCGACTATGAAATCAGCGAGTCAAATAACATAGGAAATTTCACGAGAAGGGTGAGAAAGAGGTATCTTATTATGAGAAAACCTGGTTTTACGTTCATAACAGCCGGACACACTATGTCGTTAACCCTTTCAGGCCTGAAAATCCTTTTTTCCAGGAACGGATTTTTGACTAACATTGTTGATCTCAGCGCTGTTTTCTCATCTAAATTGATGCGCATATTGTATTTTTTTGAT
This sequence comes from Trialeurodes vaporariorum, assembly GCA_011764245.1. Lineage (NCBI taxonomy): Eukaryota > Metazoa > Arthropoda > Insecta > Hemiptera > Aleyrodidae > Trialeurodes > Trialeurodes vaporariorum. The sequence goes on along the minus strand of VMOF01000002.1, from coordinate 36,897,473 downwards.
TTCCATAAGACTACATGTTATTCAAATGTCCATTGGAATGCGGACACCAGGTCTGAAAGGGTTAAGGCGTAAAAATCCATGACACCTGGGTAGCTCCACCATTACACCTTTAACTTTAAAGTCATTTTGTGAGTCTGTGAGTGAATTTCGTGATTTTTTAATGTGCTCGGCGTAATTTTCGCCGAATTTTGCTCAAGAATTAACTATATTCAATCGCTCATAGCAAAAATTAACGTGCGCTCCATTTGTTCTTGAAACCCCGTCTTTTTCACATAATCCCTCGACTAAAACGTTTTGAGACCGCGAGCTTCCGTCAGAGCGCAGCAATACATCAAGCTGACGCCCACTCTTCGGAGAAAGATTGTGCATTGCAGACGCGCGGCGCGGCATAGCAACGTTTACCGTGGAAGCAAACTTTCAAACCCCTTCCGGGGGAGGGGGGGGGGTGTTGTGTAAACCGAGGAATCCCTCGCTAAGAAAGCTCATAGATAGTCCTATTTTGTTAGCTAAAGAGTATAGGTCTTTACGTCTTCTTATAGTTGATTGATCACTAAAGCAGAACTGTATCGTGATTGCTTGCTATTGATGACAGTACAGTTTTGGGACGGACGTCGTAAATGTACTATGACTTTCAAAAGAAAGTTCTCTCATCGAAATTGTTCTTGATGAGTTTCTCTTTTATTTTCCATCGTTTTAAATGTTTTGAGGCATAATATTACCCTTTATGTCACAAGTGGTAATAGTGTGAGACCCTGAAATATCTGAAACCCGTAAAAAAATAGCAAATTGGTGGAGAAATGAAATAATGAAAATTTCTATCAGGATAATTTCTTTTAAAAGCCATAGTACAAACCTTGGGGAGAATTGTGAACTGCTCTTGAAAATGACTGTGAGTTTTTCGTTTGCTAATGTCTTATTTACGAGTGCATATATAGTAATCAGATCACCGAGTAACACGTTCGTACTTACTACGACTATCAAAAGAAAGTTTTCTCATCGAAATAATAGACTGTTTTAGTGTGACGTCACAAGCGGAGTGCAGGTTTGTTTGGTTCACGAGGCATCTTCTATCTGACTCGCACCCACGCTATCTCCCATAAAGAAGAGCGGATAAATTTTCGATCGGAGTTTTCAGTATGTAAAACAATGTTGCACTCGAATTTTTTTCCAGAAATGGAATTTACGTATCCTAAAAAGCTTATCATGCCACCACACGAACTACAAGCTCCCGTAATAAATTCACTATTTTCAAATGTTTGGCCAAAAGTCAATGCTCTGTCTTCGTCTAACTCACGGCCGCTTATGGGAGTTAGTGCTTTGTTGACATTTTATGTGGATATTAGAGGTTATGCACGGTTGTAGTTGTAGTCATTTGTAGCATTTGCAGTAAAGTTCCATCTCTGATCTTGAAAGTTTATATACCTCATCAGTTTGAGATCAGAAATTAAAATAAGTGTTAATTTGGTTAATGTGGCTTATTTCCAATCCAAATCCAACAACCGTGCATAACCTCTAATATCCACATAAAATGTCAACAAAGCTTTAACTCCCATAAGCGGCCGTGAGTTAGACGAAGACAGAGCATTGACTTTTGGCCAAACATTTGAAAATAGTGAATTTATTACGGGAGCTTGTAGTTCGTGTGGTGGCATGATAAGCTTTTTAGGATACGTAAATTCCATTTCTGGAAAAAAATTCGAGTGCAACATTGTTTTACATACTGAAAACTCCGATCGAAAATTTATCCGCTCTTCTTTATGGGAGATAGCGTGGGTGCGAGTCAGATAGAAGATGCCTCGTGAACCAAACAAACCTGCACTCCGCTTGTGACGTAGTTACTAAAACAGTCTATTGTTCTTGGTGAATTTTTTCTTTTATTTTCAATCGTTTTAAATTGTTTGAGGAAATATCACAAGTGGTAATAGTGTGAGACTCTGAAATACCCGAAAACAGCAAAAATTTGCAAACTGGTCGAGAAAAGAAATAATGAAAATGTCCATAGGCGGAGCCAGCAATTAGGCAACTGTGGACTTCCCATTTGAATGTATGAGAAACGATCGATTAAAAATTGGGCCATGGCCCCCTCAAGAATCGATTGTTTCTCATACATTCAAATGGGAAGAATCCACAGTTGCCAAATTGCTTGCTCCGCCCATGAAAATGTCTATGAGGATACTTTCTTTTGAAATAAGCCATGTAGTACCTGCAATTTGTGTCATACGAATAATTTGTGGCGGTACTGTTGGTGGTTTTGGAATATCCTTTGTAAGTACTCATTATGACTTGCAAAACAAAGTACCCTGATCGAAATTCTTAGAATTAAATTTTTTCGTTGGTTTCAATAGAATTGTCGATGTTTTATGACGTACTTTGAAGATTTATTCTATGCTTCGTTCTCAAACATTTGAAAGTCGTAAAAAAAAGTAGGGGGGGATCCCCAATTTTTAACTGCCTCTTTTCAGCTCATTTTTTGGACAAATTTTTATAAATTGGATCTTTTCCTAATTCTAGGCAGAAGCAGTGGCGTAGCCAGGAAATTTTCTGGGGGGGGGGGGGGGGGGGTCGGAGGTCCCAATATTTTCAAAGAGGGGGGGGGAGGGTCCAAAGATACTAATCTAAATTAGTATTTGTCGAAACAAATTTATCTGAAAACGCAAAAAATGGCCTTTTTTAAAGACAAATTTTGGTTTCAAGGGGGGGGGGGGGGGGTACAGACCCCTGGACACCCCCCCCCCTCTTGGCTACGCCACTGGGCAGAGGCAACTTTCCTCCCAGCTGACGCATTTGCTTCCATTTCCCTGCGTCAGTCGCACATTGCTTGCCACCTGGACATCGATTCAAAAAGTAGATCGCTTAAATTGAATTGAAAAAGAAAAAAAACAAGAAAAAACAAGAAACAGCTTATTGAATGAAAAATTATTAAAAGTACCGACTTATTTTGTGATTGTTACAGGTTTTACAATGTATACGACTTGCGTCATTTGGCTGGCGTTTATTCCCTTATACTTTGGTACAGGTAATAGCACGCCTCTTCGAATAACAACGATGTCAATCGCTATAAGTCTGTCCGCTAGTGTGACAATAGTGTGTTTATTTTCACCGAAGGTAAATCGCAAATATCTAATGTATCCTTTATTATTTATTTTCATACAGTTCAAAAGAATTGGCCTTTTTCCTATTGCCCCCTCAATGTAAAGACATTCTCTCCCACATTTATCTGACTCAATCGCGAGGAAAATTCTTTGATATAATATTACAAAATATGATGGTAAAATTACCTAACTTCTTGATGTTAACCCTTTACTGCACGACTTTCTTTTCGTTCGAAAACATGATTTTTCAACTGTTTTTGACTCAAAATGAAAGGGAAAAATAGTGAAAAAATTCCAAGCATTCATTCTTACGCCCAAGAAATATGCAAAGTATTAAATTTAACATGGGCCAGTATAGGGAGAAAATCAAGGTCAAAACGATTAAATATGTTTTCTAATGCTCAGATGGCGCTCAACGTGGGGCCTTGCTTTTTCAGACTTCGGTGAAAAAAAAATCGAAACTTTTCCTCAATATGTGCCGGAGGGATGACGACTTGGAAAAAAATGATATTTTAACTTTAAGAGTTCAAAATGGAGGAAATATAATAAGTCCCTCAGGGGGGACAGCGTGCAGTTAAGGGAATCGTTTTCATATAAAGTTTTCATGTAAAGAAGTCAATCATGATAATAATGAAATAATTGGCTCTCATCATGCCTAATACTATCCTAAAGAATATCTTTCCGTGAAATTTTATTATTCCTTAATTAAATGTGGTTTGGAGCGGTAAATGTATAACATTTTTTCGGTGGCGTCCTTGATCTATGAGTCCGTGAGTCCCAGTATAACTTTTGCACAATAGGTACAAATGTATTCAAATTTTGCAGAAAGGTTGCTTTTAACATTCTTCAGAGGGATTTGTTTTTTGTTTTTTTTTTTTTTTTTAATTTTAATTTGTATGTAGCAGTTATGGATGAAAAATGGTTCCCATTATAATCAATGGGAAAATGGGTTAAAAAAAGGAAAAATTAAAGTATTTCAAAAATGGATCTTTAGATCTGGATAAAAATATCAAAGGGGAGTCTGAGGGTCTCCCCCAGAATATTGGCGGAGGGTCTGGGAGTCTCCCCCAGAATATTTAAGGGGGGTCTGGGGGTCTCCCCCAGATTAAATTTGAGGTGAGAAAGTGTCCGAAGGGTATTCCTTACATGTTATTTTTTCTTCTCTTTTTTCAGTTGTACATAATCTTATTCCGGCCAGATCAAAACGTGCGTCAAAGTATGATGCCTTCAAAATACTCGGGAACCGTAAAAACTGGAGCAAGCACTAGTGTCATGGCAGCAGCAGTCGCCGTCTCCAACACTCACCCCCCTTGTACGCAGTCTTATAATTCTGGTAAACCCCAAAAAATCCCTGACTGCCTCCCAAGAATCAGATCATTCAATGGGGCTGCCGGCTGTGTTGTACACTTTTGCTGTAAGCGATTCAACTGTCGATTTTGCTGTAAAAACCTTCAAAAGTAACGATGGCAGCACTAAAAACTTCCAATATCCACTCCTAAACTCAATAATCGCTTTTATATGTGCGAGCGTAATGGATGCGTAAGGCAGTACTAATTGGAGATTCCTATCTTAATTTCGTCACTCTTTATTCTGTACTGACAAGAAAGATTCACAGAATAATTAGACACGAAAGTTGTGATCCACATCCGATTAATGGAACCGTGACACCTGGTGACACCTGGTGACACCGGTGTCAAAGGAAAGTCGTTTTTCATTGGCCACTTCTTGATGGAGTTACAGTATTATTAGATGGAAATCTCCTATAGACGGGTTTAGTGCGAAGTCAACGGTCAGCAAACAACCACAACAATTCACTCATCGGTCGCAATCGGTTGTGGTAAAACTCGTGTAGCGTTCCAAACTATCTCACTCACTCTACCGTGACCCGCATGTATACCCATACCTTTCTAGTTTCGAAATTTGTATACAAAGCCTTGTTTTACGACATATTATTATCAAAATCGCATTAAAACTCCTCGAGAAATTCATTTCGGCCAAAATATTTCACAAAAGATGTCTATATACGATTTTTGAAATTAGAGTGCGATGGCAGTACATGGGGGTAACGTGTGAGCGAGAGAGACAAACTGCGTTTGTTTGGAACGCTCATCACCGGCAGTCGCCTTTACTAAAACCCTCTATTGTTACTGCCCTACGCAGCCATCACGTTTGCGCAAATAAAAGCATTTATTGAGTTTTAGGAGTGGATTTCGGAAGTTTTTAGTGCTGTCATCGTTATTTATGGAGATTTTTACTCTAAAATCGACTCTTAATTTGCTTTTTAGCAAAAGTGTGCAACAATCCCATTGTTATTCGAGTGCCCTCAGCAACAGCGCATGTGTCAATACATACATAAAAGTAACAGGTGTAAACAGGAAAATGCTGGAAACACCCTAAAATAATTTTGGTGAGTTCGGGCGTATCGGCTCAAATCACTGCCATTTTCAACTCAAGCAATTTTATAAATTAAAAAAAAAGAATCAAGAAGTGGAGAGAGCCACTACCTTGCCGTGCTTTGTAGCGGCGCTCTCAATTTTTTTAAATAATTTTTTTTTTTTTTTTTTTTTTTTTTTTTTTTTTTTTTTTTTTTTTTTAAATGTTTTGAGTTGCAAATGGCTGCAATTTGAGCCAATACGTCCTCACCAAAAGCTATTTTTCCCTCCTGCAGGAGAAGGAATTACAACTATAAACCCTCCACGCATGTATAAATAAACAAAACTGAGAGCGATGAACTCTTTTGAAACGCCCTCTAACTCTCGATCCTCGTCAATCAAAGAAAACCCCAAGTGTTGTTGATAGGAACAAAATCAGCATGAGAATCAGCCGTCATTAAAATCGATATTAAAACAATTACAAACTAAATGGCCAAAAAACATCACAGGCAAACAAAGGATTGAAATCTCGGAAGTGTTTATTCATTATTGGTCTGGTTCCCATTTTAATCCTTTGTTTGTCTATCAAAATCGATGTAGAGTATCAGTCGTTTCATCACGTAAAATCGATGTAGAGAATCAGTCGTTTCATCAAGTAAAATCGATGGAGAGCATCAGTCGTTTCATATCAAGTAAAATCGATGCAGAGAATTAGTCGTTTCATCAAGTAAAATCGATGAAGAGCATCAGTCGTTTCATCAAGTAAAATCGATGTAGAGAATCAGTCGTTTCATCAAGTAAAATCGATGAAGAGGATCAGTCGTTTCATAAAGTAAAAACTCCTACACGGTGCCATTTTAGGTGATTCCAGGCGAAAATTGAAAAAATTACGATCCATTAGAGCACGACATTCACTTTCGGAAAGTCCGCTTTCGTGGGGTGATTTGAATGCATAACAAATCATTATTTCTGAATCAGCAAAACGTCACAACATTATTCATTTCTGAATAGATTTTTTGCGTCAGGCATCAAAATGAGTCAGTTGCAATTTTTTGCTACAGCGCGAGCATTATGAGGGGTTGATTCCTACGTGAAATCACTTGAACATTTTGTTCAGAGCACCATATCGTTCCAAAATCTAGTCACAAACTCATTAAATGCAAGAAAAGGGCCAAATGAGCGGGTCACAATGGGAGAATCCCATGTAATTGCAGCTTTGTATATAATGAGTCAATTTTCTCAGCATAGAAAGGTGTGATTAAAGATGCTTGGACGGAACTCCCCCATTGTGACTGACCCGCTTATTTGACCGCCATCTTTGAATTTTTTTAAACGGATATATTGAGTTTGCGAGTTGATTTTGAAACTTGTTGATGCTAGCAATGTATTTTCCAGAGATTACATTAAGTCTAAGAGATATGGCACTTCCTATCTCCGCCGTGTTGATAAACCGTTGGCTGGGCTCCGTAAAAAAAACGCCTGCAAAATGACCGAGATACAACGTGCAGTACGCTGGTGACCGTAAACATTGTCATTATTCAGAGGTCATTATTATGAGGTTAGATTCTCTGCAACATCTAAATGTTTGTCATTTAGTGGCCGATTGGATGATTAAAGTGTCTTAGATTTTCAGATTCACGTTCAAAATATACTCAGAGCTCATTATCCAGTCCAATGTTCATAAGATCTTAACTGTTAAGGAGATCCTGACCTCATTTCAAACAACAAAAGTAGTAAGAATGTTTACGGTCACCAGCGTACGCCACATTGCATACTTCGTAGGAGTCGAACAACACTTTTGAATCGTTATGCCATATCTCTTAGGCTTATTGTTAGTAATCTCTGGTATTTTCACGCGATTTTACATAGGAACCGACCCTCCATAACGCTGTAGGAAACGTTTGCAGCACATTCATTGGTTCAGACGTGAAGACATAATTTTTTTGACTATCTTTTTTTTTATCTTTTTTTTTTTTTTTTCTGCGAGTGAGATATACTCTGTTTCACTTGTACCAACTGAGGAGATGGTCGAAATCCATTTTAAAAGCAATTGTTGCCTATATTTCAGTTATGGCGTTAGCAAAAATCTTGTTGAGCGCCTTCATTGTTGTTAAACGTCATACACTGGCCCACGGTTTGTTTACATTCCGGAGAACGAAAATCGTGTGGGCGAGTCGTAATGGTCGTGGGCCAACTAACTGGCCCACTGGCCCACGAAATTCTCGCTCGCCGAAATGTAAATAGACCGTGGGTCAGTGTATAACTCTTAGCAATGAAGGCGCTCATGTAAATAGACCGTGAGCCGCTGTATAACTTTTAGCAATGAAGGCACTCAAAAAATTGACATTGGCAAAATATAGCTTGTGCCATACCTAGAACATGGGTAATCACTGTTTGAAAGTTTCGGCCTTTCATGAATATTACAACTGCACCTAACTTGAACACGGTTTCTTTTGTTCGCAGTGTCAAGTGTCATAGATATAGAAATGAAAAGCGATCTGTCGAAAAGAAATTCCGTTCCGCTGCCTCAAAATCTAGTTTCAAAAGGAGTCCAGACGGAGGCGACCGAACCAGCATCCAACGGTGGTCATCTAGAGAATTCTTTAGAGAGGACTATAAATAAGACTACCTTATCTAGCGCTTCATCGAATAATATTAACACCCCAGTGAATAATAATTACAGCATTTTAGATAAAAACAAATTCAATAGAGAAAATAGCCTCCACTCAAATCGATCGAGTAGTAAACCAGTTGCTCCTCTGCTGAGCAAGAGCCCCTCCAGTGTGCCTCCTAGTTCTCCAAATAATACTAATAAATCTAGTCTAATTTCTTCGATTACCGATTGTAGGAATAATAATGTTTCTTCCCCTTCTCCTCCTCCTCCTCCTCCTCCTTCGTGTAACGATCAAATAGTATCTGTCAAATCTCCTGTATTGGAGCCGGCAGTCGCGATCGAGAGAAACAATTCTAAAGCAAAATGTGATAACGATAATTTAGCCAGTAAGTCTCTTGCTTCCCCCAGTCTAAGCCGGGAACGTTGTGATGTCATTCTCTGCAACAACTCGGAGGTTATGTCACCGTCAGCGCAGGTTAGCCATGAAACGGCAGCATCAGCAAACGGACCGCTGGAAAAAAGGACTACATCCTGCTGATAGTCGATTATTTGATACCTCTAAGTTGACAAGACTGGTCTTATTAGAGTGAGTCTATAGTGTACGCATTTGCTTTTAGAGAATGGAGCTTTTGCACGGTTTTTCTGTAGGCAAATGGAGTATCAATTCTCATATAAAATGCTGCGAAAATAACGACGAGACCTTAAAAAAAGTCTAAAACTCACTCCTCGCAGAGAAAACTTAACTTGAAATTCCGGGTGAGCAGCCTTACATGTATGCGGTATGCACCAACCTTGGATTCTAACCCCAAACAAAAGAACAGGACATGAAATTAAGTGCCGTCTTCCTCGTTTACTACGCAACGTAGAACCTTTCTGTAGTTATTACCGTGCTCCTAGTGACAAAATGTGTATAAATGTACCTACCTTTAATTCCTTCAAATTTACTTCTTGAAAGCAAATTCATTAATCTCGTTGTTCAAATTCGTAGGTTACGTTCTTTTGTTTGGGGTCCGAATCCGAGGTTGGTGCATACATGCAAGGGTGATCATCCGAAATTTCAAGTTGAATTTTCTCTGCGAGGAATGAGTTTTAGACTTTTTTAATGGTCTCATAGTTATTTTCGCAGCATTTTACATAAGAATTGATACTCCATTTGCCTACAGCAAAACCGTGCAAGAGCTCCATTGCAGAAATCTAGAGTAGTCCACAAAACTAAATTTCATTGGAGCACAGAAAAAACAGAAACAAATATTTTGGTGGCACTGGCAATGAAACCTTTGGTAGAAAATGACCCAGCAAAAGACTTTATATAGTGGAGCCAACTCAGCCAACCAAATCTTTGGTTCACCCAGGAAAATCTCTTTAGGTTAGCGTACAAAACCATTAGTTCGTTCTATCAAAGTCTTTTCTTGGGTCATTTTCCTACCAAAGGTTTTGTCAGCGCTACCAAAGTGCTCTTAATTTTTATATCGCGGAACAAAAAAAAAAACTGTTTTAATCCCAAATATAGGTTGTTTTAATATTTTCAAAGAATATTTCTTCCCCATTTTGTGAGGTCACCGTTAAAAATAGATAGAATACTTTGAGACTTTTTTTTTTTTTTAAAAAGAAACATATTTGTGTTTTAAACAGTTCTCTGGTAACAATGGTCCATACAGGTCCATAACCTATCCCTATACAATCTGGATACGTATGGATCCATGTATGGATGTAAGGATATCAACACGTCAGTGGCGTGTAGCGTGCAATTTGGCAACGTTGCAGTTCGTCTATTTAAACCCATGAAAAAGATAGAACTATTGGGTGTTCGATGAACACCTTCGCATTCGATCTTTTACCTGGGTTTAAATGGACAACGTTGCCGAATTGCACGCTACGCCACTGCAACACGCAACCCCATATCATATCCATACTGTATTGGGAATTGGTTATGGCCTTGTGTAATGTGTAGTCCTTTTTTTCACCATGGTCCTTTCTGTTCCTCCTGTAAAATTCAATTTTGTGGGAGTGGGCTACTTTGGTTCCTGCAATTGGCGGTTTACTATATACTCCGCGGTTTGAAGTCGGAGCCATTCTGTTGAGATTGACATTTATGTCTCTTGTAAACGAAAATCGTGATAAATATATCAAAACCAGTATATTACCATTCTAAAACTGATTTTAGATATTCTTGCACAGACAGATATTGATTTCAAATATTGCAGATAGAATTATTGCAATAGGGCTCTTGCAAACTTTTGCTGTGAGCAAATGAATAGTCCAATCTGCGGGCCGATCATTTACTTCATCGTTAAATCGATCGTTATAACTGTCTACGAGTGATCCTATTGGTCGAATATTGTAAAACTTAGCCGTTGCTATGGTAACCATCGTAATAGTGTCCGTTTTTTAAAGGTTACTCGAGACTCTTAACGATGGTTACCATAGCAACTGCCAAGTTATACAATACTCGACCAATAGGATCACTCGTAGACAGTTATAACGATCGATTTAACGATGAAGTAAATGATCGGCCCGCTGATGTAAAACCCAGTGAAAGTCACGAAAATCACACGGAAAAAGTGTAAAATTCAGTAACAATATCACAAAACTGCTCTAACGGCATGATCGTAATGGCGCTTCAACGGCGGTATCATGAGAGATTCCTATCTCATTTGTCACTTTCTCTGCGAAAACACAAAGATATGTCTCAAATTAGATAGGGATCTCCTATGATACCTGCGTTAAGCCGCCATTGTGCCCAATTTTGAGAGTGAATTTTCAGTGTACGCATCGTCATTTTTACAGGTTTTCATGCAAGAAGCAACTCTTCAATCCCCTGTAGCAAAAGTTTGCAAGAGCCCCGTTGGAGCTCTAAACTGGAACAGCACCCAAAAAAGAGCTCATTAAAGAGCCGCCATTGCAATGATTCAATCTGTAACCTTTAACCCCTTATGGATCAAGCCTGGGTATATTCAATGTTCTCCTCTAGTGTATTTTATATTGTTTCGGTCTTCCTTCCAGATAGAAGCGATTATCGATGAAAACACTTACAAGATAAGGTTTGGAGGGAGCCTTCAATTCGTGATATAGGCAATTCCAACTCCCCTGAGTACGAACAGTTAACTACCTTCCTTTTATAAACGGAATAGTGGCGTTCTTTTGAACTAACCTGGATATGGATGGTTTAAGTAAATTTTTTGCTATATGCTAGAACATATAAAATCAGTTTTAGAATGCTGGAAGGCTTTCTGCTGCGAGAGACATTACTGTTGATTTTAACCATGGCTCAGGCTTCGAGTCTTACAATGTGGCTTCGAGTCCCATGTAAAATAACGTGCAAAATAACGGTGCGAGCGCACTTGAAATTTTTAAATTTCAATTTTAACCATTTTAACCAGAGGCGGCTCGTGCAATTTGGCAACACTGTTTTTCCTCCACTTCAATCTATGCACAATAATCGAATGCCGGTGAAGCGCTGCTTCACTATCGAATCGATTGTTTTACACAGAATCAAATGGAGCAAAAACAGTGTCGCCAAACAGCACGAGCCACCACTGATTTTAACCCTTTCAGTACCAAGTTCGAGTACACTCGTTTCTACCGGATCTCCTAGATCTGCCTCACATAATTTCCGTTTTTTATTCACAGTAATGCCGACTCAACATTAATTGTTGATATTTGAAAAGTAATAAAATGTTTTCTCGGGCGCCTTCAATCAGTGGTGTATGCAAAAACAGCTCCGTGAGGAATGAGCGAATAAAAAAATATACCATAAAAAATTAATGCAACAAAGCTCAATGAACTTAAATTGTTTTATTTGCTCAAATCCTCTTTCTTTCCGATACTAATATCATGATATAATTAGAGCTCTCAAGATTGAGTCCCGATTCTTTCAGGATTTCAGACCTCTTTGAAAAGTGGGTCTGTTGCAAACTTACAACAACTATACTAGCTTTAGAGAGGATCAATTCTGTTATAAACTCGGGTGAAAATAACACTAAACACATTGAAAAGTCTCGAAACACATTCACATACTCAATAAATACATTTAACAAAATTCAAAAGGTGGCGGTCAAATGAAAGGTTCACAATAAGGGAGTCAGTGGCAACGCGTGCGATTTGGCAACGTTTCTTTTTCCAATTTAAACGCATTATAAAGGTCGAAAAGTCTGGTCATCGTCGATAGCTAAAGCATTCGACTTTTTTGGTGAATTTAAATGGAGAAAATACATTGTTGCCAAATGCCACGCCTCGCCACTGAAGGGAGTCCCATCTAATTGTAGCTTTCTCCGTGATGAATTAGTTTACTTTAGTCCTTCGTACACGCTCAAAGTACGATCGTCAAATTGACATCGGTGAGCTGAGATCCACCCCCAAACAATTGAATTGCCAGCCTGATATTTCTAAAATTCAAACATAACCTTGACCTGAACACCCCCAAAACGGGTTTTTTTGCTTTATTGACTGTATATTGATGAACAGATGACGCAACATCCATCGTCAAATAACTCCTGAAGTTTAATGGGTCGTCAAATCGCACAGTTGTTTGACAACGTTTTAACTGAAGGGAACATGCAACGGTTGACTCACCTCCCGTTTTGTGGTGGATTACGGCTCACCAATGCCAATTTGACGATCCTACTTTGAGCGTGTACGCCGAAGGCCTTTTAGAAATTTATCAGATGGGACTACTCTCCGATGGTGACACATTCATTTGACAACCATCTTGAAATTTTGTTAATCGTATTTATTGAATTTGTAAATGGAATTTGATTTTTTTTTTTTCTCGATTCTTTCAATGCATGTGATTTTCACTCGATTTTACGTAGAAATCAACCCTCCATAACGCTATATCTAGCAAAAGTTTGAAACAGACCCATTATTTATTTCTGTCATGACTATTCCTATTGTTACGAGATTTCTGTTCAGAACTCAAAAGCCTCCCCACTACACCTGTTATATGTAACCGTTTTGTTCCCTTTTTCCCGTCCCTGCTGACCAATTGCGGATCCAGAGATTTGGCAACCATGAATGAATTCATCCCATGTAAACGTATGAGAAAAAATCGATTCTTGAGGGGGCCATGACCCTCTTGCTAATCGATATTTTTCCATGCATTCAAATAGGAATTATACACAGTTGTCATATTGCTGGATCCGTCTTTGCCCTGCTCATATTTGTTTCTTCAATTAAGACTGATGTTTATTTATTTTGTTGAGTAGATTTATACGTAGATAAATTTAATAAACAATTGTAAACTTGTTTCTCCTGTTATGTGCAGTCATCATTTTCTATTGTAATTCGTAAGTATTTCTGCATGCGATGCATTTATTTATTTGTTAGACGATCGTTAGTAAAGTTGTAAAAATGTAAATTTGTAATTACTTCTTGTATCTAACAATACATTATTATGATTCTGTTCTTTGTTTCGTCATAATGGTTTTTTTTTTTCGTCCATCTCCAGGAAATTTCTCTGGTGTGTAAGCTTCAGCTGATTATATTATTTATTTTTTTTTTGCTGTAGAGAATAGAGGCTTTTAGTAATGGTGACTACCGGTGATTCCAAACAAACACAGTTTGTCTCTCTCGCTCTCACGCAACCCCCCGCCCCCATGCACTGCCATCTCACTCTAATTTCAAAAATCGTACATATATTTCGTGAACTTTGTAGGCTAAAATGAATTCCTCGAGGCATTTTAATGGGATTTTGATCACAATATGTCGTAAAACAAGGCCCTGTATACAAATTCCGAAACTAGAAAGAGATAGGTATTCATGAGGGTCACGGGAGAGTTTTATCAATTCATAATTCTACTTCAATTTTTTTTCTTTCATTTCTATCGGTCCTCATACTATGATCTGATTGTGAGATCATATGAAAATGTCCAAAAATCAGTTAAAAAATTTCATCAAAAATTATCTTTTCCTACGTTTTATGATCAATTTATTTACTTATTTATTTATTTAATTAATTTTGTACATAAGAGCCATTTAACTTTGGATACACGTCAGGAAAAAAGTAAGCAGATACAAAATAATAATCGCAACCGATTGCGACCGAATTTAACCCTTTCTAGTGGCCTTTCTAGGTTTGAATTACCTGTTTAAAGTGTTTTCTATACTTAAAATTGGTCCTAAAAGTTTATAAATGAGTAATTTATGAGAAATTTACTTCATTGGTGGATCCAGGAATTTGTCCTTCTCTCTCTTCTCTCATTAGAACGTATGTGTTAGAAAAAGACAGATTAGGGGCAGTCACGTGATATCCGCCCAACTTCTATCCTTTTTTAACCCATGCATCCAAATGGCCAGAGAGAGAGAACGACAATTTCTTGGATCCGCTAGTGATTTACTTTCTGATTTTTGTCCACTTTTTGACGATATCAAATCAAAGTGTCTCGGCCAAAGGTTATAGATTAAAGAGGTGTGCTCATCTGACTTCGCACCACAAATGCAGTGGCGCGCAGTTCAAAATCACTGCAAGCAAGATGACCGACAAAAGCAGAAAACCTATACTCTTTGCAGAAAACATTGGGTTGTTTTCTGCTTTCCTGCAGAGGGCAGCCCAATGTTTTTTGCAAAGAGTATACGTTTTCTGCTTTTGTCGGTCATCTTGCCTTCAGTGATTTTGAACTACGCGCCACTGAATTTGTGGCGCAAAGTCAGGCGAGCAAACCTCTTTAATCTCTAACCTTGGCCTCGGCCCCCCTCCTCTTTGTCTCTGGTCAAATCATAAGCGCGGAGTTTAATATTTTAATATTTTATTTGTTAACTCATAAGTATCATAGTGAGTATACTCAATGAAAAGAAAAAGAAAAAAGAAAAAATTATTGAATGAACTTTCTTGAAAAGCATAAAATATATAAAGGAGAGAAAAATAATATAAACATATCAATAAATAATAATGAAAAGCGGCCTTAAGCGAGGACCACCTTTGGTGTTGAAAATGTAATTATTATTGTAAAAAAAAAAGTTTACAAAAGTAGGAATTTCGGTGCTCTTCAATTAAGTTCTGTTCCAATTGTTCGGTTGAGCTTTCCTTCGTCTGACGGCCACTGCCAAGAATCAGATATCTTGTTATATAGATTCTGCATTTCATGAACTCTGGAACAAGCAAAAAAGTGGATAAATTTGAAATTTCAGAAGAATTATCAGTTGTGCTCAAGATTGCATTTTACAATGACCCTTGATGCGCACATGAATTGAAATTTAAATTCGGTCAAAAACCAGTACGGCTCATGCTCAAACAATACGATTTTCATATTTCAGCATTTCATAGTTGGGATTTCATTTCTTTCCTTAAAAAATAAAAAAATGACAATGATTTATCGTAGTATTTAAAAATTTTAAATGGTACACATTGAGTGTGAAATATTGCACTTTTTCTGGTTATTTGATGGATAGAAGACCTACGAAAATGGACGTTGCACTGTTCCGCGCCGACTGAATAACCCGATGCTCTTGATTTTTGGGAACGTAACATCCTTCAGGTAAATGACACAGAGATAATAATCCAAAGGTAATGTTTAAAGCGGTATAAAAATAAACGGTACCAAACGGTAGATTCCTGCACGCTCAGCCGTAGCCAGGAGTTCGTATATCTCTTTGTCCATTTGGCCACATGTGTTCGAAAAGGATGGATGCACGGGCTGTCAAGTGACTTCCGCCTCCATTTCTCTCCTTTTCTAACACATGCCTTCAAATGGGAATAGAGAGAGAGATAGAGCATAGGCGTACCGTGACCAAAAAAAGTGGGGGGGGGGGGGGGGGGGGCTAAAAAGTGAAAAAGTGATGACCTTTTTTTTCTTTCTTTCTTTTTTTTGCTTTTTAGCCCCTCCGTGATATGTTAGCCCCGATTTTTAGCCCCTCCACCCAAAAAAGTGGGGGTGGCTATAGCCCCTCTAGCCCCTGATACGCTACGCCTATGAGATAGAGAGAGAGGGGGAAAGAATATGGGTTTGTTGCAAAATTTTGCAAAAAAAAAAAAAAAAAAAAAAAAAAAAAAAAAAAAAATACCGATAACGTAAAATTGTTCTCAAAAAAGAAAAAGAAAACAAGCAGAAACTGGACTTTGCATCGTCCCGTTGCAAATACAAATAACCTGTAGTAAGTTTTTAAGGTGACAAAAAAAGTAATTCGGTGCGTGACTAACAAGGGGAGGCTCAGAAGTCGCCGCCTCCGATTTTGAAAATAATTGCACGAAAATGAAGCTAAAGTAAAACTATTAGACCCGTGTTCCTCACTTTTTGCCAATGGGCCTTTCTAAAGCGCCAGGAATTTTTTGAAAGTTGCCGAAATTCACGTAAAAACCCGAGCTGAGAGCGTTCCAAATATTTACGTGAATTTCGGCAACTTTCAAAAAATTCCTGACGCTTTAGGAAGGCCCATTGGCAAAAAGTGAGAAACACGGGTCTAATAGTTTTACTTTAGCTTCATTTTCGTGCCATTGTTTTCAAAATCGGAGGCGGCGACTTCTGAGCCTCCCCTTGTAAGTCGGAAAGAAAGTTTATTTGCCACTTGATTATTATTGACAGTGTTGCCCATTGTGCACGGAATTGTTCGTGCGTGGACAAAAGTTAGCTCGAGAAGTTCTATTGGTCGGCGCCGTTTTGGCGATGTCTACGTCATCACAAAACCTTCACACACTCACAGCGCACTCACACACTCTCAAAGCCCCGCCCATTGTCCATATACCTGTTAAATTTACCATTAAACGTAAGCACATTACTGTAAAATATAATGCACGAGTACGTCGAGGAGGAACGAACCTATTCATTGTAAAGAAGTGAGCTCTATTAGAAGTTCCAGCTTCAAATATATCGGACGCTAGTTGTTGAGCGAAGTTAAGTGCCCACTGATTCACATCATCAGTGTTGTCTCCTACAGCTGAAAGTTCGCTCTCTACAGTTTCCGGCAATTCAACGCGACAAATTCGAGCGAACTTCTGTAACGATTGCAAATCCTGGAGAGTGAAACAGAGCAAAAAGCAGCATGACAGAGATTGAATTTAATGCGTGTATGAGAATGAATAATGTGCTTGCAGCGTAAACCATTGCAAGAACCAGTGGCGTTGCGTGCAATTTGGCAACGTCGACAACGTCGTACTTTCTCCATTTATACCTGTTGAATAAATCGAACTATTAGGTGTTCGGTGATCACCCTCGAATTCGACCTTTCACATGGGTTTAAATAGGAAAAACACAACGTTGCCATATTGCACGCTCCGCTAATGGCAAGAACCGTTTTGATAAAACTTGAAATGCCACCCACAATAATTTGAAAGTGTTCAACGAATGCATGATCAAAATCAAAATGTAGCACTGGAGTATACTCATTACTCAAACGAGGAGTCCAGGAAAAATATCGGGAGAAAATAATGAATATATACCAATGATTTCTGCAGGAACTCTCTTTTTAGTGCGTTGCGTTGACGCACAAAAAAATAAAAACGCTTGTAAACCCTTTTGGCGCCAAGCCTCAACGCCACTGGACTTGTTGGAGGTGGTCTCAGAAGTGTAAGCGCACCCAAACCGATAATCTTTGACATTTTTCAACATTATTTTTCTTGTTATACAAAATGAAAATTAATGCAAAAATGAATCTGGAGCGTTGGTTTTTCATCGAGGAACGCTTTAAAATCAAAATGATAAAGTCGGAGGTACGTTTTGTTTTGATTATAGAAGGAATGAAAATGGAAAATTTGCCAAAGATTATAGTCTAGGTTTGAAACGAGCTCTATGCGTAATCTTTTTGTTCCCTTTTCCCATCCCTGCTCATATTTGTTCGGCGACATTATTATGTGTCCATTTAAATTCATGTAAAAGGTCGAATGCGAAGGTGTTCACCGAACACCCAATAGTTCGATCTTTTTCATGGCTTTAAATGGACAGACCACACTGTTGCCAAATTGCACGCTACGCCACTGTCCTTCAATTAAGACGCCTCAACTCTTGGCGGTATAGTAACAAAGTGCACAATTGAGGCATTTTTCGGTAAATGGGCGTATGGCGATTTACGCCCTTTTTTTGGAGAACTCGTTTTTGAAATCCTGACGATGTGACCTAACAGGTGATATAAAGTTATTTATGTGTTGAACGGAAAATAACCACGAAACAATCGTTCGAATGGACGCACCTCGGCTGAATTCAGAAACGTATGGGCTACAGTACCCCTTTCGAGCGGTACTCGCAGCGGCTCGCGCTCGGTATCTGTACTTGCATCGCAGGTAGCTAAGCTCAGTGGATAAGTCAGTGTGTGTGTTTTTTGCGTTTTTGGCTCGGTCTCCAATGACAACAATAAAACCCTCATTTTTGGCCAAAAATAGGTCCAAAAGGGCCTTAACATCATCCCTCCTTCTTACAATTTCATTTTCTCCAAGTTTGTGACACAAATCTAACACAAACAATACTTGTCGGATAGGCTGGGAGAGAAAAAAAAAGTTTTTCGGTAAAAGGGCGTATAACGCTTCAACTTTGAACTTTCACAACTAATTTTTACTCTACAAACTTGAAATTGGGTAGAGTTCTTCTTGAATGCTTGTTCTACAAGCCAGTCTTTCAAATTTTGAAAAATCTGCAGTAGTCTCTAAGTTATAACGTTTTAAACTTTCAAACGCGTTTTTCTCGAAAGTCGTTTTTTTGCCATACGCCCATTTACCGAAAAATGCCTCAATTATGCTCGAAAAAGTGTGGTGTAGGTATCTCAAGGCAATTATAATTTTTTCTCCTGTTATTTTTCCCTCCCTCTTGCAGTATTTTGATGAACTGCAATTTGACTTTTTATCATTAGCATATGATCTAAAGCTTCTAGCTGGCCTGGTAACATACTATTCCCGTTAGCGTGAAATCACCCTTATAAAGACGAGATTTCAATGTTGCCTGATTGCACATAAACAGTATTGAATAAAACAGTATAATTACCTGAATCAAAAGAATTCCTGGAACGATAGGAACAGTTATACCGGCCTCCCTACATTTATACGCAAATGTGTTAAAACTCTCGCTTCTGAAAACTACCTGTGAGAGTACAAAGTCCGCACCACAATCTACCTGTTGGGTTAGAAGTAATTTTAATCTAGAGTGAATAATTATAATTTTGTTCCGATATAGTATGATTCTAAAAGAAGAAAAAAATGCGTTCTCATGTTCTTTTTTTTTTTTTTTTTTTTTTTTTTTTTTTTTTTTTTTTTTTTTTTAGATACTCGTAACATTTGGACCGACAGACAATTAATCTAGAGTTGAAATAATATATTAATACACTTTAGTTCTGAGTTCATTATCCTGCGTCCTGTCTAAATGTCTTCCACCCAATATCGGTTGTCCGAGTCCAATAAATTATCGCAGAAAATGCTTCTCCTTTTTTTTCAGTTTCATTACGTCATCCAAGTGTTACTTAAAAAGATATTTGATTAAAATTGAGTTCAAGAATAAACACGACGTCCATTCAGAGATACCATATCCTCCTTGCGGCCACTCGGAGGAGTCGTTCCTTTATGAAAATGATTTATATGATGCTTGACTCTCAGGACTTCCCATCAAAATAAATAGTTCATTCCACACATTCCGTCTGCTAAAACTCGTGTTTTGAAACAACTCATTTGATCAGGATCAAGATTCAACGGAACGAATTGTGTTTTAAAGCCAAATAAGACCAATAAACAGGAGTAGTTCAAAGAATCGAAAAATGAACGATTCTTCCGAACAATAAGTCATGGCCTTGATGGATTAATAAAATTAAACTAGTTTGATTGTACGAATGTACGATGGCCGAGGTCATGGATTTACGCTAAATTTTCGAGTGGGAGGATTGACCTCCGGGTCAGCAAACTTATCATAGAAATATATAATCATTAATCTCTTTTGAGGAGAATGAAACACATATTCTTTCGTGAGATAACTCTTTCTTCCTCGCATTAAGGTTTGCATCGATGGATTTGAAGTTTTGCAGCTTTCTATCCGTATCTAAGTACGATAGTGCGTATAGTATATTGTACACTGTACAATTTTGCACACAACGTTTTTACGTTTACGGTAACACTCATGGTTTTGCACGGCACGCCACTGACTGTCAGAACCGAAGCTATCTGAAACAGCCTCTACCTTCATTTTCTTTTTAACTGAACGTTTTTGAAGATATTTTTATTGTTTTTTTTTTTTTTTCTTTCTTTTTTTTCGTTTTTTTTATTTTTTTGTTTTTTTTTTAATCTAACACATAAAACATGTTAGCTTAAGTACTTTCGTGGTGTTCCCGATTTAAGGCGATTACATAATCACTATGAGCAAAGAAAAATAATGAGAGAAACATTTGATATACTTACCTTTTTCTTTAAATAAAAAATGTCCAATTCAGGGGACTCTGCCTCGGGGTGTGTGTCTGGATACCCACCGACAGCGATTGTAAAATATTTTCCCGTCTTTTTTCGAATAAATTCGACCAAATTTGCAGCATGAGGAAAGTCTGTGGTGTCTGAAACTTGGTCTAAAAGAGGAGGAACGAAATATTAAATAGAAGATAAATCGATAAATCATTCAAATGTAGTTAACAAAAAGAAACGAGTCGAGCTGAGCGGGTCAGAATAACTTCCAAAGAAGTAAATTTTTAATCCGTTTGAAGGTTTTGGCGGGGTAGATGTACACAATACAATTTACAAATAAACAATTTCATGCGGGGAAGAATACTCTTATACTATTGTAAGATAGTTTTGCAACTTGCTAAGCATGGGCGGGTCCATAGAGATTTGGCAACCATGAATTCATCCCATTTAAACGTATGAGAAACAATCGATTCTTATGGGGGCATGGTCCTCTTACTAATCGATAGTTTTCCATGCATTCAAATAGGAATAATACTCATAGATGCCGCATTGCTGGATCCGCTTTTGTTGCTAAGGTGTTGCAAAATGATGTGAGCAAATTTGGTCAAACTTTTGCAAATGGCTGTTGCAAACTTTTGCTGTAGCATTACGGAGAGTTGATTTCCATTAGAAATTGCGTGCAAATCACATTTGAAGCATCGGAAAATCTCAAAACCCACTCTCAAACTCAATAAATTCGTTTAACAAAATTCAAAGATGGCGATTGAGTGTGTGGGTCACAATGAGAGAGTATCGTCTAATTCAGCTATGCAGATGATAAATTCGCTACCAGTCTTCTTTTTCTGTGCAGTGACGTGATTTTCTCTCCATCTACTATTTTCTTTTCTAAAACGTGCATTAAAATAGCCAAAGACAGAGAACGACAATTTCAAGGATCCGCTAATGACTACTTAGACTAGATACATACCTCCTCGTAGGGCTAAAATATATCTTAACCCGATTTTTTGGGCAGTGTCTAGTGCGTCTGAAATTTGAAACTCGGTTAATGTTCCTGCTGGAATGTGGATCATGACCTCGAATCCATTGGCCTTAACTTCCCGCGCTAATGACAAGCATGCATCAAGGTCATGACAAGAAACGCCCACCAACGACGGCTTAAACTTTAAACCTTTCAGCCTGCAATTACAAAAAAAGAAAAGAAACTGTAGAGAATACCCTACGAACACTTTCTCACATCAAATTTAATCTGAGAGAGACCCGCTAGACCCCCCTTTAATATCCTGGGGGAAACCCCTAGACCCCCCTTTAATATTCTGGGAGAGATCCCCAGACTCCCCTTCATCCTTTAATATCCTGGGGAAGACCCCCAACCCCCCTTTGATAATTTTATCCAGATCTAAAGATTCATTTTTGAAATACATATTTAAATTTGTCCTTTTTTTACCCATTTTCCCATTGATTTTAATGGAAACCATTTTTCATCAATAACTAACCTTAAAATCAAAATTTCAAAAAACAAAAAAACAAAAAAACATCCTCTGGGGAATGTTAAAAGCAACATATCTCTGCAAAATTTGGATGCATAAGGATCAATAGTTCAAAAGTTATGCTGGTTTCACATTTTATGGCTACGGACGGACAGACAGACGCCACAGAAAGTTTGTGCATTTACACCTCCAAGCCACATATGGTTAAATAATATTGATACACCATGGATGAATATTCTTTAAGATAGTACCAGGCATAATGAGAGCAAATTATTTTATAATTATCATGATTTACTCAGTCGTAGTGGGCCAAATACCGAAACAAAATACCTTGAAAATCTTGCGCCATTGCAAATACTTTCTTTATTTCTAACTTTGTTAGAGTGAGAAAGTAAAAACAATTAGGTGCTTGATACGAGGCCTGAAGCTATGTACATTTTTATTATTCTCTCTCTATTTACAGTCGAAGATGCAAAAAATCAAGCGGCTGTATTACATTTGATAAAAAAAAAAACAAAAAAAACAAAAGAAAAGTACTCATGAAAGGGGCAGGTGGGGACACGATTATTCCCTTCCCGGCGAACTATTTATTACAATAGAATCCCTGAACTGTGATTGCACGTCAGTATAAAATACTTAGATCTGAGCATATGCAAATGTCAGTAGGTTACTTTATCAGAACTTGCAGATGTGACGTCACCAATAACGGCTCACTATCATGAGACATGAAATGATATCGCTTTATTTATCATGAAAACATGATAGTTATGAAACGAAACATTTCTGAGTTTGTTTCTCCTGATACGAAGTCCCCATGAATGGTAGCGCGTCAGTGACGTTTTTCTTTTTATCAATTTTTATAAACAAGATTACTCTTATTTTATACTTATAGACTTTTTTTTTCTTCAGAACGGATACGTGCCTTATCCTCAAAAACTGTTGATAGTTATTTTTAATGCAGTTTCACAATTTTCATTAAGAAAAAGTTATTTAATATCCGCACATTCCTGCGCAATCGTTCGATCAATAATAAAATTAACTAACCTCTTATTTATTACTATCAAAGAGTAAACAAGAGTCGCAATTGAATGGAAGGCCTGCGTGGTCAACGTAGATAAGGGATCGGAACGCGGGCTGGCCTCTGATTGGCTGCATCGCGTGGAGCTAAAATGTCTTAGGGTATGGGGAAATTAACACGGGGTTTTCGGACGTTTATCTCAAAACCTGTGCAAAATCGTCTCTACACAATTTATGCGAGTCGATTTAGCAGAATTTTCCGAAAAAATTGATAGGTCATAAGTGCCACTTTGTTGCAAATTCGAAAAGACTGTTTCAGTTTAAAAGTACTCACAATGAGTTACTCAAACACTGCTCAAACACAGGCCACACGCCAAACACACGGACTTTTCCGTGTACCGCGAAGGCAGCTGAACTTTACATTGCTAATATTTTCATATTTTGTTGAGGTATGAAGTTTTCATTCAAGCCTGTTCCCCCCCCCCTTTTCTTTTTTCTTCCAAAAGTTACCAACACTGCCCTTCCTGTCTTTTAGATCTTGATTGGCTCAGATGCTTCATTCAAACATGAAACCTACATCTGATTGGTCAATTTTGAATTTCCCGCTTCCCACTAAAACAGCCTTTTATTATTTTCATCGAGAATATGCTGAATAATGTATTAAGTATGGGATGAGCAGTGGCGTGGCGGCGGCTCGTGCAAATATGGCAACAACGAATTCTCTCCATTTAAACCCACGTAAAATAATCGATCTTCAGTGGATTCACTAAATCCCTGAGAGACCGACACTTTTGCACGGGTTTAAAAAGCAAAAAGCATAGTTGCCAAATAGCATGAGCAGCCTCTGAGCATGAGATCATTGACGCAATCATAAAAAAAAATCGTAAACAAAATTAACTCACTTTTTAATAAGAGTTGATGTCTCTTCATTCGAGGGACAGGGTGAAATTTCAAACGAGACAATACTTTGGAGATCATCTGAAGTTTTTAGAAGCGGAGTTGATTTCATTTGAGAATCTTTGATTTTCGCTGCAAATTGAGTTAAAAAGATAATTAAATTTAAACTACGAATAGTTTTAAAACTATAGTTATCGATCAATTCTATCATAAATTATACCAACCAAATTTATTTACATAAAAAAGAAGTATTTCGCTCTTATGTATGAGCATGTTCAATTGAGCTAAAATAACTATCGGGTGTAGAATTAGAATAAAGTTAAGACATAGAGAAGAGATAAAGAGAGGAGAGAGGGTACAAGATACAAATGCAGGCATTTTGTAGAGAGCGGAAAGGGAAGGGTGAAACAGTGCTGACAGGTCAAAAAGTTGACCAACATTGGGTTTGTATAATTTTGAAGAAAAATCACCGCAGATTTTTAAAAAAAAAAAAAAAAAAAAAAAAAAAAAAAAAAAAAAAAAAAAAACCCTCTTACATGGAATATTTTTTTCTCTTTTCGAAAAATGGCCAGATTTGGTATAGATTACTGTTAAAAAAGATGACATTCGTCACTATGAATTACTAGATCTGGCTGATGAAGGACAAATAGTCAACAGACATGCCTAAGCCTAAGCCACTACTATACGCAAGCAGTAGCCCTGATAAAAATAATCAGCTAAATGTCATCATGCTGACAGTTCGCACGAGATTTGAGACCTGACATCATCATGACGTCAACAGACGTTATGCTGACATGTTGACGTCATGATGATTTCAGGTCTCAAATATCATGCTAACTGTCAACATGATGACATTTTGATGACATTTTGCTGATTATTTTTACCAGGGAGTGTCTATAAAGACACTACTATCGGTGGAGCCCCCACAGAGGCAAATTGGAATGGGTCTGTTGCAGACTTCGGCTACAGCGTTTTAAAGCATCAATTCCTATGTAAAAAGCCTAGAAAATAGCAATGGCAGCATTAGAAAACACTAAAATTCAGTATTAATTTCACAAATAGCGAAAAACACTAGACACTATTCACCCCTGTATCTTTCCACCACGTGCACGATATTTCGCGAAATTAGCGCGGCACATTCAAATAATCACGGCCGACTGTCATCACAGCTGACTTCATAAACAAATAAACAGTAAACACTGACGGCGTCTGTTTGAATTCTTACGTTTCAATATCCTCAATTCCTCACAAAAGGTTGTGAAAGGTACGGAAACCGATATTTGTGTCGAAAACTTATCAAAATGAAACAATAACACACAGGAGCTCCAAGCATGATGATCGAAGTTGGAATCATCCTTGGAACTCCTGTGAGTTATTGTTTCATTTTGATAAGTTTTCGACACAAATATCGGTTTCCGTACCTTTCACAACCTTTTGTGAGGAATTGAGGATATTGAAACGTAAGAATTCAAACAGACGCCGTCAGTGTTTACTGTTTATTTGTTTATGAAGTCAGCTGTGATGACAGTCGGCCGTGATTATTTGAATGTGCCGAGCTAATTTCGCGAAATATCGTGCACGTGGTGGAAAGATACAGGGGTGAATAGTGTCTCGTGTTTTTCGCTATTTGTGAGTTTAATACTGAATTTTAGTGTTTTCTAATGCTGCCATTGTTATTTTCTAGGCTTTTTACGTAGGAATTGATACTTTAAAACGCTGTAGCCGAAGTGTGCAACAGACCCATTGGCACTTATCAAAATGAAACAATAACACACAGGAGCTCCAAGCATGATGATCGAAGTTGGAATCATCCTTGGAACTCCTGTGAGTTATTGTTTCATTTTGATAAGTTTTCGACACAAATATCGGTTTCCGTACCTTTCACAACCTTTTGTGAGGAATTGAGGATATTGAAACGTAAGAATTCAAACAGACGCCGTCAGTGTTTACTGTTTATTTGTTTATGAAGTCAGCTGTGATGACAGTCGGCCGTGATTATTTGAATGTGCCGAGCTAATTTCGCGAAATATCGTGCACGTGGTGGAAAGATACAGGGGTGAATAGTGTCTCGTGTTTTTCGCTATTTGTGAGTTTAATACTGAATTTTAGTGTTTTCTAATGCTGCCATTGTTATTTTCTAGGCTTTTTACGTAGGAATTGATACTTTAAAACGCTGTAGCCGAAGTGTGCAACAGACCCATTGGCGGATATGGTCATTTGCCTTTTCGCTGTTGCCGCTATTTCGCGCTATCTCCATAATAGGTTACGTTCCGATTCTTGACAATATCGGTCGTTATTCAGAGAGATAATGTTCTCCGAAATAACATATAAGCAGAGCAAAAATTAACGATAACTAACTCGGTCCTTGTTACCTAATACCTACTGTGAATGTATAATATGTATAAGTGAGTACGCGAAAATTAAATAAACTTTCCGCCATTTTATTTGCCTCTTGGGGCTTTCATGACAACCTAAATCTGAGAGCATATCAGAAACGGATTCCAACTCAGTGTTGCCATATTGAGAAAAAGCCGTATCGTCCCCATTTAAATCAATGTAAAACGTACGGCTTTTTCATTCCAATCTGGCAACACTGTTCCGACTTAGCGCAACTCTCATAGTATATGTATAGGGACTCAAGAATCACCTTAAAATTTCGGTCGATCTATCCTACTCTTTAATATTTTTCAGGGTCGAGTTGAAAAGTATAGAACGTGTGCAGTTTAATAATATGTGCCCGCGAATAATTTATAGGTGGCAGTAATGGAGTTTCTTTTTCATAATTGCATGGTCATAGACAACAGTCCGACGGCGGGTGACAATTCTCATCCTCTACAGGTGGCAGTTTCTACGGTTATTGTCCTCACCGGTGACCGTGTTCCACCACAGCTGCTCAAACCACAAACCGCCATTCCCTCCTTATTCGCGCGCTTCGCATCTGAACCACATACGCCCGACGCGGTGGCGTCCGCGCTGATTCCGCTGAGCCGATGCAGTTTTCGTCGCATTGCAGTGGCGTATTGCAACTCGGAATGAATATGGCTAATAAATTTCTCATTTTAGCATATTTTCCAGAGCGGCAGCGAGATAGCTGTAACCGCGTTTTCTTTTACTAGGGAATAGTTCAGTTTTTAAATATTTCCAGCGTTTCATGTTTTATATGCGTCGGTTTTCCACGCTACAATCATGAAACTACCTATACTACATGAATCGTTCGTCCAAACTCTGCGTCAACGAATTCATGAATGAAACTATTGAGGAAACTATCCTTCATTTTATTTTACAAACATCTTTTAATGACCAGGTTAATAGTTCAAGAGAACACCATGCCTCCGTGTCTACAGGGAAGGTAGTTAAAACTGTTCGTACTCGGAGGAGTTGGAATTGCCTACCCAACGAATTGAAGGCGCCCGACGAGACCTTATCTATTGTAGTGCTTTCATCTTCATTTGCGTTTATCCAAAACAAAGACTTTTGTTTGGACGAATCGTTCGTCCAAACTCTGCGTCAGCGAATTCATGAATGAAATTATTGAGTCCTTCATTTGATTTTACAAACATATTCGATTAACCCTTTGATGACCAGGTTAGTTCAAGAGAACACCACTCTTCCGTTTTTATAGGGAAGATAGTTTGCAATAGTTCGTAATTCGTTATAGGTAACTGTTCGTACTTGGTGGAGTTGGAATTGCCTATCCTACGAATTGAAGGCAACCGACGAGACCTTATCTATTGCAGTGTTTTCATCTTTATTTGCGTTTAACCGAAATAAAGACTGAATCAATGTGAAATAGACTAGAGGAGAAAAACGAGTTTACTCGTGCTTTCAAGTATATCAGTGATTCATCTCAATTGGCTGACCCAAAGTGAAATTGCCCGGTAAGCAGCGGCCGAATTGGGACTTGGCTGTGAGAGTAATAAAAGGGAAAGAAAGGGAGGAAATGAAAAGAGAAGACAAACTGACGCGTTGAAATATATAACGAGGTAAGCGCATTAGCAAAGATTGTGGAGTTGTTTTCTTGGTCAAACAGATTACCCACGACGTCCAGTGAAATGAAATTTTTAAATTAAATTTCTCGTTTAATGAATGATTGTTTCCAGAAAAAAAAACCCCGCTACGGTAAAATTACTCAGTATTTTAGATAATCGAGGAGAAGATGCACACTCTTTTGCAACAACTGATGGCGCATACCTCATTGTACATATTTTTCAACGCTTCAATTGAGAGAAAGCAGGACGACATCATAGAACAGACCAACTTTCTTAGAACCCGGCTGCCAGCAGTGGGTATCAGATTCAATTCTCCTGCCGAAAGATCCCGCAATGGGGCTCTTGCAAACTTTTTCCATATGCAAATAACTAGTCACGTCTGCTGGAAAGACCAGCGAAAATCACGAAAATCACACTAAGAAAGTCTAAAATTCAGTAATAAACTCACATAACTGCAATAACGGCAAGTTTGTAATGGCGGCTCAACGCAGGTATCATGGGAGATTCCTGTCTATTATGTCACTTTCTGTACGGTAACACAGAGATACAGGGTGTCCGGTAAGTCCCGGAACGGCTGCGCCATTTCTTTATTAACGCAGATAAAAAAACCAAACTTTGGGAATGTTCCTAGATAAATAAAAACTACTTTTTGGGGGGGTCAAAATTTTGGTCGCCCCTCCCGGGGGGCGGGGGCGCCCCTAACTTTTTTTTTCAAATGGCAACCCCTATCTTGTGATACCTCATTCGAGAGAGGGTAAAAAACTGAGCATTTTGGCGCAAACCGCATGTCGATATCTTTTTTAGTATTCGAGATATCTAACTTCAAAATCTATGGAAACCCATTTTAAAAAAATCATAACTCTTATTTAGAAAGTCGCTATTTAAAAAACTAGGGGTCTAAACTACTCTACATAACAAGCTCTTTCCAGGGAAAAACACCTCTGCCCAAAAAAATTGACTTACAGTTATTGTTTTTTTTTTCCCGCCAAATTTTTTTAAAACATTTTGGCGGGAAAAAAACAATAACTGTAAGTTAATTTTTTTGGGCAGAGGTGTTTTTCCCTGGAAAGAGCTTGTTATGTAGAGTAGTTTAGACCCCTAGTTTTTTAAATAGCGACTTTCTAAATAAGAGTTATGATTTTTTTAAAATGGGTTTCCATAGATTTTGAAGTTAGATATCTCGAATACTAAAAGAGATATCGACATGCGATTTGCGCCAAAATGCTCAGTTTTTTACCCTCTTTCGAATGAGGTATCACAAGATAGGGGTTGCCATTTGAAAAAAAAAAGTTAGGGGCGCCCCCGCCCCCCCCCCCGGGAGGGGCGACCAAAATTTTGACCCCCCCCCCCCAAAAAGTAGTTTTTATTTATCTAGGAACATTCCCAAAGTTTGGTTTTTTTATCTGCGTAAATAAAGAAATGGCGCAGCCGTTCCGGGACTTACTGGACACCCTGTATACATATGTCTCAATTTAGATTGGAATCTCCTATGATACCTGCGTCTCTCCGCCATTAAACCCGATTCTGAGAGTGAATTTTGTGATTTTTCAGTGTGCTTATCGTCATTTTTACAGGTTTTTACGCTAGAAGCATCTCTTTAATCCCATGTGATAAAAGTTTGCAAGAGCCCCATTCAAACGAAAAATCGTGTTTTACTTTTATGAGTGCGCCTTCATTTTTTAAGGTATACTAAAACGGTACAGGCGCGTACGAATAGTTAACTACTTGCCATCTCACAGCTATCCGATTCAAGTTATTTAAAACTTCCACAGCTCAACCTTGGTACGCGCTCAAACGAGTTTGATCAAACTGCAGGATTGCCAACTTGAGACTTCCAAAATTCAAACATAAACTTGAACGTAACACCTCAAAAACGGGTTTTATTAATTTAGTTGACAGTGGTGAACAGATGACACATCATCCATCGTCAAATAACTCTCCAGTTTTACGGGCCGTCAAACTGCGGTTTCAGGACATTTTGTCAACGACTTTTTGTCCGCGCGCATGTTTCGTCCAACTGTTTACGTCACTGCGTTTTTTCGACAGCAACATGTTGGTCCACTTAATAAATAATGTCCAAAGTTTATTGGTCCAAATAAGAACACCGACTCCATACAGGAACTATTGCAAAAATTGTGAAACATCATAATTTTGGTATAATTTTTGATAAAACTCACACGAAAACTAAGTTACCATAGCAACACCTTCATTTACCTTCCATTTTCTCATTTTCAATGTTTCCATGAATTATTTTCCTTGCAGACTGTTGTCAAAAATTTTAAATGTTCAGTAAAATCAAACATATGTACCAAAATTAAACGCATGGACCTATCTTTTCTTGCCTTCATACATGCGTGGACGTAAAACGCCTAGACGAATTTGTATCCGGACAAAGAGTCGTTGACGAAATGTCCTATAATCCAAACTGCAGAGTTGCTTGACATACGGAACAACAACTGCATGCAAAGGTTGGCTCAGGCTCACCTGCCGTTTGTGGTAGATTTCGGCTCATATAATGCTGGTTTGATCAAACCCGTTTCATTGTGTACGAAGCACTTAACACTTTCATGAGATCGGAGACCAAATTGTATGTTGCGGCTTGACGGTCCCCGAAAGGCGTTGTATGATAAGGGAGACCCGGGAGGGTTGAGACATTCTATTTTTCGGGGGTAGAGGATGGTTAGAACGCAAAGTAACGTATAATGAGCAGGTTGTATGGAAAATATCAAATATGACTCTATTTTACGGAAAAGTTGAGGGTGTGGAGATTCTATATCCTCTGTTGGTTGCGCTAAAATACTGTAAGTATATGCAAATTATGCATTCTAAAGAACTATATATTAATTCAAATTATACACTAAGTAGTGCACATAATACTGATGACGTTTATAAACAATATAATTGCTGTGGGTACACTATCAAAGTAGGCATTCAAGCTTTAAGTAATGGAACAGAAATAAAAAAAAAACTTGAAAAAGCTACTTGTTTTGGTGCCTAAAAAGTAAACATTCGTTAGATTATAAAAAAAAAAACACGATGAGACCCCACCCGACTTTTACGACAGCGCATTTTATGACCTATCAATTTGCGAGATCATCCGATGCAGAACGCGAGACCGCCCGGCTTCCTCTACATCATTGATAAAGTGATAAAAGAAAGATAACGTAGTCGGAACAAGTACCTTTGTCAAATACATTGGGAAGCTTATGAACGTTATAATAATGCGTTGTGCATGTGTAAGTTCATTTGTTATAATGTGTGAATATGTACTATGGCTTTCAGAAGAATGTATCCTGATAGAAATTTTCATTGTTTCATTTCTTGACCAATTTAAGAAATTTAACGGTTTTCAGGTATTTCAGAGTCTCACAGTATTGCCATTCGTGACAATACACCTCAAAAAGTTTATAACAATGGAAAATAAAAGAAAAAATCATCAAGAACAATTTCGATGATAGGACTTTCTTTTGAAAGTCATAGTACCTCTACCGACCGGGAGAAAGTAAAAATGACTGCTGAAAGCTTTTTTTCTCCCAAAACATTAATCAAATGGATCAATTTTAAGGCACGCAAAGTTTTTGTTGTTGTTTTCAATATACTTTTGCGAGGAAAGGGAAGAGTCATTTACGCAGCACACAGTAAATCGAGCTCAAAAATACTTAATGATTAAAATAAAGTAATGATAATGATTAAAAGTAATCAATAATGTAATCAATAAAAGTAATCAGTAAAAGTAAGTTATAAAAGTAATCAAAAATTTAAAGGAACTAATAATGATTAAAAGTTCAAGCGTACTCGGAGAAACATTTCTTGTATGCGTTCCGGAACGCATTATTAAATGTGGATTAACAAGAAATTATTTTTCAAATGACCTGAACTCTCATTAATTCAACGATTTTTTGACGTTAATTATCAGAACATTCGAATGGATCAACGATAGTTTCAGTACTTCCGAAGAAGAACTTTTCAATTAAGAAAATTATTGGGAATTCTAGTTATTCTAAAACACTGAGTTTATAAGTAGTGCTAGAGTAGTCCTTAGAAATAACCTCGCGGATCAAAAGTAACTGAGCAATCAAAATTGCAGTTTGCAAAATTGCAAAATCGCGTTAGAATAACTTCTTTCATATTTCTCTACTGAAGTAGTGCTTTAGTAACCAGACAACTTGCTCCGGTATAGAGCTAGAACTTTTGCTCTGCAAAGCTATTTTATAAGGCTGCTTCAACCCTCCTTAAACTCGATTTTGTAGAGAAGAATTTTCTTTTTAGTCCATATTTAACATAATTTTTTCCTCCGTGAAGGTATGTGAGTTGTGCATTTGTTTTTTAAACAATGACGTCGCGTCGGTGAAAATATAACACGTTGGGAGGCTGTTATTATGTTTTTTTTTTTTGTCTCAATCACCTCCTCCTCCGAATGAAATTAATTAAATTGATGAAATAACGATATTAGTAGCGACGCGTGCCATTTGGCAACGTCCCCCCCTTTAAACACATTGGAAAGGCAAAATCGTCTAGTCATCACCGATGACCGAAGTTTCGATCTTTTCAGTTAGTTTAAATGGAGATAGTACATCGTTGCCAAAAGTCACTCACGCCTTGCAACTAAAACAGTAACGAAGCGTGCTATCTAGAAACGCGGCGTTTTATGTCCATTTGAATCCACAGGAAAGGTCGAATTCGACGGTCATCGCCGATTCCTTGATGGTTCGATATTACTCGTGGGCTCTAATGAGCCAAATGTATCGTTGCCAAATTTCACGCTTCGCCACCAATATCAGTGGCATAAAAGAGCTTGTTTTAGAAGTAATCTAACCTTTATTTGGCTAATTTTGGTATCTCATTGCCTCCAAACAAAACCAAAGAAGTCTTTTGAACGGACAGGAGAGAGAAAAAAAAACCAAGTTTAAAGAAGACAATAGTAAAAATGATAAGAAAATCAATTAATGAAATGTAAAAAAAAATCGACTCAGAATGAAAATTTATATTTTTTTCCCGTAAAAAATTAAAGCCTATCTAGTATCGATACTCCATTCAACATGAGTGAATTCCACCGAATATTTGCAAAATTTATTTGATCAAAACTCTCTTAGAAAATGTCGAACACAAGCGTGATTTCTATAATACTGCACGCTTTCCAGGTCATGCAACTAATTAATTTGAAAACAGCTCCGCGCTTTGATGACACGACAGCAAAATGTTAATGGAGAAGAAGGAAAAAAGAGAAAAAAGGGATAAAAGGGAAAAAGGGGGTAATCATTCATTATAAAGGGAACGTATCAAAGCAGCAATTTTTTAGACAAATTTGCAAATCTAAAGAAATAACATTCTGTGCACAACAATTCGGTGCCGAATATTGTTCCAGGAAAAGTTAATTTTAAGTTACTTATCGACCAGATTTCTTTTAAACAAATATTATCTTCTTTCAACTTACCAGATTTGAGATTTTTTTACGATCGTCGCTCGGTTGCGTGAAAACTTGTGTCGAAAAGATCGCGAAGTCGACTCACTGATGAAGGATGATTGTCATCAACGAACGTCTCACCAACGAATCGACCGGAATCTTGTCCTGACTTTTCCGCGGAATTGGTTTGGGAGACGTAGGGAAAAAAAAGTAGATTCAAGTTGTTTAAGTGTCCATCTAAAAATGTGACTCCCTCCAATTGGTGCCCAAAATAACATACGAGCGCGGTCATTCATTTAAACCCATTTGATTACCGGCGGGAGAAAAGAGAAAGACAAAGGTAAAAGAGGGAAAAGGATCAAAATAAAGGAATTTTTTTAGGGCGGATTATATCGAAAAGAGAAAGAGACAGTGGGAGAGAGAGAGAGAGAGAGAGAGAGAGAGAGAGAGAGAGAGAGAGAGAGAGAGAGAGAGAGAGAGAGAGAGAGAGAGAGAGAGAGAGAGAGAGAGAGAGAGATAGAGAGAGAACGAGTGAGAGAGAGAGCGAACTCTTTCACGCCTAGGCAGGATCGTAACCCTGACCCTGATGGTCACGATGATGGGAGCAGTGCCTCCTTACGCAACTGACGAAAATGTTGAATGATTATACCTTATTAGTAAACATGTTAAATTCAAATCTTGGACCAACACATTTGCTTGGGTGGGCGACAAAATGGAGCCAAATTTTGAAAATATATGAATACGCGAGGAAATTTACGTATTATCTTTCTTCTTCTTCGTCTTCTTCTCAGTGACTCCCCCTCTGGTCTCCCCCTTAATAATAATCAGAGAAAGCTAGTAAAAAACAAAAAAAAAGCAAAACAAAACAAACAAACAAAAAACAAAGGTAAGACAAGCGAGGCTCAACTCCACGCGTATTAGTACGTATCGTGAGGGCTCGCAGTGCTGTGATAGGGCTCACGTTAGGAAGAAATGGCCGATGTAGCGGTAAATTAAAATGACCTACAGTGAAATTTCAGCCATTCAAGGTATATTTCCAATCCAAAATACGCTACGAGATATAATATGATTTAATTAAGATGTACAATTATTAGTCCTTGATTATAGTAAAGTATAAGACATAAGTTTCGGTGATTTTAACTTTCTGATTTTGATCCACCAATCCGGTCATATAACTGCTCATTGTGCGTCCATGTTATGTAAGTGGTGTATCGTGTGTCTTAATTGCTTCCTCTATCAATTGAGAAGGAAACAAAAACAAACGTACACATGGTAAATGTAATTCAGTTAGATAGCTCAAAGTTAATCAATTAAATTTTAATGCTCCTTAACGAATAAACTACTTAGTTAAATTTCATTAGTCCTTTGAAAAACTAGAGGACCATCTCAACCATCTATCGATCGCATTTATAGTAATGAAACTGCTCATGCCAATCCAGCAATATACAATAGTCAATAAGCAGATTTGATTTCCACGTTTGGGAGTAAATTGAATGTTAGATTTATAACAGCTTATCGATGCACCAGCGACACCAGCGTCCAGCGATGAGCTATGACTATCGGATTCACCCAATCTTCAACCCCCCCCCCCCCCCCACCTCGTGGAGTGGGTGCAAAAAGAGTTCCCAACAATGGTATCAAAAACTCACTAATGCATAATCTATGATCGAAACCGTTGTCCCCGAAACCAATTTGCAACTGAGCCTGATATAGTGTTGCTATATAAACGCAATGGAGCTCTAGAGCTCTTGTACCCGGTCTTGCGAGGTGATGGCAAATTTTATGGATCCAATAAAACTAGGTGAATCCAAAATATGCTTTCCAATTGGTCAGAAATGTATTCACTCTTTATTTATCGGTCTAGAAACGGTTTTAGTAAATTAATTTATATCGCGAAACCAGATCACATATGATTATAGTTCAAATTAATTATGCCATTGCAATTCTAGCATACATGATTGGTCAGAATATAGAAAGAGAACAGATTCGGGTGAAGATTTGTGGTTCGAAACTCTTCGGGGGACACCAAACGCCAAAATCAACAAAAGGCATGTCCAGCCGATCAGGAGCGTTGTTTATTGTTGTTTCTCACCGTTTGAGTCACTTTTTTTGCCCCCACCTCGCGGAACTGGTACAAATTTTGAGGTTAGGGTACAGCATCGGTGTCACCCATCATTGCCAATCAAACAGCTCGAGTGAAATAGTAAAATAATAGGCTGTTACAGGAGGGGGGCGAAGGGGGCGATCGCCGCGCCTGAGAGTGGGGGCAAAAAGGGGGAAAGAATTAAGGGGGGGGGAGAAAAAGAGGAAAAGGGGGTCACCGGAGAGCAAAAATCCCAAAGTTCGCCGCCCCCCGTTCGCGAGGACTGGATCCGCCAGTGAACAAAATGCCCAACCATAGTTCGGGTAAAAATCTTCACTCAAACGTCATAGTAAAATTCGCTTATTCAATCATACAAACTTAAACGTTAATGGAAGCCGCTAACAGCTACAAAATAAGTAAAAAGAAGGCCTGGTGGATTTAACTTACTCATGTGGGGAAGCATTTGAGCACATCAGAAACACAATACCAAAATTTGACTGAAAAGGCACGTATGAGAAACAGATAAACATTTATTTTTTGCAACGGCGGTATTTTTCAAATGAGTTGGTGGTAGAGTATTATACATACGACGAAATAATTAAATTTGCTACACTAAACTAAGAAACTTGCTGTTTGGCTTGTATCGGGTCTGCGAATTAACAGGACCGACTGCGAAAGTCTAGTGTGTAGACACTGGACCCCCTGATGCTGCTTCTGTAAACGGTTCTCGTCTATTCATAGGAGTTAAGCCCCTCCAGACTCCAAAGAGGCCATGGATACGGCTGGTTTTATGTAAATATTGCAAAAACTGGGCTGCATGCATAGTGCATACTAATAATTATAAACTTTGCGCAACCTGATACTTATATGTATCGTTAGCAGATTGCAATGGGCTCTTGCTAACTTTTGATTTATAAGTATGCGATAGAATATACTTTATTTTATGCATAAAATTCAGCAAAAGTAAGCGCATTAAATAATTACGAAATTTTCTCACTGTCTCACAAAATGACTTTAAAGTTTATGGCGTAGTGGCGGAGTTACGGCTATGTAGGTACCATGTGAGAATCCTATCCAATTTCAGGCTTTCTGCGTATTCAGATGAGAGAGTGATAAATTAGACAGGTATCTCCCATTGCGTAGCTCCAAAATTTAAGAGCAAAAATGGCGCAACTATGCAAATATCATAGAAGATTCCTATTTAATATCTCTCTCTCTCTCTCTCTCTCTCTCTCTCTCTCTCTCTCTCTCTCTCTCTCTCTCTCTCTCTCTCTCTCTCTCCCCCTCTCTCTCTCTCTACCCCTTTCTCTCTCTCTAGTCTCTAAAGAAACATACACATGCAGAGATAAGCCTCAAATTAAGATAGTAATCTCTTATGGTAACTGCGTATGGCTCCGCCATTGCATGTTATACTATAAGTAAAATCATTTTGAGAGTTTGCGAGTAAATTTCGTAATTTTTTAATGCGCTTATCGTAATTTTTGCTGGATTTTATTCAAGAATTCACTATTCAATCGTCTATGGTAAAAGTTAGCACGAGCTACACTACGGACATTCTTTGTGATCCGTGTTACGTAATCGGTAGTCGTAATCAAGCCGTTAGGTAAGTGAACTGTATAAAAACTTCCGTTTGATTTGCAAAAGGAAGTGGACGATATCTTAGGCTCTAAAAAGTTGATTTTCATTGAAAAAGAAAATAAATACTATTGACCATGTCACCGTAATCGGTGCTTATAAGGAAACAAAGGATAAACTAAAGTCATGAAATGGTTAGTTAGGTGACGCGAATCAACTAAAACAACCCACCCATTGAAAATGAACGAGAAGAAACGATAGTTAGGAAGGAGTTTGATGAGCAGAAAATAATAATCGAAAAGCAATCTCTCTTTCATTGCAACACTTTTTCCTCTCTTTTCATTGCCTTGTTATTGCACACGAAAAAATGTTCAACTATAATTAATTGCAATATGACTGCTAAAAACTGGGAATACACTTCCAAAGAGCTAAAAAATATTGCTACTTTTGCAATATTTGCGGTGAAGGAGCATTTCATGAAATTCAATTTTTGCAATGTAAATTAGTGTTTTTCCTGATTTACAGTATTATTTTGCAATTTTAGTCAGTGGCGTCGTGTGCATTGTGTGCAATTTTGCAAAGGGGCATTTCGTCCATTTAAAGGCATGAAGAAGGTCAAATTATTGGATATGCATAGTGCACTCCCTGGAATCGTTACTTTGTACTGGTTTAAATGGACAAAACGCAGAGTCGCCAGATCGCAAGCGACGCCGCACTAATATTAGCTATAGTATTTTCCTATGTGTGCATGTAGATATCACCTCTGTTCTACAGAGAAAGGCTGAAAAGTTGCTGTTTGGAGAAGTTATAAACGCAGTCTCTATATCTATAGATTGCTGTGGTGCAACGGATAAAATGATGAAAAGAACTGCCTCGCGCTACAGGAAGACGAAAAGGAAACGAGAATCGAGGCAGTATTGCGACGGGATTACAGTTTTGTATGAGAGAGAGAGAGAGAGAGAGAGAGAGAGAGAGAGAGAGAGAGAGAGAGAGAGAGAGAGAGAGAGAGAGGCAGAGACAGAGAGAGAGAGAGAGAGAGAGAGAGAGAGAGAGAGAGAGGCGATCGATTGTTTTGCAGCTAGATACTATGGCTTTCAAAAAAGTATCTTGATAGAAATGGAGCTATTGCAAACTTTCGCTACAGGCTTATTAATGGATGATTCTGGGGTAAACCCCTGTTAACCCTTAACTGCAGATGAGCCCAGATCTGGAACAATTACTTTGAAGCCTTATCTGAAAGTAGGGGACTTGAGTTGTACTGTCGCTGCATGGTAGGTCACATGTGGAACAGATACTAAACGAGTAAGAATTGTCGATTTTGTCCTAGAGCGCGCAGCACAGGATATAGAACGAGCAGAGTGGTTGAAAATAGCTCACTGAAAATCTGATAGAGATTTTCCGATTTTTGTTATGTTTGGGAGTAACGCAGGGGTACCATATACAAAAAAAAAACAACTATTGAAACTTATACTAACTTATTTTTTATTACTTTAATTTTTTTTTTTTTTTTTTAGCCTGAAAACTTTATTTTCAGTTGCATGGATACCTAAATGCGGGTAAGGCCATATTTGGCACAATTAATATTCAGGCTCTTTACCATTGAAATATAATGGAAAGAATTTTTTCACTATTTTTCCCTGTTTCAAGGATCAAAATTGTACTGAAAAAAAATTAATTTATTGAAAAAAAAAATTCATGCAGTAAAGGGCTAAAATAACGATTAGCACACTAAAAGATCACGAAATCCACTCCCAAACTCATAAAATGCTTTCAAACGCGAGACCGCAATGGCGGCCGTTTCCGCGGATTACATTGGGTTTCCCTATCTTCAATCAGCTCCATCTACACGAGGTGTTCTCGCAACACCACACAAGAAGAAGAAGAAACGTACAATTGCCACAAGATTTCGGCGGCAACGCACGTAGGAGTATTTACCCCAAAAACCTGGCCAAAAATATTTGCGTGTTCTTGAATATTTGAAAATCGATTTTGGTTAATTTTCCAATTTAAACTCAAAACTCCTATTGCACGGTTTATGGTTGGAAAAGGGGTAAAAAATTAAGAATTTTGGCTCAAACGAAAGGTCGATAGCTCATTCTTTTGCCGAGTTATTGACGCTTATTTCATAAAAAAGGCTTGACTTCAACATGTTTTTTTTTAAAAAAAGGGGCAATTTCTTGAAATTTTTGACTATTGGAGCAGTTGCCTGAAAGGGTCTACTCTAACCCCCTTGTTTTGGTTGTGCCCGGTTTTGCCCGGAACGTATTCAAAATTGCCTTTTTTTAAAAAGATAGAGCCTAAAATTAGAGATTTTTTTCATGTCCATTCTAAATTAGATGTAAAAGGGTCAAATGTGCACGGAAAAAGAAATTGCTGCCATCAAAATGAAGCACATGCCATCTAAAACAACGTCCATAATTGCTGAAATGTTTGGATACTCCAACGCTTGTCCTCGATGGAAAATGTTGACTGATTATTAACAGCGCTTCGAGCGGTGAACAAACGCAGGTGCGTCGAGCGCTCAGTTCCATGTTGTCCCCTAAACAGTAGATAAACGAAGATGCTCCGACACATCTATTACGCAATAGAGCGGTTACTTACATCTCAAAAACCATCAATAGTTTGTTTTTTGGACGACTTTTCAATTTTCCGTTTTTGGCCAGGTTTTCGGGTCAAATACTCCTACGTGCAACGGCCGCCATTACGGTCTAGCGTTTGAAAGCATTGTACTTATGAGTTTGGGAGTGGGTTTCGTGATTTTTTAGTGCGCTACTCATTATTTTTGCAGGGTCCCCCCCCCCCATTATCAACTATTATTACTAAGCGCTGTAGCAAAAGTTAGTAACAGCTCCATTTTCATTATTTCATTTCGCGACGAATTTGAAATTTTTTACGATTTCAGGTGTTCCAGAGTCTCACAGTATTGCAACTTGTGACATTACGCCTTAAAAAATCAAAAACGATGGAAAAGAAAAGAAAAATTCGTCAAGAACAATTTCAATGAAAAGACTTTTTTTTGCAAGTCATTGTACATACTGGGCAGGCGACGATACAGAAATGAGATGAACAGAGAGGAAAGTGAGAGAATTAGAAAGATATGCGGAATGGCCGGAACCGCATCCGGAACTCTGAGCAAGATTAAGGAGGAAAGCACCCATGC
Source organism: Trialeurodes vaporariorum (assembly GCA_011764245.1). Classification (NCBI taxonomy): domain Eukaryota; kingdom Metazoa; phylum Arthropoda; class Insecta; order Hemiptera; family Aleyrodidae; genus Trialeurodes; species Trialeurodes vaporariorum. The sequence continues at coordinate 36,857,488 of VMOF01000002.1, read as the reverse complement.
TCGTGGCGGAGATATGATTAAGAATAAGGTGGTACAATACAAGTTGTAATCCAGTGTTAATTTAGTTGGGCTTTGCTCCAAAATAAGCGCCTTCGTGTAGCGCAAGAAGATAGACCGGCGTACTTTGGTCTGAGATCGAAAAAAAGGGGCAAAAATCGGGGGGGGGGGGGACATAAAAAAATCATAGTTTCCGACCATTTCAAACTTAAATGGGGCTGTTGCACACTGTCGCTGTAAACGATTTTAGGGTCAATTCAGACGCAAAAAACCATGAATGGCGTGTGCAAAAAAACGAAGGTAGCACTTGAAAAAATTTACGAAATTCACTCCGAAACTCATTAAATGCATTTAACCCTTTACAGACCAGCTGGTTTGATATCAAAAGAAAGCCACTCTTCCGTTAATATAGGGAGGGTAGTTATTAACTGTTCGTACTCGGGGGAGTTGAACTTGCCTGTACGATGAATTGAAGGCGCTCGAACAAAACCTTATCTTGTAAGAGTCTACATCCGAAATCGCGTTTATTCTGAATCATCATACTGTGATGCAATGTGTAATAGACTAGAGGAGAAAGACGAGTAAACTCGGGCTTGGTCCATAAGAGGTTAAATCGGTGGCGTATGGCATCAATAAATGGGAGATTCCCATCTGATAACACAGTCACTCCATCAAGAAGTGACCAATAAGAGACGGCTCTCCTTTGAAACCGGTGTCACCTCGTGTCACGGTACCATTAATCGGATGTGGATCACTAATCTGGTGTCTAATATTACTCTCCGTACTTAAATCTTCCTTATTAGCATAGAGAAAGTGAGAAAATTGATATGCATAGGAATCTTCCAATATTAGTACCATACGCCGCCATCACGCTCGCGCATTTAAAAGCATTTAATACATTTTTGAGTGAATTTCGTGAGTTTTTAGAGCTACCATTGATATTTTTGTAGGTTTTTGCATCTGAATCGACCCTTAAATCGCTTACAGCAAAAGTGTGCAGCATCCCCATTGCAACTTCCCACCTGGAAATTGCCACATGTAAATTACCGGTTAGAAGTGTTCTCTGTTATTAAAATTGGTCTAGAAAGTTTATGAATGATAAACTGGTGATACCAGGGGCGGCTCCTGAAATGTGATATATCGATGTCTACTCCATTTAAAACTATAGAAAAGTATCGATCGTCAGGGGGTGCAATTAAACTTCCGTGAAATCGATACTTTTCTATAGTTTTCAATGGAGTGGACATCGATATATCGCATTTCACGAGCCACCACTGGGTGATACATTTACTCTCTGGTTTTTAGCCACTTTTTGACGACCTCAGACCATTGAACGGCGAGCTATGAATAGCATGAATCTAGTGAGAGTCTGAAGTACAAAGTTGGAAACTCGGGTTCTGAGGACTTACAGTAAACTAACAATAAGTGTCGCTAAAACCGGAAAACACTGTACCGGTGCAATGTTAGCGCGCTCGGTCGGTGATGATCTTAGCGCAACTTTGGGATCACCGCTTTTGCTGTGGTTGAGAGCTAATTGTGACGAGTCCTTGACATAATATTCACCCTTTCGATAGACGGTTTCGGTGATGACGTCATCCGGTGAAAATGTTTTTTGAACGGTCTAAAATATCTCTCTCTCACTCTCACATAACCCTTTTGTACACCTACTGCAATGGCACTCTCTTCGCTTGAATCGTAGATGTACAGATACTTTTTTTTTTTTTTTTTTTTGTAAAATTTGTCGACAGAAATGAAATTTTCGAGTCATTTCAATTCGATTTACGAAGAAAATGTCGTGAAACCAGGCTCCATTTATAAAATTTTACACTAGAAAGAGATACCTAGCTATAAATGCGGGTCACGTTAGAGTGAGAGAGATAGTTCATCAGAATGCCACGCAAGTTGTTACAGCTGATCACGTAAAAAAAAAAAGTTTATAGGTACAACCGTAGCAGCCTTTTAAAATAGCTTCGCAAAGTAAAAGTTATTGCTCTACTGGAACAAGGTGCGGCTGTATCGAAGCACTAGAGGTAGTTTCAGAAGTGTAGGCGGACCTAGACCGATAATCTTTGGAATTTGTCAACATTATTTCTGATATTACTCGATGAAAATGAATAAAAATGAAATTGAGAGTTCACTTTTCAATGAGGAAAACTTTAAACACAAAAGAATAAAGTCAAGAGCAAATTCGGTATTGATTTGAAGGAATGAAAGTTGAAAATTCGCCAAAGATTATGGTTTTGGTCCGCCTACACTTCTGAAACTACCTCTACTTCGGTAGAGAAACATGCTCTCATGCTCCACCAAAGTAGTGCTTCGGTACAACAGAAACTTTCTCCAGCCGTCTATAATATGCCCTAGTATGTAGAAAACGGGGCATGTACCTATGGGACATGTCGTCGTTTGTAAAATAACATTTCGTTTAGCCGTGAGCGCCTTCAATTAATTGCATAGGCAAAATCAGCACTGTGAAGTAAGAATGTTTAACTACCCACCCAATTCAAGGAAGCCAACATTGCTGTGTCTCACGATCAGTAACCAGATGGATAAAAGGGTCAGTGATTCGTCGTGACCCGTCGGTAAGTAGCCGGAGACGCGTGTATATAGAGTGTGGCAGGCTACGGGGGGCAAAAGAAAATACTCCTAGCTAACGAGAAGAAAGGACTGAAATAAACGATGTTGCTTGTGCTCATATTCTATATCTAACTGCACTAACACTAACAATGCCCATCATCATTTGCAAGAACACTTGTGCGTGATTCTTGGTGATTCTATGCATGCAATAGGACAAGTTTAGTTACGTGTTGCCAGAAATGTCCGCCCTCTAAATTGCCTGAACAACACTCAAGTTACCCGCGCACTCTAGGGCAATTTTCTTGTTTCAATAATCATTCTCAAAAACCAACGGTAAAATAAATTATGGTGTTCATGCAAATTCCTTGGCTTAAATGAGTCGAAATGTCATTCCAGTAACACTCGTTACTAGAATGGTATTTTGATGCAACTTACTTAACCCCTTATGGACTAAACCCGAGTTGACTCGTTTTTCTCTTATAGTCTTTTTCACACTGTTACAGTCTCACGATACCGAATAAACGCGATTATCGATGTAGGCCCTTTCAAGATAAGATTTCATCGGGCACCTTCAATTTATCGTATAGGCAATTCCAACTCCCCAGAGTACGAACAGTTAACTATCTTCCCTATAAAAACGGATGAGTAGAGATCTTACGAACTAATATGGTATATTTAAAGATTCACTGCACATCGTTTATTTCACATTGTCGTGCAGTTGCGAACAAACTTAATCGATTCCTTATTGTTATACGGTTGGTAAAATATTTTTTGTAAAAGGCTCTTTGCATTTTATTTTTAATAAGTATTTCTAGGTTGTCCAAACTGGTGTAGCTTTGGTCCTGGTGACCTGGTCCGAACGGCAGTTTACATTTTTATTTGGACGCTTTGAAAAAATTCTGAGAGGGTTCATTGGATTTTACATTGTCGCAAATAATTGACTTTGGATTTTATTTCATTTTTTGGGGCAAGTTCCGATGATTCAGCGTAATTTTTCTTTCTTTATTCCTTGTCTTGGGGTATCGCTCGCCTTTGCGGGGGATCCTAGCTTATTGTTTTCAGCGTTTCAACTTGCGTCTAATCTCATTATCTGCACACTTTTGCTGAAACTGCAAGTATCCGCAGAAATTTGTGAAAGGAAAAAATTGACACCACATTAATATACACTACGCTTAACCTAACATGTAACCCTAGACTGCTAGACGTGGAGGGCACTCGATCGCGGGGTGCTTGCAAACGGTTAGTTTCGGCAAATAACAGCTCTGGTCGTTAATAATAATTATTGTCGGTTGGAAGAATTACTCTCAATTAATTTTGATGAGAAATTCTTCATCTCCCTCTCCCTCTTTCTTCCTCTCTTTCTTTTCCACCGTCCGAAAAACCATACGAAAGTCTATATCCTATATCAACACACTTCATTTCTCTCGGCGACCCTTGATTCGAATGACCGCAGAAAGTGATAAATTTTATCAGATCTGTAGTGTGACAAAACGAAAGGAGACGCAGAGTACCTTCAAGCAAACTACGAGTACCTAAAAACAGAGGCGCAATTAATGTGCACTCTGGCAACGTTGCATTATTTGTCCACTTAATTATATACCTACATGAAAAATATCGAACTACAGGGTGCGTGCAGTGAGCACCCTATAATCGACCTTGCGCATGAGTTTTAATGAAAAAAATGCAATGTTGCCCGATCTCACGCAAATATAATGAACGCACTTCCACTAAAGAGATCCTATACAGCAGGTTAACAGGTTCTTTCATGCATAATCTGCTCACTTGACTATGAAAAAGTTGGGAGATCAGTTTCAGGGTCATTCGCAACTGAATTTTCATTTCAAAATACGTTCAAAGCCCACAACTTGGTTTTCGGAGAGTTTTTAGGGGGGCACCTACCCCTTCCGTTTCTCAAAATTTTCAAAAGGCGTTCTATCTATAGAGGTAATTTTCAGTTTTCAGTCAAAGATCGGACCATACGACCAAGGAAACTTTCAATTTTTACCTACACACCCGTGCGACGTGCGTCTATGATCAGCTGTACACAGCGAAAATAATCTTTAACAACATGCTTTTTAACAGTTACTTACTTCAATAGGTACCAGAAGTTTGGTGCCCAGCCAACTAAGCAGGTTTTGGTAGCCTGGAGAGTTCAGGTTTTTGAGCGATGCATTCATTTTTACCACGGAAAATTCGAATCTTGAGCATTGAAAAAAAAAAAAAATATCTGATAAATAAAAATTGAAATTAATTGTGAGTCAAGAAAATCTACGATATTCTCCCCTCATCGGTTTCGATTTGAGGAGTATTAACCATACATCAGCGTGTAAATGAGACCGCCCAGTAAGGAATATGAAACCGTTTCCGAAAAATAGTAGAGAAAGCTTTTGACGAGGTCTACATTCGACATTTTTGTGGAGTAGTAGGTTTTTTTTTTTTTTTTTGAGGGAGGGGGAGAGTATTAGCGATGAATAGATGAAACGGATTAGAGAGGATTTTTGGATTTTTTAGGCGGAATTCACTTCAATAAATAAGCTAGAGCAGGTGACCGACCTACCGAGACTCTAGAGTATACACTAGAGTAAGCAGTAAGCACAAACTGTAAGTACGTAGAATGGAACTGGATCGATCAGAGGACGTCGTCAATGCATACAATTAATTAATTAATTAATTAGTTAATTAATGGTTTAGAAACCTCAGTTGGAACGAATCAATTTGATGAGCTTGCATTCCATCCGTTTGAACCCATGAAAGAAGTTCGAACTATTGAGTGTAAGTACAATGAACATCCTTGAAATAAACTTTTTGCATGGGTGCGTAAAAGAACATAATATGCAACGCTGCCGATTTTGGCAACATCAGAAGCATTCTGGTACATCGTAGTTTTCTAGTTTTGGCGAGCTATCTGCCCACAACGACACTGAATTTAATTAAATTGTGTTCTGACGGACATTACAATAAAAACTGAACATCAAACAGTTTTAGAACCATAACTTTTACATCATTCATTGTTTCATTTCATTTTATGTATTTCAATAATTTATTTCTTTATTTTTAATTCCTTCAATCGACTGATAAATTAAGGAGACCAGTGACCTAAATAGAATTGAATTTCGCAACCTCGCATTTTGCCCGTTTAAAACTCACGAAAAATATCGAACTAACATGGGTCGGGGCCAGATGAAACAACGAGGTATGATGAAAAACAAGTTCATTTCTTTTCTTTAGGATAATATTTATCTCGGCACATCGTTTGTCAGTTCGTGATTTCCATCCCTCCTCCCACCGGATAATTGCAACAAAAAAATTAAAAAAACAAAACCTATGACTTTGAGGTTTTATGCCTCAAATCTAGGATGCAACCGATTCCAGAAACATATCCTAGTTGGGTAAGCCCGCCCGGGAATCAACGCCGACGCCGATTTCAATTCCTGCGCGGTTGTTCGGGCTGAATTCCCTCGAAGTGTGATATTATACATAGGGGGTTTGAGTTACGGTCAAAGGGTAAATTGGACGCAGTCATACCAAAACCTTGTTCCGGGCCATTTCCTCGTTGTTTTTGAAATGTATTTAACCCTTTATGAACCAAGCCGCCCTTAGAGGATTAAGGAGTTTCGGAAGCTCATTCGTAGTTAACTTAAAGCTTTTATGTGGTGCTATATCGCCCCTGATTTTACTCCTTAACGACAGGCATGACACACATACAGCCTCTAGTGTGTCCGGCCGTTACGCCATGAAATTAAAACCAGGTTTTCTGATAGTAAGATACTTATATACTCTTTGCGACCATCCCCATATATTTTGACCCGCTGATTACAAACTCGGTCAGTTTTCTTTTCCTTTAAGTACTCATAAACTCGTTCTTTCCATGATTTCGAATTTTTCGCAAAAAATACGAAAACTGGAATTTACTTATACTTCCCCACTTCTTTTCTTTTCTCTCTTGCTTTTTTTCATCAAATGGAGCTGTTGCAAACTTTTGCTACAGGATTATTATTAGATGATTATGGGGTAAAACCCTTCAAATAAAATAACAATTAGCGCACTAAAAATCACGAAATCCAATCCCAAACTCATAAAATGCTTTCAAACGCGAGACCGTAATGGCGGCCGTTGCCGTGGATTACATTGGGTTTCCCTATCTTCAATCAGCTCCATCTACACGAGGTGTTCTTGCAACACCACATAAGAAAAAGAAGAAGCATACAATTGCTACAAGATTTGGACGGCAACGGCCGCCATTACTGTCTCGCGTTTGAAAGCATTGAATGAGTTTGGGAGTGGATTTCGTGATTTTTTAGTACGCTAACTGTTATTTTTACAGGGTTTCACCCCATTAACAACTATTGTTAAGTCTGTAGCAAAATATACAACAGCTTCATTTGGAGAGGGGCGATACTTGACCCCCCCCCCGTCTCAAATATTAGGAGGGCAAAAAGGCCACGATCCCCTAAGATTACGCCACTACTTGGAAGTGCGGACGGTCCCAAAATGTGTGCGTTTTGCGTATGATACGTATATTCATCAATTTCGGCCAAAATTGCTGACTACTTGAGCAGTGCGACGCGACGCGTGACCAAAAATTAGGAACTAATCGACCCTGAAATCATCCTCAATGGCCAAAATACGACGTTATACTAGATGTAACGAAAAGCAGGCGCTGCATGAGTTCAGCGAGAATCAATCTATTAAATGAACGAAAAAATGGCGAATTGGTGACGAACGAATCATTGTTATCTCTGAATCAAGCTTCAATTGAACCTCAAAACCGTACCAATGCGACGTTGCCCAGTTCTAATAAATTTTATCTCGATGAGATCGACAATGCGGATCACGTGAGTTGATTTATCGATACAGTGGCGTAGCGTAGTAGCGAATTCGACGAAGTGAAAGGCCCTCTAAAGAATGACGCTCCGTTTATGAGATCTTGGAAGAGCATCCATTGCTCCTGACACACGAGGAAAGTCGGTTGACCGTGGAACATTTCGCGCCTAACCAAAGGCCCGAGCGGGGGCAGGTAAGGGCGCCCCCCATAAGTCCCCGAAGGCCAAATACGCCATGGTAAGGAAAATGTGGTGAACTGTCTGAAAGTGACGAAAAAAAAAATGGGCAAAAATTTCACTTCTGCCCCCTCTGAATTCCCCTCCCTATAATTTTGTCTGGATACATCCTTGAACACAAATTATTGTACTATACACGATAAAGATGGGAAAAAATGAGTTGAAAATCTAAATCAGTCCTAAAATAAAGTCGTCAGTCAAAAATCAAAACGGCGGCCATAAACTCACCCCAAACTTTAAAGGCCTGGTACTCGAGCTATAATTTATTAGATAAAACACAAAGCTAGAGAAGAAAAAGAAGAAGAATAAATTTAGCACGAACCCAACGTCGTTTCAACGTTTGTAAATGCAAAATGGCAGCAATTATAAAAATTTTAGAGGTGGCGCAGAACCCACTCCCTAAACAAAAACGCCTGTATTGATTAATACCTCAAACAAAAGGCCTCTATAAAGGAGAAAAAATTGCCCCAAAACGGAAGTTTGTTGGCGGATCCAGCCCTCGATGACTGAGGGGGGGGCTACTTGGAATTTTAAACCCTCTTTTATTTTTTTGTTCTTCTTTCCCTCTTTCTTCCTCCTTTTTGGGAATGGTGGGCGACTGCTACTTTCGCCCCCCCATACCCTCTCATGCGAAAGTTGTTACAATGTTTCTAGTAAAAATGGAAATCGGTTAAAGTTTTCTGACCTACAGCCGTACACACTAAGGTGTCCTAAAATACTACTCTTGGAGTTAAGTCATGGTGGAAAATTCCTTAAATTATGTTCAAAAAGTTCTCCTAGTCCTTCATGGGCACGTTAAGGGTAAGTTAAAATTATTTTTTCACACTTTCCACTTTTCTATTGTTGTCATCAGTGATGACAACAATGAGCCCATTTTTTCCCCTATTTCATTAGTTTCTTTCCTCATCTTTTCGAAAATCATTTTGAATGATTCGCTATTTGCTGTTAACAACCATAGAAACTTTCAATTTGATTTTAAACCAAATTTTTAAAACCTTTAGATATAATTTGAGTTTTCAAAGCTTGAATGTAGCTGACTTAGACTGAAATTAGATGCAAAAGAGCATGGAAGGAAGTGGTAAAAAAAAAAGATAATTTTTGCACAAATTAGGAGCAAGTCTTACAGACCGTTTCAGAAGTGTAGACAAGGTGCACCTAGACCGATAATCTTTGGAACTTTCCCAAGTTATTTCTCATAATACACAGTAAAAATAAATGAAAACTAAATTTAAGGTTAGATTTTCATAAAAGAACACTTTTAAACTGAGGGTCAAAGTCGTAGACAAGTTTTGTTTTGATTTGAAGAAATGAAAATTGAAAAAATTTACCAAAGATTATATATATTAATATCATCAGTGAGCTGCGCCTACACTTCTGAAACGAAATCTACAAGTATCTGAGTCACAAATCTGAATGTTGACTCCCAAAGGCCAGGCCTAACAGATAAATTAAAAGGCAGATGTAATAATATTGAAATTTATTCATAGATAAATATCATACGTATATTTAAAAAGAATTTGACTTGATTAATTTTAAAAAGAAATAATAATAATAAAATTATAAGAGTAATAAAAACAACTAAAAATTAATTATCACAGCAATACTTGTGACATTTGATTTCTTTAGAACCACTGAGAAGCTCAGTTTCTCTTCCAATTAAAAATTGAGAGTTGCAAACAAAAGGTGAGCGAACAACTTTGAAGGTTATTACATACAGTGGAGATTTTAAGCACAGGCAGATTCAGAAATTTGTCTTTCTCTCTCTCTCCCCATTTAAACGCAAGCGTTAGAAAAGGATGGAGATAGGGGCTAAAGTCACATGATGGCCCCCTCTGCTATTCTTTGCAAACACATGCGTTCAAATGGCCTAAGAGAGAGAATGATAAAGTCCCGCGCCCGCCCATGATTTTAAGTAGATTCACAAATTGATTCTTTGCTCTGAGAGAGCATCATCTGAAGACGCCATTGATATAAAATGCATAAAATAGATACAAATAAATTGGATTTTCATTTTGAGAGCCAGAATGTAAAAATGCAGATACATGGAATTATTCGAATTGTTCATCCCTTGGAGAAAATGCAGAAATTCAAAGCTAACACAGTCGTACATTTTTATCGGGGCTATGAATATAAAGTAGGTCTAACTGTGATACATTAAACGATATGATGGGGCAACATTTGAAGGATCCAAAGATAGAAAGTAAAAAAAAAAATGCAAAAAAAGAATTAGAAAAATAAGGCCTCACATTGTACTCTCATTGACAAAAGCAAGCGTAAGTAATCCTTTGTCTAGGACTTTTTATATCCATCTACAGCCAACAAGTATGCATTTCTTTCACCATTCATCACATTTCCTTATTTTATCTGAAAACTTCTGTTCCACCTAAAAACATTAATAATACTAACTGAATTCTGGGAGTCAATTCATGTAAAAAAAAGAGCCATTTATAAGCAGTCAACAAAAAAACAACAGAACAGTCAAGTGGATACCTAATAAGTCAAATTACGCTTGCTTTAGCCAAGAGTGACAGGAAGGCATGATGGTCATAGAATCACACCCTGCAAGACTTGTGATAGAGAGGTGAAACTTAAATTGAGTTTATAGATATATTTATAGTTATGTTTCCCCTTTTCATTTTCTTGGCACAAAAAGCAAAAAAAAAAAAAAAATAAGTAAAAATTGTTCATTGAAATTTTTTTAGATTTTGTTTCTTTAAATACAATTTGAGAGGCAATTTTTTGATTCATCCTTGTTTAAAATATTTAACTCGTTCTCTTTTAACATGTTCAACATATTTAACAAACAGAAAAGGATTATATTGTTACAAAAAATGTTAAAAAGGAACACACACACCAAATGATTGCAAAAAGGATTTTGACATTTGACTCGGCTGACATCACCTCTTCAAAACTTTGGATGCTTTTACTCTCTGACACTGGCGCAACCAGGATCTCTTCCATCTCTCTCATTTCCCATTTGAATGTATATGTAGGAAAAGGACAGAAAGAGGGGGTTTTTATCCCCTTGTCCATCCTTGTCTAACATACGTTTCTTAGTTGGAGAAAAGAGAGAGATGAAGAAACTCTCATTGCGCTACTGCTCTATGATTTTTCAAGGCGACAAAAAAAAAAAAAAAAAATTATTCAATCGTCCATGCAACGAAGTCATGCACACAAAATTACTTAGACTCACACAAACATTTACAAAATTTACGGATCATCACAGTGTTGCCAGATTGGGGTGAAAAAGCGGTACGTTTTACATTAATTTAAATAGGGACGAAACGGCTTTTTATCCTCGATCTGGCAACACAGTATCATCATGTTCAAGAGCTCAATAGAGAATTTCAAAAGAAGGAGGAGAAAACGATTGATAAATAATAATAATAATGATGAAATATTGATGACAAAATTATGAGTTTGGCAGGGATATTTTCTTATTAAAACAGTATTTACATGCTAGGTTTTCTTGAGACAGGATCAGTGTTGCCAGAACTTGCGGCTTTTTCTATGTCTTCTTCAGTGTTGCCAGATGGAGGGTAAAAAGCCGTATCGTCCCCATTTAAATCAATGTAAAGCGTACGGCTTTTTCACCTCAATCTGGCAACACTGGTGTTCTTATAGGAAAAGCCGGAAGATCTGACAACACTGAACAGGATAGTAAAAGTTGAAGAGGAAACTTAAATATTAGACAGTAAGAAAAAGACGGTCATTAGATGACAGAGAAGGAAGAATTGAGGGAGGCCTAAAACAAAAAAGGATTCACTCAAACTGTTGATAAAATATGAAGCACCCTCCATAATCTTTAGGAAAATTAACCAACAGTCTTTGAGAACTTTTTTTCTGACTTAAGATAAAAAAAAAAAAAATAGGAAATAGGTTGGTATTTAAAAGAATGAAATCAAGAAATTTAGAGATTCGATGGTAAAAATGTTTAAAAAATGCCCACTTTGGCAAAATTAAATTGATACAACAGATTTAAATATTGAGATGATAATAGAAACAATGACTGATAATACTTCAAGTACCTATGGTCTTTAGAAAAATTTAGGAAAAGGAAGCATCCTTCACTTCTGTTTTGAGTATCAGACTAAAATGTTAACTTCTTCAAGATAATCTTGATTTTGCTATGATTCTTTTTCACCCTAAAAGCTTATAAGCCAAGTAGTAAAAAATGCAATATTTTTACAGACTAACTCATTTCATTGCTAAAATTTCCTTAAGATGCATGGAATAGAATTAACGAAAATCTTATAAAACCAGACAGTATACTGACAAAGATTATAAATTAACAACAGGTGCAGTTTTCCCCCAAGATTTCTCATTTGTGTGAAGTTTTACCAGTGTCAAGAAAAGAAAATAGCTAAAGTAAAATTTATTGGTCCTTTTTCAGAACGTTACCTTAACAGGAAAAAAAAATTCAGAATGAGATGAAACATATATCGACAAGAATTTTTAAAGAAACTAATGGAACGTTTTGACAGGGGGTAGAATTTACTGTCAAAACAACAATCATTGAGGCTTTACACGGAGAAATGTTAATAAAAAAATTAAAATTACAAGTTTAACTAAAATAATGGGGGGGGGGGGACTCCACACAATCAAAATCACAAAACTAGATAGCAACAAGCAACTGACAATTTTCAGCTGAATAAAAGCTGAATCATGTTTTAATTATGGTTCTGAAATACCGACTCAAGGGGGGAGGGGGGGGGAGAATATTAAATTGTTAAAGTCATTCAAAGACAGTACAAAGGCTTCTTTCATTTTTTATCACATTGATTTCCAATAAAACTGAGCTTCTTCCAAAATTCAAAAACAAAATGCATACAATTAGATGAAATTGACAGAAAAAGAAGTTGAAAAACAAAACTGAAGACAATAAACGGGAACGTTGGGTCAGGGTAAAAAATAAAATAAAAAAAATAAAAATAAAATAAAAAAAATTACACTTTAAAGTTCAAAGTGATGCTTACCTAATACAGAAAGAAAAGGAAACCTAAATATACCATCAGTGCACTTTTACGCTCGACAACTTTCAAACATTTACAAAACTAAAATATAACAATCCTACAATGGAAAGGGAATTGTTTCTAAGAGAAAGTTCATTATCATTTTTACTCATGGAAATTATGAACACTTTAAAAATAATGCCAGTCAGAAAATTTACAAACCATCATACCTTTCAGAGCAGATGATGATGAAATAGATAAGTAGAAGACGACAAGAAGCGAAAAGTGGAGGAAAAGCAACTCGAGCTTATATTCGTTGTTTTGGTTTATTTAAAATTGAATGAATATTCAGCCAACCGATCTAATAATTAAAAAAAAAAACAACCTGGAGTGTATTTTACAAAGAACAAATTCCTTGAAATCCTAAGCGTTCAAAATTCAGAAACAAATGAGATCTAGAAAAGTATTTCTTACTAGCGAAGATGAGTGTCCAAGAAAATTACCAACAAAAAACGTTTGATGGAGCGCGAGAGTTATTAATTTGAAAATTCACTAAAATTGATTCCTTTATAAGTTGATAAACATTTACAAATAGTTGATTAGTTTTTAAGAACATAATTGCTAAAGGAAAATACCACAGACGAAGGGCAAAGCTTAGTTTCGGCAAAATAAATTAAAACAGGCACAAAAAAATCAAACTTAATTCGTTTGGTTGAGATCTTAATTAAGCTATGACATGTGAGGAGTGTAAAGATTGCTAGGAATTCGTTCTAACGATACTAGAGGGCAAATTTGCAAATAATAGCAACTGAAAATAAATTAATGGGATCCAAAAAAAATTACCTTGTAAGATTTTTTCATACTGATAGAAAGAATTTACTGATAGAATTTCATACTGATAGAAGAACAGTCTGAATAAAGGAAAAATTGTGATTGAGCCTGTTTCAGTGAAAAAAAAAACAGTTGGAAAAGTTGTGTATGCATAAATACACACATAATATCAAAGGTTCTTCTTTATTCATCTCTTTACTAATTTTTTTCAAGTATAAAAAAGAGAAAATCTCCCTTCAGACTTTGGGGATGTTCCAGAATTTTCCGGACCGATAACCCGGTGAAATACATCAGAATTTCCCGATAATGCTCACGACAAAGCTGATGAAGTTTATCGGCCCTCCAATGAATTTCCGAGCGATAGTAGGAGCAGCGTGTTCAAGCTAAAAATGTCTGTTTCCTTTATGAAAACCTCCAAAACAACCTTAAGAACACACAGAAAGAGGATGTTTGGCTCTTCTAGGTTAGTTTCAGAGCTGCCATTTTGCGTCTAATTACATAATTTCAATTCACCGATGATTCCACCAGTTTAGAAAAGATTACATAGTTCAGTTCAGTGGATGACTGGAATACACAAAAATACTTGCATCAGTAATCTTTCTTCGACCGGTGAAGTCGTTGATGACTTTAAAAAAACTTGCGATTATTTTAATACAAAAATTAATGAAATTTCCACCGATTGAGAAAAGATTCCAGGTCAGAGTATTTACATACGTGCAGTACAGTCATACACTGAACAAAACTGTGTAATCTTTCCTCAACCGGTGGAATCAACGGGTGAATTGAAAAATGCCGTTGATTATACGCAAAACGGTAGCTCTGGTTAGTTTTTATCAGCCTTATTGCAGGTCATATGTATTAATATAAATCCAGGGAACACCGGTAAAGAATGATGATGAATTTCAGCGGGAATCAAGTACGCTCTGATAAATTGAGCCAGTAAATCAGAAACGAAATCGAAGAAAATAAGAACGACTTGGAAGATAAAATTCGCCGGAGAATTCTAGTACTCTCCCTTTCTTAGACTAGCAGCTAAAAACAGTATGAAAGAATTAACTTTTTCATAACTATTCATTGAAAATAAAACTCACCTAGAGTCGCTTATGGAAGTTGACACTTTAAGGGGGAAGGGGCTTACTTGAGCTACTATTTGGTGGAGGACATAAGGATGGCAGAATATTCATGTAGATAACAAGAATGATTGTTACACGGAGAACGCAGACAAACAAAGCACATACCCTACAGACTGGAGATGGCGCAGTGTTGCCAGATTCTGCGACTTTTTCTAAGTGTTCTTATGGGAAAAGTCACAAGGTCTAGCAACACTGGAGATGGGTAAACACACGCTTTTAATAAGGACTTATTAAGTGATCAGTGGCGGCTAGTGCAATGTGGCAACAACTAGATTCTCTCCGTTAAAACCTACGTACATAAGTGTAATAAAATAATAATCGATAATCAGGGGATTCTTTGAATCCTAAAGAAATCAATACTTTTCTATCGATTCAAATGACGGAAAATGCGGTTAGCCAATTGCACAAGCCGTCACTGGCATTGATGATGTTGAAGGTAATTTAATGGTTTAAAGAAACTTAGAGTTAAATTCTGAAACTTTCTCAAATAAGAGCTGACGGACCTCAAAAAAATTGGTTCCAATTCTGCAGGTTTTACCAAAACCCAGTTTTCTTTAAGTGGTAAAAAGGAGTTATTTAACCAGTCAGCCAAACTGTTTGGCTCAATATGCTTGTGTTTCAAAGTGGACAGCTGCTCCGTCATAAAACTATTAGGGTAGAGGTTATGATGTGTCATAGCAAACGGACAAATATCCGGACAGACATTTTTGGGGAATGTGATTTTTGAGTTTAAGGCGACCTAAAATGCAAAAAAATGGAAAGACCTCCAACGTCCAAATTTTTCTTGATGACAATACTTTGACTCCTTGAGGGTGTAAAAGTTATATTAAAAAAGGGAGCAGTAAGAAACAGAGGGTAATAAGGTGCCCCTAGATTAATGAGGAAGGGGGTATGAGTTAAAAAGGGTTCTATTAAATTTTATGAGGTTTTTATTGGGTTTTACTGGTTTTTATTCATTTCAGAAAGGGACACTCTAGAGTCGACAAAAATTCTTCTGAAAAGAAAAACTAGTGAAAAACTGAAACTTGATCTTGATATGGGGCGCCACATTTGAAGATTTTAGAACTTAAGCCTGTCGGAGTATAAAAAATGCCCTTTTCCCTTTCTCTTCTTAAACCAACAATTGAATTCTCTTTCTACTCACCTTCGACTTAATACATTCAAGTTTCATCGGTGGAATTAATCTATACCTTATACGTGAGGAAATGCAGATACTTTCCCATCTTGGATTCTAAAGACTATTGTGAGGCAAAAACTGACTGTTTCCTTGACTTAGAACTGGTTCTACAAATTGTGATCAATATTTGAGGGTTTCAGGAGAATACGCTATCCAATAGCTCTATCTTGATTAACATTATATTAATTTTTCGTCAAGGGGGGCCTTTTTTTAACTTGAGCAAAGGTCAACAATCTGAATAATTGTACACAGGCAGCGATTGATTTTGTTTTGCTGCCGCAAATCAAGCACTATTTTAGATTGACAAATGAGTTTCGCAAACTCCCAAATAGCTACCAAGAAGCTATTTTAAACCTCTCCTGCACCTGATAACCAGCCATTCGGGCTCCCCTTTTTAAAACCCAACAATTACACTCTAAACTGCATAAATCAATTTCAAACTCATGCAAACCACAGAGACATCCAGGAACAAATGAGGACCGGAAAAAAAAAAAAAAATTCCAAACCTGTTGGAGACACATATAAAAACAGAACGAAGCAGAGGATGTTCTAAGATCTTTGATGAAAAAAAAAGAAAAAC
This sequence comes from Trialeurodes vaporariorum, assembly GCA_011764245.1. NCBI lineage: Eukaryota > Metazoa > Arthropoda > Insecta > Hemiptera > Aleyrodidae > Trialeurodes > Trialeurodes vaporariorum. Next base: position 36,841,184 of record VMOF01000002.1, on the reverse strand, counting down.
AACAAGAAGCTTGTTGGGCTGGGCAATAAAAGGCAAACTCGCAATTCCTAAAGTAGACAACTGTTGCTAAATTTTGACTCACTTTCTATAGCTTGATGTACGTTCAATTTTAAAGAAATTTAATTAGGTGTAAAATTTTCGAAAGTGTATCTAAATCGATGATTTAAAGAGAGAGTTTGGTAGGTATAAACTCCAAAATTCTTGGTACAATTGAAAAATAGCAAAAAAATATTAGAAATGAAGCAGACATATGGGCATCAATTGTCTATCACAGTACTTGGAGCAAATGATATTGAGGTTCTCCAACTTTTTCCTTGATAAAACGTCAGAACTTACAAACCATGAATTGAAATGTTCTTAGAAACTCCTTCACATCATAATCAAGATCTACTGATAAACTTGCAGTCAATAGGGGCTCTGTTTGTTAAGAAGAAATGATTTGTCAACATTAGGATTTTATCTTTGCACAGCATTGACTGTATCTTTCAAAGTATTGAGTAAGTCATTGAAAATAACGGCATTGTCAGCTTGATTCCTAGACCCAACTGACCTAAGTTTTCTTGCTTGTATTTCTAACCTAGTTAATAATTCTCTTAAATGGAACCTAGAATGAGGGGGTGCGATCGTGTCTGCATAGCTAAGACACGATGAGTGAAACAGGCCCACTTTATCCGATAGTTGGAGCCAACTAGCTGAACTGATTGTGGGTGCAGATTGAAGACTACTGATTGTGCTCTCCAGCGCTTGCCAGATTTCTAGAACGCTCGTCAAAACACCTGGAGTAGCGTAGATCGCTGTTGACTGTTTAGCAATCGCTTTGACGGAGGGTTTTGTTGGGACAGCAGGCTTTTCATCAGGCGGAGGCCACACTCTCGGCTTGTCTTTGGCCGCTTCTGGTGGACTATCACTTTCCCATAACTTTTTTAGACTACTTATACTACCCGTGCTTCGTCTTTTATCATCTTCTTGACTATTTTTACCATCATTGTCCTCTTCTTGACTCGACTTGACCATTGGAGGCTCTGTCGTCTGCTTTTTCAGTCTGGACTTCAAATCTACATTCGATATAGTATCCGCTTTCTTTGGTTCAAACTTTTTAAGCTGCACTTTAAAACTATTTTGACTATCATTTTTCTTGTTCATTTCCACAGTGGGTATCGACACTTTCCTCAGGTTTGCTTTGAAGTCGGGAGGAGATGGCTGCTGAATGCCAACTGATTCATTATCAGATCTCTCTTTAATATCTGTGACTAATTTCAGTTCCATCATTTCTTTCATCATGTTTGGTAAAACACTTTTAAGCAGTCTATTGGAGCGAGGCGAAACTTTTTCCACGCCTTCCGTTCCGTCAGTTTTATCACTATTATTCAGTCTCTGATTGGTGTCATCCGAGTCACCGAGTTCTGCGTTTTCAGGCGGACTAGGGGAAGGAGGACAATTTTTCGGTCTAGTGGAGCCAGAGCGCCACCCTGGCTCGGATTTGGCACTGCTGCAGGAATCTGTCGAAGGCTCACGGTGCCTTAAACTGATCCCAAATCTGTTACTATTTACTTCCTCTGGTTCACAATCCAATTCTTCTGGAGGAGGGGGCGGTGGAAACTCTAATGAGGGCTGTGCAGCCCTTGCAAGCGTGCGAGGTGATGATGGGGGATGCTGGAAACCCCCGGAGGAATTACTGCGGATCATGTTACCTGGTTGTTGAATAGCAGCCTTGACGGTATTCCTTACAGTGGGAGGCGCGTGAGTACCACTCTCAAGACCATTTTGCCTCAGAGACTCTAGATAGGCTCCTATTCGCGCACCTTTCGGCAAAGTTCCATACCTATTGATTGCACGTTTCACATTTTGAACTTCTAATGCAGCCACCTGAACAACCTGAACAAACATCATTTTCAAATATAAATCAACAGTAACTGGAGCTCGAATAAACAAAAAAAAAGCAAAAAAGACACTAAGAAGGACATACATATTTAAGAATTGATACGGGGTTCAAAGAACAGTACAGTGGATTCGGATCATCATATCATTTCAAAATTTTATTTCTAAAAAATTCTACTCAAGGACAGGGTAGAGAAATTTTTAAAAATTAATATTAGTATTCTTCAGAACATAAAAACATGATTCAAATGGGCTTGTAATAATTTATGAGCTCTGTCAGATTCCTGCCCATTTCAAATCAAAAATAATAACATTTGAGTGATTCCAACTTCCAAATGCATCGCTTCATCTGTAATATCTTGTTGATTTCGGCAGTTTTAGTCATGGTACCAGGCAGAATTAAGCATTATTGAGGATGCAGAATTCATAATCGCAAAAAGTTGCATTAATTGCTTGATTTAGCGGCCTAAATTTCTGTTCAAAAATGCGATTATGGGGAAATTACATTGAATCAGAGTTTGTTTGGAACCAGAAGTCCTCGGATGGTAATCAATACAATATAACACTCTACAAAAACAGTCTATAGCAAACATCCTCGTCTCCTATTTAAACACATTAACAAAAAGATTTTTCATAACCTCTATTTTAAACGCTTTAACCCCAAAAAACTCAAATACTACACAATTTTTCTTGAGTGTAAGTGGATTGATATAAAATCAAGAAAAATATGGTTCAATAATGCAGAAAATGAATAGAAGCATAGTATGCAAATGTTCAAATTTTTTTCCCCTTCAAAAGACCAGTTTTTAATTGATAGGTTATTAAATTTGATCTTTACAGTAAAAAATGGTAAGCATACCTTTTGAGAACCGTTGGCTGATGAGTCTTTGACTGGATGTGATCTTTGCTTCTTCAAGTGTGATTTGTGGTGATGATGATGGTGGTGATTGTCCGATGAATGCGGAGGTTTGTTCATATCTCCTGGATAAGAATGAGCACCAGAGTCATCGGTGTCTGGTGTTTGGTCATGAACATCACTTTCACTATCACCCTTGGTACTGGCAGTAACAATTTCAGGCTCACGGGTATTGCCTGAAAAAAATAAAATGTTAATGATGTAGTAACTTTAACCCATTGAAACATGAAATAATTTTGAAAAAGTTGCTTGACAACATAGCATATGCATTCAATCTACACCAGCGGCGCATCTAGCGGTGAAAACTCAGAAGTTCAGTGAAGCGAGTGATGCTATCTACCAGAAATAGCCGCAAGCTCTTAATCATGTCATTCCATTACTAAGTGACCGGAGCAATTGAAATTCCGAATTTCTTCAAAAAGAGGACATGACAATCACATCATGACAGGACATTTCAACGGGTTTGAATTAAGGAAAGGGGGTGCATAAATAGTCTTCATTAGTCCTTTAGAGCATATCAACCAACTTCAGTTCAAGAACAATATATAGTAAAACTTTGATTCAACGTTCTTCGATTTAATGTTTTTCTCAACTTAACGTTGATTTTCGTTGATCCCATCCAACTCCCCATGAGATTAATTAAAAAAAAAGTTCAATTAAACGTTTTTTGGTCGGCAAAAACCTCAAAAAACGTTGAATCATCAATCACCTAAGAGAAATTTTAACGTTTTTTTGGTGTTTAGAGATCAATTTCCAATCGAAAAATTTTCTGAAGGAAATGACCACGCACTAGCCATTCGCTCGGTAGACTACTTTATTTTTGGGGACTCAACAAAATGACACGGGGAAAAACAGCCAACAGCTCCTTAATCGACAACCAAAACAGTGATGCTTTGTTCTAATTGGCTGCTGACAACATCTTTGCTCAACAGTCAATATAGGAGCCGTTGGACATTGTTTTTTGCAATCCCCAAAAAAAAGTTACTTCAATGGGATCTTTTGAGTGATATAGCCGATATGGGTAGTGCGCAGTCTCTGTTGTCTCTGGTTTCATCAAATAAATCTACAAAATTTGCAGGAAAAAGACGAAAAGAATTTTAACAAAACTAATTACCATTGACTGAGGCGTTGTCTTCAGAACTCATTGTTGCTGATGGATGATCGATTTCAACTCCGCCCATCCCATACATGGAGTCTCGGAATGAGCTACAAGATGACAGTAAACTGAAACAACATTAAAAGGTACAGCCATGAAGAAATGCTAGTGTAAATTTTGGTAAAAAAATAAGATAAAAAATGTTAATACTAAAAATATTCAAATAAAACAGACCCAATATGTAAATTTGATTGTCTGAAGAGCTGCGTGGCAGGAAAGCAAGGAACTGAGTTTATCCAGTCATTTTACAAACTGCTAGGGGTGGGCGAAGGAGGCCTTGCTTCTCGAATCCGAAGCACGTGACCTCAAAAATTGAGACGAATCTGTGTTCTTTGATTACAAATCAAAATTCATTCAAAATTCAAATTTGAACTGTTACTTAACTTTTAAAGAGGAATATCAAAATAGGAGGGAAAGGGAATAATGGAAGGTTGAATGATGGACAGTTCAATCCAGTTAGAATAGAAAAAATTTACTACGGAAAAGTAGTAGTAGTAGTAGTAGTAAAGTCCAGCCGCCCAAACACGTGGCTCGTTATGCTGATATTTCACAGCGAACGACTGGACTGCATAAAAAAAGAAGGGGTAGGAAAGACAATCAAAGTATTCTCAAAACAAAGGATAGGAAAGAGGAGAGTAACGGCGACCTGCCAGGGACTCTCAAGTTTGGGAAGGAAATACCTAGAGCACTCAAGGAGGTAAAGTGCTCTAAATATATTTAATTGTTTTTGTTTTTGTTTTTGTCTTTTTTTTTTCTCTCAGATATTTCTCAACTCTCTATTTATCTCTATTTTGCTTCGTTTCTTGTGTTTTTTTTTTTTTTTTTTTTTTTTTTTTTATAAAGGAGTATAACTCTGGCAACTCTGCTAAGTATAACCGCAAAAACTGCGGAAGGATCTTTTCCTCTCCATCTCCTCTCCTCTCTCAACTCTCTTTTCAGCTGTGCAATTCTTGTCTTCATTCTTCTTCTTCAACTCACTTTATTAGAACTGTTCAACTTTTTTCTCTATGTTTTACAGGAGATAATTCACTCTCTCATTTAATCATTTAAACAATATTGAAATATAGTGGTAGTAGTAACGGCTCCTTTACCACAATATGACAACACTGTTCTCCACCTTGGTAACTCTTCAGAAAACTCATTTGTTTACGATCTTTATTCTCACGCTCATCGAAGCCCCGTGAAGTCACCCTCACATTTGATGATGGTTATGACTTATGACGCGGCGGTATAGTTCGTAAGACGCCGTTAAAACAGAAACGCTGAAATGAAGAAGTGGTAAAACATTGTAGACTGCGTCGGGATTGCGGGAAGTTGTAGGGTCCGATAACACGATCGTCTATCCTGCTAGAAATTAGATCAACAAGCCAAGCGCTAATGACAAGTTTGACAGTTTTTATTGCACATCTCGGGCGGCGAGATGCGGCGTGATACTCCGAGCATCTTGCTAGCGGCGAGGCATTACCAACAACCGTTCACCAGGAGACGCGAAGGGTGGGGGCGGGGGAGTGAAGTACGCACGATACGACCTTGAGGAGTGTCGAGACGCCCCTTCTTCCGAAGAGACCGCTCCCTTCTCGTTTTCACAGAAGACCCAGAAACCGAGGCAAAAAACGACCCGCGAGTGACGAGTGTGACAGGTTTTATTACCCTTACCCCTGGCCCTATGGACGTTGAAGAACGCATGTTTCCTAGCCGGGAGACGGGAGGGAAAGGGACATAACTGATACACGAAACAACATGCCAGGGCACTTTTATAACATCCTGGTCCCACACATCAATATTTCCTTGGTATTCCTCACTGCTGTTATGTTGGGGGGAGGGGGGGTCAAGAGACTGCTTGTCTTCAGGGAGATGTAGGTAGACCTATACCAGACAATTTAGCTACATTTTATTCCTTTTCCTCTCATTTCCACTGAAGCTACATTAATGACCTCTACCCTCAAGAGCAATTTGGAGTGTTTCACTCACCCTAAAATCTGAATACACTTGAATGCCTATCCTTTTATGAGCTCATCAAGCCAAGATCACAACATTCTCCTTCATATGTTTACACTTCAGTCCTCTATTAGTACGGAAGAGAAAAGAAACTTACTCTTCTCTTGAAGAAACGTGGAAGAAACCAAGAAATTAAAAACCGAAAACCGAGAAATACCGAAAAATCCGATGACCGAATACACCGAAGAACCTAAAGACGCGAATGGGTTTTGGCTAAAGGGTCTACTTTCATCTCTCATAAAGACCCAATACTCAGGCGGGACCGGCCTCCGGCGATGAGACACACGAGAAGGTCCCCATCAGTGACAGCATCATGAGCAATTACCTGCTTATACCTTCCCTCGCAAGCCACCACCAATTTCTTATCATTACCCAACACCAACTAATATACCAACAACTACGACTACTAACACGAAACAGGTGCTCTAACTACACAGTGGTGTGTGGTGGCATCCTCCATCTCCACAACCTGCCGCAGGGAAAAAAGGACAAAAGATAAGGTTTTCACTTCACCTTCTATCCCTCCCTCCCCGATGCACACAATGAATAAAAGAGAAAACTACCGCACTCCACTATGACTACATGCCGCACTTACAACCCGCCCTAGAAAAAATTTACTACGGAAAAATAGAAAAATAGAAAATCAACAAACAGAAACTTAGAAAGTGTTCACAGAAAAGAAATACCTCACAGGCACTCTAAGGGACAGCTGCTATTCCATTTTGAAGCACCTCAGATTTATACTAATGGACAGCAACAGCTAAGGTTTCATGAGTTACTGAGGTATCATGAGATAAAACTATCAGTGAATATTAGTCTTACTAATTTGAATTCCCGGATTATTCGCGGTGACGTTAGCCGCAGGCCCGATAAACGATAAACCCTGAGGCACCCCGAGATATGTTTCTCTCTGGCTTGGTTGCTTTACACGAGTAGAAGAGAGATAAAGAAGTGCCGAAAACCAAACACCGATGATCACCGTTGATCGGTGCGCATCGGGGCATGAGCCACCATTGTCGGCCGACGGTGCTGCTCAAACTTCGTTTTCCCGCCGCGTGAAAAGGCAGGAATTTAGAATTCGGCGCTTGCTTCGTGTTTCCAAAATGCGATGCTTCAAAAACGAAGCCGAACCCAAAGTGGCTGCTGCTTCGTGCTTCGCGAAGCATTTCCAAAGCTTTGCCTACTCCTACAAACTGCACAAACTTGTCTGTACAAATGCGTTCAGATAATCTCACATCACAGCGTTCACTGATGCTCATCATTGATGTGAAGAGTCCAAACACAAAACTCAAAAATGTATAGGCTCTGGAGTAGATAATAATATTGCAAAATGATCCATGACAAGAGAAAAAAAGATTGAAAAAATAAATTTGTCCATCACTCTTTCTTCAAACTGGAACTTCACTCACTTTCTTCTCTATTTGACTCCCAAGAAGCTTCACACGAGAGAAGCGTTTTTTCTCCCATTCACTGCACTAATCCATCGTAAGCTAAGACCGCTGGGATCCATCTGTCCATCAAAGCGTTTCTGTCAATTTGTACGATTTAGGTGGAAGAGCTTAGGGTTTGCCATTTGTAAACACAGATGTAACCAAACACAGGGGTGCAGAATATTTACGATCACGCGATCCTAGGATCGCGTGAAAATTGTGGAAGCCCACTGAAAATTGTGGATGCTCTTCCAAAATTTAAAAAAAAAAAAAAAAAAATGAAAATCATCTTGGGAAAAACCCCAAATTTTCGTGCTCCTTTCAATTTCTGATGGATTTTTGAGACTCTTTTAACAAAAAGGTCATCAATTTATTGTTGAAGTGCTTTGCAAAAAGGTCATCAGAGTGGAAGCCGGGGGATCTCAGATTGCGGAAGCAATTCTAGTTTGTGTGTAAAATGTAGAGGAGAAGAACATTCTGCACCCCTGACCAAATAAGGCCTATCCATCTGTTCCCAGCCGTCTCCTGAGGCCGCTGGATTGATGGGCAGCGGATGGGGGAAAAAACGGGTCTTTAGCATGAACTTAATTGTGATGGGCAATAAATGTAAATTAGTCAGAATGTCCTTGGAATTTTTCGTGAATTCTTAGCGAACTTATTCAGGAATCAAACTGACATTTACTAAGACTAATTCACAAATGAATACAAACGAGCAATCAAGTACTAAGTCAATGAGATTTAAAAAAAAAATCAATGTTTACCTGGTTCTTTTAGGAGGAGCTGGAGCAGTTTTTCCACGTTTGTTCGTCGGTCTTCTGACAGGCCCAGAACTAGAACTAGTTGCGGTAGTACTTTTTCCACCACTGAAGGTGCTTAATTTATTGACTGGAGCTTCTAAAAATACAATTACAAAGAAAAAAGACATTAGTTTTGTACAGTACTTTTGCTACAAGCTTTTCAGTAGCCAGGCAATATAAAATACTTATTACAGAAATTCAGCGACCATCTCTCTTGTGGACAAGCTAACAGGTTGTTTTGCAAGATATCCTGACTTTTTGCTGGGGGATAAATAATGTAGTCTCCCCGGGGTGTTCTTGTTGGAATTTAGGCTGGTAATTAATAAACTCTCAAACGCAGTGTGTCGATTACTATTAGAATCTTTGTATTCGAACTCAACTTATATCTAACAATCACTAATGCACCGCAGCGCTTATACCTAACTTATACCTAGCAATCTTCAATGTTCTATCTTCAATCTCCAAACTTATACCTAACAATCTTCAACGCAGCGCCTATACATAACCGGTGCACTGCAGTGTCACACTAAATGGCCACGAGACTATCCAAAACCCAGGTATTTAACTTCTCAAACTTCGGATGATCGGAAGCGCTCATCGCGACCGCTGACCTTAAGCTACTCGATATTCCCAAACAAACCTTCTGAAATTCAAGACGCTCTGACAAGCGTGCACAAATGCCCAAAATACAGCTTCCGCGAGTAGCCAAGGTATCTACTCATGGCGTTGTCAAATGGACACAGCACTGCCATATCACTTCAATAATAGCAGCATTAGCAGTAAAAAACAGAAAAAATTGTGCCCCAACAAGATAGTACCTTCAAGACTTAAACAATCGGCTTGATGAAATGATTACTAAGTTAAAAATACTGTGAAAGTTCGTTTTGTGGAACGCCCTCTTAGAGGAATATCTGGTTAAAAATAATTTTTTTCAGCACCGTGAAATCTCCCATACTCTAACCGCAGTTTCCTAAGTGGAACTTTTGCTGAGAGGAATTTTTTTCGGGGCAGGACCGAGGTTCCACACAACCAATTTTTACTATACCTAAATCTACTACAGGGGCAAGTGTAGTTATAACTTTAATGGGCAGTTAATTACGTTTATTTAATTGTTTTAAGACCCAAAATGTCTGTCAGTGATGCGTCCCTTGGAATACTTTTTTGATATTCATCACAAGCTCTCGACACATTTTAAAATACAAATGAATTTTGGGACCCATGGATAAACGAATAAGATGATTATGGTCATTTAATAAAGTGATTCTTACCAACAGTAGAACTATTTTTGATCAGAGACAATTGTAAGACTATGTATATTAGACGAGCTTCCAGTGTGAGGTTTCTTATAAGCTAAGGTAGGTGTATTGCTTCCTTGAAGCTGTTTTTCAACTTCTGTAAAACAAAACATAAAAACAATCTTCAGTAATGTAAACACAAATTTTTTCAGAAGTATTGTATTGTAAGTACAAAAAATTCTGCGCTATCACATACAGTAGAATCTCGATTATCCGGACCTCGATTATCCGGATTTTCCAGCCAGTACCGGCGAAATCCCCATACTTTCAATGTGTTTTTTTTTTCCGATTATCCGAATTTTGGTGTCTGAAGATTTCGATTATCCGGAAAAAATTCGCAGTCCGGCAACAAATTTAACCGTATTTCTCCGTAATATTGCTTGAAAAAAAAAGAAAATAACCAAAAAACGCGATGTTGAAACTTCATTCGTAACGTGTCGGAAAAATGGATTTCATAAAGACGCCACGTGGCAACACTGCGCTTTCGGCACAAGCGCGAGGATGAGTGGCAGCCAGACACGGCGGACGGATGATGACGCGCCGAAGGAGTCAACGTTATCACCAGAGGAAATCGCGGCAACCTACGCCCCCTCCTCCAGCTCGGCGCAAGATGACTCGCTATCAGCGGCCGAAGACAAGACTGATGACCTTTGGACGAAATGACGCTGATGAAGGGATTTTAAGTCAGGTCACCAACTTAGAATCTTTCATGTTCAGGTCACTATCATCCAAACGCAAGAAGCAAACGACGTTGGATTCTTTTGTCTTGAAAAATTAATGAAAGTTTTATTTTTCACGTATGCCTCTTTCTTATCTAAGACTCATTCGTCTCCCCTGCCGTCCTGAAAATCGGGTAGGTCCGGATTTACGCGGCAGGAATAACCAAACACGGGTTGCATAACTTTGCTTTTGAAGGGGCGTTTTAGAGAAATCTTGGCTGACTGCATTTCAGAGCGTCTAGATCGCGTTTTTCAGCAAATTTCGATTAATCGGAAATTTGATTATCTGGAAAAAAATTTCGGTCCGGCGAATTCCGGATAATTGAGATTCTACTGTACAGAAAAAATGCCGTTGCAAAATCAACACCTCAATCAATTTCCACAATTTCAAAACAAGTTTATGACAATGTGCTCAGTCAAAAAGTCAGATATTTTCTCATCTTTCCCTCAAAATTTTGCTTTTAAAGCAAGAAGGACACCTGTAATATATGTCGTTTTTAAGACTTTTGTGAAATACAGATGTTTAACTGATTACCAAATATACCTGACAAACGGTTTAACTGGCAGTTCTCATTTACGACCACTAATTCACTGTCCGTCAGCGCTATGCTAGCCAATCAGAGCCGACTATCTAATGACTCTCAATAACCTACGGAGCGCGTTCCACCAACCAGAGATGGTAGTGTCTTAGGTATGACCTGAAAGTATCTATGGTGCCGCAGCCAAATTAGAACTTATTGAGCTGTTGGCTAATATCAGCAAACGTCGTCTGCTCCAATCTACTCTCTTTGTATTCTCTAACTGGCAGTTATACAATGGTTTGTCTCCAAAAACCGCTTATCTCAGATTTTTTGGCCAGTCCCGACCCAATCCAAGATAAGCAGTTTCCACAATAATACACTTAATCTGAATTGGAGGATGAATTTCTTCCCAAGTCTTTCTTTTAGGGGACAAATTGCCATCCCTTAAGCCGCTATTCTTGAGATCGTGATATCAGGAACAATGAAAACTGTATAGGCCTCAGACCAAGGTCTACAAAACAAACTGATAAGTAGGGACATGAAGATTTCGCGAACGCGAATCGCGCGAAAATTATCGCGAATCGTAAAATACATCAAAATCGGCCGGGACCGGTACTAGTGTACGTGTGGCGACCTGTAGATTCTAAATCTAAAACGCGAAATAACGCGAAATCGGGCATTTGCGGCGAATAACGCGAAATCGGGCATGAAACGCGAAATAACGCGATTTTGGCCATGAATATCGCGAGTTTAACCGCGATTTCCGCCATTTTCACGCGATTTTCGTGTTATATACGCGATTTTTGCATATGTCATGAGAAATCTTATCAGTTTTCATCATAGTCCAATGCAAGTTCCGTTTCCGGTTCCGTGCCGTTCGTTATCGATCAGCGGTGAATTGCGACTGTGGACCGAAAAGGCGGGTATCGGACAATGAGCTATAACTGTGCTATGACTTTAGAGTGGCAGCGGGCTGGTCCACCTTGTGCCACACAGGGTAGAAGGAATCCCGGGAAAAAGCGGAATTTGGACGGCAGATTCCAAGGTTTGAGGTTAAATTTTGAAGGCCGTTTCCGGCGATGCCCGAGTTTGTTTACGAAACGACCGGAAACAACCTACAAAACTTAACCTCAAAATCGATTTTTACGGCAAGATGGCGGCGCCTAAGGTGACAACAATGATGTGCCACTCTAAAGTTATAGCTTATTGGTATCGGACCTCTTCCTAACCTCAAACATCAAACGTTTTTCCGTTTTCGTCCGCAATGCCATAGAGTTCTCAAACTCGAAAGATGTGAGAGTCACAGTAACGCTTCGGTGGTTTTTTCCTTGCGAGTAATTTTTGTAAATCCCTGTCTACATATTAGTATTTTAGTGTTTGCTTTTTGTAAATAAATACATCATTTGCTATTAGTTGCATCCCTTTGGAGCCATGCCAAAATCTCCTGTGACTGCTACAACCAGAGCAAAAGAATTTAAGAAAGAAACTCTCCAAAACTATTGGGAAGCTGAGACTAGCGGTCACTGAACATAAGGAAGTGGCTCTCTTACAAAGTCATTTGAGTAACCCAAGCTCGCGTGTCGCTATTTTGAAATTAATAAAGAGGAAAACTAATTTTCTTTGTCAGAGCTTTCATTTTATTCACTAGATTATGCAAAAATGAGTCAAAACAGGGGAGATCTTTAGATTACAAAACGGAAACAAAAATTAAGTTGATAATTGAGGGAGAAATTTTGTTCGCGTACATTGGGTGGACTCGGAAACGGCCTGTTGTGAAAAAAAAAACACGAAAAAATAACGACGAAATCAGGGTAAAAATAACGACGAAATCAGCCAAAAATAACGACGAAATGGGCAATTTTATGAAACGAAATCTTCATGTCCCTACTGATAAGGAAAAATTAAACAGAAAACCAATTATAATTTACCTTCAATAATGTTGGACTCTTGGAACATATTTTCTAGGGCATGATGGATCTCACGGAAAGTAGGCCGTTCACCAGGAACCCACTGCCAGCACTCTCGCATAAGTTCATAAATTTTTGGAGGACAACCTGGCGGGCACTCCATCCTGTCAAGATAGATAGTAATAATAATGATCATGTATTTATATAAGTACAAAAAAAATAAACTGTAGGGAATACCCTACGAACACTTTCTCATATCAAATTTAATCTGGAGGAGACCCCTCCCAGACCCCCTTTTGATAGTTTTAACCAGATCTAAAAATCCATTTTTGAAATATTTAAATATTTCTTTTTCTTAGGGCTGTGCGAGCCAGATTTATTGGGTTCGAGCCGAGCTTGAGCTTCTTCTGGCTTAATCGAGTCGAGCTCGAGCTTTTTTCGAGCCTCGAGAAAAGACCGAGCTTGAGCCTCCTTCAAGCTTTTTCAAAATTTGATGATTCGTACATTGATATTTTTTTTTTTTTTTTTTTTTTTTTTTCAATTTATTATACAGGATGTTGAAAAACTGTTCCCGAATATTTCAGGGGCGGATTTTACAGGTCTAAATAAGACTTTTTTTTCCTATCAACATGTGTCCGGAAATGCCCCCCTTTTGAGCTACAGCCCACCACTGTTTTAAAAAGTTGACGGTTTTTTTGGAATAACGACCACTATTATGAACCAAATGTCCTAAAAATTGATGGCTCCAGGTAATTTTACGTGGAGAATCCATTAATGACCTCGAAAAATTCAGAAATTGAGTCTGACTGTATTTTTCTACCTTTAATGGCACGAATTTTATGTTACAGATTAAAAATTTGAAGAATAATTACCGAAATCAGATGCGAAAAACCCTTAGAAAGGTTTTTGGTCCTCTTTGTTTCCTTCGATACGACGCGTTTTCAGCAAGATAATTGCTGCACAGTGTGGAAAAGTCAGCGCTTTTACCATAGCGGCCAACCGAAGAAACAGCGGAGAGCCCGGTTGCATACTCACTGCCGCTTTTCATGGTAAAAGAACTGACTTTTCCACACTGTGCAGCGATTATCTCGCTTAAAAAGCGTCATATCGAAGGAAACAAAGAGGACCAAAAACCTTTCTGAGGGTTTTTCGCATCTGATTTCGGTAATTATTCTTCAAATTTTTAATCTGTAACATAAAATTCGTGCCGTTAAAGGTACAAAATTACGTGAAAAGGACAGTCAGACTCAATTTCTGAATTTCTCGAGATCATTAATGGATTTTACACAAGTCTTTGCTCCTCTAATTTTAATTCCGAAAATTGGCACAAACTCCACCAATGGGTCTGTTGCACAATATTGCTACAGCGATATGGAGGGTCGATTCTGGTGAAAAATGGCGTAAAAATCACATTGGAAGCATCGAACAGTCATAAAATCCACTCATAAACCCGCTATAGGCGTCTCAAGGAAAGCCTATGATGGCGGGTGAAGGGGCAAGCCAGCCTCACATGCATCCACCACAAGCAGCAAAGATGGCGGACAACGGCATTAGACAAAGTAGGTACTTGCCGTGCGTTTCCGTTTCAAGATTCCGGCAAATCGACAAAGAACATAATTTAACACCATAATAATCACATACTATAACGAGACAGTCAAATTTACCAAAATAAAAACACGCAGAATGACAGAAAATGTAACTACTACAAGGAAGTAAGTCGTTTGTTTACATTCTACCAACATTATAAATTGCTATCGTCAGCCATCTTTTGGTGTTCGTGGTGCATGCATGCAGGGTTGATTCGCCTCTTCGCCCGCCATCTTTGGCTTTCCTTGAAACGCCTTTTGAAGGCTTATGAGTGGATTTTATGACTGTTTGATGCTACCAATGTGATTTTTACGCGATCTTACACTACATTCAACCCTCCATGAAGCTGTAGCAAAAGTGTGCAACAGACCCATTACCGTTTTTCATTCTTATCCAGTCTACCCGAAAGTTGTGAATTTCAAGGATCGGCCTGCAGGTTAGGTTAGGTTAGGTTAGGTTAGGTTAGGTTTCAACAATTTTGTATCAACTTTCTAAATAATTGAGGGGTTCGAAAGACAGAAGGACAAATAATTACCTGTAGCCTTTCTCTAACATATGATACACGTCTGTAAGATCAACACCAGGGTATGGAGACATTCCATAAGTAGCAATTTCCCATAGAAGGATTCCAAAAGCCCATACATCCGACTGAAACAGATAAATCGTTTGCAATTACTTAACCGTACATAAAGAAATACAGAGACAACAGAAAACAAAAGAAAAAACAAAACAAAACATCTCTTTAACCCTTTCAGACCTGAAATTATTTTTGTTCAGAAACGGGATTTTGAACGGCATGGTTGATCTTAGCGCAGTTTCCTCGCCTGAATTGATGTGCATACTGTATTTTTATGTTTTCCAGAAGTTTCAATGTTATTCAGTACATTGAAATGTACACCAGGTCTGAAAGGGTTAAAAAAGGGACACCTCACATTTGGATCCGAATCTTCAGTGCTTTATTCTTGAGGTACTTGCTTGATTGTTTCCAAAAATTTGATCTCCAGTCCGAAAATATCTGAGCTGAGATTTACACACAAACACCGTTGAATTCTCAACTCCAGTTGTGGCCAACATCACCAGAATGACAGAGGTTAAACAAGCATCTTACACGGCTTTTAACGCAAAATACATCACCACCATCACATCAATATTAGCAGAGAAGAAGCAGACATAAATAGAGTCCCTATATATGAAAGAGTCAAGACACGTGAACAGAAGTGAAGAAGAAGAGGGGTCTTCAGGAGCCTCAAGGCGCACTTCTTCTTTACATTTTTATCCAAGAATCTTCCCGCCAAAGATTACTTACACATGTATTCTTTGTGTGAGTAATCTTTGTTGGGTCAACCTAACCTTCAATTCCCGTTGGCTTCACTACCTGTTTTAATTTACAGTGAAGTGTAAAGCATGAATTTTATTCTGTTCTGAACATGCTTTTACTAATTCAATATAACATATCATCAGTTAAAACTAAAAATGCCGAAAGTTTCCTCAAAGCTGGGCTGCGGGGAAGATGGTTCTATGAAGATGTAAACAAGGGGCGCACTTCCAGGCTTCATAGACCTCTTCTTCTTCTTCAGTTTTTAGCAGCCAATCAGAGATGGCACCTCGTACGGCGAGACTCTTTCAAATATAGAGACTCTAGACATTAGACCTCAACTGGAGTTTATAAACAAACGTGTTTATGCAATAATCCTGGTTGAAAATCAAAATCGAAATATCTTACGTTAACTAGAACAGTATAAAAATTACCTTGGTGGAGAATTTATTGTAAGCTAAACCTTCAGGGGCCGTCCATTTTATGGGAAATTTAGCACCAGCATGGGCAGTATAGGTGTCATCCCTCATCAATCTTGCAAGGCCAAAGTCTGCAACTTTGACAAGATGATTCTCACCGACCAAACAATTTCTTGCAGCTAGATCTCTGTGAATAAGATGAAAAGTAGAAGAAGTTAGAATTGGAAAGACTGAACAATTTTTCTTGATTCATAAATTACTCAGTAATGGCTACAAAATAGCTGAGAGCGAAGTCCTCCTTTGAGTTCAACAAGAACTGTGGCATTGATTTTACCAGACTAAGAACAAAGAAGGACACATTTTCAATATGTATGGCTGACATTTCTTAGAATCTTACAACCAAATAATTTTTTTAATGAGACATCAGAAAAAGAACGTCTCTAGGTATTTGTTGTTTACACCATGGTGCACAATGTTTTTTGGGTGTAATTTAGACTCAACAGAAAAACCTCCTTGAGACTTGAGAGTTC
This sequence comes from Trialeurodes vaporariorum, assembly GCA_011764245.1. Lineage (NCBI taxonomy): Eukaryota > Metazoa > Arthropoda > Insecta > Hemiptera > Aleyrodidae > Trialeurodes > Trialeurodes vaporariorum. Next base: position 36,824,716 of record VMOF01000002.1, on the reverse strand, counting down.
CTTTAGATTTTCCCGTTTAAACAGAGTATAAAGAATGAGGCACAACATGCATGACTTCGACAAATTATGCATTTTGGAGGCATTTTTCCAAGGTAACTAACGATCTACCAAGGAAAAATGCCTCTGAAACAAATTTTCATTTGATGTCCTGAACATTCCAACTCATTCCTTATGCACTGTTTAAATAGGAAAATCTAAAGGAATTCTCGAGCCAAGGCTATCTAAAGGAGGTTTTTCCCTTGAGTCTCAGAATCGCACCCTTAGCATGCCTGGGGACAAAAATATGTGGCCGAGCAATAATTACAAGATAAACCCCTTTCAAAACAAAACCTAGTTTTGAGACTAGCAGTTTTAAGTGTAGTTTTATTTCCTTTCTATTCCACTATTTTAATGATTTACAGAGAGAAACAGAAAGATAATGGAAGTAAAAAGATCAATATGCAGTAGAATCTCGATTATCCGGATTTTCCGGCCAGTCCCGGCAAAATCCCTATACTTTCAATGAGCTTTTTTTTCGGATTATCCGGATTTCGGTTGTCCGAAATTACAATTATCCGGACAGATTTCGCAGTCGTACAACAAATTTAACCGAATTTCTCATTAATATTGCTTGAAAAAAAAAAAAAAAATTACCAGAAAACAGGATGTCCAAACTTCATTCGAATCGAGTCGGAAAAAACGAATTTTAAAAGACGCCACATGGCAATACTGCGCTTTCGGCACACGCGCGACGGAGAGTGGCAGCCAGACATGGCGGACGGATGATGGCGAGCCGACGGAGTCAACATTATCCCTTGAGGAAATCGCGGCAACCTACGCCCACTCCTCCAGCTTGGCGCAAAATGACTAGCTATCAGCGTTCGAAGACGAGACTGATGACATTCGGACGAAATGACGCTGATGAAGGGATTTTAAGTCAGGTTACCAACTTAGAATCTTTCATGTTCAGGTCACTATCATCTGAACCCAAAAAGCAAACGACGTTGTATTCTTTTGTCATCAAAAATTAATGAAAGTTTTATTTTTCATGTATGCCTCACTCTTATCTATGACTCATTCGTCTCCCCTGCCGTCCTAAAAAATGGGTAGCTCCATATTTACACGACAGGAATAACCGTACACGGATTGCATAACTTTACCTTTGAAGGGGTGTTTTAGAGAAATCTTTGCTGACTGCACTTCAGAGCGTCTAGATTGCGTTTTTCCGCGAATTTTGATTAACCAGATACTCGATTATCCGGATTAAATTTTTGGTCCGGCAAAATCCGGATAATCGAGATTCTACTGTACAGTAGAATTCAAGTACATACTTAAATTTAAGGCACAAAAACACTAAGAGCAAAAAACCTACCTGTGGATAAAACACCGACTTTCAAGGTAACTCATCCCACTGGCAATCTGTGTTGCAATGTACATTAAAACGACTGCATTAATATGTTCCTTATTACCATGTCTCAGATAGTCCAACAAATTGCCTTTGCTCATGAATTCAGTGATGATATAGAAAGGTGGTTCTCTCGTGCAAACACCTGCAACAAGATTCCAAAATGAAAACATTGAAGACTCATCAATTCAAAAAAGAAAGGATTGCTGAACTTTGAAATGTTTCAGGAGATACCACACCTATCTCAAAATTATTTTACGGAGGGAGAGGAGACGCGATGCTGACATCTTCATGACTCAAAATTTACCTTAAAGTTTTACAGGACATATTCACTCGCACATCCAATTTAGAGGAACCATTTCAACATTTTTTGGGAGCCAAACTGATGATTCCCTCATTTCATTATTTGTGACTGCGTTCAGGAAAAGGGACCTTATCTTCCAGGAGTAAAGTTTTCAGGAGAGCGAAAAAGAGCAAATAAGGTCGAAAAATTACGATTTCTGTTTTCGACGGAAAGCGATCTCTAGGAAAATTGGTTAATTTTTTCACCGATAGGTCATGTTTAAATGTACTTTTGTAAGAAGGTGTCAGAATTAGAAAAAGGGACCTTATCTTCCCCACATAATTTTAATGGGGGAGGTTAAGGCCCTTTTTTTCTTGTTTTTGGCTCAGTGGAGCCACACGCCTTCTTTGTAATGCCTCTTTATACTATTATTCAGCAGTTGCTTTACTATAAGTGCAATTTCTGTCATCAAAATCATCATTCTGTCATTCTGTCATTTGTGTCCTTTGTTTCATTTGAAAACTTTAAATCGATTTTTCTCAAAACTATGTTTTTTCGACATAAAACTTCAAATTGTCACAACTCGCTGAATTTTTCGAATATCTTTACGTTCTTGGCGCCAAAATGTTTGTATTTTCCCCCTCTATGCAGTGGTACCAACAACTCATTTTCGACCTCGCGGAAGATAAGGTCCCTTTTCCTGGACGCGGTCACATTTATGGTACACATCCAAAACATGGGTGTCAAAGACGTTCAATAAGGTGAAACAGAGTCAATTTAGACTAATATTTTTGAAAACCAACCATGACTGGAACTTCAGTTTTGTACACATATTTGGCACCGTACTTGGCGCATGGCACCTGATGACTTTCCAAAACTGGCATTCTGAGTTTCAGAATTTGACAAGTAGTGCTTTATACGTACAAAAACGTAACAGTGAGCAACATAAGTGGGTCTGTTCTGTTGCAAACTTTTGCTACAGCGCTGCGGAGGGTTGTTTCTGGTGTTGAATCTCATGAAAATAACTGTGAGAGTATCAGAAAATTCCAAAGTCAACTCTAACACTCAATACATGCTTTTAACAAAATTACAAGATGGCAATGAAACGGGCCAATGTCAGTTAATCGCAACTTTCTATTCTGAGAAAAGTGATTCATCATAAAGAGAGCTGCAATTCGATGGGGGACCTTTGTCACCGGCTCATTCCACCTGCCATCTTGTACTTTTGATAAACGCATTAATTGAATTTGAGAGTAAATTTTGGAAATTTCTGATACTATCAACACTATTGTCAAGTGGTTTTACATGGGAATTGACCTCTCTATTATGCTGTCACAAAAGTTTGCGACAGACCCATTCTGGAACACTGCCAAAATTTAGTGGGATCCAAAAGAGCGGTGAATTCTCAATTCAGTGACCATTTGATCGACTCTTCTTGGAGTTATTGAGGAAAAGATCTTCAGCTTTCATTTAATAGCAATTTATTTCTCGATGAAGAGAAATTGTTTAGCCAGTTTTACAAAAACCACTTGGCCAATAAGTCAAAATAATTATTTATAGCTCTTAACAAGAGAATTGACTGTTGATCAGAGTAATTTCACTCCTTGCAGTAAAATATCTTAATATTTGATTATTGTTAGTTGATTTATCTACAACTAAAAATTAAGATTTACTTCACGACTTACCAAGAAGTTGAACTAAATTTGGATGCTTCATTTCCTTCATGATTGCTGCCTCTTCTAAAAAGTCTTTTAACGCCATAGTGTCCTCCTAAAGTACAATAAAGGTAAAAGTAAGTACTAATCAATAAATTTGTGTCAATGTGATTTTTGACTGAACAATTTGACTTATCAAACATATTTAACTGCGTAAAACATGTCTCACATGTAACATCCACCGCAAATTTTAGGGTGATAAGGGGCTTCACCCAAAAAAGCAGAGTTTTCGAAGGGGAGACAGTGTTTCGCATGGAAAGAAACAATGCGACTACAACTTGATTGGTAAAATTTTGGCAGTAATTTTTGCAACAAAGAAACTGAATCAAGATGTGAAAAAAAAATTGGCTACAAGGATGCCGTTTGTTTAGTTCATTCTTAGCTTTCCGATTCTCACAGTAAAAAATTCCTTGAGCCTATTGTGTTCCCTCGTTTCTATGAATCTAAGTTTGAACAAGCAGTGGGTTTGTTGTAAACTTATACTACAGCAAATAAGTAGGGTTGAATCCTACATGAAATCAATTACAAATAATGCTGAGAGCATCAGAAAGTTCAAAAACCCACTCACTAACTCAATAAATGCGTATAACAACATTACAAGATTATGGTCGAATGAGCGGGTAGAGCAGTCGCATTTTGAGTACCGGGTTCAGACAAGTGGCGGTGCATGCTACCAAACTGCATCAAAGCGCATCGGTTAGCGGTTGATTAGCAACGAGTTGAAATTCTGCGCAAACCAACCGCTCACCGATGTGTTTTGAAGCGGTTCGGTAGCACGCATCGCTACTTGTCAGAACCCGATACTCAAAATGCGTCTGCTCTAACAATGGGAGAATCCTATCTAATTGCAGCTTTCAGTGATTCATTATGGAGAAAACTGCAATCAGATCAGAGTCCCTCATTGTCACCAGTCATTCGACAGCAATCTTGTAATTTGGCTTAACACATTTACAGAGTTTGTGGGTGAATTTTGGAACTTCCAGGTACTCTCAGCGTTATTTTCAAGTGATTTTACATAGAAATCGACACTTCAGAACCCTGTAGCAAAAGTTTGCAACAGACCCATTATGAATCAATCAATATTTCTGTAGCTTTCACAATTAGGTGCTATGAGTAGTTTGATGTTTTATATGGTTTCTCCAAGTCATTGTAGTTTCCCAAGTTCACAAGCTCACATTGATTTTTGAATTTCAGATCTGCCAGCATTTTTTATCGTGTTTCACTGAAATAAAGGGTTTTAGTAATGGCGACTGCCAGTGATGAGCATTCCAAACAAAGACAGTTTGTCTCTCTAGCTCTCACGTAACCCATGTACTGCCATATCACTCTAATTTCAAAAATCGTACCTAGAGACATCTTTCAGGAAATTTTTTGGCTGAAATGAATTCCTCGAGGCATTTTAATGCGATTTTGATCATAATATGTCGTAAAACAAGGCCCTGTACACGAATTTTGAAACTAGAGAGAGTTGGGTACACATGGGGGTTGCGGGAGAGTGAGTGAGATAGTTTGGAACGCTATGCCAGTTTTATCACAACCAATTGCGACCGATGAGTGCATTGTTGTGGTTGTTGGTTAACCTTTGACTTCTTACTAAAACTTTCTATATTGAGAGAGTTCCAAATTGCTCATTTTCTAGGGCTTCTTTGATTAAATCAAGAGAGAAAACAGATTTTAAAGAATTGATGCTAGATTTGAATTAAAGGTAACTTACTTTAAGTGTCTTTACAGCAACAGTCATATTGTATCTTTTCCACACAGCCTCATAAACATCACCGTACTGTCCTCCACCTAATTTATGCCTCATAACAATATCAGTTCGATTGATCTCCCATTCGTCAGGTTCTAGAGAAAGAAAAAAAAAACAGTTTAAGTATTGTAAAAGTTTAAGCATTGTCTGAGTTAAAGTATTGTTTAAATATTGTAAAGTAAACGATGACTGTCATTAGTATTTTCAAAGCTACCTCCTTTTGAGCTGGTTACTTAACAAGTAATCTTTACTAAGCTGCTAAAATCAACTTAAAAACTAAAAGGTACATATCCCGAGAAGTAGTGATCAATTACAGTACCTACACAACTTTTCCCTGTAGATTTTGAAGCACCTCATATTGTTTTTCCTTTCTTCAGTTTTTTAACATACTACAGAATCTTATACTTGAGTATCTTGTACTACAGTATCTCATACTATACTATAGTACATATACGATTTGTGAACAGATTATTTTTTTTCTGAACGCAACAAAAGGCTGTCCCTTGACTGATTGGACTTGACAACTGCGGGTTTGAATGAAAACAACAGCCTCTTCTTCACTGCTCCTAACCTATCAGGTTGCTCTATCTGAGGTTTGAAGCTGATGTTTTCACGAAAGCCTTAGAATTGTCAAAGCCAATCTTTTCTGGGACAAGCTATAGCATACAACCAAATTATGTAGTTAACATTTTATGTAAACATTTTACAAACAATGTGATAATTTAATTTATTATCTTTCTTTTTCCTTGCTTCACAATAATAATGATTATGAAGCACCTGATAACATTGGATTGATTTAAACGTCAAAAGCCAAAATTACCAAAATTTAAGATTTAATCACATTCAGTAACTAGGTAATAATACTAGGCAATCTTTGTAAATTCAGCCCTTTATTTTAATTTTTTCTCCACACTAGTTCCAAGATATCTTCTTTGAACTGATCGTTGAATCTTGTACGAGTGAAGCAGGCGTTTTTAGCGACAAAACTGTCCGCTAAAAGCACCAAACATCAGTGTTCTTTTCAACTAAATTTCAATGTATTTCAATGAATTTTCTTGTTAATTACATTCAAATTGTGCAAATCCATAGTACTTGGGACACTGATGTCAAAAATGATATCATTTTCTACTCAACTTGTCCCGATTTTACGCATATTCTACAATTAAACTTTTTTTGCGATAAGTTTAAACTGTGGAAAATCTAGAATATTTTGATCAAAACTAAGGCCAAATTCGAACTCGGCAGGTCAATTTGCATTGGGTGACGTGCTATTTACGCGATTAAAGGTCTAATTATAAGAAAAAAACCCATTTTTGTGTCTAGGGACCCTTGTTTTGTGTTCATTGGGGGCAGACATATATGTCATTAAAGCGTAAAAAGCGTGCGAGTGCGACACTTTTTTCAGAATGAGCTAAAGAACATTCCAACATTTTGTCAATAAACACAGAGTAGAACCTAAAAGAAACAACAACAACAACAATAATCGACAAAAGTTTTGAACTTACCGGGACTAAGCGCAAAAACCGTTGGTTTATTGTGCTTTGGAGCTGGATAAAGAAGCTGTGTGATAAGGCCATCTGAATGCATAGAATGATGATGAACTAATTCCGCCAAAGTGTTGAATTTGCTCTCTGCAGTTACAAACACCTACAAACAGAAGGTAAAAATAATCATAAAATTGAAAATGATTCATATTTTTGAGAGTAAATTGTTTGGACGTGTTTTTTTCAGATTCATATCAGAAAAATTATTTTTAAAATAACACAAAGACTGCCCACTCTTAGCCAGGACTGAAAAGTTGCTCGAAAACATGCCCATCTTTTGGCCTCCTTTGAAATATCTCTACTCAAGGTTCCTGTTCAGATCAATTTTTCTTAACAGCATTTTCTTCTAACAACTGATAGAAACAATTTTTTTTTGTTAATTTTTCAAGGAAAAACATAGAGTAACTTTTTATCTGCGGCTTTTATTTGCATAGAATAACCCAAGGATAAAATTTACTTCCTGTGATTTTCCTAACATCCATTCAATTTCATCATTTAATGAAGAAATGTAGAACTTTCACTAGTTAATCATTTCAAGAGCTGTGGGACACATATTGACCCCACTTAATGTAACATGGGATACAATGGAATTTAAATGTACATTTTGCAAAAAGTAGAGTGATTCATCATAGTTCTAAGAAAATTGCCCTCTTTTGGACGGTTTAATCAAAACTCAAAACCCAAAATTCACGCAGGAAATGGTTAAAGTATGTTGTGAAGAAAATTTGACTTACCTTTCCATCAGTATCTTCATTAATCCTATAGTGGTAGACTCTACCTTCATAGCGAAGCGAGATAGATCTTTGGCCAGGACTACTCTCGCTTTCACGGACTAGAAACGAACCATTAATACCAGAGCTGAGTAAGTATTCGGCGGCATTGCGAGAAATTGGACCATGGTACCACGAGTGCTTTTCCAAGGAATTAACAGGGGTGACATAATTACTTGGCACCCATCCTACTTGTCCTGGAGAGGAATGCGCTTCGCACCACTCGCCACTTTTGTTATAACTTAAAATTCGTATTTGCTCACCTAAAACAGGTAACAGATATGTCACATGAGTTAATTGATCAGAATTGGATACCTTCAAATGTTTTAACTACAGAACTGGAGAGAAAACAGGAATGAGACCAGGGTAAAATTTCAGAATGATAGGTAGGGGGAGCGTAGATACAGGCATAATGGGGTTCTTGATAACTTTTGCCATATACAATGGGGCTGTTACACACTTTCGCTATAAGCGATTTAATAGTCAATTTTGGTGTAAAAACCTCCTAAAATAACGATGGCAGCACTAAAAACTTCCAAAATCCACTCCTAAACTCGATAAACGCTTTTAGTTGCGCGAGCATAATGGTGGCTGAGGGTAGTAACAATGGGAGATTCCCATCTAACAATACTGTAACTCCATCAAGAAGTGACCAATAAGAGCCGACTTTCATTTGACACTGGTGTCACCAAGTATTGCGGTACCATTCATCGGATGTGAATCACTACTCTGATGACTAGTTACTCTGTGAATCATCCTTGTCAGCATAGAAAGAGTGGCGAAATTAAGATAGGAATTTCCCATTGTTACTGCCCTCCGCCACCATTACGCCCTCGCAAATAAAAGCGTTTATTCAGTTTAAGAGTGGATTTTAGAAGTTTTTAGTGCTGCCATTGTTATTTAACGAGGTTTTTACACCAGAATCAACTGTTAGATCGCTTATAGCAAAAGTGTGCAACAGCCCCATTAAATGATCATTTCTTGAATAAAATCCAGCAAAATGTGGGATGAACAGATTAAGAACTTACGAAATTTACTCACAGACTCACAAAATGACTTTAAAGTTTAAGGTGGAATGGCAGAACTACACAGGTACCATGGGAGATTCCTATCTAATTTGAGGCTTTCCTCTATGTGTTTCTACAGAGAGAGGGACAGATGAAACAGGCATCCCCCATCATACCAGCGTAGCTCCACCAATTAAGAGCAACAATGGTGGAGCTTTGCAGTATCACAGGAGATTCATATCTAATTTGTTTCTCTCTACATAGAAACACAAAGAGGAAAGTCTCAAATGAGATAGGAATTTCCCATGGTGCCTACTTGTTTAGCTCCACCAATACGCCTTCAAGTTTTAAAGTCATTATGAGAGTCGGTGAGGGGATTTCATGATTTATTAGTATACTCACCGTCATTTTGGCTGGTTTAAACGCAAGAATTAACTATCCAATCACTTCTACCAAAAGTTGGCAAAATCCCTATTCATGGCAGTCAGTTAAAGAAGACTCGAGAATCAATTTAAATAAAAAGACACATGAAAACCCAAAGGTAACTGCTGACTAAATTTAACTTCTAGAAGAACAAAAATGTAGTAGTAGTAAAATTTTAGAAAAGTCCAGTCGCCTAAGTGTTTTACAGCAAACGACTGTACGGGGTAAAAAAAAAATAGGAAGTAGAGCAGGATGAATGTCCCAAGGTACTCGCACTAAAGGACAGGGTGGAGAGGGAAAAATAAACAAAAAATAAACAAAAAACAAAAAACAAACAAAAAACCAAACAAAGAGGTATCTATGATTTCCTCCCTAAAAATAAACATTAAAGTACAGATGCAACAGGCAACTAAGAACACCCAATATTGAAAATGAGATGAAAAATACATCAAAAACCAAATTGACCAAATTTGAGAGAAAAGGCAAGAAAATAATAATGGGATTTTCCTGTTATCAATGACAGGGATTAATTAGGGTCAGTCCATAAATAAAGCAATTAGAAGCAAAACCAAAGAGCTGTTTCCATGAAAACAAGAACTGAACGGTTTCGAAGAATCACAAGGAATGTCAGGGTGGTTTCTGTGATCACCACAGATAGAAGTTAGGTTATCCACCTGGGTACATTTTGGAGTCATCGGTTTCTTATAATAATTCTTTTGAGATTAGCACAGTTCCAAAGGATAAAAAACTGACTGAATGAATGATGATAAATAATGTGACTTATATCATGACTTAATGTTAAAATGAGTTTCATATCGAATCACGCAGGGATACTAACCCGAGAGTAAGCAACAGTAAATATTACAGAATGTACTTTCAACAAACGCAAAAGTTTTGGCAGTCAAGAATTCGAGATAAGTGGCAAATCTATATGTAATCAAAGCAACCTTCTCCACTCCCCGTGCATTCTTGAATGTCAAAACCTTAGCGGTTGCTAGAACAACACAGCAGTGAAGCGAGTTACAAAAGGAAATGTGGTCACTCTTGCCACACAACAATGAATATGGTATTACAATACCATGGTGGAGGAATTCCCCCACCAAGACACTAGGCTCTCTAATCAAAACCTCGATTTTCGTCAATAAAATATGAATCGTTCAAGCAACAAAAAATTTCCCATCAAAAGCTTCTAACAGCACAGATTAAAAAAAAAAAATGAAAATAATTGGAAATTACAAAGTTGCGGAACTTGTAATTAGTAATCACAAATTGAATGATTTACGTAGCAGTAATTTCAAGGGACCACAGTTTCCTACACCGTTGCTTTAGAGGCTTCTTGATTGAATGGGTTAGTTTTATAGATCTTTGTAAACTAAACTTGATGCTTGAATCTTATAGATTTGTTTTGAGGTAATACAATTAAAAACAAATTAATGCAGTTCTAGGTTGCATGATAACCTGGAACACAGCATCTGATATAATGACCTGGTGATGACATCCAGTGACAATCAGTGCAAGCACTATTGTTTACAGTGTTTACAAATACACCTCTGAATGTCCGCAGTGATGTAACCAAAGCACATTCATCAAGCAAGTATACAAGGTGTAGCGGATGACGCACTTTTACAGGTTTCTTTGACAGATATTGGCTTGGAATACAATGCAACACAGAACTTTCTTAAGGGCATCATTCTATTGCTCAGAATAATTTTCTTAGGCTTATTGCGAACATTTTTTAACAATAATGTAACTGACGCATCAATGTTTTGGAGAGCAATCAATGCTTTTAGACAGTCTACCTACGTAGAAAAATTGTCATTAGTGTAGAATATGGGAAAGAAAATTCCTCTAACAGCCTACAAAACTAATCAGCATTCTCTATCCGATTGTGTGAAACCGTGGAAGACAAAAAATATTCCACACCCCTATCGTAAAAAAAAAAAAAAAGATGAAACAACGTCCATCTCAGTCCATCAAGTATTAACTTGAATACAGCCTTTCAAAAGAAGAAATGAGAAGAATAACATCACACCGTCCCCCACAGACATAATTTGTCTCATCACATCTGGCGATTAGTGAAGCAGCACTCCTCTCAACTTATTGTTAGCTGCATTGTATCAATAATCAAATGGTCCAATAAGATAGGATACGTTGGAGAGAGTTTGATGCCACGTAGCTCATTTTTAAATGACTGCTCGTGAGTAGCGAAAATTCAAAATGAAATGGACATTTTTTTCGCTAATTTCTTGACATTATCTGCAAGATTCAAGCATCAAAATAAATATTTGAATGACCAGTGCTGCTGATTCAGTAACAGTGGGTAAGTCAAAAATGAAGATTACAGAGCATTTGAGGTAGAAGTCCTTTCAATTTGATTTTTATCTAACAGTTCAGCGTGTAAATGTTTTATCTATGCAACAAAGTCAATTGCAATCATCATCTCGGCACAACAAAGTCAATAAACAAATGCGCAGTTAGCAATAGAGAGCGTTCTATAGTCTGTTCGCTCTAACTTGAGACCTGAGCGGGCGATAAATGAATTTCGGAAAATGGAAGGTGGCAACACTTCAATAGGTTCAATAGCCCGAAAGTCGGGTGGCAGTCTTGTCACCTCCGCCAACTGACGAGGGTGAGCACGTCTACATTGCCACGGAACGCAAATCTAACTGAATCTCCAGGTCTCAAGTTTGAGCCAACAGACTATAGAATGCATCAGAATGGGGAGCTGTTGAAACCAGAGACAATGTATAATAGAGACCCCGCACTATCTATCTTGCCCATGTTTGTGCGCGGTGGCAACTTTTTTTTTCGGGGTCTCAACAAAACACCAAAAAACATTGACCATACGTTGACTGATGAGTAACGTCGTTGAGATTTTTGCCTAGTGAATCCGAAGCACCGAAATTGCATCAGTCAACGTATGGCCCATGTTGGATGGTGCTCCTTAATGCTTCCTATGTTAATTTCTGTTGAGCTCCGAAAAAAAAAATCAGCCACCGCGTGCAAGGCTAGTGCGTGGTCTCTATTATATGTTGTCTCTGGTTGAAACTGATAGTGAGATAATGAAAAGATGAAAAGTTTTAAAAAATATTTAAGCGTTTCATTAAGTTTTTTTATTGAGCCTGGGCCTGTAAAACAACAGCTGTAAAGAAGGTGTAATCTGTCATAAAATCACTTGAAAATAACATTCCTGGGTCTGTAAAACAACAGCTGTAAAGAAGATCTAATCTGTCATAAAATCACTTGAAAATAACACTGGGAGCATCAAAAAGTTCCCGAATTGACTCAAAATCTCAATAAGTGCATTTAACAAAATTCTAAGATGGCGGTCAAATGAACCAGGTTACAATGAGGGAATCCCATCTAATCGTAACTGTCTATGCTGAGAAAAGTGATTCATCATAGGAGCTGCAATTAGATCGGACTTCCCCATAATGACCCACTCATTAGACGGACATCTTAGAATTTTGTAAAATGCATTCATAGAGATTTTGAGTCAATGTTGGAACTTTCTGATGCTCCCAACATTAATTTTGAGCGATTCTACACTGGATTATACCCTCTCTACAGCTGTAGCAAAAATTTACATACTTTAATTTGATCAAATTCTACTCAGAAACTACCTGTCAGAGGCTCCGAGCAAGGTTCTTTCAATTCAGATGTTGTTCAACCATTCTTTTCTATGATGACCATATTAGGGTACTTCCTCTTTCTTTAAGATTATTGCAAAATTTTGGAGTAACTTCAAACCAATTAAATTACAATATTGATTCATAATTAAATTACCACAGGTCAGCTAAAAACATAAAGCCACACCTTGAAAATTAATAGCATTTCGGATTCTTTGGGGAAACCTGCAAGAGATGACTTAATATATGTAGAGGGTTCCTTTGAAAATTGACGTAGAGTTCTGTACAAAAACTTACTTAACCGGCAAAATAAGAATTATTTAAGAGTGATGTATCTTATCATTGGATATTTATTCCTGAATTTAAACAAATAATAAAAGCAGGGTCCCTTGAAAAAAGTTATAGGGTACTCTGAACCCAGGGTGAAAATGTTCCCGAAATCCTGGATAGTAACAAAATTTAGAAAAGTTGGAAAATTTTTTTCAAAAGCAAAAAAAATTAAAATTACTTATGTTACTTTCACTACTTTCAAAATTACACGCAAGTAACTGAGTAAAAATACAGGTTCGCGCATTGTTTTAAGCCAAAGTTTTGATGATCCTGTTTTGAAGATTATTAACAGGATTTTTTTTTTTTTCCAGTGATTGAAAAATGATCAGTAAAATCAGGAAATTATGTGGCTACGTCCAAAAATTCATAGCCTGAAGAAGATTTTACACCGCTGCACCACTGCTCTGAACCATAAGGCACCTAGTGAAGGTATCCATAAAAAATAAGGGATACCAGTGGCATCGCACTGAATTCTGTGCAGGCACAGGCTACAATCAGAATGAAAACTTTGGTTCATTTTAAAGCATTATGTTGTGGTCTGCCATCTTGAGGAGTTCAAAACTATCACCATTCAAAGCAATGCAGAAGACAGAGATAAGTCCGGAGAGAGTTTCTTGATGGAGTTTCCATTCTGATTGTATTATTCTGTGGTGCAGGTACTTACATTGCAATCTCTGATCAGTAGATTTCAAATGTCCATCTAAGACAATGTCAGGATTCTTTTGAAGTCGAATTTCAAGCAAAAAAGCATGATTAATTGGACATTCATGCAGACTAAATGATGAATTTTAAACAGGAAATCTGAAGATCACTGGGTGAAGCAAGATGAAGAACAGCCTTAAAAACTTGAGCTCACCTTTTGTGCTAAAAACTAACAAAGCCAACAGCTAAGTTGGGCAAATGGGAGAGTAACCGATTACACAATTACTGGGTAATCGGTAATCGTCAAACCTTTGGATGGTAATTAAACATATTCAGTAATTAAACATATTCTTCACAGATAAATAGTAACCTCTAGGGTCTTTTCAATTAGATTTAATTCTTCTGAAACTAATACGATGAGTGGCTTGTAAAAAATCAGCCCTGATTACCGCAAAATCACCATCCGAAAAAACGACGATTACGATTACTTGATAATCGTGAAATCGATTATCATTCCATTTGCCCAACTCTGGCCAACACTGAACATGGCCAGTTCAGAGTACCCAACTTCATTTCTAAGGACCCTCACTCAAACAGTGACAATTGTGAAAAACTAAAATGAACTGTAGGATGGAGTTAGACAAGCTACATCATCAATGTTAGGGATGACTTCTATAAAGAAAAAAATACCTTTCTTTAAGCTCAACTGATTTTCACCGCCAGCTTGGAAATCGTATAGGGCGACGAAGAGCTGCGGATCATCTTCTTCTTGGGCGAGAAGATTTTCTTTTGATGTCCATCGCGCAGCTAATGGGGAATCGAGAGAGGAGGGGAGACAAGAGGAGCCAGCTGACGATGAAGGTGGATCCCCGTCAGGAAGATCTGGGATATGCGGCAATGGCCGGCTTTGTAGTAGAGCTTCTGTAATAAAAAACCATGGTATAGCCTCTATTAGAATCATGGAGTTAGTCTTGGTAAGGAAGTTTCAAAGCAGGTTAGGTACCAACACGGCTTAAATTCTCAATGAGACCCAATGCCCTCTAATCAGCAAGGGTCTGATGTCTTGTCTTGAGTCTATCACAAATGACTTATTCATTCAAAGTTATTTAGGAGTTATTGAAGATTAATGGTTGGTTCTACTATATTCAAGGATTTTATGGTTTTCAGTTGCTTAGTAGAACAAGTACAAATTTGAAAGCGGTGGCTACATTCAGACAAGCATTTGAAACTGGAAAGGGCAACACTTGAACTTGTTGATTTGCATTTGAACATTGGTACATTACTTAGCAGATTCTTCAACTCTAGACCTTTGCCGACTTTTCACGATCTACTTAACGTCAAATCTAACTGCTTTGTCTATAGATAAACGGCTTCATAAGATTCTGCTGAACCTCAAAATGGGTCTTCAACAAAATTTTGCTACATCAATACGGAGCATATGTTCCGGGATATGTGCTCCGAAGCATCTTAGTCCGTAATAAAGAGCCCATGAATCACACTGGGAACCTTCAAAATTAACTCATGAAGTTGTAAGTATGTACCTATTTAAATCCACATAGAGCAGCGCATTCACAACTTAAACATCAAGACAAGCAGCTGCTAGTCACCAAATCTAGTAATCGAACGCAGATCTCAAGCAGTTGCTCTCAACTTGAGAAGTTGCATTCCACACAGCTCTGCTTTCGATGATTTTTTGATAAGTTACTGCTTCTTTGATCAAGAAATTGCAAGCGTACTAATTAAGTGAACAAAGGTTTAAAGAGGCATAAGTACTTAGTTACAACTTTTAAAGAAGATTTGAAAGTTCTAAGGGTATTCATTAGTTTCATTGGGTTACAATTCAAAGCAATACTTCCTCCATCTTGCTAGAGCAAAAGGTTGCGGAAAACCCCTCATGCATGCATACTTCTCAAATGATGTTCAGTCAGTGGTGTAGCGTGCAATTTGGCAACAATGTATTTTGTCCATTTAAACCCATATAAAAGGTCGAATCCGAAGGTGTTCACCGAACACCCAATACTTCGATCTTTTACATGGCTTAAATGGACAAGCTGCAACGTTGCCAAATTGCACGCTACACCACTGTTCAGTGAGCACTGTGGGAATAATTTTATACATTTAAAGTTTTTCATTTTCTTTCACACAGACTTTGATAAAGGTTAGATCAAACCACGACAAATCAAACAGAATCCGAAGTCCTAGCAAAACATTTTACTCAACTCCTCAATTTGTAATCAATCACTCACTCACTCACAATGCTATAAAGCTTGTCCCAGAATGATTGGATTTGACAGGTCTATGGTTTTCATGAAAACATCAACTTCAAACCACTAATTGTGCAACATAATTGGTCGGAAGCAGGAAGCAGCTGATGTTTTCATTCCAACTGTAACGTTGTCAGGTCCAATCTTTCTTGAGACGGCCAATAGACCCGTTTTTTTCCCCATCAGCTACCCAGCAATCCAGCAAGCCGTTTCTCTCAATTTCGTTGGATACCGTTTGCTGCCAGCGGTCTCCTGAGGCCGCTGGAACACTGCTGGATAGGCCTTCTTTGTTCACATCTGTGTTTCCAAATGCCGAAACCTAACCTCTGCAAGCCTAAATCCTGCGAATTGACAGGAACGCTTCGCTAGACCAATAGACAGATGGAGCCCAACAGTACCAGCTAAACTCTCGCTGGATCAGCGCAGTGGATGGGGAAAAAAACACATCTTAAGAATGCTTTAAAAGTGTAGAGCTCGTTTCCCAAAAGATGGCAGATTAGGTATAGCTTGTCCTACTTCCTGCGTGGTACGTTCCTTCCAATCTTTGCGCATCGAAGTCGTCTGCAGAGACACAAACTTGCCCACTGCGCAGTGAACAAGCCAATCTGTCATCTACCAACTCTCATGAAATGACCACCTACATCAGGTAAATTGTTGACCAAAAACTAAAACCATTCAGAGGTAGCCCTCTTTGCATATAAGGGAGTGAGATGGAAAAAAAAAACCTTTTACAAGATTTCCATCAAACAACAAGCAATAAACTCGCCTTGAGCTGTCATAGTGTGAGTACCGGGTTCTGACAAGTAGCGGTTCACATTAGAAGCGTAGCAACAGGTATCGTTGAGCGATGAGTTCACCGCTCACCGAGGATACATTGATGGTGGCTTGATGCTACTTGTGAAGATCCAATTCTCAAACTACAACAGTTCTAATATATTACTTGAAAACGAACACAAGATTATAGGCTGTAATTGGAAACTGTGTAAATTTTTAACAAAAAATAATTAATAGATGCTTCGGCTCTCTTTCATTAGATCAGACCTAAAGTTGTGTGTATGGAAGAGTATCTGTGTTCTGAACAGAGAGTTCAAAGAGGCAAACGTTTACAAAGAGAAGAGAAGTAATCAAAGCATAGAGTGGGGACTTTTGGAGATCTGCGAATGAATACTGAAGAGGCATTGTCAAAAAAAACCATTACGCAGCCAAATTTGCAAGCAGGCAGTACGGGTAATCCTTGAGCCAGCGCCAGTGAGGCAAGGAACTATCCAGTTCAGGTACTTTATCAGCTATGATCCAACCACCCATGACAGGATTCAAGGAAACTCAAAAGTTAGTACTTATTACGGTAAAAAACTAATCTTAACAGCGAGAAATCGTCATCCCTACCATGGATAATTTTGGTCCGCACATGAGAAACTAATACAAGAAGTGATGAGATGAAGAGGCACAATAAGTTTCGCAGAAAATAAGATAGGGAGAAGAATTGAAACAAGCTTGGAGGTAAAGAAGTCAGGGAGTTGATTCATAAGGACTTGCTCACTCTGATAACATTCAAGCTAAGAATCAATATCATGAATTGAAGAGGAATATGGCCAACTTACCGCTGTGTTCAGTAAAAATGTTTAGCCCATGTTGACGGCCTTCTTTAGGAATTCTAGGTTTGGTTCGCGAATTTCTTGTGTTCAAGGAACCACTCGCTACAGCACGTTCTTTATTTGGCTGATTACCCATGACTTATAAACATTCCCCAGTTGGCTTCCTAAAGCCAGCGATAATCAACACATTAAGATCACTTCCATAATCAACACATAGTGTGAGACAGAATAAAACGTTCTGGGTGAACTGAGAAACACAAAACACTTATTAATTCACATAAATCTATCATTTTAAACTAACGGGACGACATGAACGATTTCAGTCTTCTACAACAAACTTGAGCCGCCATCTTTGGCACGAGAGACAACAAATTACAGACTCCACACTGGGTGAGGGGTGGGTAAATTCATTTCAGTTGTGTGGTGATAGAGATAGGGGAACTAAACAAACTAAGGCAAGATGACGTCATCCTCTCCTTACTAATAATTTTTTTTTTAGAAGCAGGTACTTGTTTCACTTATCATACTCATTGAATGTATCTGCTGGACACAATATTGTGAAGAAGGAAATTTCGGCACCAGCAACAGTTTTTCCGTCTTGAGCGATTGAGCATGAGCATTTTTACTTATTCATGCTTGTACTTTGGTCTTTTCCTCGCCTCTCCGTATTGATTATAGCTGGATTATAGGTAGTACTTACATTTGTCCCATAAGTATAATCTCGCCGACCAGAACCGATCCGATCACTTGTTGTAATCCGATTACTTAAATATCGGTACATATGTAGGACACTTTTTTCTTTATTTTCTGTAAGTCGAGTAATGAGAACTGAGCATTTCAAAAAGCAGGTCAGTGGCGTAGCCAGGAATTTTCTTGGGGGGGGGGGGGGGGGGGGGGGGGGGGGGGTCCGCAGTCCGAAAATTGTCAAGGGGGGGTCCAAAGAAATTGAATAGGTCAAATTTGTCTGAAAACGCAAAAAATTACCATTTTTTAGAACAAATGTTGGTGTCAAGGGGGGGGGGGATCCAGACCCCCTGGACCCCCTCCCCCCCTTGGCTACGCTCCTGAAGCCGGTAGTTTTACCTTGTGAGGCTTAAGTGGCTTTTGAGGGGGGGGGGCAGTCTGCCCCAAAAATGAATAAACTTTCGAACGTTAGTTTTCTATCGAAAAAGTACTTTCTTACGGATAGCTCGCTCTTATACACAACCATAATTTACCTACGTAAACTTACACGCAACGTAAGGTCTTACTATTGGATTCGGGGTCGCCCATGTAGCCCATTCACAGCTCCACCCTTTCACTTTTGTTCGTATTTCAGTCGAAAAAAAATTTTGATAAAATTTGGGGTTATTCAAAATAAAAATTGATTAATAGACAGACTTAAAAAAAAAAAAAAAAAAAAAAGGCTTCGGACCCGGGCCCCCAAGGAGATCTAGCCCCACGACAACAGTCGCCGATTTGTGCCTCACAGACCTCGCTACACTTTTGTGTGAGGAATAATTCTTTATCATCCTGATTTTTTATTTTTTCTCTCTCTATCTCTCTTTTTCTTTCAATAGCAATTACAATACCGGTTGTTTCCTCTCATTTCCTTGTAAGAAACATACTTTTGTCCATACTCTAGTTATTAGACAGTAAGTAGGTGCTTACATTTGACTATATTATGTTTAATGTGTTTCTACTTCTTCGCTTAAGAAGGTAACAGAAGATCCTATCAGAATAAAGCACTCTGGTAGTCTGATATCACCGTTATATATAGGTATGTAAAAAAAATAATAAAAAATAAAAAAATAATAATAATACGAGAAGAACAGTATAAAAGTAGTTACCTACAGCACAGCATGTAGTATTATGTGCCTACAGTATTGAAGGAACGCCATAAACAGGATTATCACAAGAAATGCATATAATGATGGACATAACCATTTACCTTTGGCACATTCGTCAGAATCTTACGGTTGCAACATGAAAAATGTTTCATCGATTTTTTATAGAAAAGCCTACAAGACACCAATACGCTCTTTATTAAAATAAGTGTTTGCCCCAAATACTGTCAGAAATGAGCAGAGACTCTACTGTGGGATTCCAAACGCTCCATTTTTCACGTGTAATAATAAGTTTTCCATTTTTAAAGATTGGATAAAAAATTAACCGTCTATCACTTTGGAAATTTACATTTCATTAATCGCGCAATCCAAGCGCGTCAGTTTGTATTTCCCGCTAATTCAGGAATTTGTGGGAAGCTGACAAAAAAATTAAAAATGAGTCACACAGGCTTCCAAAGAAATGCTTTCAAGTCGCCGGAGTCCTGGAAAATATACTTTGTGTTAATATTGAGAGAAGATTGGATAAGCATTCCTCTAAATTAAGCGAAGGAGAAGTCAAAATTATTTTAGAATATAATGCAAAAATTCCCGATAAAAAAGCGTAATAATGCAAGAAGGTTGGTGGAGGAGGTGGTGGAGGAGGTGGAGGAGGTGGAGCAACTTTCCGGTCCTCAACGATCAACAACATCTTTGCCGCCGTTGGCGCCGCTTGCATCATTTCACGTGTTGACATTTCGACCGAAACACATTTTTCTAAGTATCCGTATCCGTGATTACTTTGGATTACTGATACGTTTCATTTTCATCATTTCACGCAAGTTTCTCTAGGAAATTCACTCTCTTTTCATCAGTTTAAGTGACGTTCGCATCGTGAAAATTGGAATAGTTAGTTAATTTCATTGTTTCTCTCATTACTTTTCTTGTTTTTCAATCACGTTTCAGAAGAGGTGAGGATCTTGTTTGGTTAGAGTCATCTGCTGCCCTCATTGATAGGTACTTTCATGACTTTAAATTCCTTTGAAATTTAAGATAGCGACTGGATTTAGAAGGCATCGTTAAATGCAATACTTACTAAAGTTTCTTTCCTTAGGAATCGTTTTGGAGACTTCAGTTTTTGTGTGCGTGAATTTTTTGAACGCCTAGAAAGTTTGTCAGCCGCAAATGGAATCAGCTCCTGATACTAGCCATTAAAGAGCAACATCGCAGGAAGTAGAGGTTGTTCGAGATGAGTTGGCGCCTAAACAGCTCTCAATGTTGATGATTAGTCAACGTGATTGCATCAACCAAGATGTGCATTTCAGGGGCCAGTTGCTCCGTCAGCAGGCTCTACTTTTGATGGATGATTCTTATGTCATTCACCAAGAATATTATAGGTCTTTTCACAAGAGCTGGAAGATGACAGATCTGTTTGTCTAATGTGCAGAGGCTGAGTTTGAGTTTTTGCGCAGAGACGTGAACAAACCTACAGTGCAGGAAACAAGCAGATCTGTCATCTGCAATTTTTCGTAAAACTACCCGTACCATGGTCACAACTCACAATTCCATAACAATTGGCTCGTTTTCAATTGAGGTTCAGTTCTTTGAAAGAAACATCTTATGACTTAGTTGTTTGTCAAAGCGGCCTTTTCCTCTACGGATTCAGTGATACCCGCGATTAGTTGCTTGCGCATGTAGCTTCACAGAATATACTGTGCAAAGAAATAGGGTAGGTATCATAAAGCTGTTCTTTCAAACAGTTACAACAATAGGTATGTACTCACAGTCAGTAGATCACTAAAAATCCACAGGCCCTTTTATAAGACCAGTAGTATCTAAGTAAATCCCTCCTGATATATGACCAGAGAAAATTTGAGTTTACATTTCTTATCAGCTGATGTCCAATTCCACCAAGTTGAAGAGAACTTCAATATCAACTTTTCTTTACGTTACTCATGCTGCTGCCTCATGAAAGTATGTGTGGCAAAAGTGATGCTGTTGATACTTGCTCATAAATACCAAACTTAATCAGTAAAATAGAAGATTCAAGTTGACTCAAACGTGCAATCAGGATTAATTATGAAATCTCTCATTTTGGCAGTGGATATAAATGAATTTAACTCTTAAGCACGCCATTTTTTTGGCGCACTCTGCACATGGAATCTGACACTTACTACATATTCTACGTACTGTTAAAGACATATTCTTAAGTTAATATGCTCTTGAGCTATAGAGTTTAGAATTAATGGTTCCTATACTGGGCTTTTGGTCCCTTATAGGATAGATTTATTTTCAGCAATAAAGAATTCAAACTTTTTTTTCAGGATTCAAGTGCAGAAGTCTAACAGTGTAGCAACTGAACTAAACAGCGACTCATTGCAGCCTTCATCTGATTGGGTATCATTTCCATCAGGTAACCAAGCTAAGTGATTATTTAAAAAAAAAAAAAAAAAAAAACAACAAAGTTTCCTCAATGTAAGCAAAAATTGTATTCTGTGTTGTGTCATAGAGCCAGGAAGAGTAAAGGGTCTGATGCCAATAGAGTAAGAGATCGAATAATAAACTGCATGACAATGCGACTCAAGCGCATGACTTAACGGAACAACCTTGTACTCAAGAGCTGTGTTGCCTTTCTCCCTTTATGAATTAATTTATGGCTTATTCAGACCTCATGTTGTAACGCAAGGACTGTTTATAAAATCTGATGAGGTCAAACTAAAGTCTGTTCGTTCTAACTTGAGTCCTGAGCGGGGTATAAATGAATTTTAAAAAATAAAGAATGTCAACACTTCAATAGGTTGTCCTAGCCCAAGAGTCAGGCAACAGCCCTGTCACCTCGGCTGATTTGACGAGGGTTAGCACTCCTACATTGCCACAGAAGGCAACGTAGCAGAAGGCCTGAATTTCCAGGTTTCAAGTTAGAACGAACAGACTATAGCGGGGCTTCAGAGATGGAGTCACAGTAAAATTGATTTTTACAACTCTTGCAGCGAAAAAATAAATTATGCTCTAAAATCAATTACTTATTGCTCCAAAACTGCTTTCAGGTGTTCTCGCACAGTCAAAAATTGATTTCCCTCATTAAAGGATGAAGTATTGCAACAAGAGTTCAAAGTCAAAGCAGTTCCCTTAAGGAGCTCTCATTGCAGAAATTCAAAGTGTAATCATTGAAATCAATTTTCATTTGTGAGAAAACACTTGAATTTAGTATTTGAACGATTGGTTACCGGTCTTCAAGTTTTACTGTGGTTTTCTGCTGAGGGACTCAAATGTAATTTTTAGCTTAGCTTCAGCTCTGAAACCCTCCTGTCTGGTGAACCCAAATCTCCTCAAAATAACCTTCCACCCTAGCCCTGGAAGAGAACGTTTTTTATTTTTTCCTAATCTCCTCAAAATACTTTGCAGGATTTCCTCAAATCTTTGAAACAACAACCAGTTTTTGAATTTCCTCAGGCTTTTGAAATTTGCTTGTACGGTAAAAGTTCGTTGTGTCAAACCATAAGGGGACTGGAAAAAAGGTCAACACAACAGGCAATTCAACAAAGGCCAAATGCGATGTCAGTCGAACTATCGGTAAAATTGCACAAAGTTCGACACGTCAAGCTTTTTCCTAAAGAATCAAGATGCTTCAAGACAAGCTCTGTTTATCTAGCTGGGCTAAATTGCTTGTTTTTTGTTGATACCGCTGTGTTCCACGCTGCAATCATCCACCACCAACCTGGACGCTGATAACCAAAATCAGCAACTAATCGCGATCGTACGCCGTGCGATGTCTGCCTGCCCAGGTTCCCATTTTATTCTCATAATTTCTGCCACTGGCCTGTCCACCACTGGTCGATCTACCAATGACGATCCGCCACTGACTAGTCCGCTGCTGGTTGATCCGCCACTGGTCAATCCACCAATAACGATCCACCACTGGCTAGTCCGCGGCTGGTTGATCCGACACTGGCTAGTCCGTCGCTGGCAGACGGAATGATCAGCCAGCGGCGGACTGGCCAGCGGCGGACTGGCCAGCGGCGGACTGGCCAGCGGCGGACTGGCCAGCGGCGGACTGGCCAGCGGCGGACTAGCCAGTGGCGGATCGGCCAGCGGCGGACTAGCCAGTGGCGGATTGGCCAGTAGCGGACTAGCCAATGGCGGATCGGCCAAAGGCCGAAAATTACAAGACTAAAATTACAAGATCGAAGACCTACTCTGGACCTAATAATATTTGGACTAAAGACGCCAAACTTGGTGTAATGGACGTTGCAGTCAAGTCAAGGAGGAAAATGAACGTCCGTGAAGTTGGCCCCCCCAACATTGAATTTGTCCATTTTTTTTTTTGCTCAAAAATTTGCTATCGATTTGCTCTTCTTTGCTATACCTTTAAAAATTTTGCTATCCTCACCCAAATGCTACAGTAAATTTTTGGTTGGGGGGGGGCCATCATCACGCCAGCCCCCCAACCTGGAGCTACGGACTTCCGGAATGGCTCAAATAATTCCTCTCACTTGCTATTTGTTGGCGTCTTTTTCAGAATTTTTGCTACCCCCCTCAATTTTATGTAAATGGACTCCATAGGTATGGAGGCCAACATCACGCTAGCCCCCACCTCGAGCTAGGCCATTTATGGGAAATTGAGGGGGATAGCAAAAATTCTGAAAAAGACGCGAAAAAATAGCAAGTGAGAAGAATTTTTTGAACCATTCCGGAAGTTTGTAGCTCGAGGTTGGGGGGCTGGCGTGATGCTGCCCCCCCCCCCCAAACAAAAATTTACTGAAGCAAAATTTGGGTGAGGATAGCAAAATTTTGAAAGGTATAGCAAAAAATAGCAAATCGATAGCAAATTTTTGAGCGAAAAAAAATTGAAAAAATTCAATGTTGGGGGGGCCAACTTCACGTACATCGAAAACGATGATTGAATGAATTGTTCAACAGGACGAAATTTGATTGGAGAATTTATGAGGGACGAAAAATGTATTGGCCGTAAAGTCTGGTAACCCTGATTGCGAGGGCGGCCACAGAGATTTAGAGAAATTTCTTTTTTGTTGAGGAGGGGGGAAGTTTCGTGGATGAAAAAATTTTAGGGACTGAAATTTAGTTCGAGGTCAATATGATTCCGACATATTGAAGTTCGACTTAGTCAAAAGCTTTTAACAATGCTCTTATGGGAGAATTTACGGGAATGGAGGTTTTGTTTGACATAACGGAAAATTCGACTTACATGTGGTTCGACACAATGAACTTCTACTGTATTTCCTACTAGTGAAACTCGTAAAATTCCCACTAATGCATTTTTCTCTTACTTTGCTGCCCAAAAAATCAAAATTTTCAAGAATGGCTGTAATTCTTCTCACTGAAGTTCAAATCAACAGTTCTTTACTCTAGAAGGTAACTCTGAAGCATTTTAATAACTTAATGTGGGCCTTAGATTTAAAAGTTTTCCACCCTATGCCGGTGCGTTACTTTTACGATTAACTTCTAACAATATTGTGTCTCTTTCTGCCTGCCAGGAGACTACTTTTTATCACTATGCTCACCAATTCAATCATCATTGGAAGATTTTGGATTTTCATCTCTCAAAAGTCTCGATTGAAATTTTCATCTACATGGAGATCATGAATTAACGGTCCAGCTTATCTAAGCAGTTGATCGTCACTTCTTAAAAAACTTGCGTTCACTTGAGCACTATTCAAGTAAATTATTTTTCCTCTCATACTTTTACCTTGTTTTTTCTGTGATAATTTTACTCATTCATCTTATTCAAATTCTCTGTTCAGAAGAGTATAATATTTTTAGCTATTCAACTCAATATTTCGAAGTTATTTTCCATTTTTCTACTGCAATCAAATCTTACATCAATTTGAAATCTTTGCTTTGTAAATCTACTTATAAAGTAGCTTCAGGCTATTATTAGGTTTTTAAAAACTTTATTGCTTATATTGCAATTGTCTTCACTTATTGTTTTTATTCTTTAGAATAATGAAGAACCTAGGTTTGGAAAAAGTTACCAAGCTTCAGAAGCAAGCTGATAGCATCAGAAATATTTGTATCATGGCCCATGTTGATCATGGTAAAACAACTCTAGCTGACTCGCTTGTCGCTAGTAATGGTATTATTTCTCAAAAGTTAGTCGGTAAATTACGTTACATGGACAGCCGAATTGATGAGCAAGAACGTGGCATTACTATGAAGAGTAGCTCTATTGCTCTTTATCACATCAAAGATGACAAAGAATTCCTCATCAACCTAATAGATTCTCCAGGGCATGTCGATTTCTCATCTGAAGTCTCAACTGCTGTCCGAATCTGTGATGGTGCCATAATACTTGTCGATGTTTTAGAAGGAGTGTGCCCTCAAACAAAAGTCTCGCTGAAGCAAGCTTGGTTAGAAAATATAAAACCTGTCTTGGTTTTAAACAAGATAGATCGTCTTATCATAGAGAAGCAAATGACCCCTTTAGACGCTTATATTCTACTCACCCAAGTTTTAGAACAAGTAAATGCAGTTTTAGGAGAATTGTTTACCTCTGATTTGCTGCTGAAATCAGAAGGCACCTCTGAAAATGACTCAGGAAATATGTACGAAAATTGGAGTTCCGGAATTGAAACTGCTGATGACTCTGGCTGCTATTTTTCTCCGGATCAAGGAAACGTTATTTTTGCGAGTGCCATCGATGGTTGGGGATTCAGTGTTCAAACTTTTGCAAGTTTATACGCAAAGAAAATAGGTGTTGATGAAACTTTGTTACAAGAGACCATCTGGGGGGATTATTATTTAAACAAGAAAACCATGCAAATATTGAAAGGAGCTCAAGAAAAAGCCAAGAAGCCTTTATTTGTTCAACTTGTTTTTGAAAACATTTGGGCATTATACGATAATATTCTTGTTCGAAAAGACAATGATAAATTAGTCAAGATTGTTGAAAGTTTAAATTTAGAAATGAAGCAGAGAGATTTGCGGCAAACAGATGCTCGAGCGAAATTACAGATTGTTTTCAGCCAGTGGCTTCCACTCGCTTCAGCTGTTTTAAATATGGTGTGTTCAAAGTGTCCAGCTCCAAATGAACTATCAAATGAAAAAGTAGAAAAACTGCTATCCTCTTCAAATTGTACTTTTCAAAATTTACCTCCATCAAGTCAAGCCTTAAAGCCAGCGTTTTCAAAATGCTCCAGCTCTCAAGACATACCTCTAGTAATCTTTGTATCCAAAATGTTTCCTGTGGAGAGGAAGTGTTTACCAAAGAATAAACAGCAGCCCCTCACTATGGAAGAAATTGCACGGAGAAGGGAACTCATTGCTAAAGCAAAATTAGCTCGAGAAGCAGAAAAAGCCTCTGGCATAGAAGCCCAAGAGCCTGAAAAATCAGTTGCACCAACTGTTGATGACAGTAGTAAAACATCAAACGTGGCAAATAAAGACTTGTCAACAACACCCAAAGACGAGATATCCGAGTCCGAGCACGTTTTTGTAGCGTTTGCTCGTGTTTATTGTGGCTGTGCTCGTAAAGGTGATGAAGTGTATGTTCTGGGTCCAAAACATAATCCAGAAATAGCTGTTAAAATGGCGGAATTGGGACATGTTGTTGATAGCAGTTTAACTTTACAAAATCTTCCTCAGGGACAGCATGTCATGCGGGCGAAACTTTCTGATCTTTATCTGTTAATGGGAAGGGAACTGGAAAGCCTCGATGAAGTGCCTGCGGGCAACGTTTTCGGTATCGGAGGTTTAGAAGATTACATTGTTAAAACAGGAACCCTGTCTACTGAACTAGCTTGCCCTGCTTTTAGTGAATTGAATCTAATGGCTGTTCCTATTTTGCGTGTCGCTATCGAGCCTTTAAATCCAGCTGAGCTTCCTGAACTCATCAAAGGCTTGAAACTACTGAACCAAGCTGATGCCTGTGTCCAAGTGATAATTCAACAAACTGGTGAACATGTTTTGGTAACTGCCGGTGAAGTTCATCTGCAAAGATGTCTAGATGATTTAGAACAGCGGTTTGCAAAAATTAAAATTCGCGCCTCAGAACCAATCGTCCCTTTCCGTGAGACCGTTATTCCTCCTCCGTCCTTAGATATGGTGAATGAAGCTATTGCACCTGCCCAACCACAGCCTACCAAAAAAGATAGCGATGATGATACAGTTAGTGAAGTAATTACGATGAAAACTTCGAATTCTCAGTCTACAATTGTTCTTAAAGCTGCACCGTTACCTCCAGAGATCACAAAGTTTTTAGAAAGTAATTCTGATTTAATACGAACCATTTACAAGTTGAATTCTCTGGAGCAACATAGTGTTTCTGATGTAACCTCTATAGAAGAAATGAGTAAACTAACTTTGGAAGATAGAAGTGTTTATTTAGATGACAAAACTATGACAGCTGTCAGTGCATTCAAGGAAAAATTGAGAGCTGTGTTTAAAGAGGCTGGAGATCCTTGGGCCGAACATTCTGTAGATGAAATCTGGAGTTTTGGTCCTAGGTGTTGTGGGCCAAATCTACTCATTAATCAAATACCTAGTTACAAAGAAAGATCGGTGTGGGTGAAAATAGAAGCAAACTCATCAAATCCATTAGCCGAATATGATAATAGTTTTATCACCGGTTTTCAGCTTGCTACTTTGGCGGGACCTTTATGTGAAGAACCAATGATGGGGGTTGCCTTTATCATCCAAGAATGGACTGTTGACACCAGTGAAAGTCGTCCTATCAACATGGCTGTTGGTCCATTATCTGGTCAAATAATGTCTGCAGTCAAAGAAGGTTCTCGGAAAGCATTCCAAGCCCAGCCACAACGTTTAATGGCAGCCATGTATAATTGCTCAATATCGGTGAACGCTGAAGTTTTAGGTAAAATGTATAGTGTCTTGGGAAGACGTCACGGTCGAGTTTTACATGGTGATTTAACGGAGGGCTCTTCGTCATTTAATATCACAGCAGTTTTACCTGTGGTTGAAAGTTTTTCATTTGCAGCGGAAATTAGAAGACAGTGTTCTGGATTAGCTAGTCCGCAACTTGTCTTTAGTCATTGGGAAGTGATTGATATTGATCCATTTTGGGAACCTAGCACTATGGAAGAATATCTTCATTTTGGTGAAAAAGCTGATTCTGACAACAGGGCTCGTATTTATATGAATTCTGTTAGGAAGCGGAAAGGTCTTCCTATTTGTGAAAAGTTAGTGGAGCATGCCGAAAAACAAAGGACCCTCTCTAAAAATAAGTAAATATAGGTTTATTATCAACTCTTTGCATCTGTTTGCAGTATTAAGGATCATTACTACTTGCTCTTCTGTGTTTATTTTTTTAATAAATTGTTTTTCTTTTTTAAATGAACTTGGTCACATTTTTTTTTATTTGAAAATTTCAAGAAATTGGACTGTCATAGAGCTACATATGTATATTGCTACAAATGATTTTGGCTGATATCAACTTGTTGCAAGTAAACTTAGTTAAAGTGGATCCGCTGAAGATGTCTTTTCATCCTGACGACGATAAAACGTATTTTTGCGTCTACCTGATCGATCATATTAACCCTCTCGCAACCTTTGAACGCAAAAATATGACTTTGTTTTAAATGTTTTTGGTCGTGGATTGACATCAAATCATCGGGCTCATCCATGTAGTACTGCAAAATGGTGCTCGGCTGAATCTGGTGACAAGATGTCATCAATATCCGAAAAAACATTAAACAATTTTTTTCAGTGGTTGACTGCGTTAGAATTTAAGTGTGGGTAGTAGCAAAAAACGCATCTTCTTGATCAATCTTTTTGATCCTTTGATCCTTGCCAAAAAAGACATGTACATTGGTCGCTTATTACGGGTTTTCCTAATGCAGTATGCGGTGGACTTTCTGTGGACTTTGCCATGAAAATTCAAAAAAGGCTCGACCCCATCACCTACTCAGTGTTGATAGTTTTTTTTTTTTTTTTTTTTTTTTTTTTTTTTTTAAACTGCTTCTTGCATACTTTTTTTTTTATTTTAACTCTCAAAATTAGTCAGTAAATTGTTAGTAATGAGATCGGTACATGTCAGTTGAACGAACATCATTCTGTAACAAAAGCGTAAATACCTAAAAAATCGACCAGAGTCATTGGAGGATAGGATCAATTACTTGGAAAAAATATATGGATGCAATGTTTTACAAAATACAACAAAATTATAACAGATGCAACTTCCTAAAATGGGACAGTTGCAAGGGTCTGAATTTTAGTGTTTTTTAGTAAGTAAATGAAAGCACTTGACAAGCTGAAAACAAGAATGCCCTGGATTTCCGTCAAGGTTACAAAGTTCTGGAGATGGTGTTTTGGCCAAAATACTTTGTTTTCTTTGGTAGTTCCACATTGCGATGTCACAACAAACAATATTTTGCAACTTTACTTTTTATCTCCAAAAGCAGAACCCTGAAGAAAAAACCAAAAGCACCTGTGTTCTCTGCTCATCAAGTACTTTCATTTTTTCTTTATAAAACACCTAAAGGGTTTGTTCAAACGTGGCATTTTTCGCCCACAGAATATTTTCGGCAAAACTTTGGGTATTGATAGAGTTTGACATTATTAGTATATCCCCAAAATGATTATGACTTTTGGAGCGGGGGATGGGGCGAGGGTTGGAACCTTCTAACTCATATCTCGCTGACGAATACAGCTTTTGAGATGAGGTTTGCGCGATATAAAGATGGAACAAAATTTCCTTGTTTCATGTTCCACAAATCTCAACCAAAAACTTGCAATCTGCTATTTTCTTATTTTTGGACCCAACACTTTTTCACAAATTTTGAAATTAAAAAAAAAAAAAAAAAAAAAAAAAAAAAAAAAAAAAAACATAATTTTTTATTTTATTCGCTATGAGATTTGTTATTTTCTAGTAAATTAGCCACAATTTCGCCCAAACCGCACATCAGGGAAACTTTTCGTTCCTGAATTGTGAATTTTTGATGCGTCAAAAATTGCTATTTTGCGTTCGCGGCGTAAGTAACGAGACTAAAAAAAGTTGTTTTTCCGCATCGAATCGACAAAATTCGATGAAAATTAGAGTGAGGAGTTTTTAGAAGCAGAATTCAATTCTACCGTCAGTTTTATTGAATTTTGAAATCCAAGGCGGTTAATTTTAGATCACAATTTTTCATAAAAACGTAAATTGTTCATCATTTGATGAGCTTGCAAATAAATTTCTGCCCATGGAAATTTAATGTTAAACTAAGCTGCATCAATTCACTGAAAGAGGGAATTATGAAGGAAGCTGATGATTTGAAGTAGCCTATCAATATGTTGAGTAGAACTTAATTTGACCTCTCTTTGATGATAAGAATGAAGGGAAAATGGCATGTTTGTCATCATGAGATAAAATTTTTGTCAGTGGGTTATTCTGACTTTTTTGCGAAGGTCAAGAAAATGATAGATGGTAGGTACAGTCAATGAATTAAATAATGTCAGTTGGCTCCTTAGATTTTCGTTTAGGTAGGCAACAGTGGCGGCGCATGCAATCTGGCAACATTGGATCTTGTCCATTTAAAGTCATGAAAAAGGTCAAAATATTGGGGGTGGACAGTGCACTCCCTTGAATCGATATTTTACATGAGTTTGAATGGACGAAATGCGACGTTGCCAGATTGCATGCGCCGCCAATGGTAGGCAACTTGCAATACTTAACACAATGAATAAAATCAGTGCGGGTTGCCTACCTAGCCAAAATAGAAGGCGTTAACTGTCATTATTTTATTCACCGATTGAACACCATCAGTGGCGTCGCGTGAAATTTGGCAACGATGCAGTCAGTCCATTTAAACCAACGAAAAAGATCGAAGTATCGGGTGTTTGGTGAATACCTTTGCATTCGACCTTTTACGTGGGTTTAAGCGTGGATACAGTACAACGTTGGCAAATTGCACGCTACGCCACTGAACATTATCAGTAAAAATAGGATGACATTTTTTTTTGCAGGAACTTTCATATTTGTAGAAGATTTGGCACCCCTGCCCGTGGCCTAATGTTTTATTAATTAACGTTTGATGCTTGCATTTTCCGGGATTCAGTCTTATTGAAATGATACTTTATTATTCTCGTGTTGAGCTGATCAATTTTTGAGATTTGGATACATTCATATCAATCATACCGTCAATTTAGCCACCTTTCATTATAAGTGCACAACCGCTCTATGATGAGGACCACCTGTTTTAACGCCATCTTTTGAACCTTGAATCATTTGAACCCGGATAAAAGGGAAAAAGCCCGCTCGGGTGTCGTCGCGCCGAGCGATCTCAAGATAAAAACTCGCATGTGACGAATCAAGGTAAGAAAAAAAGGTTCTAATTAGCCGTTTGAAAAACAATAATAAGTAAATAAACACATTTTCCCGGTTTTATTGTAGACTCGCCAAATTCGCTGTTAATAAGAATAACCTGGTAACGTTCTTTTTTTCCTGTTTTGTGCCGCGCCTCGCCGCCGCACGGTGGTCTCTGAGATCAACAAAAAGTGGCAAATTCTGAAAGTAAATTCCTCATCAGCCAGTGGCGTAGCATGCAATTTGGCAACGTTGCAATTCGTCCATTTGAACCTATGAAAAATATCGAACTATTATGTGTTCGGTGAACACCTTCGCATTCGACCTTTCACGTGGTTTTAAATGGACACAGTAAAGCGTTGCCAAATTGCACGATACGCCATCGTCATCAGCTATCATTTATAAACTTTCAAGACCAATTTAAATCCCAGAGAACACTTTTGACAAGATTTAAACCTAGAAATGTCACTGAAAAATTGTGAACTAAGCTTCAACCATGATTTTTGATAGCCTACATTTTTTTTCACTGATTTTCTGCCGCTTTTTTCGATCCCACAATCAGATCATAGTGCGCCGCACACCAGTGGCGGCGCGTGCAAACCGGCAACATTGGATCTCTTGTCCATTTAAAGTCTTGAAAAAGGCCAAAATATTGGGGGTGCACCGTGCATTCCCTTGAATCGATATTTTACGTAAGTTCAAATGAACGAATGCGACGTTGCTAGATTGCACGCGCCGCCACTGCCGCACACTGAATCGAAATATTCATTTTCCCGGATTTACGAAGTTTTACAATTAAATTTATCTATTTCCTCATAAAAAATTCTGAGTCGATTTTTCTTCTTATGATCTCGAGAGTTTAATTTTAAATCTGTCAACTACTCAATGTAAGTACCTATGTTCTCGTTTATCATAGATCTTGTTACTAAATCCTTTATTATTCCCTAGTACGAGTATCATTGACTGCTCCCCTGAAATTTCAAAATTATTTTTCTTTAAACTGCAGTAGCCGAAATCCTAGATTTGCAACTTGTTGAACTTTGTATTGCTATAGGTATTCAGTCGAAAACTTGTAATATTTATATTTTTCTCAATATTCATCATCCAAATTTTTTTGAAGATTTTTGAAATTTCATTGAAATAAAATTGAATGATAAGTAAATGATAAAATAGTTCTCTCTTCTACACTTTAAGTTTCGGAATATTTTCTCTGCATTCACTATTAATTTTTGCTGTAAAATTAGCATAGTATGACGAAATTTTTAGGATTTGTAATTTTTTACTCTTCGAAATTTTCCGAAATTTTCAGACTTACTTACTCAATTTATTTTGATACATTCTCCAGTCAGGACGTTGAAATTTAATTATTGCAATTTTCTGTAGGGTGCCTCTGTCGATAAACTTCCGGCGGAGTTGTGAAAAAAAATCAATTTTCCTTCAATCACATGACAGTTATATTTCAATTGACTGGCTTCAGGGAAAAAGAGCACTTGTGAGAAAACCCGATTTTTCAAAGAGACAAAAAACTATGCCGCCTTTATAGGAAGCTTTGCTTTAATGTGAACAAATTAATTATGATGCTATATAGTACCAGAAAGAAGGCCCAAAAAGAAATTTTAAGATCTATCAATTTCCATGCCTTTAAAAAAAAAAAAAAAAAAAAAAAAAAAAAAAAAAAGTGAAGATAGTGTAGACTCTAAATCGAAAAAAATGCACTTGTGCCCTCTCACCGGTTGTCCATCCAATTACCATTAATTTTTTTTTTTTTTTTTTTTTTTTTTTAAACTTCAAATTGGAAAGTTACGTAGGCCATACCTTTACTTAAAGTCAATGCTACTGTAAGTAGGGTTGTTTTTTTTTTTTTTTTTTAATGCGATGTCCAGAAAATTTCATGTATCGTTTTACTGTGCTCCGCCGAGCCGCTGACAATACAAAGTTACAAAATTGTTCTGTAAGTAATTCTTAACCAACAAATGAGTACGATGAATGACTCTGGGGGCGCTAGAATAAACGAATGCTATTGCGTGCTATTGCTGTCCCACCCCCACCTAACCGTTCACCGGCTCGCGGTTGGTTCGGATATGGTTCGGATAGAGCCGTAAGATTTTATAAGGCCTCCAGTCGAGCTCCGTCGTGAGGCCTTCGTCATGTCATCTGCGGCTTGGGAGTTGGGAATTTGTGTAGGAGTGGGTTGGTAGCTGGTAGGTACTAGTACCCGCTTTGATGCCCAAAGTAAACTCTCATCTCATATTCTCACTTTCTTCATTCATAAATTTATCAGTGAAAGTTTTGTTGCACTCTCGTCAAGTAGGTTTTTATTTTGCCCCCCCCCCCCCCCTTCCACAGATCACTTCTTTACACTGCCTTTTCAAACCGGTCGCGATCTTGAACTTCACAGCCAGATTGTTAGGTACGACTTGATAATTTTTTTTTTTAATTCTTATCATTCGTGTGAAAAAAAAAAAATCAACAAAAATATCATTTAATCAGAAAAATTCTTACTTAATGTTTTATTGTTTTTACTCTTGTCCGAAATGATCGTCTGATACTTGAATTATAGTTATCTGTGTTATCACCCGTCTTCCCCTTTCTTTTCAGGTTCTTGATTTCTTCAAACAATTTGGACCGAACCATGGGTTGACTGACTTACCTACACTTGTTTGTTAAATCAACAGTCTGTTCAGTTGTGTGCCTCAACATTTTTTGGTGAAACGTCAAAATGTTTTTCGCGATCATCGTTGTGATACTCATTATCTTTTTGACTCATTACTTAATTTGGACTAAATTTGCCAAGTTTGAAGCCATCTGCAATGGAATGCCCGGACCTAAGCTGTACCCTTTCATAGGCAACCTTTTCGAGCTCAGTTTCAATCCCAGAGGTTGGTATTCAAAATGATTATTTTCATTTCAAGGATCGTCAGCGATTGTTCAGTTTTAATTTCGAAGGAGCCAGTGCCTAGTGACTACTTACTGCAGTGAGGTCTCGAGAACTTCGGGGGGGGGGGGGGGGCTTAGCATCCAATCCTCTCAAGTCCAAAAAATATTAAATTTTTTCAAAATTCCGACTGAAGAAGTTGTGGAAATTACAAATCCAAAAACTTTCATTAAGTATTTTAACAGTTTTGTTAAGTTTAGGTATGGAAAAAATAAGTTAATAATGCAGAGAAAATATTTTACAATTCAAAGAGGGAAAATTGAAATGTTTTATCATTTTTATTTCAATAAAATTTCAATAAAATGTCAAGAATTAAGAAGATAATTTAGAGGCTGAGTTTAAAAAAAATATCGGTACTTACCGCTTGTCAATTTTTTTTTTATTTTTAAAGGAATATGAGAGTAAAATGTCTAGCAAATAGGTAGCATTTTAAGGACATCGACGGAGAGTTGCTGTAAATTCAAAGTAATTTTGAAAATTCATGTAAATTAATGTTACTGGGTACCTCCTAGTTCATAATTCTAAGTTGATAACTATTTTTTCAGAAATTCTCGATCTTTACAGGTCTTTTTTTGGATCTACAAGCCTAATGTCACAAGAAGCGGCAGATTTGATGGCGGTCCCATGTTTGCCCACTTTATGATTGTTGATGTAAAGGAAAAAAGATCCATTTTTAATTTCTACCCTACTAACACAAATGTAAAATTTTCAGGTATCTACGCTCGTTTTCCTGAGTTGATAAAGCAGTATGGAGGAGCATTCAGAATTTGGCTTGGTCCTTCACTATCCATTGTTTATCTATCCAAGCCTGAAGAAATTGAGGTGAGCTGAATATTCCTTTCGTGCTACGACCTGAAAAAGGAAGTACTGTGGTCATAATTTTTGCTCTTTCAAATCTTTGTAACCATTGTATATTTTTATGGTTTTCGAGTGTTTAAGGACTAAGCAGAATACGCGATGTAGAGTATGGCATGAAAAATTGAAAATTGTATTGAAAATGAGGGAAAAATTTAACAATTGAGGACTTTTCCGGAAGAAGGGCCCATGGAACAATGGGTGTGCTCTTCCTGAGAATTGTGCATTGTGAGTAAATGGAGGTTTTTAGCTGAAGAGCACACCTCTTGTTTTATGGGCCCTTCTTCCGGAAAAGTCCTCAATTTACAAATTTTGATCAGGGCACTTTCTTTTGCAAGTCACAGTACTTACCTACTCATGGTTTTGAATTCAACGTTATCAGTGGACTGTTTATGATCGGTCGGTCATCATCAGAGCTGCCGAATTGCGTAGATTTAATGACATTTTTAAATTCACCAATGATTCCACCGGTTGAGAAAAGATTGCATAGTTCAATTCAGTGTATGACTGAAAAGCACAAAAATACTCTGATCTGTAATCTTTTCTCAATTGGTGGAAATGCTGTTAGTTAATTAAAATATCTTCAAGTTTTCAAAGTTATCGACGACTCTACCGGTTGAGAAAAGATAAAAGACGCTAGTATTTTTGTACATTACAGTCATACACTGAACTAAACTCTGTAATCTTTTCTCAACCGGTGGAATCTTAGGTGAATTTCAAAATCCCCTTAAATCTACGTAAATCGGCTGTTCTGGTCATCATTGCGAGTCACTTGGAATTTTCATGTAAAATAGGTAGTCAGCTTTTCTATGAAGTGGATACTCTTTAACAGTTGTTTATTACTTATGTATTTAATTATAGGGAAAGAGACAATGGACTGGAGCCAGAACTAAGATCGTTTATTGCATAAGAATGACTAGTGAATAACATAGTTGCCACCACGGGCAGTGGATGCAGCACCAGTGTGGCCAGATTGGGGTGAAAAAGCCGTACGTTTTACATTGATTTAAATGGGGACGATGCGGCTTTTTACCCTCGATCTGGCAACACTGTGCAGCACTATTGCCACTTTGTTGTAAAATAACGATTTAAAACTGTTCACGGTGGGCAGACATTCAAAGGCACGATGGAAATCAAAATTTGCGTCGCTCCCGGCAGAAAAAATAAACATTGCTACCAGAACTCAAATTCACCATTCAAGATGTTTTTGCGCAAACGGAAATTGCCTTCAATGATTGGTTAGAGGTCGTTTGGTCTACGGCAATAACGTCTACTATTTTTTCGGTCTACTTAAAAATAGGTCTATACTATTATTTCGTCCAAAACCATTTCGTCTAATGTGTCATTTGGTCCAATAGCATTTTATGTCTTCCGAGTCTTTGTCCATTGGCTAATTATGTCTACTTAAAAACAAGGTCTAATTGCAACCTTATTCTTTTGCCCATACTAACAAATAACGTCTACGCTTAAAATTTCATTGGTTATTTTTTCTACATTTCTTTCGCCAAGAAGTAAATTAACAATTTGTCTTTTAATTTGTCTACTCCTAATTTATTAGCAACATTTTGTGGACCAATTTTTTAAAAGCCATATTTGTTAATTAGGCACACATGGCATAGACCTGTTTTTCTGGACCAAAAGCCTGTAGACCTTTTTGTCAAGTAGACTTTCGTGATTATTAGACTTCTTGTCTCTAGACCTAATACATTAGACTTTTTGTCATTAGATGTAATTTATTAGACCTCGTAACTGTGGACCAATTTTTAGTAAACCAAACGACCTGAAACCCAATGATCATAGTTTGAGTTATTGCGATCAAAGCCCTGAGCTGGAGTAGCTCCCGTTGCAATAGTTCAAAACTGTAATCATGGAAAGTAATTTCTGTCTGCGCTAAAATATCTTGAATTAGTTAATGGAAAGGAAATGTTGGGTCTAAAAGTATAATTCATTATTTTCTCGAGGAGAGGTGCAAAATCCCTGACAGTGGTGGGTTTCGGGTCAATCCATGCATCAAGGGTCTAGATGAGCTGAAGAGATTGATCCAGATTGTTCAGCGCAAAAAAAATTTGAATTTGAAGGCAATAGTCAAAATTTTTAGTCTCCTTGGAATTTTTTGACAGAAACACAAAAGTAATCGAAATAGAGAAATTCGAAAAATAAGAGCAATCTTGATTGTTATTTGTTTTTGATTCATGATGCATCACTGCATCAGTGATAAATTTAGCTATGTTTCAGCTGTCATAGAAGCTAACTTTCATCAAATAATTCTATCGATGCATACTTTTCTTCTCCGCCATTTGCTAATTTGTAGATCTGTTTCTGCAGGTAATTCTTGGAAGTTCCAAACATATTCACAAAGCAGAAATGTACGAATATTTTGAACCTTGGCTCGGTACTGGGCTTCTAATTGTCAATGGTAATTTTCCTTTTCATTATGTAAACAGTTTGTTTTTTGAGAACATATCAGAAAAATAAAAAAAAATTGCTGAAAAGTACCTTCTGCCGGGGTATTTTCCTCAGATCCATTAGACTCATTAGAGGAGTCAACCAAAGTACTTACCATTTTTTTATTTATTATTTTATTTTTTTTAATTATCTCTTTATTTATTTTTTTTTTTCTCTCTCTTGCGATGACTAAGCACTAAGCAGTGCTCTCAGTTTGACTTGATGTGACATCAAAGGGTATCTGACACACCTCAAACGCAACGTGATATCATGTCAAAGTAAGGCTGAGGGTAACTGTAGCCGCCAAAATAATTTCCTCCTCCTGCCCAATGAAGGGAAGGTACCCCATTGAATATATGGCCGGGGGAGGGGGGCTACAATCCTTGTCTTTGCCTCTTTTAGTGT
This sequence comes from Trialeurodes vaporariorum, assembly GCA_011764245.1. NCBI lineage: Eukaryota > Metazoa > Arthropoda > Insecta > Hemiptera > Aleyrodidae > Trialeurodes > Trialeurodes vaporariorum. Next base: position 36,786,679 of record VMOF01000002.1, on the reverse strand, counting down.
TTAGAGAAGTCCAATATGCTCCTTGGAGTGAAAGGGGGTCCATAATGAATGCTTTTCTATTGCACAAGAGGGGGAGGGGGCTCATTGAACTTTTGTAATTACTTTAGATTTGCTAGCTGAAGAGAACACAAATTGCACTGCACCTCTCAAATTTAATTAAGATGGCTAAAGTCAATTTTGCCGATAAAATAGCCAGCATTTTTTGTTGGTTGTCATTCTTGTATGCCTTTTGCCTAATTTTATTGTGATTACCGAATCATTCTATTTTTTGCCCCCAGGTGATTTATGGTTCAAAAAAAGGAAACTCATGACTTCAGCTTTTCATTTTTCAAATTTAAATAATTTCATTCCAAAATTTAACAGAAACATAAACATGTTGACAAAAAAACTGGAGTCGAAAGCTGATGGAAAATCTTTCAATGTGTACGACTGTATTACTCTATGCACTCTGGACATCATTTCTGGTCAGCATCTTAATTTTTTTTTTTTATCTCCTTTTAATTTATTTTTTTTGCCAAGAGCACAAAACAGAGATGACTGGTGAAAAATCTCTGACAGTATTTGTTGGTAGTGTGCACAATTTTTATTTCCAGTTGTAGTAACATTTGAAACAATTATGGAGCATTGCTGTGAAAAATTATCAATTTGCGATAGACTCGTTTCTTTTCTCAGCTGATGCTTCATCAATCGATTGTAGATTGTCTTAAATTATAACCTAATTGTTTCTCTCAATGATGATGGCTCTTCAATGGATTCTAATCGATTCTTATCAATCCAGGGAGCTGACTCTGCTATTTTGGACGAGATAGCGGGAATCGGTCAACCCCATTAGTTCAAATGGCGTCACGTGACAGATTTCGAGTCATTCGAGGGACCGAGGAGTCATTCGGTCTGAAATGAAGGACTCGAACGACTTCATAATCGTCACTAGACCCGGTTTAAACCAATGGGAATGATCGGTCCCTGCTATCTTGTCTCGTCTCGTCCACAAGAGCAGATTCAGCTCCCAGGGGCCTCTGGAGACTGGTTGGACTGATTGTATTGGCTTCTTTGTTCACATCCGTGTTTACAAATGGTAATATTCCTACCTCTTCAATTTACATTGTACAATTGAGAATTGATAGAAATACTTCAATGGTTTGATAGACAATCTAAAAAATTCCTGATTGATGTGGTTGGAACAGATTAGAAAAGAAATACATCTTATGTGTGTAGAATATATTGGAGAGCAAACAAAAAATTTGGAAAAAGTTAGAACTACGTGAATATACCAAAATGAACAAACAATGAAACAAAGTAGCCCGAAAGTAGAGACAACAATAAAACAATGGCGGGATCAAAGCTAAAATAAAATTCTTGTTTTGTGACTGATGATGAGTGCTGTTTAGCCTCGAAACGTCCCATCCTTTTTAATTTTTAGTTTTATTGTTGTCTGTACCAAAATGTTAACTAAAATTTGAAGTGGGAAACTGTGGAAAAAAATAAATGATGAATTCTCGAACGGTTTTCGTGTAAAAGTTTTAGTACTAAAATATCAAAGTTTGGGGTAAGGGGGATAGATAATAATTAATTTGGCCCGCAGGAAAATCTTATCTGCTTTTTTAGCCTATTACTAAAAAAAATGGGCTGCTCTTTTTATATAGACCACAAAAGTTTTTTTATTTTTTCATTTTTTGAAAAAATATGATGACTAATTTTTAATTTCTATTTTTTACAACTTTGTTTTCTTTTTTCAGAGTCAGCAATGAGTACAAAAATTTATGCTCAAAGTGAAAAAAACAACCGCTTTGTGGAAGCAATGGATCAGTATGTTAACAGTTTTAAACTACATTTATTTTTAAATTGCTTGATTTCTCATGCAGTTACTTTGTTGTTCAACTTAGCATTTTTCAATCTTTTCTCTCATAAAAGTTGTAGTCATGGGCACCCGCAGCGGGGGGCAAGGGGGGCACTTGCCTGCCCCCCCCCCCCATGGAATTCAAGGGACAAAAGAAAATGAAATGTTAATCAAAGGAATAATAGTTGATGAAGTGTATTAATAGTTTATTTTGTAATTTTAACTCATTTTTTGCAAGGAGTAGTAGAATAATTACCCATTTTTCTTACTATCACTATCATCTGTTGATGATGCATGATCTATCGACACTGCCCCTCAAAAAAAGTGGTGCTCCTGACGTGCTGGATCATTCTACTCGAAATTTATGAAAAAAATTTAAATGTTCAAATCATCATAACGTTTGAACAAAAAGTGCTACAAATATTTCAAAAAAACCATCAGATTTTTCACGTTTTCTAGAATTTTCCAATGCCAAAAAAATTATGTAGACAAAATTGAGGTACTCAAGTCAAAAGAAAAGACTTTGAGAAATCTGATGCTTGTTTTAGGTTTAGTCTATCTGTGATAGTTTTGACCGCAGCAATCTAAGAAAGAATAACTTTTTTGAGATGTGCTGCGAAAAAAAAAAAAAATCAAAGATGGTTAAAAAAAGCTCTCACCACAGGCAGAAAAAGAACTTGAAGAATTTTAAGCTAAAGCATCAAAAATTAGAAAGTGTGACAAATTGGATGCTTTTTTGGAATATTTTCAGCTCCTTATATCCAAAAGTTATGATGGTTTTAACTTTTACATTTTTTTTGAGATATCTCCTTTCCTCAGGGTGTCACGCTTGGTGCAGTTTCCCTCTTGTCCTCTTTCTTCGCAGTGAGGTACCCGGTACCTTGGTAGGTATCTTCCTTCCTCCCTTTTCCCTTTTTGTATTCTCAGTCCAGTCGTTAGCTTTGAAATACAATCATAACGAACACAAGGTTTAGGCGGCTGGACTTTACTACTACTACTACTGTTACCACAGTTTTGAGAGGAACGATCTAGCGCGCCAGGTGCACCACTTTTTTGCGGGACAGTATATTTTAATTCTTTTATCTTATCATCAATTAAACATTTCATTTTTGTAGTTGTTTATTTCATCATTGCTAATTGATTTTTCCAATTTGTTGAATAGAGCGGAGTTAGCTATTCTGAAGAGAGGATTCTCCGCCTGGCTCCACCCAGATAGTTGGTTTAAGAAATCCTCCGTTGGAAAAATGTTCTACAAAGCTGTCCATGTCCTACATGAATTTGCTGATTCAATCATCCGAATGAGAAAAGCAGAAATTGCGCTTAATAAAGATCAGCCGGAGTCAAACGACAAAAAATCGGAAGATTTTCTCAAAGACAGTGAGTATTTATTTTTACTTGCTCTTACTCTCTTCTCACTTTCACAACAGCGGCAATTTTGTAGAGATGCAGCTATGTGGGGATAGTTGATTTCGGGGATTTTTCACCCATTTTAAGCATCATTCAACATTTTGAAGAGCCTTCAATGATACGATAATGTAATCCACTTTCATTTTTCCACAAAGGAACGGAAATTTGCAACAGGTAATTCAAGGTTGGGCTCAAAAGTGCACATGACCATCTATGAAGAGTGACAAGAACTAATCAGACAAATGCATCAAATACAGAGTGCCGGCCACCTCTCATGAGGTGATCGTTGCATTGAGCTCTCCTGTAGAAAGTGACGAAAAGCACCAGATGCTCAGTACATCAGATCACCACTAGATGGCATTATGCCTGATATTGCTTGTCCTAGAAATGATTGGACTTGACAGTTCTATAACCTCCATGAAAACATCAGCTTCAAACCGTCAATCGCACAGCCTGATTGGTCAGGAACAGGAAGCAACTGACGTTTTCATTCAGACTGTACAGTTGTCAAATCCAATCATTCTTGGGACAGCCTATACCTGCAGGAAATTTAAAATATACTTTACTCAAACAGTCAACCTTTACTGAAATCCTCTGTGCTCTGCTTAGGTGTTATTCTTGAGAGCATTATCTCTTTAAATAACGACCGTTATTATCAAGAATCGGAACCTAACCTTTTGGAAATAGCATAATAGTGGCAACAGCGCAGAGGCAAATGGCCATCTGCCATTTGCACTTTGCCTCTTCATTGATCTGCTTCTTCTTCTTCTTCATTTTGATGGAGAAGAAGAAGACATGTCGCAACTCTCAGTACAAATATAGGGACTCAAGTTTTTGTAAGTTTTTAGTGCTACCATCGTTATTTTCGATAGGTTTTTACCGGAGGTTTTTACATCTGAATGGACCCTTAAATTGCCTGTAGTTTAAGCGTGCAACAATTCGTTTTGCCAACTGTACGAGACTATGCAGTAAAAATTACAAAGCGGTTGGTTGAGCACCAAAGACCACCAGAACACCAAAACTCATGTATGAGGTGTCTTGCTCAGATTTTATTTATTTATTTATTTATGTGAAATATCAGCATAACGAACCACGTGTTTGGGCAGCTGGACTTTACTACTACTACTACTACTACTTATTAATTATCAACGGGACAAGTCCCAATAACAAAACAAAAATAACAAAGAAATTAGCAACTTAACAAATGGCACTGACAAGAAAGATTAAATTAGAATACAAAAATTAAAAAACAAAAACGTGTTCTTTGACAAGAAATTTAAACCTTGAAGAAGACCAGATTGAAGCACTTTGTCTTTTTTTGCTGAGTCAAAGTATTAATTTTTCCTTTGTTTGTCTTTTTTCCTGCTTATCTGTTTATTTTGGATCACAGGGTATAAGAAAATGATGACTTTTTTGGATATGCTGTTGAAATGTAATGAGGAAGGAGCTGAATTCACTGATGCTGACTTGCGCTCAGATGTCTTGATGTTTATTTTAGCTGTAAGTTTCTGTACTTAAGAAACACTGTTTCTCATTTTTCTATAAATGATAGATTCCAAACTATTAATATTCTACTGGCAGGAAAAAGCAGGGATGTAGCTAGAGATTTTGATTCCTGGGGCGGAAGTTGAATTTATGCCCCCCCTCCCCCCCCATAATCGCCAGCCAGATATTACAGACAGACGTTCGGAATTTCAACCCCCCCCCCCCCAGCTTTAAACTTAACTCTACTTCCATCTCTTTCTAATTGTTTGCATAAGAAACTAATAATTGGGCTTTTTATCAACCTGTTTTGCTTAGAAAAAAATGGAAGAATTCGAACTCCGGGGGGGGGGGGGACATAATTTTCGGAAGATGTATAGGAAAGCGGAACCATCAATATGAATAATCCTAATTCCAAGAGATATCGATCGTCGCAAAATCGGGCCTTAAATTTGTATTTTCTTTGTATCGAAGTATCGAAATGAAAAAGTAGAGGAGGGCATCAATAGCTTTTTTAATTTCTTGTGTTTTTTAAACAGTAATTATTATTTTTTCGTAAAATTAAAGAAATTAAAGGGGGGAAAGAAAGGGTTTTAAACCTCTTTCTCATTATATCTCTGTTATTTTCCCTTTTTATTTCTTTCCATCTCCTCTTTTTTCCTCTTTTTTCCTCTTCTCTTTTACCTATAACCGTAGAAAATGATGCCCCCAAAGACTTGATGCCCAGGGCGCCCCCCCCCTCTGGCTATGCCACAGGGAAAAAGTGCCGTTTTTTGCACTGATCAGTATATTCACATCAACGCATCTAGGCAAATACAGGTATTTTTCTTTCTCTCTCTCCTTCCATTTGATCGTGTGCATTAGAAAAGGATGGAGATTGGGACTAAAGTCACTTGATGGCCCTCTGCTATCCTTTTCTAACACAAGTGTTCAAATGACCAGAGAGAGAGAGAAGGAAAATTTCCTGTATTCACCCATGTATTATAGTAAGTGTAACCATGATAATAAAGCTGAATCATTCAAAATGCATTTTGATCATTTTTAGAACACAAAATTAGAGCTTTGAACTGGCAACAATTTTGGTTCGGTTCACCAATAAAAATATTATTCGCGAATAACATCAGTTTGGGTTCACGGGGACAGTTGGCTCTGTTCAATTGAAAAGGAAAACTTCAGTCAAGAAAGAATTTTCAACAAAAATACTTTCACATTTTTTCACTCATTCACATTTTAGCTGCTCTTCATCAATTTTTTGTGGGAGCAGTCCCATCATAAACTTTGTATTGCTTTTTCCTGCAGCTGTTTTTACAGATTGATGTCTGGATTTATAAAAATAGTATATTATTCACAATCTATGGCCGTAGTAGCTTGAACCTCTTTTGGGAAATTGTCGAACCGATTCAAATCCGGTGAGCCTGTTTGGTTTGCTTTGGTTTGGGGCTCAAGGCATTTTCCGCAAAACGGTTTGCGGTTCAGAGATTTGGCACTTCGGAGTAGTTTTGGGTTTGGTTTGGTTCAAAGCCCTGCACTGATTACAATTTTCATCCAATCAAGACCAAGCTAGCCAAATGAAAATGAGATCGATAACGATAAGTATTGATCGGAATCCAATCTTTTTGCAATAACATCACCCCTAGTTTTACAACGACTGACCACGGACTCCATTCTTATCATGATTTGGTTGTTTGCAATGGGGCTGTTGCAAACTTTTGCTGTGAGCAAATGAATAGTCCAATCTGATGTATAACCCAGCAAAAATCACGCTAAGAAAGTCTAAAATCCAGTAATAAACTCACATAACTGCTTTAACGGCAAGTTCGTAACGGCGGTTCAACGCAGGTATTATGGGGGATTCCTTCTAATTTATCACTTTCTCTACGAAAACACAGAGATATGTCTCAATGTAGGTAGGAATCTCTCATGATACCTGCATCTCTCTGCATTAAGCCCAATTCTGAGAGTGAATTTTTTGATTTTTTAGTGTACTCATCGTCATTTTTACAGGTTTTTTTGCCAGAATCAACTCTTCAATCCCCTAAAGCAATAGTTTGCAAGAGCCCCATTACCCGACAGCTTCTGCCACTCCTTGCATAGGGAGTCAAGGATCTTCTTTTAATCACAAATATTCATCCTTTATCTTTTTTTAGGGTCATGGAACAACAACATGGTGTATGACTTGGGCTTTGTATTTGCTTTCAAAAAATCCTGATATTCAAGTAAGAGTTTAGACTTGTTTGTTTCGTTTAAGTGATACCTGGGTCATTTATATGATCTCTTGTCAAAAGTGATGAGTTTGAAGATCTTTGCTTTTCAATTGTATTTTTTAAAACCATCGACTTACGTCTATTAGATAACTTTAAGAGGAAACATTTGTTAAGAAATTAAAACCTCTCAGTTGACTACTATCAAGAAGTTGCTTTTGGTTTCTCAAGATGCACTATTTAAGACCTACCAGTCCAAATTTTAAAGTTTGGCTATTACTTTTGATCATTTCTATTTTGGAATGCTGAACCATTTATCCAAAATATATGAAAGTCTGTGCCTGAAAAAAAACAGGTGTACGGGAAAATGCTGGAAAATACGCAAAATATGTTGGTGAGGACGTTTCGGCTCTAAACTCAGCTATTTTCAACTAAAAAATTTAAAAATAATATATCAATAACCAAACTGTGAAGATAACCATTACTCATTCCCACTGTAAACACAGGAATAACACAGTTTCAGTCCTGTGTTTACATTGTGTCTGAGACGTGGCTCTCTCCTCATTTTGAAAAGAAATTAAATACAGACAGTAAACTCTCAATTTACCGGATTTCAGGGGACCGGCCAAAAAATCCGGTAAATCGCGAAATCCGGTAAACCAAAAGCTTGCATTTTTCGCGGCGAAATTGCGGACCGAAAACTCTCATTTTTCGCGGAATTTTTCGGTAGTTTTTTCTCCCCCCCCCCCCCAATTTCACTGTTTTCGACGAACCTTAAGGTTATATTTACAAAAGCACAAAAAACGCGTGGGGGATTAGAACACGATAATTTGGCACTAACCGTTCCTTTGTTGAGTGTTTTTATTTCTCTAAGCTAAAAATCTCTTTGGAAAAAATCAGCTGACTTTTTCCAAAGAGGTTCAGCTGATCTCGCTGTCAGCCAGCGTTGCCAATGTTGGCAAGTTCTTGAAGTGCCAAAGCCATAAACTACATGCTTCACGCGTGAGCGTGTGGAGCCAATGCACTACGGGCGGCAACGCTGCGCTGCTGTCAATGCGGGAAGGCAGCGAAGCTTCCCTGCCGCTTGACGCGTTTCTCAAAACACCGCGACTGATGAGTTTGGAGAGTCACTCATGGTGATCCTTTGAGATCGCGGCATCGTGTCACGGGAAAAAACTGCTATATCTGAGCAAAGTCCGGTAAATTGAGAAGAAATTTCTTCTTAGGACTGAGAAAAAATCTGGTAAATCGCGAAATCCGCTAAATAGCGATCCGGTAAATCGAATGAAATTTAACATTGTTTTTATGGAACTTTGGCTGGAACCGGAAAAATTTTCCGGTAAATCGCAAAATCCGGTAAATCGAGAGTTTACTGTATTTTTTTTTTAAATTTTTGAGTTGAAAATAGCTGCGATTTGAGCCGGAATGTCCGCACCAACATTTCTTTGAGTATTTTTTAGCATTTTCCCGTTACACCTATTTCTCTTATTTCAAGTTGTTGCTGGTTTGTTTTTTATCATATTTTTCTGTACCTGAAGAGATCTGCTACAAAATTTGGGAACGTAATCTCGATCCACAGATTTTATGTCCAAAGCCGTAATGTCCAAACGGAAATGTCCAAAATTATACGTCCAGAGCTTGAATGTCCAAAATAAAATGTCCGAATCGTTAGTGTCCAAATAAACGGATGTCAAGTTAGATTAACAAAATGTCCAAACACGTTGCGTCGACTTTGTAATGTCCAAAATATCTATAATCTTTACCTGCATAAATTAAAACAACGAAGCTATGGATTTTCTTCCGCGGGTGGTACTTTCAGATTCAGCCTGTAACTAATGGCAGTGGCGGCTCGTGCGATTTGGCAACAGTGTTTTTATCCCATTTAAATACATGGAAAACAATCGAAACTCGAGGAGGCTGCCAGCCTCCGCTTGAATCGATTTTTTACCTAAGTTTAAGTGGGAAAAATGCATGGTTGCCAAATCTCACGGGCCGCTACTGACTAATGGCACAAAGATATTTCTCAACTGTACCCGCTTTCCTTATAATTTTGAATTGTAGGTTAGAAATAAACAAAAATATGAAAAAAATAAAATGTGCATGATAATACTGCTGCATTTGTCATGACAACTGGTTCATAAAGTATTAACAAATGTAAGATGGCTCCGCTTGGTGGAGCTGCATTAAATTAAGAATACCTACATGTCGATACGTAATGGATCAATTTAATGGAGAAAAAAATGAAGTGATGAAGCGAATACGAGTAAAGAAAACAATTTTTCTGGACCTTGAACATTACTTTGCGCACATTCATAGGTTTTGGACTTTTCTATTTGAGTTTGTCTATAATTGAGGAGCTAGGTGGAAAAAGGGCCCCAGTGGACTGAGGCCCTTTTTTCGCAGAACTGTTTTTTACATTCAACATTATATGCTAATGTACTACCAACCCAACCTTCATGAGCGGATCTTGAAAATTGAGGGAGATATTTTTTTTTTTTCTGATAGGAAGTTGGCTACACTTAATGTAATGTGAAAACTTTGAGGGCCGATTTCTCAAAACGCCATTTTGCCACTGAGGCCCTTTTTCCACGGACCTCCTCAATTGGACATTATACTCTTATGGACGCAAGCGCATTGGGCATCAAGATGATTTGGACAAAATATAATTTTGGACGAAAAAGTTTTGGACATTCATGTTTTGGACTTATCATCTGGGAACCGTAATCTCACTTGATTCCATATTGCTTCTTCTTGTTAGTTTATCATTTCTGCTATTTTTATCCTTCATTTTTCTCTCTGCAGGAAAAAGTGTATGAAGAAGTCATATCAATTCTGGGACATGAAGAAAAAGACATTGAAATGAATGACCTTCCAGAACTGAAATACACAGAAAGAGTCATCAAGGAAACTTTGCGGCATTTTCCATCGGTACCTTTCTTTGGAAGAACTGTTCATGAAAATGTCAAGTTACCCAGTAAGTTTTGTCCTCTCAATTTTTCTCAAAGTTTACCAACTATAGTCATGTAATTCAGCTTGTGACCTTCCTTAAATCTGACTATTCAGACTTTACTAGTTAGAGTTGGTGCTGTGTGCAATTTACCTAGATCCTAAATTTGATTTTTCTAATAATGAAACCTTCCAAAAAATTAAATTGTTCATTTCATTCTCTGAAAAATATGTATCTAACGCTAATTTTGGCCTTCAGACCCATGTTTAGGCTCAAATATCTCAAAGATAAGATCAAGAAATCAAAAAATGCAGCTCGGCACTGTAAACTGCATGCTTTTAACTTGGAAAAAAGCCCACAACCAGGTGAGGGTGAGGGTGAGGCCAATTTGGGCCCTTATTGATACTCCTTCTTTATTTTCAAAAATGTGCTAATGGGGAAATTACATTGAATTGGAGTTTGTTTGGAACCAGAGGTTCCTGAACAGCAATTGATCGATATATTACGGTATTAAAACTGTCTATTGGTCTAGAACTGTGAAGACTAGACTGTTACTATAGACTTGTTGTGAGAATCAAGAAAATTCAAAATTGACCAATCAGATGTTTAGAAAAAGCATTCAAGCCAATTAAATTGGATTTTAAGTTTCCTGCTCGTCACTGAGACATTCTTTAGTAACCATCGTTAAACTATCCATTTTTAACAACCACATTCGAGCAGCCTTTATAAAGTTATGGCCAACTGCAAACTTAACGGAAGTTACCATAGCAATGGGGGTGTTGCAAGCTTTTGCTACAGGCTTATTAACAGATGTTCATGGGGTAAAACCCTGCAAAAATAATGATTAATGCACTGAAAAATCACAAAATCCACTTCTAAACTCATAAAATGCTTTCAAATGCGAGACCGTGTTGGCGGCCGTTGCTGCGAATTACATTGGGTTTTCCTATCTTCAATCAGCTCCATCTACTTGAGGTGTTCTTGCAACACCATACAAGAAGAAGGAGAAGAAGATTGCTATAAGATTTGGGCTTTCTCATGTTACGGTCTTGCGTTAGAAAGCATTGTATGAGTTTGGGAGTGGATTTCGTGTTTTTTTAGTGCGCTAATTGTTATTTTTCAGGGTTTTACCCCTTATTCAACTATTAAGAAGCCTGTAGCGAAAGTTTGCAACAGCTCCAATATCAATTTTACAATGCTCGAGTAATAGCTTTGCTCATAGACAGTCTTAACTATCGGTTTCGCATAAAAGTGAAATAAATGATCGGCCTGCGGATCTTTTAATTTCTATGAATTCACTTAAGTGATTTTTCCTTTCTTGATTATTTAGGTGGTTACATCATTCCTGCCAACTCAGACGTCACTGTTCTAGCATATTGTCTTCACATGGATCCTGAAATTTATGAAAATCCCAAAGAATTTAACCCAGATAATTTCTTGCCTGAAGTTTGTGCAACAAGACATCCGTATGCCTATGTACCTTTCAGCGCTGGACCTCGAAACTGCATTGGTAGGGTGGTGCACTTATTGATATTCTAGTGTTTGCTCTCATCATTTAACCAATTTTCGATACTTAAGATGATTCTATGGCTAACTCCCGGAGATTTTAATCCTATGGATGGCGTCACTTGTCGCTGTCTCTGAAAATAGCCGTTTTCTGACGGTTTTTGGCTATTTTCTCTGAAAAGACAAATACCAGACAAAAAAGCAGATCGTCAGTACCTGCGTATTTTTTTGCTTGATTTTTTAGCCAAAAAGGGGCGAAATTGGTTCAGAAATAACGACATATTTATGGGAGGAAAAAATCAAATGTAATTCGGAGTTGTATCAGGACAGATTATAGGTAGAGACCTGAAAAAAGCGTGATTTTGAAAGGGCAATAATCGGCGGTAAATTGGTGTTTTCAAAGGCACAAAAGCGGTACTTTCATTTTTGTCAAAAACCTCTATTTTATGGTGACAAATTAAGTTATGGGGTTATGGGTTCCTGAATCTACCTTTTAAACAACTGAAACAGTTGTTTTTGTGCTTTTTAAGTGAAATAACCTGACTTAATAGTAGAGAAGTTACGACGGAAACCTGTGTTTGGTGGCTGACACGCGTGAAGTTGCGCTTCAGGAGTTTATGCCACCACTTTTAAAACGATTTTTTGTAAGTTTTGTAGCAAAAATTTGACCTGGCAGAGGAAAGACTCAGTGGCAAAACATTTTAAAACCGAGTCTTTCATGTTAAAACCAGATCAAATTTTTGCTGCAAAACTTACAAAAAATCGTTTTAAAATCGGTGGCATAAACTCCTGTAGTGAAACTGGGCAGCTCTATCATAAGCTGATACTTTATTTTTTGGCATGATTTAACAATTATTTGTGTTAAAAAGCACACATAAACACAACTTTCAACTTCACATATTTTCTTCACGTCCTTAAAAAAACACGCGGATCCACCTAAAATCGTTAAAGAAACACGAGTTTCTGAAAATCGGGGTAGCGAGCGCATCATCAGCTGATAAGTTTTCATTTCTCTTTGGCGAAACTACAGCGCAGCGCGCCGCGCCGCCGGGAGTGGCGGCGAAAAAACATCGCGGAAATGATGAAGTTCGGATGCCTGCCGCGATTATTCATGATTTCATAACTCGGTTTTAATGGTGACGAAATTCGCGATTTGAATCGCGAAATTCGCGCATTAGATCGCGAAATTCGCGTTTTGACCCGAAATTCGCGTTTTGAGCCAAAAACCCCGAAAATCGCGTTTTGAAATTTTTTAGAATAGGATTCAGCAGGTTGCCAGCATCATGTAGGTACGGGTCTCGCTGCGATTGGACGACTTTTAAAAAAATCGCGCGATTCGCGGCCGCGATTTTTTCAGGTCTCTAATTATAGGTTTTGGTTTCACCCATAATCTTTGCTGATACAACTCAAAATTACATTTGATTTTTTCCTTCCATAAATGCATCGTTATTTCTGAACCAATTTCGCCCCTTTTTGGCTCAAAAAATCAAGCAAAAAATTTTGCAGGTGCTGACGATCTGCTTTTTCGTCTCTTTTTTGTCTGTTCAGAGAAAATAGCCAAAAACCGTCAGAAAACAGCTATTTTTGGAGACAGTGACAATTAACGCCATCTATCGGTTTAAAATCTCCAGGAGTTTGCCATAGAATCACCTTAACTCTCTTTAAGTTTTGACCAATCATGCTAAACTCTTGGCAAACTATTCCAACACTAATTGAAACATTGCAAAGAACAAGATGAATTGGATTAAAAGAAAAACGAGACAGATTCAACTAAATCTAATATAATAAATTCATAATATGAGCCAAACTTGTATTTAAAATTTTAAAAAAATTAATTAATTTTTTTTGGCTTTGACTTTTATGTAAGTCATTTTAAAATTGTTAACACAAGATTGGCTTTTACTATGAATTTAGTTTTATTCGACTCGTTTTTCTATTAATTACAACATTAGATCGACAATAGCAAAAGATACAGCCTGAAAACTTTTGTTAGTATCCCAAGTAACTCATCTAACTTCCGTGGTTTTTTATTCCAAATCTTTTCCCAATGGTTTCAAAGTGTTAGAACTTTGAGCTTGTTTGGTATTTAAATGAAAAATAAGATTTAGTCCTTTCCAACACTTACAAAAGATAAATCAATACCCTCACTCAATCGTACACTTTTGTGATAAAAATGAGATGGCATTTTTTTCATCAACAATTGAATGTCTTAACCTTTTTACTGCGTTTGACCATTATACTTGTCCAACGCGATGGTGCACTGGTGCACTGCAGTGCATTCAACGAGTCTACTCGTTTGGTTTCCCTCACACTTTTGCCGCCTGTACAGCTGCTGCATCTGCGAGGGAACATAACGACAGTGACTCTATCTATGGAGAAGAGTATGAACTATGCAATGGAGGCACTGGCAACGCTATTCGCATCACGCAACTGGGGATTCAAAAGAACTCAGCAGTGAAAAGGTTAAGAGTTTCTATAAAAAAAAAAAAAAAACAACCTTTGAATTTCTGCTAAACAAAGAAACTTGATTGCAATAAATTATTTCTGTAAGTCGTGTCACCACGCCTTAATCAGGACAATGGCTCTGTTGCAAACTTTTGCACAGCTTTTTGGAGGGTTGGTTCCTGAGTAAAATCACGTAATAATCACTTTTCAAGCATCAAAAAGTCTTGAAATCCGCTCGGTCAAATGAGCAGGTCTCAATGGGGGAGTCCAGAGTCCTATCTGACTGCAGCTCCCTCTATGATGTATCATTTTACTTGGCATAGAAAGTTACGGTGAAATGGGCCGCCCTTATTGTGACTCGCTCATTCGACCGCCATCTGTGAATTTTGTTAAACGCATATATTGAGTTTATGAATCAATTTTATGATTTTCTGATGCTCTAAATGTTATTTTCAAGCGATTTTACACTGAAATATATCCTCTCTATAGCTGTTGTGAAAGATTGCAACCGACCGATGAAGTTTTGCTTGTAACTCCTATTAGCTGTGTCACTTCCCTAGGCATGTAATAAACGAAAGTCGCAATTTACTACATGTATCTGAATTTTATATTTGCAGGTCAAAAGTTTGCCATGCTTCAGATGAAGACCATGCTAGCGCAAATTATCAAACGGTTTAAAGTTCTACCAGCTCCAGATGCGCCTGAAATATGTCCAGTCACAGTTTTGATTTTTAAATCTGATACAGGAGTTCATGTTCGATTAGAAAAAAGAGCATAGGTAAGTAGGTCTGTAGCTGCAATTTCTAAACTCTTGATTTTTATATTCTAATTTTTCTATTGATTTATTTAGGGGGTCTCCAAAAACTGTCAAGTAAAGTTCAAGTTTTCATCTTGTTGATACATTAATATTTTTGGCTTTTATTCTCATAAAACTTTGAAAAAAATTATGTCTCATTCGAAAGTTTCAAACCTGAAAGAATATTGAATGTTTCTTGGTACAAAGAGTAAATCATTTCAAAAAAAGAAAAAAATGGGAACGGCAATTTGAACTGTACAAGTTTTTTCTCATACCCTGGAGCAGCTTTGCTTTCTCCACTGTTGAGAGCTGCGTTATTCTTTTCTGCCGCAACGTTTCCCAGACATTTTATCTTGAATACTGCTTGAAATTGCCTTAAAATAGTCAATTTAGAGGGTTATATTTGACTTTGCTGAGGGATGATCTAAGGGGCCCTCATTTTACAGAGGATTGTTCTCCCAGACCATTCAGAGACCTGTCATCATTTTTACCCCTGGAGCCTGTAATTTTTATGCGCGGTTGAGATCAAAACATTACTGCTCTTTGTTTGTAAGGAACGTGAAAGACTTAGCCATGAACTCACGTAATAGATCTACTCTCAAACTTCAAAAATGTACCTGTAAGTTTATTTTCCTGAATTTGATATTGTTGATAAATTATTTTAGAAAGCTCTCTATTTTTGTTTAAAATTTGTACTAATTTGTATATTTCCTTATTTATCGATTCGTTAGTCATAAATCACGAGTTTCTTCCTTAAGAAGAACTTGTTGAAAGAAGAACAATGTTTTCTTACTTTGAAAAAAAATAAATTCGTTTCTAATATACTATTTTTCAAATTTCTTTGGTCCTACTTACTAAAGACTGGACTTTAGCCCCTGGTGTGTACTAATTTTAAACGTCTAATTATCCATCATGTTTTTGCATCTGAAACAGTATTTCAAAGAATAACTATGTTAATGATCCAGTGGCTTAGCCGGAGGGGGGGGCATACTGCAGCTAGGTGAAAGGAAAAGAGGAAAAAAGAGGGAAAAAAGCAGGGGAATAATGAAAAAATTGTTGAAAATTGTTTGCTTTTTTTTTTTTTTTTTTTTTTTTTTTTTTTTAAAATTTTAAGAAAAATTACTGAAGTACTGCTGAAGGAACAAAATACATTTAAAAAGCCATTGATGCCCTCTTCTAGTTTTTTACTTCAATATTGTGGTAGAAAGTAAAGATGCCCCTAGGGCCCGATTTCACAACGACTGATTTTTCTTGAAATTAGGAATATTACTGGATCCGATTTCCTGTTTTCCGAAAATGATGCCCCTTCCCCTCCCCCCAAGCTTGAATACTTCATCCTTTTTATTCTTTAAAGCAAAACCTCTAGATCAAAGACCCCTAGACCACTAGTCTCATTCTTTTCTCAAATTCTCAAAAATTATGCCCCACCCGCAGCTTTGCCGGATTATTTTTTGGTATGACATATCATTGCAGAGGAAGAAGTTGGAATTTAAAGCTAAACATATAGAAGTGATGAAGGTGTCATTAAAGTTCTTATTTCCAAAATTATTCATTCACGTCTTTGTTTCTGTCCTTTTTTGTTGACCACGTATTTCAGTTCTCTTGTTTCTGTCATTTAGGCTGTACTTTCCTTCTAAATTGATTGATCATTTTGCCTGCTTATTTCCTTTTTAATCTACAATGATACCTTAAATATAAAATTGCAGCAGAGCTCTATTATTATTTTAAATTAATAATTAAGAGAAAATAGTAAATCAATTATGCAAACAATCGGAAAAAGAGAAATGAAAGGAGAAATAAGTTTTAAGCAGGTGGGAGGGGGAGGAGGATGGTGAAAATCAGAACGTCTATCAGTGCAATGCCTGGCTTGCGATTATAGGGGGAAGGGGGACATAAATTTCAAGGACCTCCAAGGCATTAAAATCTCTGGCGGATGGAGAGGGAAAATCTCTCTCTCTCTCTCCCTCTCTCCATACTTCTGAAGTACATATCTTTGTCTGTATCTCTCAATCTTATGGAGGTGGAAGCAGTGATGTAGGTAGGGTAAATCGTGGGTAAATGGTGTGATAAAATAAGATTCAAATTTGCTTAGTTCTTTTCTAAATTAAACTGAATGCCTTTTTCGGAGTTTCTGGTTCGGAAATCTGCAATGGGTGTCTTTGGAGTTTGGAAAAACAGTTATACAGAGTGTTCAAAAAGTCCGCCCCCCGCCCTATCTAACTTTTAAACGGCTGCAGATAAAAAACAAAACTTAGGGAATGTTTATACTTTAATGGAAGCTACCTTTTGACCTACCCAGAATTTTTCCGTAGTGCGACCACAATCAAATGATACATCAATTGAAAGAGCATAAAAAACTGAGCATTTTGGTGCAATTTGGAGATCGATATCGTTTTTTGTATTCGAGATATCAAATTTTAAAGTTCAATTTAAATCCATCCTAAAAATTCGACATTTCGAATACGAAAAACGATGTCAATCTTCGAATGGCGCCCAAATGCTTAGTTTTTTATGTTCTTTCAATTGATGTATCATTCGATTGTGGTCGCGCTACGGAAATTTTGAGATAGCCCCATTGAGGGATAAAATTTTAAAAAACTGTTTGGGGCTCTAAAATCAAATTTTCACTGTATTTATGTCAAAACTATTTTTTAATCTGCAAAGTACTCACTTTTTAGAGTACTTTGGACTCCCACCCATTTTTTTAAATTCCGACTTTTTGAATAGGAGTAATGATTTTTTGAAAATGAATCCAAATCGAACTTTGACTTTCGATGTATCAAAAACGAAAAATGATATTGACCTCTAGTTTGCGCCAAAAGTCTTAGAATTTAATGACCTTTTGAATGATGTATCACAAGACAGGGGTTGCCATTTGAAAATTTTGAGTTAGGGGGTGAAACCCCCGCTTTGGGGCGCCCCCTAAAAATTCTGGGTAGGTCAAAAGGTAGCTTCCATTAAGGTATAAACATTCTCCAAGTTTCGTTTTTTTATCTGCAGCCGTTCAAAAGTTAGATGGGGGGGGGGGGGGACTTTTTGAACACTCTGTATATACTAGTTATAGCATAAGCAAATTTTAGGGATCGAATATCATTCACTCAAAGAATTGATGATTGCTAACTGATGCCGCTGATCAATGAAAAATCTAGCCAATGAGAGTCGAGTATGATCTTCTGAATGATATTCTCGTGAAAATGAAAAATTTGATAATAATATTCCATAACATAACCTCTAAATCAGCTCTGAATAACATGGCCATTTTTAACAATAAAACTAGCGTTTTCAAAGCTAAAATTATGTTTGTCCCATAGAAAAATGACTTCTAAGCAGGGTCTGTACAATAAACTTTATTCGAAAAGTTGTTGTTTCCGAAATCATCGTGGCGAAAGGAGTCAAAAAGGATAGAAGATGAGATTTCTGACACCGGTTGCAACAATTCAATATCGAATCTACCTCCGGAGGTGAATTCGAAATTTCCAATTGTTAGAATTCAACGGTCTCCGGTGAGACCAACGAAAGAATCGAATATCATCAAAATAAAATGCAAATCCATCGAATATTATACGACTGTGAATGATATCCGATCGCTAAAATTTGCTTCATGTATAAATACCCGGGTATTTACCTACAAAAATAAATACCTGGGTATTCTACATCACTGGGTGGAAGGTGAAAGGAAGGGAGGAAGGGATGTAAAGGCAACATGGGCTGGAGTTGACTCCTTGAAATGAGAAACTGACTTTGCCAAATCTCCCTTTATATTCACTAGGTAAACCACGATTACCAAGTTTAAATATTTTAAAAATAACAGTCTGGCTACTCTGATGACCAATTTGTGCGAAATTGTGTGATTGAGTAGATAGTCGTACCATAAGAAATACCCTCAACAAAAAGTGAATGTACAACATTATTTACAAAAATGTAAAAGCGGGGCTGCTTCTAGAAAATTTTAATTTTGCGGGACATTCGGAGATTTTGACAAGGACATTTTGGCATGTGGACTTTCATGAGCTTCGATTTTTCTGGTCAAGCATAGTGGAGTGTAGTTAGTACTTGTATCGAACACCAGTTTTATTTTCTTCATTAATTTTTTTTTTTTTTTTTTTATTTATTTTTTTTTTTTAGAAATTTTTCCTCTAAACTTTCCTTTACAAATATGGAGGCTTAGGACTGGACAAGAATTATTTAAAAAAAAAAAAAAAAAAAACTAAGAAAAGTACAAAGAAGTTTTTCTTTGAAAGCAATCTTGGGCATGTTTAAAAAATTTGGTTAAGGGGTGTAGACTGTAGATGGCCCTTGTTAATGTTTTCAAATTTTGCGATCATAAATTTAGCAGGAGTATACTGCCCCCTCTAGTTTTCTAAAATAATGGTATAAGTTTTGCAGGTGCTCTTTTCGAGTAGGATTGAAAAAGAAATTGAGAATTGGAAGATGTCTTTGAAAATAACGACGATGCCTAAAATATTAGCTTTGTGTTTGTTTTGGTCGTTTTTTGTTCTTCTTTTTTTTTTTTTTTTTTTTTTTTTTTTTTTTCCATGTCGGGATTGTCTTCACAAGCGTTTCAAACGAACTGACAAAAGAGCTAAACAAAAAGAGTAAAAGCAAGGGGACCGGAAAAAAAGGTCTCCCATCCAAGTAGTAACTACGGCCGACGTTGCTTAGCGAAAAATTGAAGCGCCTAAATGTCTGTGCCGAGATCTGCGGTCAACTGTTATAGAATATAGAGTTAGTAGAA
This sequence comes from Trialeurodes vaporariorum, assembly GCA_011764245.1. Lineage (NCBI taxonomy): Eukaryota > Metazoa > Arthropoda > Insecta > Hemiptera > Aleyrodidae > Trialeurodes > Trialeurodes vaporariorum. The sequence goes on along the minus strand of VMOF01000002.1, from coordinate 36,767,323 downwards.
CGTCTCCGCGCGGCGCACTATGGTCCAGAAGTCCGGTTTAGGAAGACATTAGTTTGTATTAAAATCGCCCAATATCTTGAAAATGGCTCATCTGACACCAAAACTGGTTATTACAAAAAAGATAAAACGTAAACCGTTTTAACTTTTTTGTAATAACCATTTTTGATGTCAGATGAGCCGTTTTCAAGATATTGGGCGATTTTAATGCAAACTAATGTCTTCCTAAATCGGACTTCTGGACCATAGTGCGGCGCGGCGCACTATGTTCGATTTGGCCAAATTAGCTGGACATAAATCAAAAATTTGAATTTTAAAAAATCGAGATTTGGCAATACAGGTTGATACATTACAGCTTAGAGAGTGTGCCTTTAAAATGTTTCAATCCTAAGATCACTGATAAGCGAATGACAAGCATCTGTTATGCAACGCGCAAGCTCCGTCTTCTGAGGTAGGTTTAATCCGTGTGTTTACAACTGTAAACACGACATGATTGTGACACTGTGGTGATAAGCGGCTAATTCATTAAGATTCAATGAAGATGATCCCTCGTTTTAGAGGGTAAGTGACGTACTTTTTCATGGCTGTACTTTAAAAAAAGCGATTTTTTAGGTGTGATAAGTTTTTTTGAAAAAATGCTATAATTTTACTCAAAATTTGCAAGTTTTCATATATAAATGTGCTCATAAGTCTCGTGTCACGTTCAGTCACGTTCTAATTGTGCCTAGGCAGTGTTCCCTAACCTATCAGTCATCAATTTCTGCATATATCAGCTGCTAGTTTTTGCTAGCCTGCGAGTAATCAATTTTTTTCGATATCAAAATCGCTCTCCGAAATACCAATTTTGTGAGAAAAAAAGGCGAAGTCAGCGATTTAGCCAACATATTTTCGCTTCTTCTCAAACATTAAACACGTCGATCAATGATCGATCAAATATTAATTTTCCTCCTTATGTATCGATTAATTTACATAGCTTTAAATGAGGAAAATCCGTTGTTGCCAAATTGCTATACAAATTAAGCCTTTGTTTCCAGTGTCGAAGCGTGCAATTTGGCAACGTGGCATTTTGTCCATTTAAACCCACGTAGAAGAATACGAAGGTGTTCACCGAAAACCCAAGAGCTCGATCTTTTTTGTGGGTTTATATGGACGAACTGCATCGTTGCCAGATTGCATGCTACGCTGCTATTTATTTCGTATTTCAGATCAGGTTCACGGTAATGAAAATGCGACGTAGTCAGCGATTTAGCCATCATAATTTCGCTCCTTTTCTAACATAATTAACTCGTTGATCAATAATAATTTTCCTCCTTAAATATCGATTAATTTATAGAGATTTAAATGAGGAAAATCAATTGTTCATCATATTCAATTAGGATGGAACGTCAGACAGGTTTATAACTCCCCCTCCCCCCCCCACATCCAACCTTTTTGTACTGTACTCATCTTTCACGCGCTTCTGCAAACTAGAAAGACTACTTGGGATAAAAACTTAACTTTTTGAACCGCTGGAGACAGTAATAATCGTCTTTGAAGGTAAATTTTTTGAAAATAGTTACACTATTAGAGATATTTTAGAATCCGCCATTTTGGATGGAAAGATTTTGAAAAAATAACATCATTTTCAGAATCCTTGACCCAAGAAACATAGGAAAGCATAGTTTTGGGCATTTTTTCCGATAAATGGATTTATGTCTAGCTAATTTGGCCAAATCGAACATAGTGCGGCGCACCGCAACTTCTCTGGGACCAAATAGTGTTGCGTCCTCACGGTCCCGCACGCAGATGATCGGTGAGCACTTACGGGGGGTATAAACTACACGCTAATATACTTACGTGCGCACCATCCAACGTCTTTCGGAGGACCGTCAAGCCGTAACACTATTTGGTCTCTGGTAGTATAAGCATATATTTTCTACGTCGACGATTCGACGCACCACTATTTAAGATCGAAAAAAAAAGTGTCCGTAATTAAACGGGCCCCAAAGTCATCACGAATCAACGATTACGGCATTTTAAGCTTATTTTAAAAATTTTCAGTGACCTTTTTGGGTTTAAATTACTTTTTGTAAGTATTTTCTGAGGTTAAAATTCGCCTTCAAAGTTTACGAATGGTAAATTGGCGAGAAATTTGCTTTCTGATTTTTTGCCGTTTTTGATGACCTTAGAACCATAGTGCGACGCAACCTGAGTCACACGTCGCCCAAAACTTTCTCTATTTTGAGAGAACAAAGTGAAAGACAGGAAACCGCTCTTTGTTTATAAACTTGTAACGCGGGCTGCGTCGAATTGTCGACGCAGGACTTATGCCACAGGTACTTCCGCTCTTCGGTTCGCGAAAAATGGAAGGCCAGGCCATCGTAGATCGCGTCTATTCAAACCCATTCAGGGGCCCACATTTCCGAAAAGAACAAACGGAAATCATGACTGGGATGTCGTCGTTCCATTAGGGTTCCGAGCCCAACAAATGTTTGGCATGGACGCCGACGCGACGGTCTTAAGCCGGGTCCACACCTGAGCATTTCGCCGCACCGCACGGCGTACCGTACAGCATTCGCCCGAAAGCGCACCAATGTGGACGTCGCGCCACACCGAATGAGCCATGCGTTGTGCGGTGTGAACTGTTCGGCCGTGCTCGCTCATGGAGGCGGTTTTTGTGACCCGAGTCAAAGGAAATTCCGTGGGGCGCGAACGCAGGTGTGGACGCATTCAGGAGCGCGTGGACTGTTTATATACGGACGAATATTTCTTGAGCACGGGCGAACAGACCGAAGCGGTGCTCGTGCACCATTCGGTGCGACCTGTTCGTCGAATTAAAGAACAATATCCGCAAAGCCCACACCGCATGAGCATGCGAGCGAATGCTCATGCGCCGTGCGGTGCGCCGAAATGCTCAGGTGTGGACCCGGCTTTAGATTTCTACTCCAAGTTGCGAATCCATTCTCGCTCATTGGCAGATACAAGGGAGGGTGGGGTGGCCCGTTCGGCCCTCTAAGTGTAAAGCCGGGTCCACACCTGAGCATTTCGGCGCACCATACAGCGCATGAGCATTCGCCCGCATTCTCATGCGGTGTGGGCTTTGCGGAGATTTGTTTTATTTCGACGAACAAGTATGGCTCATACGGTGCGGCGCGACGTCCACACTGGCGCGCATTCGGGCGAGTGCTGTACGGTACGCCGTGTGGTGCGGCACAATGCTCAGGTGTGGACCCGGCTTAAAAAGAGGGGAGAGGAACGGGGAAAGCGAGAGCGATAAAAAGAAAAGGGGGTCACCAGGGGGCAAAACCCCAGGTTCGCCCCCCCCCCTTGCAAGGGCTAAATCCCCCACTTGACTCATCACACGGGCAAAAAGGTGATGTCGCCGAAACCCACCTTGTGACCCCTCTATCAATTTAGTTTGGCGAATGGAGTCGATCGCCCTCAAGGGTTTTCATATCTTTTGCAATTGTGAATCTTTCACTCATTGCAACTCATGACTCATCAATCATCATGCGGGCAAGAAGGAGATGTCGCCAAAACCCCTCTTGTGACCCCTCTATCGATTCAGCTTGGCAATTGGAGTTGATAGCACTCAAGGGTTTCAATATCTTTTGCAACTGTGACTCCCCCTGTGCCCCCTCCCCCTCTTTGGGTGCGCCATTGTTGCTGGCGACATAGTGCGACAGCTGAGCTAAACTAATAGCAGGTAATGTGATTCTACTAAGCATCAGCATACAGTGGCGGATCCAAAAAAAATTTCTCGTGGAGAGGACTAAAGGGGTTGGGGGGGGGGGTCACGTATATGAAATTTGACATTTGCCGCGTCGCGGGAAGCCGTTTTATTGGGCTTTTCACTTCGGAAGAAAAGCAAAGTTGTGGGCCTCGGGGCCAAGTGACCCCCCCCCCCTCCCCGATCCGCCAACTTGCGATTTGACATCGTAGAATTTCGATCATTTAAATTCACGAAATAGTCAAACGATTGGATGAATGATCGGTTAACATACATCCGCGAATATGACATTTTCACTTGGGTGAAATGGGGAAGATGCAACGTTGCCTGTTTGCCTGCTAGATACCTTCGGATTCCAGGCATTCCACTTCGATTAATCGACTAATTCAAATTCAATTTATTTATGGTTCGTTCCTGCATGATTTTTGAAAGGTCCACAGAACCTTTAGGTATGCTTCAAGGAAATGTTAGAAAGTGGTAGAGTATCTATGTATTCCGAGCCGTAGACATGGCGTAGGGTGGATTACCTAAATGGGGCTCTTGCAATTGTTTGCCTCAGGGGATTGAAGAGTTGATTCTTGCATAAAAACCTGTAAAAATAACGATGAATACACTAAAAAAGCAGAAAATTTACTCTCAGAATCGGGCTTAATGGCGGAGAGACGCAGGTATCATGGGAGATTCGTATCTAAATTGAGACTCATCTCTGTGGTTCCGTAGAGAAAGTGACACTATAGACAGGAATCTCCCATGATACCTGCGTCTCTCCGCCATTAAAAACTTGTTGTTATAGCAGTTATTTGAATTAATACTAAATTTTTTACTTTCTCAGAGTGATTTTCGTGATTTTCGCTGGTTTTTACATCATATTTGACTATTCATTTGCTCATAGAAAAAGTTTGCCAGAGCCCCATTGCCGTCTGTGTCTACCGACGCTTATGATAATCACTATTCACGGTTCCCTCTTTCGACACGATGACCGAAATTGTTTCCATTAACTCTTTATGGACCAAGCCCGAGTATACTCGTTTTTTTTCTCTCGTCCACTTCACATTGTTTCAGTCTTCATTCTGAATAAACACGACTATCGATGAAAACATGTACAAGATAAGATGTCTTCGGGCGCCTTCAATTCATCGTATAGGCAATTTCAACTCCCCCGAGTACGAACAGTTAACTACCTTCCATTTATAAACGGAAGAGTGGCGTTCTTTTGAAATAACCTGGCACCTCTAGGGCTTATATTTACACTCCTGGTATTTTACAATGTGAGTAAAAGACTATAATTTGCAGAATTTTTCCGGGAAAAACATCCGGAAGTTTTGCCTTACCTGGGTTTTTTTTCGAAATAATCAACAAAAATCCATCAACTCTGTCTGAAGTGGAGCTCATGGCGCTTGTAATTTTTCTTTAACGCGAAGAAGGGTCATTCAGCTAAAGACACACTGGATTATTCAAAAGATCAAAAGTAACGATCACCCTCCCTTAAATGTTCCCCTACTTGAGGTAATAAGATGCGGTTTCCACCATTTTTTAATTAGTTCCGAGGCGCTATCTGAGGGAAGGAGGGGGGTTGCTTAGATGAGTGGGGTGTCATGTGTCTTGCAAATGGCAACCCCTATCTTATGATACATCGTCAGAAAGAATGTTGCGCAAAGAACCTAGCAGTTTGACCCAAGCAGTCAAACCGCAGGTAGAAATAATCTTTCGCTTAATAATTACAAAACGTATCGATGGTCTAAGTTAGATTTCTATCTACTCAGTTTCAAAAACTCGTCTCCTCATCTTTTTTAAAAGGTCAAAAGTCAAACAACTATGATTGGTAAATGCTTTAACAAGTATCGAAAATAATAAAATGATTCCCCCAAAGTTTGTAGAAATTTATTATTAGACCCCCCCCCCCTAAAAATGTGATAAAGTTTCCCAAAAAAAAAAAAAAAAAAAAAAAAAAAAATGATTAATACTATGGAAAAAGGGCGACGATAAAACTTTCAAAAAATGGACCAAGTATCTCTTCGTACATCCTCAACTCTCAGAAGCGTCAACAATATTCTTTAAATGTCAGTAAGACGTCCATCAATTAATCCTAAAGTTGATCAATTGTAAACGCTCATTTGTTTGAAGCTTCCGAGAGCTTGTAAGGGTTTGAGTAGGTGTGACTAAACGAAGGATTTCTAATCCAGTCTTTGAAAATTTTGCCGTGATTTCCGTGATAATCAACCATAAATTTTTCTTTGAGAAATTTCAATAGCTTTTGGGGGCCTGACAATCAACTTTAAATTATATTTTTCTGTGAAAGTTTTATATTTCCCCCTGTATATTTTGCTCACAATCAGTTAAACATTTCCCATCCAAAGCTTCTTATTTTGACCTTCAAAGAGTAGCTGTGAATTTTTGAAGATGAATCTAAATGGAACTTCGGCAAATTTGGCAACGTTGTCTTCGTTCCATTTAACTCCATGTAAAAGGTCGAATGCAAAGGTGTTCACCGAACACCCAATAGTTTGATCTTTTTCATGGGTTTAAATGAATTAACTGCAACGTTGCCAAATGCACGCTACGTCACTGCCTTAAACGTGAAATCTAAACAAGGGAGTAAAAATTAAGAGGGACTCAGGGACTGCACTCAGCAAACGTGTGCGTAGAAGGTGGTAGTGTGCAAGGCCGTCCCGCAGGTAGCCGTAGCAGTGCGACTGCATAAATACCTGGGCGCTTCCTGACGCGAGATACGCTGCAAAAGAGGAAAGAGTGATAAAATGGAAAATTGAGAAAAAGTAGATGAAATGTGGAATTTGAAAGCAGATATTCACTCGTTTTAAAAGTAGCATAATCCTAGCTCAGCCCCCCCCCTCAAGTCCACTTGATCCTCGTGACTGTATCGTATTTTCCAAAGGTGGCATAATTATACCATATTTTTTACCCACTTTGTTTTTTTTTTTTTTTTGTTTTTTTTTTTTTTTTGGTTTTTTGTTTTTTTTATTTTAGTTTTTAATTTTTACTTCTGTCCAACGCAGTAAATTAGGCCTTAAATTAAATTTTTTATCATAAAAAGAGAGGTAGTCGAGATTTTTTGGAGTGCGTTGTTTGGCGTAAAAAAACTCTAAAACAAGTGGCGTATAGCGTGCAATTTGGCAACGTTGTATTGTATCCATTTAAACTCCTGTAAAATGTCGAATGTGAAGGTGTTCACCGAGCACCTATTAGTTCGATCTTTTCCTTGGGTTTAAATGGACAAATTGCACGCTACTCCATCACTGTCTAAAACTGCGTCTCAGAAATATTTACATTCCAAAACTTGTTGGAGGAGGACCTTTAGACACCTCCCATTACTGTTTAGATTCCTTCAGACCTTACCATTGGAAATCCTGTATCATACTGATCTTAGGGTTGCCAGTAGCCCTCTCGCGCCGGACGCCAAAAATTCCTTGGGACGGCCCTGCGCGGTGCCATGGCCGAAACATCAACGTTTTCGCTGAGAAAATTTTTGCTCCACTGACCTATTTCAAGCTCCGAGGTTTGAATAAACGGATGCTGTAATTTGGTGAATCAATACTCTCTCGCTACCCCCGAGTTCGGTTTCATCCGGGGCTGGCTCCCGCTTCATCCAATCGACGCGAATGCGCCTGGCGGAGGTTTCATTAACTAACGCACGTCCTTGCCCTCTCTCAGTCGAGTTGAGCTTTGAAAATCGAGCACCGAGGAGGGAAAATATTGCGTGGAAATTATTATCATCAACGACAAATTACGAATACGCTCTCTACTACCATGTGGTATTAGTTCCTGTCCTATAGCCCATCCTTCCGCTATTTCTTAGAATATGAATAATAAATTATCAACGTTCCGCTATGATCTATCGAGCAAGTCTCATTTTTTCACCGATACGAGATTAGTGAGAGTAGTTTTCAGTATGTTTACATTTTTCCCCGATTGTGAGTTCGTGTAAAAATGTGTTAAATTTAGGGAGTTGGCTTACTTTTCTCATGTGATAAAGAGATCGATCCCAAGGTATGTGCTAATTAACTCATAGTTTTTGAGCCGCAGTCAATTTGCAACATTTTAATTTCATTCTGTAGCTTTTGGAAGTTTGCGCACGGGCAACACAATTGTTTTGTTTTGTTTTGTTTTTTCTTATCAGTTGCCGTTTGTTTTAATTTTATCACCATTGGGTAGTTACCTAAAATAAGTCTGCAGATATTAGATTGATTTGTCTTAACATTATACCAACCAGGCAATCAAATCTGATTCGTCGTTCTTTTTCATACTACGTTTTTGTTTTTACGATAGTAAAGACGAACCGTATCATACCTATCAATAGAAATATCATCCCTCCACCCCTACCCCCACCCCGGAAATTAGAAGTCCCTTTAAGACACAAAATTTTGCGTACTTCTAACTTTTTGAAGGAAAACACAAAAACATGTTATGCCATTTAGACATTAAAATGAACGGATGAAAGAAAGATCTTGCTTTTTCAGCTGAAGCACTCCTAAATAAATAGTTGCAGACTCTGGAGTTCCTCGTTTATCACTATTTTGCTCAATTTTCAAAGTTCTATTGAAGAAACTTCCAGCCTGCGGTGAGGAAATGTTAGTCTTTTTTAAATGTCAATCATTTATTTATCTATTTATTTATTTATTTATTTATTTATTTATTTATTTATTTATTTATTTATTTATTTATTTATTTATTTATTTATTTATTTATTTATTTATTTATTTATTTATTTATTTATCTATTTATCTATTTATCTAATTTCAACTGCCATCAGTTCAAAAATGGCATCTAAAATAGAATGTTGAAGACAGTTTTCGGGGATTTTTGGGACTAGATTGCATCTAACAGTTTTGTTGGTTTAATTTTTTTTTTTCAAAATTTTTAATCATTGTATATCGAGCGAATTTACTATTTTTTTTTTAAATATTTCTATTCTTTTCGTCTGCTGATTTATTTCCTTTCTGTTTTTATTCATTCACCATTTATCAGATGAAAACCAAAACCCCCCCTTCCCATTCTCTGACTAAGGCATCGAGCTGTTTAGACCCTTACTTTCGTTTGATTCTTTTATCGAAATGCATTGCGTGTGTTCAGGGGCGTAATCAACCACCCCTCACCCTCCGGGCTAAAAAAAAAAAAACCGCTATATTATGTATGTATAAGAAAAATGATCACCAGCAGAGGCATCGTAGCTAACAAAGAGTGAAAATATTGGGTTTGCTACTATCTCAACTGGCTTTTTTCCCTCCTAATTTTCTTCTCGGGTATGCTCCTAGAAAGTTTTTCGGGAGAATTGTCATCGATAAACAGTAAAACTGATTCTTAATTTCGTTTGACTGAATTTTCAATTGATTCAAAGCAGCAATTATTCTACTAACCGTGACCTAATGAGCATTGAGCTGAAAATTATTTATTTATGCTTTTTGGCCTATACTCATCGATTTAATGTGCCCAACTCACTGATCATGAGTGATCAGCCCCAGAATGCGGTCGCATTTTACTGTAGGACAGGCATGCAAACCACGATCAGATGTATCGACCAGTCTTTCTTTCCGTCTTTCGAGGTCAGCGAAGAAATTGGAGAAATAAATGACTATGTTCGTTTTCTTCCTGAGGATACCTCTTACAACAAAATTCCGGGGTTTATCAATGATAAATTGTGAACTGACCCTTTTTCAACTTCCATGCAATCAGTTCAATGGGGATCTTGCAAACTTTTGCTGTAGGGGATTGAAGAGTTGATTCTTGCATAAAAACCTGTAAAAATGACGATGAGCACACTAAAAAATTACGAAATTCACTCTCAGAATCGGGCTGAATGGAGGAGAGACGCAGGTATCATGGAAGATTCCCATCTGAATTGAGACATATCTCTGTTTCCGTAGAGAAAGTGACATAATAGACAGGAATCTCCCATGATACTTCCCAGATATGAAGAAATATTTAAAAAATATTTTTAAAACATTTTCATAAAAACATTTTCAAAAAATGTTAACGAAAATATTTTGACAACTAATTGGCATGAACAAATCATGTTTTTTAAAATGTTTTTAAAATATTTACATAAATAAACAACTTTTCAGCAAGATTTTCAAAATGTTTTTAAAATATTTCTTTCATATCTGGGCTGTGTCGAACCGCCATTACCATCCTGCCGTTATAGCAGTTGTGTGAGTTTATTACTGAATTTTAGACTTTCTTAGTGTGATTTTCGTGATTTCTGCTGGTATTTACGTAAGATTGGACTATTTATTTGCTTATAGCAAAAGTTTGCAAGAGCCCCATTGATTAACTAGGGAGTTTTTTTTTTTTTTTTTTTTTTTTTCAACCTCTTTTCATCGAGTTAATTCCAGAAAAATTTGGTGCGAGCTCGAGGTAGCGTATATCGTAACGTGAAAATGCACTGATTGGTCTGCAGGAGTGAGGGAAATGCGATTGCGCATCTGATATGGCACTTTCGCGGCCCTTTAGGAAGATCGGAAGCGTAAAAGCGCGTTCGACTTTCCACTGTTGAGCCAGAGCATCACGAGCGCATTTTCTATTTCACGCGACCTCGCTCACTACACGTCACACGTCACGTGTCGTATCGCACGTTCACGTCAGAGAATTTTTACGCGCGATTCATAAATCGAAATCGGATTTGCGCGCTTAAAAAGATAGCGTGCATTCAAAACTTCATAACCATAAGCACATTTTGTTTGATGACTCGATTATCCATTATTTGGTAACCAGGTCATGAACTCAACTGTATGCTTGACATATTTATTCAAGCTTTGTCAGGCGGATTCGCAGGTCAAATGGTGTTAATTGACGGTTGTTTTTACTTCAATTTAACAGTTTATGACTGTAAAATGAACGAATTAAAATTCGTCCGGTTACGTTTAATGTAACCTGGTTACGATGCTCGTAAGCGAACTTATGAAAAAGGTTCGAGGGCCGTAACCTTTTGGTAATATAAATCAGTGGCTTATGTAGGGTGCGGTGTAGCAACGTTGCATTTTGTCTGTTTAACCCTTTGTAATAAGTCGAAATCGAGAATGCTCACCGATCACCCAAGAGCTCGATATTTTTAATGGGTTTAAAGGGAGAGAAAGTAGAACATTGCCAAATTACACGCTACGCCACTGAGTCCACAAGTCGTGACCTGGGTTCGGTTGGTAAAATTTCTATTCGCAAATGAACTATCATATTCGTCACTAATTGACCAGAAAAACTCCCGCAACAAAGATTATATAAATATATCAAGCAGAAATTCAGACCGTGATTTAGTTGTACCAAGTTGATTGAAACCCGGGTTTCAAGCAAAACTTGCTTCGTGAATCCACAACTACGAAAAATTCATCATAATCAATACTTTGGAAACAGATCGCAAAGTCATGAGAAGACCCCCGTGAAAAGAGTTACCAAACTTAAAGTGCATGGGCAAATCGAACTTATTTCGTAATGTTGGCTCACAATCAGTCCCAGACCCAAGTTTTAATCATAGATCTAAAGATCAAGGTATGCGTGTAAAATGTCAAACATGGGCGCCCGCAGAAAAATTTCCGGAGGGGGCAAAATTGCTGAATCCCAATGGAAGGCCTTGGGGGACCCCCTTCCCCACACTCCCTAAAGGGTACAAAAATCAATCTGTCTTGCAAATGATACCATTTTAAGCTATTGTAGTTGTACCAAAAAATAATAATAAAAATTATCATAATAATTTTGCCAGCATGTCAGATATTATGCATAAACGGGACAACGGATGATAATAATGACTGTCAGAAAAATGCATACTTCAACAATTCCTTGCAAAGAATGGCAAGGTAAATTAATAGAAAGTTTGTCGACTGTTACTCCTTTGATTAATATTTTATCTTCTTTTGTTCCTTTAATTTTTTTATCGTGAAATTTTGACTGTCCTGAATTCCGCCCCCCCCCCACCCCCGCTGCGGGCGCCCATGATGTCAAAACTTACTCATCAAACAACACGCGTAATAAATGAAACAAATCAAGCTTACAGCAAATTAATTATGGAGTTATGAAGCGCCTTCAATTTGCAGGGTATGCAATATCAACACCACCACGTAGGAATAGTTAACTATCTGCTCCCTTACGGTCGCGTCGCGTCGCGCAGTGCTATTTTTGTTGCACAGCTTGTTTTCGTCCACAAACTACGTGTAGGTATTTTAATTAATTTAGAACGGAGATTTTTGGTTTTGCTGCTACAGCATATAACTATCTTGAAAATTAAAATCCCGGCAATAAAAAAGAATTAAAACTGTTGGAAGAACCAAGACGAGTTTGCGAATTCGAAGATATAGGTATATATAGCTTTCTAAACGTCATTGCTTTTTGAAAATATTTGGCTGAAACTATTTTAGTGAAAATAATGTTCGTTAGTATAGTTAAATGTAAAGCTTGGAGTCTAGATCAATACGACCAAAAAACGCCCGACGAGATCCTTTAAAAAATGGCTTTTTTTAGGGTCAATTTTTGAAGCCAATTAATCTTTCGTTGTTGTAATCGAATCGAACGAAGCCAATTTATAATCAGTGGCGTAATGCCCAATCGTAAACTAAGTATAAGTACGCAAAAAAAAGTCCACAAGTTATAAATTTTACCTCAAGTTATAAAGAAAGCATGAAATACGAACGTATGGTTATTGTAACCAATTTTGTCGGATGTACAGGACCAGATTCGTGCAGCTTTTGTCTAAGGGCAGCTTTGTAAAAACCTATGTTCATTCCTGCTTTTGATGTTTTCCCTCATTTCTAATTTTAGCCGGCTCCTTCGAGACATTAAAAACCCTGAGGTTTTTATATTCATGGACAATTTTTACTATTGGACATTCTTCTTTATGGACATTTATTTACTATGGACCAATGCCACCAATGGGGCTCTTGTGAACTTTTGCTACACGGGATTGAAGAGTTGATTCTTGCATAAAAACCTGTAAAAATGACGATGAGTACACTAAAAAGTCACGAAATTCATGTCAGAATCGAGCTTAATGGCGGTTCGACGCAGGTATTATGGGAGATTCCTATCTATAAATTGAGACATACCTCTGTGTTTCCAAAGAGAAAGTGGCATATTAGATAGGAATCTCCCATGATACCTGCGTCGAACCGCCATGCGCCATTACGATCTTGCTATTTATGTAGTTATGTATAGGTTTATTACTGAATTTTAAACTTTCTCGGTGTGATTTTCGTGATTTTTGCTGGTTTTTACATTAGAATGGACTATTCATTTGCTCACAGCAAAAGTTTGCAAGAGCCCCATTGTGCATTGGCCATTTTTGAGCGGAGATTGTTTTAATGGGCATTTCTTGTTGGACATTTGTGTACATTTAACATTTAAAATATAGGACATTTCCACTGAGCACCGGAGTTTTTGCGAAAATACAGGAAAAGTAAGGAAAATGTATAATGGTCACGAACTGATCCCTTGATTCGATATGGAAGGAGACGGCGATGTCACTGCGCTCTTGGCTATGTCATGCCGATGTGATAGGCAGAGGCTGATAGTTGGTAGGTGGGTAGGTAGATAGATATACACTGTACACTACAGTCGCTCGTTACATTCTAATTTGTCTAATGTGAGATGAAATGTGCGCAGGGACGGACGGAGACAAAGCTAAATGTGCTGTTCCTGGTCGCGGGTTTGTTGCTCGCTTCATATTTTATACAACCTAGTTTACATCGCAGTCGGAGCCATCCAGATAATATTAGGCATTCTTCTACTTATCTCGCTGCCAGCCTTCAAGCTTAGCTCTAATTTATGGACGGGCACCATCGTAAGTTTTTCTTTTCATACTTTTTTCCCACTTCCTTTTACAGACAGCGAGCGAGACTTGTTCATTTTCCTGCGCATTCAACAAAATGGGTCAGTGCACAAGGTCGACATTTTGATACGCGCCAATGGGACAGTTGCATTTTCAGCAAATTTCATAATTGATGGTTATTGATTCTTTTGTATATTGTATAGTGCAGAGTAAATTACTCTGAGAAAGAAAATTAGGTAATTTAACAGTCTATGGTTGAAAATGGTGAGTACAACCTCATTTGTTTATGTAACTAACCGTTCTGTCGATTTTATAATCCGATTTGTCAAATCAACAATCCAAAAAGGTAAATCAACAAGCCAAAAAGATTAATCAACAATCCAAAGAGGTAAATAAACAATCCAGATTGTTCCTTTAACAAATCGGATTGTTCACTTATCTTTTTGGATTGTTAATTTAACCAATTGGATCGTAAAATTAACAAAATGTTTAGTTAAATCAACAAATATGAGCTTGTACTCACCGTGTTTATAACAATAGACTGTTGAATCACCTAACTTTTTTTCTCAGTGTACCTATGCTATTGCTATTGAGGAGATCTTTATAGAAAAGCTTCATATAAAACAAAGGGTATGCCTGTCCTTAAAAATCCATATTTCATAAACCATAATGAAATAAACAAAGCGCTTTTCACTTTTTCTACCTGACAATCTGAGCTTTTGTCCATCAGTCGCATAAAAAAGCACCTTGTTAAACTCTTCAGAAACACGCCCAATAAAGCTTTGAGTTGTGACTTTTAAAACTCGCATACCTACCATTTATTTTATAACAGTTTTTCTAAAGAACTCCTCAATAATTCCATCGCAAGACGTCCAGTATAAAAAGTATTAATTGAGATGTATAGCCTGTTGAAAATGCTGTTTTGTGACATCATTCCTTGTTAATTTTGTTTTAATCCTATATCGCTTTGCAACCATGCTTTCAATTCAATCATGTTCCGCGCACTTTAATTTTGTCTTGATATTTTGGCGACAATGCTCCGCGCAAAGGATGTAATTTGACTCAAAATGACAAGGATTGACTTAATAAAACAGCACACTTTCAAACGGCTATTTACTTAAATATGAAAACTGAAAGATTTTTGATTTTTGAGAAAAGTCTTTGAAGGGGGAAAAAGCTTCCAAATGGAGGGCTTTCCGAAAAATAAAAAATAAATTAATAAATTAAAAAATAATTGACGGTTTTACACCGATTCGGACCGTACTTTTGTTGAGGTGGTTTCAGAGGTGTAGACGCACCAAGACCTATAATTTTTGGATTTTTTTAACATTATTAATCATATGAAATATGAAAATTAATTTGAGTGTGTTGGCCTTTCATTGACGAACGCTTTAAAATCAAAATTTTTAAGTCGGAGGCAAAATTTATTTTGATTCAAATAAATGAAAATTGCAAATCAGTGACGTATCGTGCAATTTGACAACGTTGCAGTTCTTCCATTTAAACTCATGAAAAATATCGAAGTATTGGGTGTTCGGTGAACACCCTCGCATTCGACCTTTTACATGGGTTTAAATGGACAGGTGCGCAACGTTGCCAAATTGCACGCTACGCAAATGTTGTAAATTCGCCAATGATTTTGGTCTAGGTGCGCCCACACTTCTGAAACGACCTCTAAAGTAGGTAATGGTGTGAGAACATCTCAAAAAACAATCCTTAAAGTGCTCTCCTACATCAAGTGGATTTCTCGGAATGGAAACTTCAATGTTTTTTTTTTCTTTTTTTTTTTTTTTCTAAAATAGCCACTCTAGACCTATGAACCTATTGCATTTGTCTTATCAAAAACCACAGTTTCCACCAGCACATGGATTTTCTCATAGCTATGACGCACAGTGTTTCCTCGGCGGAAAAAACCCCTTTTTACCGACCTCTTCAAAACTACCCAAAACTTCACAAAATCCATTCCTGAGGGTTCAAACTAATAGACTTGCACGATTTTTTTACAATTTTTGCATTTCTTTTGATAGAAAAGCTAGGTTGTTTCGGCGAAAGTCAGAATTTCTGTTTTTTCGCTAAAAACTGGAGTAATATCGAAAGCTCTGTAAAGAAGCTCTTTTAGGCTTTTTCATTGAAAATTTTCGCTCAATGGGTGCGTTATAGTCTACAATTTGACATTCTACCCTTCACATGGGTTAAATTTTATTTTTTCATATCCAAAGGAATGAATTTAAATAGAATAAGCTTAAAAAATGAAGTTTTCACCCGAATATGGACCTACAACTGAAGCGTCAACGAGCGTCACGGGTCTGTTGACATTTTTCACAAGCTGAATATATGTACTAACAACCCTGAAAATTTGGTAACCCAAGATTACCCAACGCGGAAGTTACAGCGAGTTGAATATTATGAAAATAGAATGTTGTGCGGTAGGTAATACACTGCCCCGCAAAAAAACCGGCGCAACAGGCCCGCTGGATCATTCCGCTCGAAAATACGAAAAAATTATAAAATTTAAAATCATCATAACTTTTGAACTAAAAGAGCTAAAAATATTTCAAGGCCAAGGTCGGATTCCTCATACTTTCTAATTTTTTTTTACATAAGCTCAAATTTTCTTTCGGTCATTTTCCCACCCGTATGAAGAGTTTTTCCAAACCCTCGCGAAAACTGTTTTTTTGGAGCACATCTCTAAAAAGCTACTCAAACTTCTCACATCTCTTTGGGCAAAAGTAGCATAGATAGACAAAATCTGAGACATGCATCAGATTTCTCAGAGTCAGGGCTATCGACCTGGTTACCTCAATTTTGTCTACAATTTTTTTTTACGGTCGGAAAATGCACTTTTTCGAGACCATGTAAAGACCGCTTCTGAATACACAGTTTACACATCCGCTCAAACATGCGAAAATATGATAAAAGTTTAAATCGTCATAACTTTTGAACTATTTCAAAGCCAGGGTCGGATTCCTCGTACTCTCTAGTTTTTCATGCATAAGCTCAAATTTTTATTTGGTCATTTTTCTGCCCGTATGAAGAGTTTTTCTAAACGCTCGCGAAAACTGTTTTTTTGGAGCATATTTCTAATAATGTTCAGAAGCGGTCTTTACATGGTCTCGGAAAAGTGCATTTTCTGACTTTGAACAATTTTTTTAGAAAAAATTGAGGTAACCAAGTCGATAGTCTTGACTCCAAGGAATCTATACTCTGTTCCAGATAACATTGCACCTGAGTCAGACGAATTAAAACCGTAAATGGCAACAGCGCGTTCTGAGCCATGGCGTTCTCGAACGCTGAGCAGGGTAGTCTTTTTGTCCAAGGCTCTATTGTCCGGCTCGGGGCCTGAACCTTTTACACAGCTAGTGAACGACTCCCGGCAGAAAATTAATTTTTTTGTGCTTACGATTTTTGAATGTTTGACTTGAAATTCGTATTCTGCTGAACGTGTCGAGAAAATTGATACCAAATTATCGGGGGAAAAATTCACGTTTTGTAAATATGATGCGCGATTCCTCTGATTTAATGTCCGCTTCATATGTATTAAGCATGTATTTTTCTCCCAACAGTTTGGTATCAATTTTCTCGACACGTTCAGCAGAATACGAATTTTAAATCAAAAATTCAAAAATCGTAAGCACAAAAAAATTTAATTTTTCTGCCAGGAGTCGTTCACTATCTGTGGAAAAAGGGTCCAGCCCCGAGTCAGACAATAGAACCTCGGACAAAGAGACTACCCTGCTCAGCGTTCGAGAACGCCACGGCTCAGGTCGCGCTGTTGCCATTTACGGGTTTTATTCGTCCGACTCAGGTGCAATGTTATCTGGAACAGAGAATGCAGGTTTCAGATTTTGTCTATCTATGCTACATTTGCTCAAAGATATGTGAGAAGTTTAAGTAACTTTTTAGAGATGTGCTCCAAAAAAAACAGTTTTCGCGAGGGTTTGGAAAAACTCTTCATACGGGTGGGAAAATGACCAAAATAAAATTTAAGCTTGTGTATAACAAACTAGAGAGTACGAGAAATCCGAACCTGGCCTTGAAATATTTTCAGCTCTTTTAGTTCAAAAGTTATGACGATTTTAAATGTTGTAATTTTTTCGCATTTTCGAGCGGAATGATCCAGCGCGCCAGGTTTGCCGGTTTTTTTTTGCGGGGCCTGGCGGGGGGGGGGGTCCCCCTGACGTTCCAAAGGGTTGGTGACAGGTGTACCAGGTACTTTAATGGTAACAGTAAGACCTTTCGTTCACGTTTTCAAGCGGTTTTATTCAAATCTAAAGCAAAATCTAGGTCCGATGAGGTTTTTTCCCTTTCTCCATAAGGGGGGAAACACTGTGTGACGTAATCCTGTCAGGCGTGCACCTGTTACTATACTATCTGATTGACTTTTCAATGCGGGTGGATCATCAGTTTAAGATGTATTTTGGTTTTGCTGATTTCAGAACATTGTTATTGGAGTCTTAGGCACTGTAATTTCTTGCGTTGGCGACTTCACCAACGGCAAACAGCAAGCATTTCTTTGTCTGACGGTGATAATTTTAGGCGCGAATTTAACCAATCTTATCTTTCTGGAAGCTGAAAACTGGAAATTGTTCGCGCCCAACGAACAAGAGATCGCTCGTCGAAACTCGAAAACTTTTAGTTACTATGGAGTCACTTTCAGTTACGGTAAGTATTTAATTTAAATAAACTGTAGGAATACCCTTCGAACACTTTCTCACATTAAATTTAATCTGAAGGAGACCCCCAGACCCCCCTTTTAACATCCTATGGAAGACCCCAGACCCCCTTTGATATTTTTATCTACATCCGAAGAACCATTTTTGAAATATTTAAATTTGTCCTCTCTTTGACCGATTTTCTCATTGATTTTAATGAAAACCACTTTTCATCCATAACTAACCTAAAAATTAAAATTTAAAAAAAATAACAAAGAAAGTTCCTCTGGGGAATGTTAAAAGCAACATCTCTGCAAAATTTGGATGCATATGGATCAATAGCTATAAAGTTATCCTGGGTTTCACACTTAATGGCTACGGGACTGACAGACGCCACAGAAAGTTTGTGCATTTACATCTCCAAGCCGCACATATATGGTTAAATAATATTAAAACTTCACGGATGAACATTCTTTAGGATAGTATTACAGAAATGATGAGAGTCAATTATTTTGTAATGGGGCTCTTGCGAACTGTTGCTGTGAGCAAATGAATAATCCAATCTAATGTAAAAACCAGCGAAAATCACACTTAAGTATTATAGACATGATGAGGAGTCAATTATTTTGTAATGGGGCTCTTGCAAACTGTTGCTGTGAGCAAATGAATAGTCCAATAAAAAATTTAAACGTGTCTGAGTGTTTGATTGTACGTATTCAAAAATTTCTCGAAAATACACAATACAACCCGAGCATTTAAGTTTTGATTCATATCCTGAAAATGAAATCTCCAAACGGCCACCAGAGGGCACCTCTTCCACTGTATTATATTATTCATTGTATGTATCTACAGCAAAACGAGAGTAAGAAGCTTGCCATATACTTCGTATGGCACGCTTAAAAAAAAAAAAAGATTCAGCCCCCCCCCCCCCCCAATATTGGACCCCACGCTACGCCACTGGCGAAAAGTATATAACAAATGAATTATCGGCGAAAACCGGTAAAAATTAAACCATCCCCAAAATCACAAGGAAAAGCACGCATTAAAAATTACGGATCTCACTCGACGTTAACTTAATGGAGCACCTTCCAAACGACATGATGCATTCCTCATGACACGCTATCACTTAACTTTTTCGAATCGCAGCGGAAGCAGTGATTGCTTGATCCGTTTAAGTGGTTTCTTTACTCCATACATTAGAAAGTTGTGTTTTAGAGATTAACAGGGTGACTAAAAAAAGTCCCCACTCAGCAGTGTTAGGGTGGTTGCCAATCGAGAAATTGAAGGAGCGTCTTCTGTTTAGGTACTAGGACCAAATTATGTTAGGGCTAGGGCTTGACGGTCCTCCGAAAGACGTTGGATGATGCGTAATTAAGTATGGTTACGTGTGGTTCATACCCCCCGTCAGTGCTCATCGATCATGCGTGCGGGACCGTGAGGACGTAACATTATTTGGTCCCAAAACAATTTCAACACAAAAGTCTCAAGATTTAAGTCACTTATTCCTACCTCATTTGCATGTATTTTTACTTTCGCGGCTTTTCATTTGTGCAGAAATTGACACTGAAATGGTTATAAGCCGCTTCAATGTCTCGAGCTCAACTACTGGGTGGGGACTTATTTTATAGTTACCCTGTTTAGCCGATTGAAGTTGAGTGAAGCGATGATGAGGCGTCGTGCGACGTCACTGCTGCGATCTATCTGCCGTCGGCAAACGTGCAAAATCCTGTGTCGCCCTCTCTCATTTTCCTCAATTCCCTTGACTCCTGCATCAAAAGTACTTGGGTTCCGAACATGTATAGAATATTTTGGTTTTTTTTTCTTTCGCTGGAAGTTTTATCTCTAAAATTATTTTTAGCCGAGATAAAACTCATAACGAAAAAAATGCGGTATTTATTGAATTTTCGAATTCCTCTCAGTCGTTTTATCTCATTTTCCTGAAATCCCATTACTGGCATCACTCCCACATAAAGAATACAAAATACCCTAAATCTTTTGAAACAGTTTATCTTTCTGCTATAGTTGCATTGTCTTCAACTGATACGGATTCATACTTCTCTTAGTTGATTTATTAAAGGAATAAAAAAATGCACGGATTTGATTTAACGATTGTAATTTAATCAAATTCATGATAGTTCCGTTTCCTTCGATAACTCGACGTCAAAGCCGAGTATGTTAAAAACAAAGCCAAAAGCAGAAAGGATATTTGCTGTAGGTACGTTCTACGAGTTAGATGCCTACTCTTGTATTTTTTATGAGGGAGTGATTGGGGCCAAGGTTCATTAATAACAGGTCAGTCCGGTACCTATAGCGCTGTAATCTTTCAGCGTCGTTCCATGTGCGCAATGCATAAAGGGCCCATTGCTTCCCGATTTGATTCAACCCCCCCCCCTCCATTTAATTTACATTATTGCCTCCTTCCCAAATCGGGAAGCGCTCGAAGATTACAGCGCCACCGAACTATGCATTTTCGAATTTGGTCTCTTACTTTTACGTAGTACATATATGGAACTAGCAGTCACCGGCAGACCCGGAGTATTCGATCGGGAAATCGTGTCTTAGGTATACACTTTTATGGGTGCGCTTTCGTTTTTTAACGAAGCTTTTGCAAACTTTTGCTATTAGAAAATAAATAGTCCAGTCTCATGTAAAGACCAGCGGAAATCACGAAAATCACACTAAGAAAGTCTAAAATTCAGTAATAAACTCACGTAACTGCTATAACGACAAGATCGTAATGGCGGTGTAATGACATTGATACGCTGGTATCATGGGAGATTCCTGTCTATTATGTCACTTTCTCCACGGAAACACAGATATATGTCTCAATTTAGATAGGAATCTCCCATGATACCTGCGTCAAATCGCCATTAAGCCCGATTCTGAGAGTAAATTTCGTGATTTTTTAGTGTACTCATCGTCATTTTTACAGGTTTTTATGCAAGAATCAATTCTTCAATCCCCTATAGCAAAAGTTTGCAAGAGCCCCATTGTTTAGGTACCTAGTATAAAACGGTATAGCCGCGTACGAATAGTTAACTTATACTACAACTCACAACTAAAGCTATCTGATTCAAATAGGTACTTCACCTAAAACTTCCCGCAATATGACCGATTAGTCTTACACTTAAGGATGCGCCTTCATTTTTAAAGATAGACTAAAACGGTACAAGCGCGTACGAATAGTTACCTAACTACTTTCCATCCACCGCGCGGGTCAAATTTAATCATCTCGAAAACTTCTGCAGTTCGACCGATGAAAACTGCGTCACACTTTCATGAGACCAAATCAAACCAAGCAAGATAGGTAAAACAGATTTATAAGAATACGGGCAATTTGTCAATCGTCACTAAAATTACTAAGTCGCGTCAAGAATGCCAAGGAGGCAGTCTAAATCCTGCAAAAAGGCGGAAGGTCAGAGCAGAGGCGTAAATAACGCCCCCGCAGCCCCCGCGGCTCGGGGGGGGGCATTTCCAGGTGCGCAAAATTAAGGGAGAAAAACAGGGGGGAAACCTTGCAAAATGCGGCTTTAAATAATATCTTCGAGCTTTTGAACATGTTGGTTACACGGTATCACGGTCACACGGTATCACGGTCACACGGTATCACGGTCACACGGTATCAATGGGAACTTTTGTATGTTATTCTACATACCCAAGGGAACATCTCTGTAAAAAATCCCGATATGTGCGAACTTTTTCCTCTATCTGCCAATAATGGATCTAATTTGCCTGGCCAAAGAGGCAATCAAAGAGGTTGGAGACAGAGAAAAGGACGTAAGGAAAAGACGGAGGTGGGAGAAGAGAGATCCGAAATAAAGTGAATTATTAAAATAAATAAATAAACGTTTATTTGCAATTACACAATTTTTTTACAATCTGTACAAATTACAAAAGGCAGGCAATTGCATTGTCTGCAACGAAAACAGGCAAACATCTGGTTTTGAAATTCGTGTGAAAAAAAAGAGCGGTCAGCAAGCGGTCTGCAGACTGTTTCGTTTAATAAAAAACCTGACTTTTGAATTTTAGCGAGTTTTGGATAAAACCGAAAAACAAAGCCATTTGTTGAGCAGAAATCATTAAAATTACGAAAAGGTGGGCTTGGTGTGTGGGAAGGGGTGGGTAGGGGAAGGGAAGTGCGGAAAAGAAGGGAGGGGGAGAGGCTGAGGGCTGAAGGAACGCTTTTTTTTGAGATTGCGGGGGGGGGGGGGGCGAAATTCTTATTTACGCCACTGGATCAGAGGGCATCCATCCACTAATAAATTTTATCCTCGAAATATGGTTTAGAGCGGCATTTTTGATAGTGGATCGTTCAACTTATGAGTGAGGGGAGTGGGGCGATGTTTTCGCATTCTCTCAATCGCGGCCAGTTTAAAGTGGACGCCCCAGTCCGAATTTTGGAGTTAGACCGCCTCTGAAGGAGGGGTTATTGGAATGCCTCGAAGAAAGGAGGGGGGATTTAGGAGTTCTTCTACGAGAAATTTTGAAAAATTGAGGCTGAAATTGTGCCAATATACCTAGAGAGTTTTCGATGTGATTTTAGGGATGGTTTACGTTTCCCATGGGCGGATACAGGGAGTTGTCTTTCTCTCTCTCCTCCCATTTGAAAACGTGCGTTAGAAAAGGACAGAAGAGGGGGCCAAAGTCACGTGATGGCCCCCTCTGCTGTCCTTTTCTAACCCATGAGTTTAAATGGAGGGAGAGAGAGAAAGACAATTCCCTGTATCCGCCCTTGACGTTTCCTTTCATTTCCTTTTCTGAGTCAGGCGAGGCACTCTACCTCACTTCCCTCACCCGGCGAGCTGCGATTGGCTCGATCCGCCAACCAATGAGGGGGGAAAATGTGGCGTAGCGTGCAATTTGGCAACGTTGTAAAGTGTCCATTTAAAATAATGTAATAGGTCGAATGCGAAGGTGTTCACCGAACACCCAATAGTTCGATGTTTTTCATCGGTTTAAATGGACGAACGGCAACGTTGCCAAATTGCACGCTACGCCACTGGGAAAAAACACGAGATTTTGCACAGTCGGCATATAGGTGGGTATAGGAGGGGGGAGGTCAGCGGCGTTTCGTCTATGTTACCTTTAATTGACACCTAGGATGTCGGTTGAAAAATTGTGAGTGCAAAAATTTATTTCATTTTCAAAAAGCTCCAGAAAATATCGGAGAGGGTCAAGAGAATTGCCAGTAGTGCAACAAGTAGAAAAGAAGAGAGACTGGCATAGACTCGCTCACTCGCTCGCTTGACTATACTCTGTTCAAGATAAGAAGGCGGGTGAGAATTCAGGTAGTAATGCACTATTTAGCAACGGTGTGGCTATGCTGGCTACTCCAACCCTTTGCAGTGTCCGTTGTTCTCCCGATCTCTCTCTTGGCACGGAGGATTTCCAAGAACCGACAGACTCAACAATTTACACACGTCCAGTAAAAATTGCGAACGGTCAAAAATACGAAAAAACGGACGAAATTTTCAACCTAAAGGGCCAAAACTCGGCAAAAATAGTCGACTTCGAATATTGATGACTCTCAGAAATTCGTATCTTTCAGTCGGAATTAAATTCAGAATATTTCGTCTAATATCGAATATATGAGAGTCATCAATATTCGAAGTCGACTATTTTTGCCGAGTTTTGGCCCTTTAGGTTGAAAATTTCGTCCGTTTTTTCGTATTTTTCACCGTTCGCAATTTTTATTGGACGTGTGTAAATTGTTGAGTCTGTCGGTTCTCGGAAATCCTCCGTGCCAAGAGAGAAGTCGGAAGAACAACGGCCACTGCGAAGGGTTGGAGTAGCCGGTATAGCTGCACTGTTGCTAAATAGTGCATTACTACCTGAATTCTCACCCGCCTTCTTATCGTGAACAGAGTATAAGCTTGACTAAGCGTGACGAAGCGTGACGAAGCGTGACAAAGCTGAGGGACGGTAGAGACGTCTTCTAATCCAGCTTTTCACAATTTTGACCGTGATTTTCGAAAAAATTAGCTGTTCGAAAACTTTTGACAATTTTTGATCGTCCAAACATTATTTTACTGACGTATTTTTCCCTTAAAATGCTTGTTTCGTAGAAAATTGTGCACACAACTTTTTTACGTTTACGGTAACACTCGTGGTTTTGTCACAACACACCACTGGGAGAGGTTGACTAAGCCCCCTCTAGAGGTCTGCCAAACCCAGAAAATTTTGGAAACACAAAATATTTAGCCATTTGGCCGCATGTGATTTGGCACATTCCTAAATTTCGGCTCTCATGAAGAAATCAAGGAGCAAAAACAAGAAAGGTCGTTAAATACAAAACGTGTTTCCCCCAAAATTTGCCAGGCCTGGATGTTAAGAGAAAAAGGGTCATCAAGGAGCTGGACGGCAGCTACCGGGATTAAACGCATGAGAAGCAAAAAAAAAAAAAACAAAAAACCAAAAAAAAAAGTTATAGGTAAGTTTTTTGCCTGCTCAGCCCCCCTAGAAAAAATTTCTAGTTCCACCAATGTCGGCAAGGGCCTCTGCGGTTTGGCAGATTGAATTGACGTCTTTGCTAAATCTTTCGGTAGGTATAGCTACAACTTGAGTTAACAGAGACTTTGAGGTTTCAGTTGAGCGCATCTCATACTTTTAACTGCAGGGCTGCCGTTTTGCGCACAATTAATAGCATTTTTCAATTCATTGATGATTCCACCGGTTGAGAAAAGATTACATAGTTCAATTCAAAGTACGACTGAAATGACCGAGAATACTCTGAGCTGTAATCTTTTCGCAATCGGTGTAAACTCCGTTAATTAATTAAAATATCCGCAAGTTTTTCAAAGTAATAATCGACGACTCCACCGGTTGAGGAAAGATTACAGATGCTAGCATTTTATTCGTGCATTACAGTTTATACACTGAGCTGAACTGTGTAATCTTTTCTCAGTCGGTGGAATCATCGGTAAACTGAAAAATGCGATCAATTACACGCAAAACGGCAGCCCCTAGCCCTGCTTATAAAGTTCCAAATCCTTTTTAAGTCTCCGCACTAGGAGACGATTAAAAATAACTAGGATACACGAGGTTTACCCTCCCCCTCCCCTCCTCGAAGAATGCAGAGAAGTATGAAATACCCACTTTTTACTTTTTTTATGATCAAAACACCTTCTCTATTCTAGTGGGGGTGAGAAAGGATAGGTAATAATTGCTCCACAAATTTCTTGTCGAGGATTTGGATAAGGAGAACACACTCTTCGAGGAATAGGAACAGGAAATTCTATTGATACACATTATTTCCTAAAAATGTCAACTTTCAGTAAGTTTTAAGAAATCATTCCATTTGCGGTTTGTGTAATTAGTCTACATTCTGGCATCGTGGACTAATTAATAAATACAATTATTGGCAACACTGGCGCGGCGCTATCGGCAATTTCGCGCCATTACTGGCATTTTTCAAATTTGTTTCGCAGCGACCCTCAATTTATTTATTTGTTGCTTTCTCTCTATTAGAGAAGGCGTTTTAGGAGTTTTCGAAGTTTCTATTAATTTTGTCGCAACATTTTACCATAAAAAAATTATTTCTGCCTTTATAGCAAAAATGTGTGACAGACCCTTTGCCTTTCAAAGATTCTGCTCTTTTTATGACTTTTTGTTCTGATGAATTAAATTAATTTTATGCATTTTTGATTTCCATCAAACAGCTCAAATGTCCACCATCACAACACTAGTAGCAATGCTTTTATCATTTTTGGACAGCCAATTCACATTTTGTTCATTGCAACGAAAGGCAGGAAGGAAAGATTCCTTTAGCCATCCGGATATCATCACAGATATTGAATACATTCTTCCAAGAGTAAGTTTTCTTGAAGACCTATTTTCTTCATTTTTATTCATCAATATGTTTGTGTCTCTTGTCCCTAGGTACTAACGACGAATTAAAGATTGTCGCGAGATTTTCAAGAGATAAGTTTCGCCTTCAAGGTTCTGGTTCGGCCTATCTTCATACTCCTTACACCATTGCAGGTGAGAAGCCAGTGCGGGTGGGACGGGAAAGCCGTTGCAGATCAGTCCCCCTCTCACACTCATAACTGAAAAATTGTGAAAATCTCGCGACAATCTTTTATTTATTTAATTCGTAGATAGTACCTCATAAACCTTTGGTAAAAATTCTGATCTCTCAAATTTTTAACAAAAAAACAAAAAAAACAACAAAAAAAACATGCAGTACTTACTGCATGTAAAAAAAAAATGTGGGTATTTGAGAGTTTTTTAGGATACGTACTTAAAGTTAATTAACTCTTGCTACCAGGTTCAGGTTCCCAGAAGAAATCAAAGTTATAGCTCGCTCAAATTCAGCGGGTAGTTAAATATTTGTACTCTGCGGTATTTATTTTGCCTATCCCTGTAATTGAAGGCGCTCAAAGAATCATTATTTTGCTGCAACTAACGATTTGGAGTACCTAGCTTTTACTGTCAATGAGAGATGGAGATACAAAATCGAATAACTTGGGCATGGCATTGAAACGGTTAAGAACCATTGTAGATTAGAAGACTATAGAAACTGCATAGTTTTAGTCAGGATACATTTAAGCGGCCAGGGGCGTGCTGAGGTTTCCAGAGAGGGGGGAGGGGCAAGCATGCAATCTTGCCGCCCTCAAAACTATAAATTTAAAGATCCTTTTTTTTTTTTGCTTGTCACTCACTGATTTTGACGCCTTTGGTGATTCAATGATTCATTTTGAAATTTGATAACCTTCTTTTTTTTCGTTGTTCACCCTGATTTTGCCACCCCTGGAGAGTGCCACCCCAGGCAAGGGTGCCCCCCCCCCCTCGGCATGCCCCTGTAAGCAATAAAGAAATGCAAGATTAATTCTTAGGAAAATTAATTTTCCTTATTCTCAAACTGATACACCACTGAAGTTCCATAAAATTGCTCACATGGGATAAAATATAACTTGGTTTACGTTTTTCAGGAACTGATAAAATGTGTGCTTTGACTATGTTACAGGTGAAATTTGATTCTCAAAAAAATGGAAAAGAGAAATCCGAGTACTTTTACGATGAATATGCACAATCTTGGGTATTTGATGCAGACACTTTAGGATCTCAAGGAGACAACCATTGCCAATCTACATATAAATCTCAAAACGATTTTAACCTTAACAAAACATACAGCGTGAAATTAAATAGAGACTTTTTGAATATCAATAACATTAAATGTAGCTCTAGCCCAGTCCGCCCAAGCCCAGTCGATATAATAGTCGAAGGTGAGCCTCCAGTCAATAGTGCAAATAAGCACGGCCTTCCATTACAATGTTTAACCAGTTTTAATAATTCTCCTCAAACCGCGTCGCCTCTATGTTTATCCGAAAGTTCCTCCTTAAATTCATTATCAAACAAAGCAAGCGAGCAACCTATTTATGAGTGTTTAGAAAAAATTATAGAGCCCTCTGTCTATCAGTCGCAATTAAATTCATCTAAATCTCAATCACTTGAGCTGGAGGATGAACCTCGGAACCTTTCATTGGCATCTACATCTGCATGTCCTTGCCCTGTTCGCAATGTAGAGCTCTACGAGCAACCGCAGTATGCATCCTTATTAGTGGAACTGCAAAAAACGATCAACGAAAAGTTTCCGAGGCTATCCGACGGCAACAGCAATCAGAGTTCAAAACCAAATAGTCGTAGACCATCGATGTATTATCCAGACGAGACATTAGATGACAAAAATGAAACTGTGCACAGTGAAACAGAAACTGAAACAGAAACTGAAACAGACCAAGCTACCGAAGTCGAGTTCTCTAAAGAGCTGGAGGCTGCTTTGCAAATCATTCAAAACCTTGAGTCACCCAACCCTTCCGATCAGTTTGATAAAAGCTTGACGCTTGATTCAAGGGCTGATTTGACATCAGGTATGGAATTTTGCTGACAGAATTCTTAAGTCATCCACCCTGTCATCCAATTCCTACTTCTTCATCTTGAATTGTTCTCATATCCCTGTCATTGTCATCAATTCTGTCGAGATACAAAGTAAAATCCTGCATTGCTTACGACTAGCGCAGTATGACAACAGAAATTAAGGTGATTCTGTCAGATTATTTGTAAAATGCACTGAGATTCTTGCACAGCTTCCTTGCGACAGTTTGTGTCGCAATTCTATTACAGACCTAAGAATTTTTACTAGAGCAAACACAATTCAAGTGACAATACTGATAAAATTCTCCTTTGCAACAGTCGTCTGTCAAACTCATTCACTATGTACCTACTCCGTCTCTGGGTAACTCCATGGGCGTCATTTAGAGGGGGAAGGGGAGAAACTCTCCCTCCCCCCCCCAAGGATTTGACACATCTCAAAATTTAAGGAAAATTTGAGAAGCCAACAAAAAAAGGTTGTCTTTTTTAACGTGTATAAATTAAGGGAGCTTTCAATTTTTGGGAAGAATAAGTACAAAATGTGTTTTAGCCGAATAGTTTCTTGAATTGTAAGTGAAAATGGACATTAGGGTCATCAAGCTTGATGATCATGGTTTCCGGGGGTCAAACACAAGAGAAGCAAAGAAACGAAGAGGTCATCAGTATTTTGCCCCCCCCCCCTCCCCCCAGGCAAAAGTTGAAATGACGCTCCTGGTAAACTCATAACAATTGACTAAACAACCTCATTCCATAGAGGTTAATGTGGCTTCATGTTTGAACAAAAAAAAATTTAAAAGAGTTCTGTAACTTTTCCAGAGCTTTCCAGCAATGGAATTCAAGAGGAATAATAAACGTTAAAAAGGAAAATAAACAACAGAACAGACGCCTGAACAAATAATCAAGAATACCTACTCAAAAACAAAATAGAAATAAATGAGAGGAATTAAAAAGCAGAGGATAAACTGAAAAGCTTCAATAGTACACGCCTGTCAGTAGCTGCACCATTCCAACCTGACAGCATAAAGAAAAAATGAAAATTTGTTGCATGACTTTAAAAGCATAACAATAATCTTCGGAATTTGTCAACATTATTTCTGATATTACTCAATGGAAATGAATGAAAATGAAATCGAGTGTTCACTTTTCAGTAAGGAACAATTTAAAAGCAAAAGAATAAAGTCAGAAGCAAGTTCGGTTTTGGTTTGAAGGAACTAAAGTTGATAATTTGACAAAGATTATAGTTTAGGTGCACCTACACTTCTGAAACGAGCTCTAGGAAACAAATACAAAGAAACCAAGTGAAATAAACTAAGGAATACATTTTAAATTATTAAAACTATCATTATCATGCAGCGATTTACACTCAATGGATGGAATTTTGAATTGCTGCTCTTAAGATGATTCCAGAGTTGATTAGTTCTAAATCTTAACACCACGTTGCACTGCTCAAAAAATCAACAGGTTTCGGCCATAATTTAAGAAAATACGCAAAAAGCACAAATTTGAGGATTGTCGGCACTTGCAAGCATACACCAGAGAAGATTCTCTGAAATTTTCAAGCTAAAACACTCAAAGATATATGTAGTCAGAATATTGATCATAAGAAAACTCACATAAGCCCAAATCAGCATGTGTCAGACAGCTGGATAAAGTTTCACTCGCCGCTCAGTCATACTCAAATAAGCTTACGGCAAAATTCCCTTCCATTATTAGGGTTTAAATGCTCAACCCCTTTTGTTCATTTTGGGCTCAAAAAATCCATAAAAGAAATCACACAAGTGTCAATGATCCTGGATTATCCGATTATTCTTTGTTCTCAATTTAAAATAACAAAAACACAACTTTCCCAAAAAATGATAAGAGGCGCTCTGGCACTATCCACCGGTGTGAAATCTGGAAAAATTTTGGCTGGAATCACCTTAAGCAAAATATTTTGCTCTTGCACCGACATAAAGCAACTAGTTCTATTTCTTTGCATTTTTATATTAGGTACTATTTGTTTTCAGCCATAACCTCTAAATAATGTGTTTTTTTTGCTTTTAGCTGCTAATTAAGGATGGACAGAGCGAGAAACTAATGAATTTCCTGCTGACCTGGACTTAAAGGAATCCATGCATCTAATTCAATTTACTAAGTACCCAAGTACTTGCGTTAAGTCTATGTTGTCAATGTTCTTGTTATCTGTATTATAAACGCACTATTATTCATGAATGTAAATATTGTTTAAGTTACATGATAAATACCCTCTTCTAAAAAGGTGCTAAAATTCTATTGAAATTTTGTTTTGTTTTGTTATTTTCTGTTATCATTATCATTATCGTCCAACTTTAGATTAATTTAAATTTGTTAAGGAGAGTACAAATTCTTCTAGATGTGCCATCAATGACAGTGTCCAAAATATTACGGGACTGTCATCGCAAGAGTTTATTTCAATCGTTCAACCAAAAGCACAACACAATCGGGGCATCCCGTTTCAAATATGGCATTTGGCACAGTATAAGAGTTATTTTTTCTTTGCCTAAAATTAAGATTTCTCAACTTTTGAAGGTTAAAGATAGCAGCAAGACACTATTAAAGTCTTGTCCTTTTTGACTCAAGAAAGTTGTAATTTTTAGTGTTTTGCCAGAGACAACAACGAATAATTAAGTTCAAACATCAACTTCAGATTCAAAGATTTTTTGTCTCTAAATCAACAAAAATTTATGGGTTTTTGGTTTTTTTTTCCAAAAACTTTAAGAAAGAAGAATTTAGAAATTTTATGGATCTAAGGTAGGTTTCCAAAATTTTGTGGAACTTAAGAGCATTTTCCAAGACTTTTGAAAGTGTGGGGATTTATTTATCCCTTTCAATTCTGGCAACTTAGAGACTACTTTCAGCATTTCAGGGCAAGAGCCAATAATCTAAAAACAGTATTTAACTTGCACATTCAGTGCGCAAGATTTTTAATTGATAGACTTGTATTATTTGATTTATTTGCGTATTTATTTATTTATTTGTTTATTTATTTTTATTCAAAAGTATTACTTAAAATCTTTGAAAGTCAAAAGACATGTGATGCTTCAAAAATCATACACGTATCATTGAAAAACTCAACTAAATACAGATTATTCTCCATGTTTGAATTATTTTTAAATTTAAAATTTGTTTTTTCTCAGATTTTTGAAGCAAATAGGGAGTGCATCATCCTATGCTGTCAAGTGCTTGGAAGAAAGAAACTAATTAATTTTAACTGATTTATGCAAGGGGGAAGCAAACCTTTGACTCAAGATGCCCTTTTTGCAAGCAACATATAAAGATGAAATACTTTGAGCATGCTAGAAAACTTAAGCACATCTTGCGATTTTAGTTAAAGTTGAAGTATCCAGCTGTTTAATGAATCACAACGTACCAAAATAGTACAACTTTGAAAACGAAAAGGATATGAGAAAAAAATAATTTCAGGGTCCAAATATACTTCTTTTCCATTAAAAAAAAATATAAAAATAATTACAATTAATGCAAGCTCACTCCCTTAAGTTGCTTCAAATCATTTTTAAAAATTAGAGAAGCTGTTTTGAAAGTGGAGAAAAGAGCTCACACTTTGTCCTGCAAAAACTTTATTTAGTTCAATTTTTCAAAACAAAAAAAAAAACCAAAAAAAAAGATGACCCGCAACTTTCTTTTTTCTGAACGAAAATGTAATGATGTCAATTGTAGAGGCCAAAAACTAGTTTTAGTTCTTCCAAACCCATAGTTGAATTAGTTCAATTTAATATTGAAGTACCTACAATATTTCCTGATTTGTAAATATTCATTGCTGTGAATCAAAATTTAATTATTTTATCCACCTGTTATTTATTTGATTTGAGTCTTTCACAATGTTATGTGAAGGAAAATGAAATGTTTTTTTGTTCTAAAATTTGTTGATAAATTCCTATATTTTTATTAATTGATTAAATTTAAGTTTAAAACGTGTTGACTGGATGGTATTAATGCATATAAGAAGAAAAGAAAATGTCAGTCATGAAAATAAAAGATATAACAGCAAGTTTATGGCAAGCGAGAAAATTTTTATTTTCCAAATTTACTAAAAGTGTTTAACAAATAAAATTAATGTAAAAAAATAAACAAAGAATTCTTCCCTCTCTTAAAGCAGTAAAATTAATGGCAAGACACGCCTATTCAATACATACAACTGTGGAAAGTCTAGCTATCATTCAAAAGATTAGAGTGCCATGGAGACATAACTGCGATGTACCGAACAGGGCCATAATCTAGCATCAACAGCGGAAAAAATTGACTAAAAATTTAGCTGCTCAAAAACTACTTATGACAAAATACTGACTCAGCTAACGAAAGAAGCACAAGGTAGCATGGGGAAAATAAACAGTAAATCGAATTACAACAGAGCTGATAAGAGTAAAGTTTAGCTGTTTGAAAGAAGTACTTTTAACAGGCACAAGAGTATGTATGTACCTATGTAAATTGAATACAAATTGAAATACAACAGAGTTGATAAGAGTAAAGTTTGGCTGTTTGAAAGAAGTACTTTTAATAGGCACAAGAGTAATTATGTATTTGTAAATTAATTGAAAAACAACAAAAGATAGGCTAAACATTCTCTAGAGAACAAAGCAAAAGAATTTGAACAAAACAAGCAAAGTAAATTTTTGCATGAGCATTTTGTTTATTGTGGCTGTAGATGGTCATTACTGACAAAGGTTAAGTATTAGTTTCAGCCCATGGCAGTCTCAAATTTTGTTTCACTGTACTGTCCTTGGACACCACTAAGCAAATACCAAGAGAATCAGAAGAAGTTTTTGATTTTCTTTTATAGAGCACCTTTTACCGTTAGAAATATTTGAGCTATCCTGTAAAAAGTTTCTTTGACAAGCAGCAGTCAAATTATCAACTAATCTTGAAAAAAAAAAAAAAAAATACAATTGATCTGTCCAGCTTTTCTGGGGCTCACCTGAAGGAAAGTTTTATCCAACAGCTAAATCTTAACCACATTATTATAAAGTAACAGATTATTTGAGAGTTAACTCGAGAATTTGATTTGAGATTCAACAATAAACCTCAGTCATTCAAAAGCTATCACTCCATGGCTACAGATCATGCAGTACTTATACACCAATGAAAAAAAAAAAATGTTGATAACAATTTCAATCATAAAAAACGGGGCCCTCAATTAGTTTTTGTTACATTAAAAAAACAGAATGGTGAATCAACAAAATATTGTTGCTAAAAGGACCAAATAAATTTTCAAAACAACAAACTTTCTGTAAAATTCACTAACGTTTTGTTAATCTAACAATCTGTTTAGTCAGTTTAACATTAATATTTTGTTGAACCACGATTCCATTATGTTGAATCATCAGAATCGATTGAGAGCCCCGGTTTTCACCATTAGAATTGTTAAATCAAGAATTATTCTTCAGTGCATACTTTGAACACAACTTGCATGCACTGCAGGTGACTTACGCACACCTATTGATTAATTTTACCCTGCTTCAATTAGTTTGACAGAGAGTGCAAAAAACAGAAAATTAGTCTTTCTTGTTACAATATCTATCTCAGTTTTAGAATAGTAAAATTTACAAAGTACCAAAACTTTTGAAGATAAAAAAAAAAAAAAAAAAAAAATACAAAGGTACCCTTATTGGCAACAAAGCATTTAAAATCAGGACTGTTCTTTTCTGAGATACACGTTTCACTTGATCTAACTTTAAAGCAGTCAGGCGATGCTTAGATGAAGGGTCAGAACTAAATTGAGGCCGTTTCCAAAAAAAAGGCTCATAAAACAAGAGTTGCGCTCTTCATACAAAATTCGCCATTCTATCACAATGCACAGTTCTCGGGAAGAACACAACTGTTTTTTTATGGGCCCTTTCTCTGGAAATGGCCTCTATTGAGGACGTCTCCGAAAAAGGGCTCATAAAACAATGCATGTGCTCTTCCCGTTAATTGTGCATGGTGAACAAATGGAGGTTTTCAGCTGAGGAGTACATCCGTCGTTTCATGGACCCTTCTTCCAGAGACAGCCTCAATTGTATTTTACTTTGTTTTTTTTCAAGTGAGGAATCAAGATTTCATCTTGAAACACCAAAACCTCATTGAAAAACCCCAAAATCATTTTGTTTTAAAATAACTTAATTTTTTCAGCATTCAAAAAAGGATACACATCTTACTCTCCCTTGCTACACTGCTATAACCTTTCCTTTTAGGTCTTGCGAGTAATTACAGCAAACATTAAAGTATTTTTTCTTAATTTCTATAACTTTGTAATTAGTTCATTTTGATGACTACTTCTCCCCCTTTCATATAACAGGCTGATTACGAACAATCTTATCGTAATGACATCAAGTCGATGATCAATTACTACCAATTACGTGTTACTCTTATGGGTAGTGTCATTCCGATAGAAACCCTTCCATCTCTGCAGATTCACCGATAACTCGGTGAAATGGACATTTTTTCAGGGACGTTTCTGTATTGGACATAAAAGTATCGGACATTTTCTACACTGGACATTTTCTATTGGACATATCCACCTTTTACCCTTGAATCAGTTTTCACACATCATAGAGATTAAAGGATTTTTTATGGGAATGGAACCTATTGTAATGACACCACACAAAAAAATAACACGCAATCAATTGTGACTCGATGCGATTATGCTACGATCCTTCATAAGTCAGCTTGCTGGGTAAACTTGGGGAAACACTCTTGAATTTTTTACAAAATAAAAACATCGGACTGAAAACTTTTTACCTCATAAAAATGTCTGCTAAAATTAGTTTAAAATTTGAATAGATCAAGATGAAAGGGATTTGAAGGGATGTCACGGGAAAGACAAAAAAAACTGTGGCTCAGTTAATTATCAAATTGGAATAACTGCTTAGAGACACACAAATATCTCCTTTTGATATTTCTGGCTAATTTACATAAACAAAAAATTAGGTTTATTAAAATGCGTGTAGACTAGAAGTTTCAGGTCCAAAACTCTTATACATAATTCTTTTTGAGTTTCGTCCCAAACAAGTCAAGAATGTACAACCAGGAAGTTAACCATTTACTTTTAATACATTCCAAAAAATAACTTAATCTCTTCATTAATAAACCGCTAAAATATTCCATTGGATAGCTAAATGCAGGATGTAATTTTTATCACTTTGCAGACTACATGAGCTCTTGTATTTTTATTTATTTATTAATTAACAGAGCAGAATATTTAACTTG
Organism: Trialeurodes vaporariorum; assembly: GCA_011764245.1. Taxonomy (NCBI): domain Eukaryota; kingdom Metazoa; phylum Arthropoda; class Insecta; order Hemiptera; family Aleyrodidae; genus Trialeurodes; species Trialeurodes vaporariorum. The sequence goes on along the minus strand of VMOF01000002.1, from coordinate 36,732,111 downwards.
ATTGTGATTGAAGGGACTAAGTTAATAGTCAGAATGTTGAGAAAGTGAATTATGTATTTGCCTTCAGGAGTAGAGTAGGGTGGAAATGACATTCAAGAAAATTATATTTCACTAATTGAGAAGAAAAAAAAAAAAAAATACTTTGTGCTCTAAAATGTTAAAATCTGAATGAGCCAAGAGTTTAAAGTTTTATCGTATCGTAAAATAAAGCTGAGCAGGTTTCATAGAACTCATTGAAGTATCACAGAGCATATAAAATTGATCAAACATATTGCATCTAATCTGCAATAACAAAGCACTTACATAACCCTTTGCACTCCATTTTTGTTCCCCCCAATTGCTCCTGGTACTGCGCTGCCCGTTACCAAGACGCAGGCTAGTTGTTTTAGAAACATCCGCCAGAGGGCTGCACATGATCGGAGAGTCAGGCCACACCCGACAGTGGAGCTACAAAAGCTCAAACTTTATGTCAGGTCCGGCCCGACAGTGGATATAATATCGGCATTTTTTCAATGTTGGTCCGGACCCAACACTGGAGTGCAAAAGGCTAATCTGATCAAATAAAAGAAACACTTTTTTGGGATCTTTCCTCTCCAAAACAAATAAATTATTCAGCACCGTCCACTAAATTCTAATTAGGTACTTGCCTCAAAATAAAAAGGGAATGGCGTTCAGTACAGTACCCTAAGGTTTAATGTTGGTGAAATAAGGAGATAAAAAACATGAAAACAACTCCGCAAAACAAAAAAAGTTTGCTGAATTCTAAGTAAAGTTGGCCAAAAATTCTAAGCCTAAAGTAGAAATATATCACTTACAATTGCTTATTGAATCACATGAGACTAAAAGGGCTGTGAGAACCTTAATTTTTGAGGTCAAACCAAGCCTGAACCGAACCATAAGGAAAGGCTCCTGAACTTGAACCAAACCCAAATCTTCCGCTTTAAAAAAAGGGAGAACGTTTAATCTACAGTTCGGTAAAAATTATCTCTTATTAAAAAGTTCAGACTATCAAATGCTCAAAACTTTGGTACTACCCTTTTTGCGCTAAAATTGCTGCCAAAAAGTTCTAAAGGTATAAAATTCAAATTTAGCAACCATTAGATCAGCCTGGATAAACAAGTGAGCCAAAATTTATTAAAATTGGGGAGTTCATTTAATACCCTATTCATTAATCGACTTTTATAAACAACAACAAACAAAAAACAAAAACCAAAACAAGAAAATATTGATAAATCAAAAATTGGCTGAGATTTCTGAAATTTTTGAGGTATTGGTTTGTAATGTGTGTAAGCACAAGGTAACCATTGAAAAAAAAATTTGCAAGTACATACAGGGTGTTCCTGGATTAACACGCATAAATGATGGAGGTGATTTTTCAAGGAAAACAAGGACTTTTTTTGCCTATAAAGATAAGCCATAAAATGCTTTCCCTCTGAGCTATGATTTTTCAAAGTTGGAAAAATATGTTGGTTTTTTTAACACTACGGCCAATGTTATGGATGAAATTGAATGAAAATTGGTCTCTAAATGTATTTTTTGGTATAAAATTCAATTTTTGAGTCAAAGAAACGTTTCAAGGAGTTTAAATGGGAGTTTCAGAGGGGTGTTAATCTTAAAATTGAAAAATTTTTGGTAGCCGGCCAATATTTTGAAAATTGAGGTGCATATTCGGATTTTATGAGCAAAAACAATGGTTTTTGACCCCTTTCATTTTTGTCCTCCGCTGCGTTTTTAATGGCGAAAAATGGATTTGAAATTTTGTCCGTTTTTGGGTATATCCTGCTAATTGAAGGCGCAACTTCCGATGTCACCGTCCCGAGCAACAAAAAGTGTATGCTACGCCCGTTCCTGATGTTAAAATATTGCAGCATTTTCCTTGAAAAATCACCTCCATCATTTATGCGTGTTAATCCAGGAACACCCTGTATAGTAAAATCAAACGGTTTTTTCCATTAAAAGTCAGGTTTAGAACCAAAATTCACATTTAAAAAAAAAAGGGTTAAAAAAGTTTAAGCCTGCCTATGCACTAAGGCGCTAAATCTTCGATCGGTTCGGCGGTTCAGACCTCCAAAGGTTCCCACAGCCCTACTAAAAGGTAATGGAGCCTTGAGTCTCCTTTGAGTATGTTAAAAATAGCACCCATATAAAATAATATTTGAAATAACAAAAGCGAAATTAATCTAAAAAGAAGAAAAAGATTAAAAGCAAATAAGTGAACAGATAAAATAAAATTATTGAAACGACAGTCACAGAAAACTTGTCCGATGAATAAAGCCCTAGGTTTGAGTAAACCAGATAATAAAGCAAAATCTTCGTATAACAGCAAGAGGCAGAACTATCTACATTTGCAAATTAGTTTTTCAGCTTTGTAAGAACTTCATTTGAAAGGTTTGAGAAGATGAATTCTTGGAATGCTAGTTTTTGATAATCAATTTTAAGGTGACGACCTCTGAATTTTGCACACAAATTATAAAAATAGTTTTGAGATTCAGTCATGAATTTATGTACACTAAAAGGTCACACTAATGGTGTAAAAGGGATTCGGATTAGCTCAGTAATTCATTACTTATGGTTAAGGGTGAGGACTAATTGGATGACTTTATGTAGACAGGAACCACCTTTTCTTTCAGAGCAAAAGGGAACCAACAACATAGGAAACCCATGGGTTATGGCAGTTGGTTCCGTTTGGCACAAACAGAAAATTCAGTTCCCTTCTGCAAAAAATTGTACAATTGATTTATAAAGAAACTAATGCTGAGCCCCTGATGACACATTTGCACTTAAAATTGAACACGTCTGGATACTAGGATTAGACCAGTACAAAAAAAAAATATCTTAAAAGCAAAACCATTTCAAGAAGTTGTCAACAGATAACTTACAAATTAACCCTTACCACTCGTAAGTTGTGTAGAGTCCTGCTCAACAAAATAATTTTACGGGATGAGCATGAGTGTGTCAAGCTGTGCTCAGCAAACTTCGTACACGCATTCGTATCTTTTGATAGGGCATCTTATAACACTAATATAACCCATGCAGCGCTTTGGCAGCTCGACTGTAGTATGTTTAACTACAATAAAGCATGCCTAAGTCACATTTTAGCAAATTGTAATTCGAGCAGTAAGGGTTACCGGTTAAGGCTGGAAAAACTTACATGAGTTACAAAATTTCTGGTAAATACGATTGGTAGGGTATTACCTATTTTAATTATCTATCATCACATTCAAACTTTAAAAGTATACTTTGCTAAAAATTCAAAATACACCCTTTGAGTAAATTTGAAAAAAAGCAAACAAAAATATATCTAATACCTAATTCACAATAATACTGATACTTGAAGTTAGAAAAATTACAGTTAGCTGCAAGTTAGCTGTTACAGTCCCTTTAGCTCAAAAGAGAAAGAAATAAAATGAGCAGTTAACAATAAGGTAATTAGTACATATTATACATAAAATAAAATAATGGACGGATCAATTTCATGATCAAGGTAATTAATGGGAGCATTCTAGAATTCTCCGAAGTATAGAGCTGTTGCAAACTTTTGCTACAGGCTTCTAATAGATGAATATGGGGTAAAACCCTGCGAAAATAACGATTAGCGCACTAAAAAATCACAAAATCCACTCCCAAACTCATGAAATACTTTCAAACGCGAGACTGTAATGGCGGCCGTTGCCGCGGATTACATTGGGTTTCCCTATCTTCAATCAGCTCCATCTACACGAGGTGTTTTCGCAACACCACACAAGAAGAAAAAGAAGCATACAATTGCCATAAGATTTGGGCGGCAACGGCCTCCAGTACGGTCTCGCGTTTGAAAGTATTGTATGAGTTTGGGAGTGAATTTCGTAATTTTTTAGTGCACTAATTGTTATTTTTACAGGGTTTTACCCTATTAACAACTATTATTGAGCCTGTAGCAAAAGTTTGCGACAGCTCCATTCAAGAATGCTCTCAAGTACGTACTTATAAGTAGAGTGAGGTTCCAGAACCATCTGCAACAGAGGGTGAGAGTTTTCCTGTCCCTTGTCCAAAGTAGAGGCTGAACAGAGAATTCTTTTGATCATTAAGAAGGGAAGCGCTGATGAAACATGACCGGTAATCAAAGGGTTACAGTCATCTCTATCTTTCTGAAAAAAAATTAGACGAAATCGGTTGCTTGACTATTCTTCTTTGTATCAGTTGCTTCTTTCACACTTACACAATTCAACAAAAACTGAAATCCATTTGATGATCTTATCACGAGAGAATCAATCTCGGTAATCTTCTCGTATTCGGTCTACCATCGCAAAGGGGCGCAATCTACCGATGTTGTACAACTCTAAGGAAGCGGAAATTGCTGTCATGGCAGCAACATATTTTTTCACAAATTTTCAATCCATGATTGATTTCTGCTTTTATTTTTGGCCTTTTCTTTATATTTTATATTTCAGATCATTAAATTTTCATGTTGAATTTTATTTGCAAATTTTAAATTTACTATTTCATCGCGCTCTTTACTCAGCCTTTTAATCATGCTTTAAAATATTTGAAAATTATTATTCATCATAATCACAATTACAGGAAAAGAATCGAGAGACCGTGGGTCTTCCGCCTATGCGAGAAGGGACAGGATGGAGTGATTGAAGCGCGGTATTTTGTTGTGTTACGTCGCGATCGGGCCACGCTTCTGCTAGAAGTGGTTATTCTGTTGGAAGAACAAAAAAATACATACAAGAAAAAGTCTTTAAAAGAAAACTACCATGTTGAGACAGAAAGTTGAAACTTACATTATGTTCAAGGATTATCAGCACAAATCCAAAGAAGCAAGGTAATTTTTTAGCCTTCCACTTGAGAACATCCAATTTCTACATGAATCCAACTTGATCTGGCGGAGCATCATTTCTTCTCGTTTGACCTCTAACTTGGAAAATTTCACGAATTAAAGCAGCTTTCTCTCGTTCCAGAAGGGTTATCCTTTCACTTTTTTGACTTACTTCCTACCAAAATACAAAAAGACACAGATCTGATGAGTATATCAAAACAGAGAATGAAGTAGCTCTTAATAAATGAAGGGTTTATAAAAACAAACGCAATGGGTCTGTTGTAAAACTTTATTCAGGCGTTACGGAACGTCAATCCCTCTTGAGTGAAAATCTTATTGAAAGCATCAAAAAATCTCAAAATACACACACAAACTCGATTGTAAAGTTCGATTTACGAAGTTCAATATCTCGAATGCGTAAAACAATATCGATCTCCAATTTGCCCAAAATGCTCAGTTTTTTATGCCCTTTTCATCGATGTATCACCCGGTAGAAGTCGTCACACGGAAGTTTTGAGATATCCACCCCTGAGGAGCCATAATGTCAAAAACTTTTGGGGGCTCTAAAACTTACTTTTGACTACAGTTGTGTCCAGGGCGTAATTTTTTTTAAAAGAACTTGCTTTTTAGGGAGTTTTTTAAATTTCGACTTTTCAAAAAGTAGTAATGATTTTTTGAAAAAGGATCCAAATCACACTTTGACTTTCGATACATCAAAAACTAAAAACAATATTGACCCGCAGTTTGCACTAGAAGTTTTAGAATTTTATGCCCTTTCAAACAAGGTATCACGAGATGGGGGTTGCCATTTGAAAATTTTGAGTTGCAGGGCGAAACCCCCCTTTACGGGTGCCCTGGAATTTTAGGGTATGCCAAAAAGTAGTTCCTATTAAGTTATAAACAACCCCAAATTTGGTTTTTTTATCTGCAGCTGTTCAAAAGTTATGAAGCCGTCCCAGGACTTTTGGACCACCCTGTATGTACTGTATTAACCTGCATACAAAAGGGGGGAAAGGGGGCGGGGGGGGGGGGTTTAGGGTGGAGCAAAATATCAAAATGTTGTCAGATCAAAAAAAAAAAAAAAGGTAGAAAAAGTTGTGTAGGTATTTGCATCAATGTGTAAGCCTGAACATCTAAATTTCGTCAGATTATAACTTTTGACCTCAACAGCCCCCCTTGAAATTTTGATATTTTTGTGAAAAATGCCAAAAATCACTTAATTTTAGAAGTAAACTATAAATCATCTATGATGACCACACAAAAAAACAGAGGCCAGAAAATATAGGTTAATGTAGACTTAGAGAGATCTTCATTTGTCAACGCTAAAGAAACAATACAATGCTACGTTAGGCATGTGCGATGTTCGATACATCAATCAAAGTTTCGATTTTTTCCTGCCATCGAATGGATTTGATGCTACTGTTGATATTAATCAATGCATCAAAACCCCTTAATTTTCAAAATTTTGACACAAAACAGACCTGAGAGTCATTTTTTCCTTTTAAACTATCTCAAAAGCATAAAAAAGTATCATGATTTCCACTGATTTTTCATTTTTGACTGGTCAGAATTTGTTTCGATGCATCGATAAAATGTCGATGTTTTTTGGACATCCAACTTCGATGCATAAAACTGGACATTGCACAGGCCTACCCTAGATTACCAGCCTTAGAAGACGTAGAAAAAGAGATCATACCTCGTTAAGTAGATTATTTTGGTGCTTGAGCCGATTCAATAAATGGGGGGTGGCAGAGTGAGAATATGCTAGATTCATGTGGATCGGAAGACCAGCTCCGTCCGTCAGAGCCGCTAAATGCCTATTCACCTCTAAAACACGTGCTGTTTGCAATTCAATACGTTCCTGCTGCACTTCACTCCATTGTTCCTGTTTAAAAATTCCAACATTTTTAATAACATACATATGTGTAGTATTAATGATCTCAATTAAGAGTGGTATTATTGAAGCACTTACAAACTAAATGGCCAAAAAACAACACAGACAAACAAAGGATTAAAATGGGAACTAGACCAACAATGAATAAAAACTTCTGAGACATTTCGGTGCACTCACAGCACCATTATCGGAAAATTATAAAAATAAAAATAAAAATAAAATACTCAGAACAACGTTAAAAAAACTCTGTACGAAAACCTGTAAATTTTTAGCTACAGAAGAAACTATGTCAAATTTTAAAACGCTTTTCGATGATTAAAAATAAACAAAACAAAGCATAATAAAAAAGTAGTAGTAAGGTAATGATAAAACGTAAGATCAGTTCCTGATAAAACAGGATTACAATCTCAAGTAGTTTTATGTTTTCCAAGTTTAACTTGATAAACAAACAGACTGAGATTTGAATTGCTTCTCTTGGATTCTAATTTGGTTCCTAAGTTTCAGATTCAAATTTCCTCACAAAACAGAATTACAATCTAAAATAGTTTTATGTTTTCAAAGGTTTTCCTTGATAAACAAACAAACTGAGAATTGAATTGCTTCTGTTGGATTCTGATTTGGTTCTCAAATTTCGGATTCAAATTTCCTCACAAAACTGTATTACAATCTAAAATAGTTTTATGTTTTCCAGGTTTTCCTTGATAAACGAACAGACAGAGAATTGAATTGCTTCTGTTGGATTCTGATTTGGTTCTCAAATTTCAGATTCAAATTTCCTCACAAAACTGGATTACAATCTAAAATAGTTTTTCTAGGCTTTCCTTTCAGACTGAGCATTAATGCTTCTGTTGGATGAAAGTTTTACATTAATAAAAAAATGAACACTTACTCTCCCGAGATACTTCATTTTATCTTGGACGGTTACAATTTGTTTTAAATACCAATCACGGGCTCGTTCAACTGCTTGTAAACCTTGCATCAAGACATCTCTTTCTTGCTCTATCTGCTTCATCCGTTTCAGCTTGAAAAAAAAAAAAATGAGGAAATAAAATTAGAAAGAAGGAAAGCAAACAATCAAGTAATAATCAAGGAATCTCCAAACTTGAACTGCTTTAACTAAGCAGAGGATTCAACAATCTTCAAGGAAGACAATAAGCAATGTCAAGCATTACTTGGAGAGTTAGTATTTTCTAGACTGGGTTGTGAGATGATTTGACTGTACAAGTTAAGGAATTAATTGAGGAGTTCTTCGGTAAAAGGGCGGACGCGTATCCGCCCTTCTTGCAGAGATCGCTTTACTGGAATCCTTAAGCTCTAAGCTACCAGAATATATATAGTGTGTACATATTTCTAACGTTTCCCACAAAAATAACAAGTAATATTGGCTGAAAATCACGTATTATTCGGAAAAATTTCAAATGCAGACTTGGGTCAGATGATATTTTGTTTGTTTTTTCCCTCTCTCTCTTTTTATGAAGCGTTTGAAAACAGGGAAAAAGCACACAACATATTTGTTGCGAGTTTACTGTAAGTTATCTTCATTGTAAATACGTTTGGCAACACTATTGTAGTCATGAACAAATTAAGTCACTATCGCACCGATTGCATCAACGATACGCTTGGTTATCAGAAGATGCGGCAGAACAACAAAAGTAACATCAAGCTTCATTTTCCATTCAACCTCTGTTTCAAATGCGAAAAAAAATCGTTATAAGTCTGGAAAAAATTGATCAAAAAATCGATCGCCAGTAAAAGGGCGGATAAACTGTTTTTTGAACAACACAATTGTGAAAAAACCGGATGTGCTAGAGGTTTGCGATTTTTTGCATTTTATTCCTAATGGTTTGATCTATCTAAAAAACTTTAGTTATCGAAAAAATTCCATAAACTTTTGAAACTACAGGCTTTTTCATCAAAGAAACGCGTTTTTCTCACAACTATAATTTTGCTTATCCGCCCTTTTACCGAAGAACTCCTCAATTTACTTACCATGTTGTAATCTATTCCATTTTGCAAAGTATGTCTTCGGGGCTCTTTCCGTCTTCCGCTTTGTTTCTTGTGCTGCTGAGACGTCACAGGAACTTCTGCAGGAAGAGCTACAAAATACAATCAAATGATTGAGTAAATCAGTGAAAATAGGATATAAAACTGTTTAATCAGCTTGCTTGGATAGAAAATGAAAGGAACAACTTGGGTGAAGTATAAACAATCAAATGTTTTGCATATCTTAGAAAGGCACATTGTGTATCGATGCCCCAGACATAAAGTATGTTAGGTTGCCCCACCTGGAAATAAGTTGCCTCATAATGGTACTTCTAGCTAAGCAGAGCAAACGCATTTTGAGTATTGGGTTGGTGGGTTACATGATACATGAGTGGTTGTTTAGCGAAGAGCTACAACTCATTGCAAACTAACCACTGACCAATGCATTATAATGCATTTCAAAAGCAAGCACCGCTACTTGTCAGAATTCATCAACGCTATACTCAAAATGCATGAGCTCTACCTGCCTAAGAAAGAGGTGTCTGCAGGGATGGCGGATTGCAGAATGTCATTTCCTTAGTGTCCCAAAAAGAAACACTTCAAACCGTCAAACTTTCAACACATATTTCATCATGAGATCTAGATCAGAGATGATCTGGAGAAGTTTCTGTCAAGTGGAACTTCAGAGAAATCAAGGAAGATGCAGAAAAAGGAAAATTTTCTCTTTATATATGTTAAAGAGCTAGGATAATTCAGTTCTTCCATTTCAACCAAGGTTTGAACTTTTGAAGAGTCCGGAGGAGCAACGATAGAAATCAGAAAAGCCTGGTTCCATTTCTTAACAGAAGAAAACGAGGGAATGAGTGTTAAAGATTATTACCAATGAGCTATAACTTTAGAGTGGCAGTGGGCTGGTCCACCTTGTGTCACACAGGGTAGATGGAATCCCGGGAAAAAGCGGAATTTGGACGGCAGATTCCAAGGTTTGAGGTTAAATATAATTTCGATTTTTAGGACATTTATTGTTCTTCTCTGAGCGCACTATTTTTCTCCAGAAATGTATTTAGATGTGTTTCACAAGCAAATATGTAATGATTAAAAATCTAGGAATTTAAAATGACAACTAAGATCTTCAACTTTTCGGGGAAAAAATTAATTTTTTGTTGGATTTTCTTTGCTTGAAATATATTAATCAAGTTCTATCAACAGCGCTGCTCACGGGAGGAATTTTCTCCTTCATATACAATTTTCTGACAACTAAAATGTAAAATAAATTAGCAAACTCACTAGTGGGTTTCCCATCTCCAACACTTCTTGTCCTGGCATTGTAATCTAGTCTTTTATCTTCTTCGTTCATCATCACACCCAACTGCCAGTTCTGTAGAGCCGTCCTTATTTCAGCTTTATCTATAATTCTGTCATTACTTCCAGCTAACTGCATGGCTCTTTCTAAACCAGCAGCTGTTCTAGGTGGTTTTGGAGGACCATAAAGAGCTGGTTTAATAATTGGTATACCAATAGGTAAATCCCCCGGTAATTGAGGCATACTTGCAGTACGCTGAGAGGGCAAAACATTCGGTACAACCACTGCTGTGTTTGATGGATCCCACTTAGGTTTACTATCAATATCAAAAATTGGTGCTGAGGGTGGCCGATTCATATTAGATAGTTGGTTCATTTCTTGGTGGTGTCTGGCTTCAGCCTGATTTTTTAGCAAACAAATCTTCAAACCAGCGCAGAATCTCTCGAAAGTCAATAGCCCATTTACTGGTGTAACTTTCCGCAAACTTTCCAAAACTCCAGGTGGTAAACCTTTGGTCCCGTCATCTTGCCATCGTCGCTCAAATTCTGGAATAGAAGAAAAGAGAAATGGTGAGAAATTTTAATACCTACTTACTTACTCAATAACAATAACCACAAACACGTCAAAATTCCTTATTCAACGACCACTCACCGATGCATTTTCAGTAGCTCAAAGCTACTTGTCAGGAGCTAATACTCAAAATGCTTTTGTTCTAGCAACTGAAACACTGACAACAACTGAAACCCTGCTAATTCTACAAAGCAATGAGCCTCTGCAAAGTTTCTATCAGTGATATTTAGAGCGTTCATTTGTAAGTGAAAGTATTCCTACCATTGGATCACAATGTCATTATTTTGGTCAAGTAGAGGTCATTTCACGAGAGTTGGCAGAAGACAGATCAGCCTGTTTGCTGCGAAGTGGGTAAGTTTGTGTTTCTGCCCACTGACTTCAATGCACAGACCCAAACGAACCAATAGCAGGAAGGAGCACGAGCTATCATCGGTCATCTTCCGTGAAACGAGCTCTACTTGCTCCTGGAATTAAGTAGTTTAGTTTAGAAAGATTTAAAAGGTTAAAATGAATTGCTTCATAATGGTGACTGACAATCTTCAGAGAAATTAGCAATCTTTAATTAAATAAGTTAGACCCAATCTGGGTTTCCGATGTAGGAATTGTAGAGAGCATGATTTGAGGACGCATGTCCGTCACTTGACAGGACATAACGTGGAAGTGGCAGCTTTTGAAAAGGCCCAATCACCTCTGGACAAATTTCTAGACAGGGATATTGGCAATAAGTGAAGCTAACCACCAATTCACTTAAGTGGACGAGGAAGCAAGGCTCAAGATAAAAAAGGTAGGTGGACTTCATTGACCTCCTTGCCTTCTGTGCATTTCAACAGTGCGCGAAAGCTTCCACCTAAACCTACAAGAATCAGCAGCATTTGAACTCAATGAAAGATACTAAAATTACACTAAGTGATGGTAATGATTGATTGTAAAAAAATTCAAAGCATGAACAAGAGCATCTTACCCGAAAATTTGACATATCCAACATGTTTATCATCCATGATGTCAAAAAGCGTTCGCATGGCAATGACAAACTGTTTGGGCAATCCATCCATTGCAGAATTTTGAGAAAATGTGGGAGGCATCATGGATAACACCACTGAATAAACACAAAATCTCTATTCCAAGAAATAAAAAAAACTGATCAACACTAACGCTACATGAGGTCCTAACCTCATTTCTGAACAACAGGATTTTGTTTTAAATTTCGTCCAAGCACTGAACGAGGACATGCTTACTTTCGGAGCGAATGCACAGAGCTAGTAATAAAAAACTGAGACATTGAAAAAAGGCTTTCGTTGTATAAAGATAAAAAGACTTTAAAGGAATAGTTTGCAAGTGACAGGGATGAGTACCACGACTTTTTTTGGACACACAAAAATAGAAGTCAGTTGGACTTGGAATTGCCCCCACCTGCCCCTTCACCCTTGCTCGTCACCCCACTTGTTGATCTGATTATCAGTGGTGTGGAAACCAAATCATGAAAAATTCCCTTGAAAACATTTAAAATTCCCACGAAATCTCACGGCATATCGTATCCTTTTCTAAGTACAGTGTAACAACAATCCCTCCCCCTTGACATTTGAATCGTTAATTTTTTCGAAAAACGCCGAAAATGACATACCGCACCGCCAAAAGCGGCAGACCCAAAATTGTTTAAGGATGCCCTCGGCCCTTCCTGGGGGGGGGGGGGGGGGGAGGGGATACTTCAATAATGGGCTCTTGTACTCTTTGGCGCCCACCCGCAGAAAAATTGCCGGGGGCAACAGTTTTGAAGCTCATTGGAGAATCCAAAGGACCTCCCCCACACCCACAAAAAGAGAAACAATAACATACATTTTTCTTCCAAATGGTACAATTTTAAGTTTTAGTATCAATTAATAATAATAATTATGACTTATTTGATAGAGTATGTGATAAAAGTGACAAGAGATGATAATAGTAGTGAGAAATTGCTTACTATACAACTATTCCATGCAAAAAATAAATTGAAATTGTGAAGTAAACTAAGAATAAAATTCATCAACTCTTATTCCTATAGATAAAACTTCATTTTTTCTGTTCCATTCAGAGGAGGGGGGGGGACCCTCTTCTTGCCCCCGGTTTCGGACGCCCATGAGCAGGAGGCATTTGGAGGGCAACTCCGTTTTTCCGAATGAAAGGGGGGGGGGGTGTTATTAATTTAGGAATAAATTCTCCATCAATAATAATGAAAATTGGCACAAACCCCCATTCTCAAACTCCCAATCAAAATTTTTGAGGAGTCAAAGTTTGAAAAAGGCTCTTGCCCCCCAATTTTTTTCTTGCGATGGAAATTTCCATAACAGCCAACATATCACGATAAATATAAGGGAACAAAAGAAAATGAAATGTTAATCAAAGGGGTAATATTTGACGAACTTCATTATTAGTTTATTTTGTAATTTTAACTCATTTCTTGCAAGGAAGAGTAGAATTATAAATTTTTCTTACTATCCTCATCATCTTGAGTCCCTTTATTCATAATATCAAACACTCAAAATTATTTTTCATTATTTCTACAATGGCTTTATAATTGTATACAATTTGGATGAAAAAAATGTTTTCCCTTTTTCCTCGGAGGGAGGGGGGGGGTCCCCTGGACTTTCCATTGGGGCTCAACAGTTTTGCCCCCCTTGGAAATTTTTCTGCGAGCGCCCATGTTTCGTAGGTAAAGAATCGTGACAGAGAATGAAAAGTCCAATCGAGATTTACAAACTCACCACGTTTCAAATCTCTACAACCCCCATTCTGGTGCAGAGGGGGACTTAAAAAAATTAAGCTTTCGTGTATTTCTATTTTTTTCTCAAACTAGAAAAACAGCAAAATGCAAATATGGCGGTCGAATGAGCAGGTGATGTTGGGGAAGTCCCATCTAATTGCAATCACTATGATGAATCACTTTTCTCAGCAAAGAAAGTTACAATTAGATGGGATGTCTCTGGTGTCACTATCTCATTCGACCACCATCTTTGCATTTTTTCAAATGCATTTATTGAGTTTGCAAGTGGATCTTGGAACCAACTGATGCTCTCAACTTTATTTTCAAGTGATTTTTCGACGGAATCAATCCTTTATAACGTTGCGGCAAAGGTTTGCAAAAGACCCATTGACAAATAAAAAATAGGGAGAAAAACAGAAAAATCACTTCCTTAGCTCTTGAATTCATTTCAAGATGGTTGAGATTTGCTTAACTTCAGTTACATTATCATATTTTAATTCAAATGGGTTACGGAGATTCGTAAACAATGGGGCAGTTGCAAGGGTATGAATTTTCGTGTTTTTTATGAAGCAAATGATAGTACTTGATGAGCTGAGAACAATCGTGCCTTTGATTTTTTTCTAAGTGTCCCGGTTTTGGAGATACGCAGGTGTAAAGTTGGAAAAAATTGTGCGCGTAGTGATGTCACTACGCGGAATTCTTATTTAAAACAATGTATTTTGTGCCAAAATCTCATCTCCGAAACAATATGACTTTAGAAACCAAAGGCATCTTTGTTCTCAGCTCATCAAGTACTTTCATTTTCTTTATTTAAAACACAACATTTCAGACCCTTGCAACTGCCCCATTGATTAATAAGAAAATACATACTGTTTGTCTGTTTAGCTATGTTCTGCTTGCATCAGACAGTTTTGTAAAGGAAGAATAACACACATTTCTTGAACAAAGTGGTTTATTTGTGAGGCTCCATGAAAATGAACGAATAACAACATCTTATTGCCAACAACATTTAAACAAAATAAGAAACTGTTCGAGTAAAATACACAGAAAATAAATTTTGTGACAAATTCAATTGCTGACGTTAATTTTTTGGAGTTCTTGGGAATTTTCCATGTTATCGCACGTTCACAAAAAAAAAAATGAAGATTTGGAACTTCCAAACTAATACATCACTGTGAAGGGCGAAATACAAGAAACTATTGAAAGCAGTTGCGATAGGCAATCTCTTCGCTTCGTATAACACAACAGAAAAATAAGGTGAGTTTCAGCGATTTCAAAGAAAATAGAAATAAAAAACCACTTCCTGGTTTTTGAAAAAAAAAAAAAAATTGCAGTTTTATACATATGTATTTAAAGATTATTAAATAATATTCTTGAAACTAAAAATATTTTAGAAAATAAACTTTTGACAATACCTCAGCGTCTCAACTATGGGGCAGTTTAATGAGAGTCCCTATATCATAGTACATAGGGACTGAGTCTAAATATGTATTGGCATTTAATATTGTGACATTGAGGACATCGTGCTCTTCATGAGAACTGCACATCAGGAACAAATGGAGGTTTTTAGCTGAAGAACACAATTGTTGTTTCATGGCCCTTTTCGCCAGAGATGTTTTCAATTGAGTTGTTGCAAACTTTTGCTAAAGGCTTAATTATAGATGTTAATGGGGTAAAACTCTGTAGAAATAACGATTAGCACACTGGAAAATCACAAAGTTCACTTTCAAACTCATACAATACTGTCAAACGCGAGACCGTATTGGCGGAAATGTGGCGGCCGTTGCCGCCCAAATCTTATGGCAATGGTATGCTTCTTTTTCTTCTTGTAGGGTGTTGCGAGAACACCTCGTGAAGATGGAGCCGATTGAAGATAGGGAAACCCAATGTAATCCGCGGCAACGGCCGTCATTACAGTCTCGCCTTTGAAAGCATTTTATGAGTTTGGGAGTGGATTTTGTGATCTTATAGTGCGCTGATTGTTATTTTTACAGGGTTTTACCCCAATATCATCAATAAATAAGCCTGTAGCAAAAGTTTGCAACAGCTCCATTGTGCAATGATAATAAACAACAAAATTGAAACTCATGCAACACCCTCACTATGAAGTACAACAAAAGGTGAAAAGTGCAAACCACTTTGGATTGAATAACACCTTCAATAACTCTTAAAAACTCTACCTTCAGTAACAAACTTTAGTCATGTGGTTCCTAAAAAGCAAATCAAAATCAGCAACCAAAAAAAGTTACACAAAATTAAATGACCAAATGATATGATGTCAGTTGGATTCTTCCTTAAATTCATTCAATTACAAAAATGCGTTCATCACATTGCATTTAAGAAGAAAAAAAAACTGGAGCTAAAATAGCATTAGAAAATATTATTTATTTTCTGAATTCATATTAAGGTTTTTAGAGCAGATGCCAGTCTCAAAAATAAAAAAAATAGAAAAATAGAAACAAGTTCAATATTTGTCTTTTCTCAGCTTATCAGTGAGTGAGGAAACAAACCGATATTGAAATCCAAACTGTTACTAGGTTTGTACAGCAATTTAGGTCGAACCGAAAATGGAAATTTAAGGGACAGTTGATGCAGTTTGATTTCACAAGTTGATTCACGATATCAGCAATTTTAGAAATTTCAGCTTCAACTTGCAGTTTTATCAGAGATTTTTCTCTGGTTCTGTCCGAGTACAAATACCAATGCGGTAGAGCTAGTTTTAGAAGTGTAGGCGCATCTAGACCATAATCGTTGGTGAATTTTCAATTTTATTTCCTTCAAATCTAAACAAAATTTGCCTCCAACTTTAAATCTTTCATTTTTAAGCATTCCTCAATAAAAAGCCAACACTTTAATGCATTTTCATTAACTTTCATTTGGTAACATGAGAAATAATGTTGAAAAATTCTAAAGATTATCGGTCTAGGTGCGCCTGCACTTCTGAAAAGAGCTCGAACAACTCAAAGATTCAAAAAAACAAAAAATGCAAGGAAAAAAAAAAGAATTGGTCGGCGGCGCCTTACATTGATTACTTGATTAGTGATCACACCTAACTTTACGGAAAAAAATTAGTTGCATTGTGATGAATGGAATTTCAACATATTGGTACCGTTCTAGAATTCAACCATTTACTGCATCCATGCAAAAAAGATTACGAATAGCAGCACTTTTCAATATACATAGATATACTACATCATAGAATAATGTAATCTTTTTTGCATGGATGCATCAAATGGTTGAATTCTAGAACGCTACCTATGGGTAAACTAATCATAGAATCCTTGTAGAGTACATAAATAAATTAAAAAAAAAAAACAATGATAACATTTGCATTGTTTAATTTTTTTCATAAATCAAACCACTTTGAATGCTTCATGTAAGTAAATTTTCAAGTGAAGCAACAAAACTCAGACAATCAAAAACATCAAAATTGAAAAGGAGATGAAATTTTGCAACCTCAACCAGCGTCTTTTTACCTAGGTAGGTCAGTCACCAGAATAATAAAATTTGTGCATAAAACCAAAAAACTAGATGTTTCAGTTACAACTTTTAAAAACTGTGAAGCAGAATAGATGACTACAAAGAAAGAAATTTCTCCTTCTAAAATACACATTGTACTACTTAAAAAGCTGAGAGTAGTAGTTCGATGCATAGCACTAGATTTTGCTACTTAACATTTACGTCAATTATGCTATTATTAAGTTAAATGCTGAAAAGTTGAAATTTAGATAAACTTTTATCTACCATAATCTGTTATCGAAAAATGTGGAAAAAGGCATAATTTAATTTAAAAAATTCTCAAGATTAGGTCATTTCCATCAACACTAGAACTAAGCTCTACGAATGTTTCATTAAAGTGAATATATCTTTGCTTTTGATTCTCTGAAAGACCATTTTTGTTCACTTGATTAGCACTATTCAAATGCATTGCAAATCAGGTGAATGAATTTCATACCATTTTTTTCAGCTTTAAAAGTTTTAAATGAAAGCTTCTGCTAACTGAAACTGATACTTTGCCATAAGGTTATTAAAATATAGTGTATTTTTCTATTTTTCTATCAGAAAATACACTAAAAGTCATCATACAGTTTGACAAAGGTGTGATAACAGATAAGCAAACAAAAAACCACCGGAGATATGAAGTAGCACTGGACCCTGAACGGAAAAGTAAATTTTTGGCAATAGACCGATTTAGTGCAACATCGCAAAAATACTTGGATTCAAACACATGTCCTGTCTCTCTTGCTCTCACCCAGTTTCCCCTAAGAAAGCGGATCCAACTTATCAAATACAAATTTGTCCAACTAAACAGCAAGTTCTCTCAGATTTTATCTTACCATTGGATTCCATGTACCTTGAAGAGTAATTATGTTTCAACAACATTTTCAGAACATTCTGCATTAATTTTCAGTTACGGTCATATTGAAGAAAGCCCTCTATGTTTTGTCCTTGTTTCCTTTTCTTTTTTCTTTTTTTTTCTTTTAATGGGCACACAATTCTTGGATATGGGCTCATTGGCACCATCACGCCATGTGTTCCACCTCGAGTAAGCTTCAATACCAAGAGAGGTTAGGATGACTGACTGTCATGGCGGTGTTACGCTGATAAGCGACTGTGAGTGAGACAAGGACAAAACATGGGACATCGTCAAATGTAATTGTGATTGTAAATTCACTTGAAATCTTCCATACTGAGATACTTTAAGGTACAAGGAATTTAATGATGTGATAAAATTTGAGAAAACTGGTTGTTTACTAGAATGAATTTGCATTTGAAAATTTGGATCTAATTTCTTATGGGTAACTCCACTAAAGTGAGCGAAATAGAGAATTTGTTTGGATCCAATTTTGATCGTGGCATCATCACTAAACCAGTCAATTAGCTAAAATACAAACAATATACGAATACATACAATAAAATAGTGTGATAGAGTACCGAACAGTTGACAGTTGCATTATTTAGTAAATACTTACTATTTACACAAACTGATTGATGAAAAGTTGAAGTATGCTAGCCTTTCCTGATAAAGCACCCTACAGTTAACTACCTATTTTACATGGGTTCTTACGTAATATTAGAACAATGAGTCAAAATGAAAGAGCAAAGTTTTATAATGTAACTCATCCAATTCTTTAATTACTATAATGCAATTTAAAAAATTGAGTAGGAGGGCGCTGATGTATCATAATTTTTTTTTTTTAAACTCATTTATTTTTTCAATATTATTATTATTATCTTAAGCCTTTATGAAAGGTTAAAGGAGTATGATTGAAGAATGATTTGAAAAATAATTCAATGATAAAGCAGGAAGTACCAGAATTCACAAAACTTCCAATCGCACAGACTCTCAGCTTTGGTGTTCAGCTTTTCTTTCGGCCACCGCCACCCAACAAACTTTTTTCTTACATTAATCTTGACAGCCTGAAGATTTGGTTCTATGTAAAAATTTATGCTGTTTGGGATCTTAGTTTTGCACTGATTGACATAATCTGCGTAGGGAAAAGCTGATTTAAATGATATTCGATACACAATAAAATAAACTACATTAGGTCCATCACTTTTGACGAGAGCAAACATAATGACCTAGATAAATAATAATTTCTTGCACTAACGAAGTACCTTCGTCAAGCAGCATGACCATTAGGTATTTAAAATAAAGCAAAACTTGTTGAAATTGAAATCTTCCAACAACCTTAGAACGTACCTAGTATTACTTTCAGTTTGTCAAAGAAACAAAAAATTACAATTTACTCACCGGCAAAAAAAAAAAAAAACTAAAAATACTTCGTCAAGGAGATGATTCTCAAAATTGAAATTGACAGTAATGTCATTATGACATTAAGTCAATTGACATTCAATGAAAATTGCAATAGGAACAAAATGTAACAGCAAAATAAATGAAGAACAAGAAAAGATACGATTTATGTAACCCAATACATACACTAGTGCATAGGTATTAAGACCAAGAAAACCATCCTCTTGATGGAGACATAGGAAATTTTGGTGGTGAAGAAGGTGTCAGAAGTTCATCGTCGATTTCAATTTTTGAATTGGTTTGCCTTTGCATTTCACTTTCATACAACCTGACATCTGTTAGTGACATTCCATACCACTCGTCTATCCATGCAAATGCTTGTCTATGACCTAGCAATAGAATACCTCGAATAGACTGAAAAAAAGGAACAATAAATACACAGGTTAATGGAATATTACCACAACTTAAAAACTATAACGGCATAAAACATATTACATAAAAAACTATTTCTAACTTTTGCTAATCACGATTAAAAAGTTGATTCTTGAGTAAAATCCAGCAAAAATTACGATGAGCACATTAAAATATTACAAAATAATATGGCACTTCTACACACTGTAAATTAAGGAAATCTGGATTCCGTGATTCCTGGATTTACAGTATGTAGGAATAGAGGCTCTCTTCTTATTTTGAAATGATTTTTTTATTTACTTAAAAAAATTTGAGTTGAAAATGGCTGCAATTTGAGCCGAAACACCTTCACCAAAATTATTAATGCATGTTTTCAGCATTTTTCCGTTATATGTACCTGTTTTTTGTTTGATTTTTTTTTGGTCAAGTCATCGTTGATTTGTTTTCTATTTTGTTTCTTTGGTTATCAAATTGTGAGTGAACATTTCTTATGCAAATTGAATTACCTTATGAACGATATCTTCCACTTTGGTCTGGAGGCCCCAAACTTCAAAGGATGCTTCAACAACTTTATATGAACACATAACTGGTGTCATTGTATCTCTCCAGCCTTCAGCAAGAGGGCCCCTCCCCGTCTTCTTAGACTGAAAAAATCGCAGATCCTGTAAAAAAAAAAAAAAAAAAAAATAAAGAGAAGATACATTAATAAATCGGTACAAATTTCTACAAGGTGAAGGCTTCATTAAGATTCTTCACAGAGATAGAGTTAGCAAAGCTTTCACGGAGCAAAAATAACCTACAAAATCAAGGGATTGATAAAGAAAGTCAGAAATATCCATAATAGTTATAGTTGGAAAAACTTCAGAAAGATAGAAAAAAGCTCACTTGATTAGTATTTAAAGACCTTACTATAAAAATAGTTAAGTTTAGATATTTGTCACGTTCACTTCAGACCCCTCTCTGTGAGGAAAACTACCTACACAGCTCGGTATGCGTCACGCTTGCAAAGAAGGGATTTTTCCCAAAGTTGAGAAAGCGGGACTAGAGTACTGCCGTTGAACTGCCGAGTACTTTACTGTGGTTGAACTGCCGAGTACTTTCAGTATTCACTCTAACTCTCCAAGTACATTTTAGACTCAGGAAAAAGACAGCTTTCAAACTCAATTATAAGTGTAATCTATGTTGATTTTCAAAAATAAAATATTATTTTCGGTTACTTTGTAGTATGATGAAACAAAGTTACTCCTGATTTTTGAAAGAAAACAGTAACAGATCACTCTTTAATAGCGGTTTGAAAAATTTTAAAATCCCAAACTCAGATAAAATAAGTACTTAAAGTATTTGCAGTGTAACTCTCCATGTTTTTTTCCTCAACTCTTTGTGCATCTGCGTGGCTCAACTTCTTTACATTTCTCACTTCTTTCTTTAAACAAGTAATCAAAACTTCAGTAACCATTAACTTCATCACAGCATAACAACACTATTAAAGTAATCATAACTTCAGTGACCATCAACTTCATCACAGCATAACAACACTATTAGAGCTCAACTATTGTAAATCCAGGGGTGCAAAATGTTCACGATTACGCTATCCTGATTGCCTGAGAATTGTGAAGGCTCAGAAAAATTTTGGAGGCTCCACCAAGATAGAAAAAAAAAATCATCTCAGGAAAACGACCCAAATTGTTGAGCACTTTTCTATTTCAGATGGATTGCAGAGACACTTTAGCAAAAAGGTCATCAATTTATTGTGGAAGCGCTTTTGCAAAAGGCCCTCAGTGTGGAAGCTGAGGGGCTTCCGACTGCGGAAGAAATTCTGGTTGGTGTGTAAATTACGGAGGACCCCTGCGTAACTCTTGGAACAACCCAGTTGTTTATGTTCTGTATTCTCACGAAAATTCATTTATAAAAATATGATTTGAAAATCAGATATTTTCATGCAGAATTGAATTGATTAGTTATTTACCTCTTCTTCTTTATAATGCTTGGGGCTGATCTCATCATAAGCAATGTCTATGACATCAACTTCTCTTAATGCCATTTCTGTCTCGGATAAATTTAAACACTGGAAAAGAAAAACACGTTTGAATTATTTATGCGGAAAAGCAGGATTTGGCTCTCCTCTACAAAGGAAAAATGGGTCAAATAAGATCCAAAACTGAAACTTCTAAGATTAGAGGAACAAGCATGGAGACGAGCACTTCCTATTGGTTGTTCATAATGGGGTAGTTGCAAGGGTTTGGAATTTTGTGTTTTTACAAAGAAAATGATAGTACTCGATGAGTTAAGAACGATAGTGCCTTTGGCTTTTTCCTAAGTGTCCCGGTTTTGGAGATACACAAGTGCAAAGTTGTAAGAAATCGTGTACGTAGTAACGTCAATATGCGTAATTCCCATTTAAAACAATGCATTTTGGGCCAAAATCTCATCTCTGGAACAAAGGAACTTAATTAGAAACCAACGGCATCTTTGTTCTCAGCTCATCAAGTACTTTCATTTTCTTTGTAAAAACACAACATTTTAGACCCTTGCAACTGCCCCAGTGTATAAATGTCAACATTTTCTCAAAAAACAATGGTTTTCAGTAATGAACTTTCAAGTAATGAAAAAAAAAAAAAAAAAAAAAAAAAACTTTCTCTAAGTATCCCTCAAAAATTAGCAAAGTTATAATCAGAGACAAAATTAATTTTGATACATAAGCAAAAATTGCTTCTTTAGGTACGGCACTCGGAACAATTTTTCTTAGTAAGTGAACCAGTAAAAACACCAGATAACCCTACAGGGGGAGGAAAAAATATTGCAGAATATAGTAAAAAGGATTATATTTATTTGGCATGATAAATGATAGACAATCAAGGTTGCGTGAGCTTCCCTGAAGACTGAAAGTTGCACTCTGATTACCTTAGCCCACAACATGAACAACATAGATTGTGCCTCAGTTAATATTTTAAGTAAACTTTGGTTTAGAACATGATTGAGTTCAATTCTTTGAGCAGAAACTTCTCCCAATGAAAAACTTAGATACCTATCTGAGTAGAGCAATAGGTATTCAATAAATAAATAAAAAATAAAAAAAAATAAGTAGTAGTAGTAGTAAAGTCCAGCCGCCCAAACACGTGGTTCGTTATGCTGATATTTCACAGCGAACGACTGGACTGCATAAAAAAAGAAGGGGTAGGAAAGACAATCAATCAAAGTATTCTCAAAACAAAGGATAGGAAAGAGGAGAGTAACGGCGACTTTCCAGGGACTCTCAAGTTTGGGAAGGAAATACCTAGCGCACTCAAGGAGGTAAAGTGCTCTAAATATATCTAGTTTTTTTTTTTTTTCCCTTTCAAACAAAATATTTCTCAACTCTCTATTTTTCTCTATTTTGCTTCATTTCTTGTGTTTTTTTTTTTTTTTTTATTTAAAAAAAAAGGGGGGTATAACTCTGGCAACTCTGCTAAGTATAACCACAAAAAGTGCGGAAGAATATTTTCCTTTCCATCTCCTCTCTTCTCTCAACTCTCTTTTCAGCTGTGCAACTCTTGTCTCCAATCTTCTTCTTCAACTCACTTTAGAACTGTTCATCTTTTCTCTCTATGTTTTACAGGAGATAATTCACTCTCTCATTTTAACAATAAATAAAAAAAATAAAAAAATTCTATCATTGGAGAGAATTCAGTGCTTACATTGTCATTACATCCATTGTTGTCTTCAAATTTTGTTCGGATGGATATATGGAATTTCGGCAGGAAGGAACACTGAAACAACCAAAATAGAGAAAACATTAGGACACTTTTTGAAAAACTTACTTAAATGGGCACTCAGAAATCTTACGAAGTGCTCTTCCCGCTCTAGTGTAAACATTTTTTACCATGCACAAATAATTTCCCACCTTAGGTATGGTCTGATACTATGGGGTCATAGCACAGGTTTACAGTCTACCTTTATTGAGCAAAATAAGATTCTTAGGATCATGTTCAATAGGCCTTTCAATTCTCCTGGTATAGAACTGTTATAATTAGAATTCTTTGATTACTTTAGGATCTATACATATATACATATATGAGGCCCTTAAATTTGCCATCTTCAATAATCAGAACTGATCTTGTTCCTATACATGACTACTCAAACAGGCATGTGAACGTTAGTATCCCAACCACCAGGTTAGCTATCTGTAACCACAAAGTTAGAGTAGCTGCTTAAAGCTTTTTAATGCTCTTCCCTCTCAGTTAAAATTATCATTTATAGTGACTCACCTGTCAAGACTTTTTTGTATAATGTTAAAAAATTTCTCATTCAAAAAGCCTTCTATCGTATTGATGAATTTGTTAATGCTACACGATGAATTGTTTGTAAACCTTGCTTAATTAATTATGTACTACTTTGACCTGTACCTTAGCTACTATTAAGGCTCAATGTGCAAGACTATAAAATGAAATAATTAGAATAAAAATAAACCAAAAATTTTCAATTGAACTAAAGAAACTATCTACCATTCAGTAGTTTCTACAAAATGGTTAACCATCAAATATCACATAGTGCGATGAATTGATACTTTTCCACCTTCTGATTTCCCTTCAATTTTTTCTGGTTGAGTCATAAGAAGCAAAAGTGCCGATGCTCTAAAACCCCAATTTTAAGATGGTTGAGGCAATGAATAGAACGACTCTTCTCCAATTTAAAATACGAGGGTCATTTGGAAGGTAAGTTTTCCTATTTTTTTTCTCGGCTCCTAATAAAGCTAATGAGAATCTAAAAACAGATTTAGAAGCGTCATAAAACTGACAAAACTGGCAAGAAAAGAATGGAAATTTATGGTGAAGCATAAACACTTTTCACTTACCGTATATTCTAAATGGTAGCGAAGGCGCAGCATGTCATGGAACAAAACAATAATAAGAAAGAATATCAATAGTTATGGTAAAAAGACACTACTTACAACTAAACTTGAAGTGAATATTCTGGGATAAAACTTGAGGCAAAAAAATTAAAAATAAACTGTAGGGAATACCCTACAAACACTTTCTCACATCAAATGTAACCTGGGGGAGACCCCCAGCCCCCCTTTAATATCCTGGGGGAGACCCCAAGACTCCCCTTTAATATCCTGGGGGAGACCCCCAAACCCCCCTTCAATATTCTGGGGGAGACCCCCAGACCCCCTTTAATATCTTGGGGGAGACCCCCAGCCTCCTTTTGATATTTTTATCCAGATCTAAAGATTCATTTCTGAAATATTTAAATTTGTCCTTTTTTTGACCCATTTTCCCATTGATTTTAATGTAAACCATTTTTCATCCGTAACTAACCTAAATATTAAAATTTCCAAAAACAGAAAAAGAACCCCTAGGGAATGTTTAAAGCAGCATCTATGCAAAATTTGGATGCATATGGATCAATAGTTCAAAAGTTATGCTGGGTTTCACGTTTTATGGCTACGGACGGACAGCCAGACGCCACAGAAAGTTTGTGTATTTACACCTCCAAGCCACATATGGTTAAATAATAAATAATATTGAAACTTCAAGGATGAATATTCTTTAGGATAGTATTAAGCACGATGAGAGCCAATTATTTTGTAATTATCATGATTTACTTAGTTGTACAGGGCAAAGTATCAAAACAAAATACCTTGAAAATCTCTGCACCATTGCAATACTTTCTCTATTTCTAACTTCGTTAGTAGTGAGAAAGTAAAAAGAGATTGGAAAGAGAAAAATTATTCCAATGCACAAAATACATACTTGGATCATTGAGCTGATGAGCAGTCAACTGAAAACTTTTGGTAATAGAATGCAGTGTTGTATCCAATTCAGTGGCGGCTCGTTCTATTGGGCAACCATGTTTTTTTGCCACTTGAACCAAAAACTATGAATTTTACATCCTCAAAAATGCTTCATTATGTCTGGTTCCAGGATTAAAACTGCTAAAATCAACAAGATATTACAGATTAAACGATGCATTTGGAGGATGGAATCACCCAAATTCTCCCAAGATTCCACGACAACAATACTATTTGGGTGATTCCAACCTCCAAATGCACCATTTAATCTGTAAGATATTAAGATATAATTAACAAGATATTGTTAATTTAATCAGTTTTAGCCTTGGGACCAGCCAAAATTAAGCATTTTAGAGGACGTAGAATACATAATCGCAAGAAGAATGAAAAAATTGTTTAAATTAATGGCCCAAATTTTTGTTCGATAATGCGCTTACGAGGAATTTACATTGAATCAGAGTTTGTTTGGAACCAGATGTCCTCGGATGACAAACAATACAATATATCGCTCTACTAAAACAGTCTATTCCAATTGCTCACAGCAAAAGCTTGCACCACTACCCCACTGTGGAGATAAGGTGAGATAGTTGATAAAAACGAGAGAGATAGTTGTGGGACACTCGGAATAAAGAAAACCAATCATACAGTGTCCTTTACCTGTTATTGTAAATGGGTAATAATTCCAAGCTTTCTCTGTAACATAAAATACTTTCGGTAAGAGTGACTGGACCCAGTAAGGTAACTGACTGAAAAGAGAAAGAATAACAAAACTTCAGTAAAGAAAAAACGAATTAGGTAGCTAGCAAAAATTACAATTTTCTCTGGAAATTTGATGTAAACACTTTGCTGAAGAGAAATTTAGACATTTTGAGCTTGATAATACACTTAGATAGAATAAACTCAAAGCCCAGTATTTGATACAATGGGAAAAACTAGCGTTGACAGAAAAATAAAAGATTTGATTTTTTTTAATCTTTTTAATTGCTTACGGATGTGTTGGAGCCAGAATTGCCAAATACAGTTTCCGACAGGCTTTGAAACGGTCATAAAATCATTTCAACTTGGTCACCAAAACGATCCAATCGCAAAAACAGTTCATTTGAGTAACAACAGTTCAAAACTGGCATGCAGACAAAAATTTAGTGAAAAAATTCATGCGGGGCCATCAATCGAAGACATATTACCTAGACAGATGAATTCGTTTTTCTGTGTATTGACCTTTACCATGCGTCGAATCTTCACAGGCAACATTGACAACTGTCTCGACACCTTCGCCTGATTCCGTCTGTTCATGACTGTGCCTGGCAATCATGTATAACTGACCAATTTGATACTGAAAGATAAAAATTCAAGTCAACATTTAGTTAAGGTAAATAACAACTAGATAGACATACTAAAAGGGCAGGATGTGACAGATCGATGATTACCAATAATACGTCTTACCCTGAAAACTAAAATAGGAATTTAACCAATTCTTGATTACTTACTAAAGT
This sequence comes from Trialeurodes vaporariorum, assembly GCA_011764245.1. Taxonomy (NCBI): domain Eukaryota; kingdom Metazoa; phylum Arthropoda; class Insecta; order Hemiptera; family Aleyrodidae; genus Trialeurodes; species Trialeurodes vaporariorum. The sequence continues at coordinate 36,705,394 of VMOF01000002.1, read as the reverse complement.
TACGATACCTACAAGAAAGACTCAATGTAACAGGGCTAACAGCAGCAATTAATCTAGGTTACACACATTCAAGACTCAAAGTTCTAAAAACCACAGGAGGGCTAAGCTGAAACTGTCCATCCTTACTGTGGTTAACAAGTTAGAAAAAACTAGAAATTAGTTGAGTCGGCAAGAGGTCGCAGCAGAACATTTAACAAAATAACTGATCTAATTCCAAATTTTCATGCTCCGCAACGAGGTATAAATTTAGGTGTGTAAGTATCTGCAAAAGATGAATAATTCGGAGGTGAATTTCTGCCAATAAATGAGACATGGGGAGCAAGTTCAGTGGTGAAAGGGACAATGTATAGCAAGAAAGAATCATAGAACCTTAAAACAGTACCTCTTCAACTGATAAAGGCATGCAAGTCCTATATTCTTTGATCAAGACCATGTTTGAAGATTTAAATGAGCTCCAAAGAAAATTCGCTTTAGATTAACGGGATTTGATTGGTGACATGAGGAATAAACTTGACACAGAAACTTGGCATAACTAAACGCGTGACAACTAGGACACTTTAATTTTAAAACTGGTTACTCAATTTCCGAGGCAATAATTAAAAGTCGCGCAGTGAATTTTGAGGTTAAGATTTCTCGCGCTGTTGTTTTCGGATTTTGTGTATCGAAACTGCTTTCGATCTATCGATGGTGGTGTATCGTTCCTTTATTGTTGGCGCGTAAAATCAAGAATTTCAATTTGACGCATAGGTACATGAAAGTCCGACCGATCTGAACAAAGTTCAACCAATCTGCTGAAACAAAAGTAAAAAATCACTTTCGCTTGTAATGGACGGTCCACTATGGACTCTTTTTCAGTTGGCTCATTAGAGAGATTAAGTAAAGTGGGGACATTAACAACTTATCTTTGAGAGCCCCCCCCCCCCTCCCCTTACAGCGATGAGAAGCCCTCCACCCTCAGGAGAAGTGGTTCTTCTTCTCGAGCTCCGAATGTCCTCAAGAGGGCCTCCTCCCCCCCCCCCATCAGCCCAGGAATAATATTATTGAGGTATTTAAGGAGGGATCAATTAAAGAAATAAAAGAAGTCCCGAATTTCTTCGCCAGACTGCCACACCTTCGTCCCCTCCCATTCACCAGTAAAAGTAGATGATTTCCTGAATTTTGGTCAACACTGATTGACTGTACAGCACTCCTTCGTTCCATAAACTGGCAAATATAGAGAGAAAAAGGGAAACTCATAAGATGTTTATGAAACTAATAGTAATTTTAATTTATTAATTTAATCTCTATTTAATTTGTACTTTTGTATCCTGTTAGATGACCATGAAAACTTTAATCTTGATTTTTGTGACATTTATCGTTTTTCCCTTGAACTCTTCACACTGGCAGATCCAGGAATCTATCCTTCTCTCTCTTCTCCCATTAGAACGCGTATGATAGAAAAGGACAGATTAGGGGCAGTCACATGATTTTCGCCCCCTCTACTATCCTTTGCTAAAACATTCATTTTAATGGGAGAAGAGAGAGGAGGACAATAACTTGGATCCGCTAGTGACTCTTCATTTGTAAAAACCTAGTTTTATTCTCATTAAAGGCGGACATTTGTGTTGACACGGCTAAAAAACCTGATGAAAACACATGGATCAGTGGAATAATTGAATTAACAAAGAGACAAAAAAGGAAACTTCTAAACATTTATTGAATTTTACACACAAAAAAAAAAACTTTTAATTCATATTTAGACAATGAATGTTGTTCTTTTCAACTGAAATTGTACTTCAGTCATCATTTTTAAAGACAGAAGAAATATTGTACTCGGAAACCTAAAAAACTATTGTTGCAGGAAAGGTAATAAACACTTTTTTAACTTATGCGATTGGACGTGCGCGATGCGCATAGGTCTGAATTTTGTTGTTTTTTATACAGAATAAAAGTACTCAGTCAGAACAAAGGTGCCTATAGTTTTTTCCTGGGTACCACTGTTTTGGAGACAATATCCTGTGAATTTGTGAAAAATCATGCAAATTGTGATGCGAGAAAGCCAAATTCCTTAAGACAATGAACCTATTTTGAACCGAAATTGCGTCTCCAGAACTATGTAACCTAGCAGTGGCGCACCGAGGATTTGGGGGAGGGGGGCTAAAAAGTTAAAGCTTCTTCAGCAAATTTTAAGGCATCACTAAATTCAGAACGCGGGGATTAGTTAAAGACCATTCCGGAAATTTACTCTGGATTTGGGGGAGGGCTTTAGTTTGATAGCCCCCCCTTTGGGTACACCACTGAAACCGAGAAACAAATCACAGGTAGCGCTAGGAAAATTTCATTGTTATTATCTCCAAATTTCATTTTTATTTTCTCCAAATTTCAATGATATTTTTTTTTACTGATTTCGAGGTTACTTTAGACTGATTTCAATGTTAATTTTTGACTCGCTTTTTAAGTTCTTCGAGGTAATCATCAACTCACTATTTTTTCGTGGCAGTATTCAGATCTCTTTTTATTTTAAGGCATATTTCAAAGGATTTTGCTGTTCAATTCTAAATATATGAGCTTGTTTACATAAACATTAAACAGAGGCCAACCTCCCCTGAAAAAAAAAAAAAAATCAGACGGGGTATGTTTCATCTTGGAAAGAGACGTGATTTGTACATGCTATCGCACCAAAATTTTGCCGAATCATCGATTTTGCGTTAAGGAAAACGCAGATTTTGCTCAAAAATCTGAAAACGCCCAATTTTACAGCAAGTACTTTCATTTGCATCATAAATAACACCAAACTTCTGACACATCCATACACCACTTAACTTATTATGAAAAGCACCACAAGAAAATCATACAGTAATGGCGTGAGTAACTTCAAATAAAAATACTAGAATATTTTTGCAATGGGAAATGCTTACCCCGTAACAGTTTCTGGACAGAGGTTTTTCTTGTAGAGTGAACACAGCGCCGGATTTACACATTTGCCGCCCATGGGCCATTTGACTATTTGCCGCCCCCATCCAAGCCCACGCCCGAAAGAAGGTCGGGGTCGCCCCCAGCTACAGGGGTGCAAAATTTTTCCCAAAAACCCCGGGGGGTTTCACGCGATTCGGGACTTTTTCCTCACAAAAATTTGGGAAGTGATAACTTTTTTTTTTTGCTCTCTTATTTTAACATTTAAACACTGTGGGTACGCAAATTCACAATTTTTTTTGAAAATTTGAGACATTTTCTGTAAAAAAAAACTTGTAGGTAGCCATAAAAAAAAAAAAAAAAAAAAAAATGACAAATTTCCTCACTTTCACGCGATCCACATATTGCTCGATTGAGCAATTTTGCAACTCTGCCCAGCTGGGGAGGGTCTGGAGGTCCACCACCGGAAATTTTTGTAATTTTTACCTCTTAAAGGTGCAAAATTCGTGTTTTTTAGAGAAATTTCCCTATATTTTCACGCGATCCACGGATTGCTCAATAGGGAAATTTTGCAACCCTGCCCAGCTAAGAGGGGGTCTGAGGGTTGATTCTGCTCATTTTACGAGACGAGACGAGATGACTCCGAGCAATACCCTCTAAACACACCGTAGCTCGGGGGATTGAGGTTATGTGATTAGGTTGCCAACTTTTACACAGGCTCTTATGGGGGAAAAAGGAATTTTTGCGGTTTTTTCTAGTTTATACTATTTTTCGGCTATGAAAACCACGTATACTTGACCAGGGCACTTCCCTTTGGATGTTCTAGAGCGTTTCTGTGAAAAACTACTTTTTCCGCAAAATTACACACCAAAATATGTAACACCAAAGGGGGGACTCCGGGCCCCTTGCTTACTTTGGGTCGATGTGAAAGGGGGGCCCCTTTTGGTGTTTCGCGAAATTTTTGTGAAAAAAGTTTTTTTTTTCGGGGAAAACGCTCTGGAACATCCAGGGAAGTTCCCTGACCAAGTAAATCTGGTTATTACAGCCGAAAAATTAGAAAAAATAGAAAAAACCGCAAAAATTCCTCTTTCCCCCGTAAGAGCCTGTGAAAAAGTTGGCAACCTAATCACAGAACCTAAAACCCCGAGCTACGGTATGTTTAGATGGTATTGCTCCGAGTCGTCTCGCCCTATCTCTTTGCATGAGATAGAGTTGTTTATCTCGTCTATCTCGTGTCCTCTCGTACGAGATAGACAGGGAGAATCAGCCTACTGGAAATTTTCGTGATTTTTACCTTCTTACGGTGCAAAATTACGTGATATTTAGAGAGATTTCCCAATATTTTTACCCGAAATGACTTTGAATTTAGTGGTGATAACAATTCAGTTGTTTTCGGCAAGAAAATAACCAGCAACAAGCCTGAATTCAGATGAAACGCAAGGCTACGAAATGATGCGCCGGCCGCTGGCACCGTCACCGAGCCGCCCGCCCCGCGCCCTCAAGTGGCCACTGCAATTTAAAATTCTGAGTCTTTGCATATTCTTTACTCGTCTACCATCGTGTCAGCTGTTCCAATTTCGAAGCTGCACTTGCGACAGCACCCATTTAAAAAAAAAAAAAAAAAAAAAAAAAAAAAAAAAAAATTGCCGTGAAAAATTTGCCGCCCCCAGAAATCTGCCGCCCTGGGCCACGGCCCATGTTGCCCGTGCCTAAATCCGGCGCTGAGTGAACATATTAATATTTCTTAAAATCACTCTGAGAACAGGCTCACTTGAAATTTTCCCAAGGACAAAATCTTTATGGATCAGTCCAGACTTTCAAATTTTGTTACTTCAAAATAGTCGACAGTTTGTCAATTTTTCTACAAACCCATCAACATTTCAAAGCACATCATGAGCTACATCAAATTTTTCTAAGTTGAGACAAGTTAATAAACATACATTTTTTTACTTTTTTTTAGTTTTGATTCCTACTTTTACTGGAACAAATGTAAAGTTCTCCGAGAAAAAAAATACTTTTAATAAAAATGTTTGATTGACAATTGTTGACTGGCTTCTCTCATTTTTGACTTCCAAGCTGAACTTTGTAGCTTATTACTGGGATCCAGCGCTGCCTAATTTGGCAAAAAGATACACTCGTGACATTAAATTATACAGAAAATTTGTAACTTTTATGCCAAACCTGACAGCACTGCTGGGATCTGAAGCCTCCGCCTCTACAACGTACTTATTCAAACTGGTTGATAAACTTAAGAAAAAACAAAATTAACCTCTTTTTGATCCTAGACTGAAAACCACATTCATGAGAACAGAGTAAGGCAAATGGGGGTGATAATCCATTACACGATCGCTGGGTACATAATGATAATTGTCATTTTTTCGGAGGGTGATTTTCAGTAATCATGGCTAATTTTTTACAAGTCACACATCACCTTTGTTGTAGAATAATTAAATCTAATCAAAATGACCCTCAAGTATATTTTACGTCTGTGTAGACTACCATTTAATTACCATCCAAAGGTTTCACATCTACTAATAACCCAGTAATAGCGGAATCGAATTTGCACAACTCTGCATTAGAAGAGGCTCATTTTTTCTATATACTCATGATACCAATTTCATTCCTTGATTCAGTGACCTCATCAATGATTAGTCTTGCATTTTCTATTCCGTCTGACTCTTCATTTGAGCTTAGATATTATTAGAAATAAGAGCTAGCATACTAGTTTCACTACTCCCAAGACCACTCTCATCACTTATTATGTTAGTAAATTTGCGACAAGTTGTTACAGCAACTTCTGTTTTCTTTGATAGCCTTTTCAATTTATTAGACCCTGAGACAACACGTTTGTCTTTGAACTTTGTTTCTTTCTTCGCTTGAGAATTACGTGAACCAACACTGTTTGCATCAACTGCAGTCTTCGCAGAAGTTGCATCATTGTTCAAAATTGTATTATTTACTGATGTTCTGTTTCTGACCGAAATCCCATCATTGAACAAAGTTCCATCACTGACCGAAGTTCCATCATTAACCGAAGTTCCATCATTAACCGAAGTTCTATCATTGACCGAAGTTCTGTTATTAACCGAAGTTCTATCACTGACCGTGGTTCCAATGTGAACAAGGAAATCCAATCTTTCATGTTTACTTGCAATACCTTTTAATTCTAAAATACTATCTCCACTGCCGTTAATTGTTGAATTAAACTTTAATCTGGAAGCGATACTCAGTAATGCAGAATGTTTGTTACTCTCATTTTTTTCAAACTGATTCTTAGAATTATTTGATCTACTATAATAATCAAAGTCTCCAGCTCCTAATTGCTTCTTGTCCACTTTTGAGGTGAATAACAAGCAGTCTTCATTTCCATCAACTTCTTGAATGGTATCATTTAAGTCATGGTTGCCACCAATGTTTGACAAGGAGACAAATTGCGTTAACTCATGTGGAGAAATCGAGTCATGAGCCAGCTTTTCTTCGAACTCATTTTCATGTTTGCAATATTCAAATTTATCAAAGTAATGCTTCAAAATCAATGATTTGTTTATCTTGCGAGAGTCATCATCCAGCAAACTTGCCAGGAGTGGACTTGATTTTTTACTTTCGACCTCTTTTGACTCCATTGCAATCGCAAATTCTTCAGCATTATCATGAAAATACGTAATTAAGGCCATTTTTTTCACTGCAGTCAAAGATATACTATCGGCTTCCTGTGAACATCAAGAAGTTAAATTGTAATTTCAAAATTAAAAGAAACATGCAGTGGTAAACAAAAATGATTGAAATTATATATAAATGAGTAATAAGCATCCGATTGGCAGGAAAAAAATTGGGAGGCTTGAACAGAAAATTGTCAGTGGCGTCATTTCAGCAAAACCTTGAGTGGAGAAGGGAGGCAAAATGACCTTCTTGTTGCCATAAACAGAAGTTTACAGAACTTTGGTGCTAAAATTTTAGAGCATTGAAAATTTAATTTATGGCCTTATAGGTACTAATTATTACCAATTTTATACAACAACTAAATTGGGAAAAAATAACCACAATAAAATGGTGTCTCTATCCGTAGCCGTCTTTTTTTATGTTCACAATCCTCCACTGTGGTCTACTGTGGACGGGCGGATGAAAATAGTTCCGCGGTCCACAAGCGTTCACATGCTTTTGAGCTTGTGAACGTTTGAGGACCGCAAAGGAAATGATGCGGGAAGGGTTCAAGATTCAAATTAGGAGATTCTTTCATAAGAACAGATAATTTCATGACCGCGTTTTGTGAATCGCGAACAACTGTGAACATAAAAAAAGACGGCTTATGATGATTGACTCTTGATTTTCAGGGGCAGCAGATCCAAATAAACAAAATGAGAAAAACAGGTCGAAGTAGAGGAAAATAGAAAAAATATAAGAACCTTCTTGTCAGCTGAAAGTAAATCACTACTAGACGCATAAGTTATACTCTTCTGAGCCTCCAAATCTTTGAAATGTGGTCTGACAGAGAGTGATGCATTGCCATTCTTAGCAAATTCTTGGTCTTGATACGAGTAGGAAAACTGAGTATCACTCGTTCCGTTTGTATGAATAGACCGAGTTTCATCTAAAAAAAAGGGGGACTAGTATTGAATTATAATCTTTTCAAAGTTCAAAGTTAAAATACAGAATAGAGATGAAATGGGGCTGATGCACACTTTTGTTGCAGGCAATGTACAGGTCAGTTCAGAAGATATTATTGAGTTCATGAATTGATTTTTTGATTTCAATAAACCATGTGACTTTTTAAATTTGAATAAGTACAGTGAAACAGATATTTCATGATTTTTTTTTTAAAAAGTTATCAGTTGATCGACTGATTTGTCTCACTTCTTGACCGCTTTCTATCCTGAGCTAGTTGCAGAAACAAGTAGAGACCCAGCACAAACCTTGCAACAGGTACCCACTTTTCCAGCTCAATTTTGGTCGGAACTCATCGAAACGACAGCCAACAGTCACCTACTATTGACTGATGAGCGCGCCGTTTGCCTTTGCCAAGAAAAAACCAGTTTCCGTTTCCGGGACCAAGGACTAATCACAGCCTTTCCTTGAGCTTATCACTAAACAGCAGGCGACTGTTTAACGTTGCAGCTGGTGACTCACAAACAAAAATGCGCGCACTAAATTTGCTTCACTTTTCTGACACAGGAAGCATACCGTTTGCTGGGTCTCTATTTGTCTCTGGCTAGTCGTTTCATTTTTACGTATGTATCTCTCACAACCTATATCTTGAATTATTTGCCCTCTAATCTCTGTTGCCACCTGCAGTTTTTGCCTTTCACCCATCCTTCTATTGCTAAGCTGATTATTCCTGGGTGTCTAAGGACATGTCCTTAAGTCTCGTTCTTCTTCTCACGAGGAGTTTTTATATGCCTCTTTCTTTCCGCCCTTACTCTCTCCAGTACCGTTTCATCACTTATTTTGTCCAATCATCTTATTTTAAGCATCCTTCTAATAATATGACATTTCAAATGCCTCTATACTTGGTCTTTGTGCCTTTCCTCCGGGCCTTGCCTCGCATCTCTAAAGTCCCACGCTCCATATCAGGGTTTTTAATAGTTTTTCCTTATTCCTAAATCTATATTTGATCTATATAGTGATGGGCAAAAATCATTTTTTGAATAACCATGAATAATTAACTAGAATTATTCGTATTATTCTCATGTTATTCCTATTAGTAAATCAAAGTTTTAACACTACCGGTCATTCATCTTATAGCAGATGAATACTTTACCTATGCTGGTAGTGTCAAAATTTTGATTCACTATTAGGAATAACAAGAGAATTATGCGAGTAATTTTAGTTAATTTATTCATGGTTATTCAAAAAATGATTTTTGCCCATCACTGATTTGCTATCAGCAGATTTCTTTTCTTTATGAACGCTGGTTTTGCCAAAGCTATACTGGTCATGTAGTTTTGAGTTGGCTCCGTCAATCTCATCATTCTGGAAAAAAATGGATTTTGAAAGAGTAGTGATACTCATCAACGGACCATCTTCGGAATCAGAAAGGTTTCCATTGCCTCCTCTGTCATTTGCATCATCTGCATCATCTGAGGCTGTATCAGCATCTGCATGAACTTTAGAATCAGCAAGATGCCGATCATCATCATCATCATCATCTGATGAGTCTCTGTGAAAATAAAAAATTTAAGATCAACTAATGATGATGTCAAAAGTACGAAAAAATAATGATTCAATTTGAACACTTTTTAACAATCTAAATGTCATCTCCTCATTTGGCCCTTCATTTTACTTTTGAGGAATTTTTTTTCATCTTCAAAATTCTGAACAATAATATTTAGAATCACAGCAGAAAGTGTCAAAGCTCATAAAAATAATGATTCAATTTTAAAAGCATTTTTCCTCACGCTAAATGACTCCTCTTTCTTTGATCCATCATTTTTCTTTTTCAAAATTCTCAACTGTAAGAGATACCCAAACCGCGCGTTTCAGCGTGTGAAAGCGGGGCTCGACCGATAACCTTTGGAGTTTTTCCAAGCTTATTTCTCAAATTGCAAGATGGAAATTAGTGAAAATGCGTCAGAGTCCTGGCTTTTCCTAAAAGTGCCCTTTGAATTCAGAAAGCTGAAACCTCCGGCAAGATTTGTTTCGATTCAAAGGAACAAAAATTGAAAATTCGCCAAGGATTTCATCAGGGATCTCCATCTCTACTTCTAAAAAACCACTGGGTAATAGGTAAGTAGGGTAGACATGTTCTGGCTTAAAATCAAAAATTCAATTTTTTTGTGCACTGAGCCCATGATTTATTACCACTATATGTTTCTTTTGATTTGTTCCATTGGATTCTTTAGTTACTTTTCTCATTTTCTAACGGAGCACCAACAATTTTCCGATTTAATAGTTAGCCCCCCCCTCAAACCCCCCTTTCTTGACTCTTTTCAAAAATTTTAACGACATAATTGAAAAGAACTCAATAATTACCTCCAGAAACCAATTTTCATCAATTTTTACTGAAATCCAATGCTAGAATCGAAGAAAAACCGTATTTTTAAAAAAAAAAAAAACTTTGGGGGGCTGCAGCTCCGAGGGGGAAATGCCACATGTTTATAGGGGAAAAAAAGTATTATTTTGACCCCAAAAAAACGCGGTAAAAAGGTCTGCTATGAATTTTGGAACACCCTGTAGAATATGTAATAAGCCTTCCTTGTCAGTAACACAAAATTTCAAGCTAGGACCACAAAAAAACATAGGTAGGAATGGTTTTATTCCATCCATAGCACTTACTTTTCTTCACTTATGTCAGACAAATCCCCATAGTCAATAGGACGGAGGCAAATGGTACAAGTGTTTTTTAAATCAGCATAACATTTTTTGCAATAAATTCCAATACAACCAACCGTTGGACATTTGATCAAAGTTTCATAAGGAGTTTCTGGTTGGCCGCACAGCAAACAAACCTTCCCACGCTCTTGACCAAACAGCCAATCAAGAAAAGGAAAGCTGGATACAAAAGATAAACATTTTTTAAGTAAAGAGCACATTTCCCAGAAATACTGCGACACTTTGTTCTTTTAGTTCCTTTCTCAGCAGAAAGTTCTGTTTCTAGTTGAATATTCAGTTATAACACAAGTCCAGTAAAAAGTCATCGAGTATGCACCTGGATAACATTCAAAGAGATTTCTGCTCCTTCAAAGTAGAATGTATGTAGCAAATGTTTAAGATCCCTCCAAGTTTGTAAGCAAATTGAATATATTGTAAGATGTCTTCTTTCTTGCCCCTTCTCCTCCCATTCACTATCTTTAAATCCCCTTTTTCTGGTCCAATTTATCTTCAGAGACAGGGCCGGATTTATATTTTTGCCGTCTGTACGCAGTACCATTTTTGCCGCCTCCCATAATGAAATAAAATAGACCTTGAGTCCTCGCCCCCTCCTCCTCCGCCCCCAGGAGAGGAAAGCTTTGGATCTCACCCGGAAAATTTTGAAATTTAAAATGTATTTTTTACAAGGTTCTTCTTTTTTTTAAGATAACCACCGCTAACCATTTTCAAAACAAGCCATCTGGAATTGCTGCATCTTGTTCATTCAAATCTATTAAAAATGAAAAAATATCAAACGATCGAGTGCGCAATGAGGACTTTGGTTTTGATATTTTTCATGATTGTAAATGGATGAGATGCAACTATGCCACCTGCACGCATCGCTTTGCCATTGCTATTGCTACTAGCCATCCCACGATCAAAAAGGAGAGAATGGCTGAACACAGAGAAGAAAGGTCACACGTAAATCAACGTTGGCATTTTACGAACAATTTGAAAAAGAAAACAGCAATTTTAGGGCCGAATTTGCCGCTCCCCAAAATTTGCTGCCATAGGCACGTGCCTCTTTTGCCTTACGGGAAATACAGCCCTGTTCAGAGATCATGCAGAATCAAGCTGAGAACGCATTTGATAAACACCTTTGTAATTAAGATTGCGGAATATGGTTCCAACATGATTGGCTCCTAATTTCTTCTGGACTGCATCATCTAGTGGAAACAGAACAAACATTTTTTTTATAAATCCTGCGCCTCTTTTTATTTCTTCTCTGTAGCTCGTTCATACTTCATCAATTTTCCTCGATCAAATGGCGCCCCAAAAGACCTTGTGCCTCCCCTAAGTTGCCGATTCGCCACCCCCTTGTTACGTCACTATCTGTGAACAAGATAGTATACAATCAAACTTTCTTGACAGCTCAGCATAGAAATTACTGTATGAGGTACTGACGAGAATCATTGCAAACAAAGATAAATTAACATTAAATAGTAATACCACTTACAAGGCAAAACATCTTTGTACAAGCGTGACTCTATCATGCGGCTGTTTGTCCCGAAGGCCAAATTTTCGACGTAACTGTCTTCGAATGTAAGTGAGAAAATTACCTCGCGATCTTAAAATGTGATTGTACAGCCAAACAGCACGCTGCTTTGCAACTTCAGGATGATAGTATGACATTATTATGTTTCGCATACGTTTCGCGTAGGGTTGGAAAATTGTGAGGATCCAGACCATGCCGAGTAGAGAGACTAAAAATAGATAATGTTACTTTCAGGTGAGTTGCCAAACTAAATTTTTGTCTAAATTTAGCAGGAGGGATTTGTTCCCTCAGTGTTCAGGGTTCATTTTCTATCTGTGATATTAATTTAATATTACCAAGCTAAAGACAGTTTTAAAGGTTTCAATACCCTAAGAAGATTTGAATTATTGAATGGAATGCAAAAAAGAGGCATACAAAAATTGTATAGAAGCCTTTTCTATAAGTTGGTAGCTTTATGAATACGCAGTTATTTACAGTAAAAAATTTTTTTTAATCTATCATAATAGTAAATATCAAGAATGATCACACTCAGATTACCAAAAACTAAAATTACTGTCTCGAACCAGCAGGCGGCCGATCCTTGAAATTCCGACTTTTGGGTAGTTTGGATAAGAATAGAAACCGGTGATTTGTGGAGATGGGTCATACGGTTTCCAAGGCTACTCAAAATACGGAATTTATCTAATTGTTTATCAGGCAGTCTTGAGCATTTGATAACCAATTAGATAAATTCTGTATTTTGATTCCACTTGGGAACCATGTGACTCGTCTCCACCAATCACCGGTTTCTATTCTTATCCAGTCCACCTAAAAGTCGGGAATTTCAAGGATCAGCCTGCAGGAAGTACGCCTTAAAAGCTGCTTTCCCAATTTTTAAGGAGACGAAAAAAGATTATGTGTTGTTGTTCTGTCTAGAATTGCCTAAAAATTATCTCTGCAATTGCGTCAACTTGCAGAACTTGTGAATGAAATAACCCTTTTTAGTGCCATTTATTCTTTTTGCTGTTCTTCTTGGCATAGAACGATTTGAAAAGAACTGTTGATCAACACAAATCAGCAGATGCTTAGGCATCCACAGAGAAACAATCTGCATTGGCTATGACAATAACTCCTTTTTTGGATCCCAGGTCACTTGCCCTAACGTATTTGACCTAAACGCAGATTATCTACAGGTTTTTTGTCTAAAAATAGTTGCCCTACACATTTTGATCTAAAGCATATTTTATCGAACTGTTTCTTTGCCTAAAATTTCAGCTGGCATGTATGCTTCCTTCTCATGAAATTATTGCAATGGAGAGAAAGAGTGTAAGCTGTAAATAATTTTCATACCTAACCTATTATGAAATGTAAAATTTTCGGACGAAATCTTGTTCCTGTCAAAATTATTCATTGCTCTGTTATTATCAAAATTATTGTGTGCCCTGGCTTTGTTCCTTTTGGTTTTTTTGTTCACTTTTTTACAATGGTGGAATTTGTCAAATCTACAAAAGGTAAAAAAAATCATGTCAAGATTTGTGACGAGGACAGACTTCATTATTGTTTAAGGGCAGTAGGATACAATTGCACCCTCTACTGTGAAAAGGTAACTGCAGCTCTCCTTCCCTGTTGAAAATGGGTTTTTGAGGTTTTTTGCCTCAAAGATTTTAGGTAAAAAGGTGCTTGAGGTAAAATGCGTTTTCGGTAAAAATCGATAGGGCAACTTTCTTTAGGTAAAAAACTAGTAGGTTATCTGTTCGTAGATCAAAATTTTTAGGGCAAATGACCAGAGACCTCTTTTTTGGTATCAAAGGATATGCTGTCCCAAAAAAGGTTGGAAAGTTCCAAGGGTAAATTGTCAATTTAGGGTATGGATGGGTATTTACCTATTGGGTAAGTAGTTGAGGGTAGACTAAATTTATCAAAAAATATCTTACAAATTTGTTTATATCGAAAAAAGTCTGGAGGCAATGGATTAGGAAGACACGGCAAGGTATCCATATGCATTTCTAAGCCTAGAGGTTTCAGTGCATTGGCCATACCACGGTATAAATCAGCCAACATTCCTTTCCCTTTCACTCGCATATTAATTGAATTGGGCACTGAAAATATAAACAGAGAGATAAAAATTCCGAACAATTTCAACAAACAATTCAGTTTTATTCCTAGATTTGAAACAAGGCTAGTATCCTGATGGAGAAAAAAAAGTTGTTATGTATAGTATCAGATCAAAATGTGTTAAAATTACTGATTTAAAAAAAATCAAAATTTTAAAAAGGGGAAAACATCTACCTACTTTTGTAACTTTCCCTCCTTCAAGCAAAATGAAAGAGGAGTGGGAAAACAATCAATAAAATTATGAAGAAATAAAATCAGAAAATATTAAGGTGATTCCAGGCAAAACTTTTCCCGATTTCAATCCAATGGATAGTGCCACTCATCGCTTTTCGGAAAAGTTGTGTTTTTGGTGTTTTAAACTGAAACCATAGATGAAACGCAAAATACCATGACGTCAGCACCTGCAAAAATTTGTTATGGATTTTTTGAGCCCAAAACGAGCAAAATTGGTTCCGAATGGGGCTCTTGCAAACTTTTGCTGTGAGCGAATTTCTTGTACAATCTGAGGTAAAAACCAGCGAAAATCACAAAAATCACGCTAAGAAAGTCTAAAATTCAGTAATAAACTCATATAACGGCAAGTTCGTAATGGCGGTTCAATGCAGGTATCATGGCAGATTCCTATCTATTATGTCACTTTCTCTAAGGAAACACAGAGATACGTCTCAATTTAGATGGGAATCTCCCAAACTATACCTGCGTCTCTCTGCCATTAAGCCCGATTCTTGGATTAAATTTTGTGATTTTTTAGTGGACTCATTGTCATTTTTACAGGTTTTTATGCAAGAATCAACTCTTCAATCACCTGAAGCAAAAAATTGCAAGAGCCCCATTAAAGTCGTAAATTATGAAATTAACTTTGCCATTAGCTTAGTGAGTGAGAGTGAGTGCCAGTGATAATACGTCTATCTGCCTCACTCGCACTCATTGAGGCTTATGGGAATCTTCGGATTTCATAATTTTCGGCTTTACTTTTGAGTGCTTCAGCTTGAAACTTTCAGGGTATTGAATGCTAAAAAAGCATAAGAGGAAGCTTCAATGATTGGCTCTAAATCAAATTTACCATCAATGTGGACTTGCAGGCGCCCATATCTCTGTAGCATCAGAAGAATCCAGTTCAAAGCGATGTCCAGAAACATGTGAACACTCAATTTAAGAGTTGTCATCAATAGGAACCAAGATGCTTTGAAAAGCGCTCTCCTTTCTTTTTTCAAGAGCCTGATACTTGTAACCTGATAACAAGAAAAAAAAACAAAAACTTTCTGGTCAGTCATAAAAAAAAAAAAAAAATCTATCGGAAAGGGTCCAGGAAGAGTTGCAAGAAAAAGTCCAAAAAAACAGACCAGTTAAGCTAAATTAAAGCTAGAAAATCAACGATAACAAGGGGAGGTCATGACATGTCCACCTTCGATTTGGATGCAGTTTACAAGAAAATTTGGTTTTGGTACTCCTCAGGAACAGTCAAAAGCCTCTTTTTGCCATTGGGCTATTCCCCAAAATTAATTTTCAAAGCTGTAGAAAAATAATCATTGTATCAAGGTCACCTAAGTTACTTGATTTATTTTCAGCTTGTCTTTTATCAGCTGTCATAGCATAGCTCAGATGATTAGAGAATCACCCTTCCGAACAGAGGGTCCGCAGTTCTAACCCTAAGACATAACTAAGGTGTTCTTAAACTTTTCCACTCCTGAGAGTTTTTTTTTTTTTTTTATTGGGAATTTTACATTTTTTCTTTTTCCACCCCCCCCCCCCCCTCCCCTCCCGGTTATCTACTTTTTTTATTTTCACTTGAAAAATTATACCCCCCCCCCCCCCCCCCCCCCCCCGGTGCTGACTTTTGTTGGTGTATATCCGACATTAGAGTGGAACGAAAATATTATTTCGACTTATATATCTGAAATCTGAGTGAAAATGATTAATAAAACAAAATCTGTTCAGTGTTCTGCAACTTAGAAAATTAATTGTGCGCTTTCGAGGCCGAATGAAAAAAAAGTAACCACAGACCATTTTTAAAGTATACTGTCAGGGATGTAACAGACGTCAGACAACTCTTACAGGTAGGTAACGGACGATACTTATCTCAATGACTTTAAGCATTGTAATTGGCCTACCTCACTCAAAATCCAAGGAGTAATCTGACCCCCCAACAGAGTTCTTTTTATCCCCAACTGTACCGTAGATATTTTTTCTCGCACACTGCATCCAAATCTCAGGCAGACATGTCATGACACACATGACCTCCCCTAACAAGAATAAATCTTCTAAATAGTAACAAAGCATGAAAAGTACAGGGCAAATAAAATAAAATGAAAAAAAAAAAAACATCACTGATAATGTGAAAGAGTTAACATGAGAAATGTGAAGAGCTTCACTCACCTCAAGGTACTGAGAACGTTCTGAACGAGTAAGAGGGATGATAGACTCGCGATTTAGTTTCACACGTTTAAAATCAATGTCATATAAATGTTTTGAGAGGAACTTGTTATCAAAGGAGAGGCTCGACATGAACCTGTAACGGTATTGCAGCACTCTGTAACAAACAGTACGCTTAATTTTAAGGATTGCAAAATGTCTGAAGGAGAAGTAAGGATGATATTTTAATTAACTAATAACACTCGATATACTCAATAATAAAATTTTGGATAAATATTTTTCAAACCTGTAAAAACCATACTGTCCAGTACTCTCTGAGGAATAGTAGTGAGTCTTTATTTTTAAGTTGTTTCAATTTTAAATGTTTCGTGAGGAAATTTCAAAAAAAGTACTGAGTTCAATTATTCTGAAAAACTGTAGCAAATGTCCAATTAATTTCTTTAGATTTTGAAATCTACAAGTAAGATAATCTTAAAAAAATACATACATATTCTGAAACTACAACTACATAGTAAGCTATAAGATCACCCGAGAAAAAAAATTTCCCCCTCCAAACTGCAGAAAGATGTGCTGAAGCAGAAGGAGGGATGAATTTTTACACCATCTACTTTCCTGCCTACAAATGCGGGAAAATTTGATGACAATTTTACAGTTTTGGTAGAAAGCTTCTAAATACACTCATCCAGGAATACATGGAAACTTCAAGTGATTTGTTGAAATTTTAGCTTTTTATCTTAAAAAAACTGGCCTGAATTGAAAATTCGACCCCCCCCTCCCCCCCCCTGAAATTTTAGCTTTTTATCTTAAAAAAACTGGCCTGAATTGAAAATTCAACCCCCCCTCCACCCCAATTTTAGGCACACAAGGGTTAATATCTTTAATGAAAAATTACGTTAAATGAGTAAGCAAACATGAGATTAAAACCTTCCAGTTAATAAATTCCAAAAACTGTCGGATATTTTAACAAAATATCAGAATGACTAATGCCATTTATGAATGCCAATGAAGACCAGAGTTCAAGACAAATGGAATTGGATATAAAAGGTAGGAAAAAAGGTCTAGACCGACTGTGTGATTTAGAAAGAAGATAAAATAGGCAAACAGCCTTGCACTAAAAGAGTTTAGGAACAATTTTACAACCAAAGCTGAAAATTTAATGAGAGGGCAGCTTTCGCACAAGAAAGCACATAAGAATGATACAAAGGGTAAAAGGAATAGGACTCACTGATACACAAGGTAAACCATGAAAAACATGAATGTAAAACTCATCCAGCTGAACAAGTGCGTGAACCAATGTGTTTTTCTCTTGACTTCATTTACAATATTGGTTGCAATATCATGAATTGATTGCGTCTGATTTGTGTGAAAGGAAAACGAATGGCTGAACGTTATTTTAACATAAAACATAGTTTTCAGATGCCGACTAAAATCTTTGATTTCTGTGAATGAAATTGGGGGAAAATATTAACATGCGCATGTTTAAAATCCACAAATACTTTTCAATTCAGGGAAACAGACATACATATGAGAAGGTAAAAAATTGACAGTGTCTAAGAACAGAAAAAAGAGCACATGTTTGCTGACTGGGCTACCTTGCAATAACTTAAGGTGATTCCAGGGCTGATTTATTCAAACCGTGGACACCACGTTGCGCTCCTTGAAGAGTCAACAGTTTTTGGCTGAAATTGATGAATTCAAGCAAAAAGTACAAATTTGAGGAATGTTGGCAGTATCGGCACCAGAGAGCATACTACAGGAAGATACCTTGAAAGTTTTGAGCTGAAACACTTAAAAACAAAGCTGAGATTTAGGAAATACGAGCATTCCTATAAGCCTCAATGAGTGCGAGTGAACTCACTCGCATTCACTAAACTTATGCAAAATGAGTTTTCTAAATTACAGCCTTATTTCTCAACCAATTTAGCTTCTTTTGGGCTCAAAAATCCATAAAAGAATTACCCATGTGCCAACGTTCTTGTGTTTTGCGTTTTTGTTTGTATTCAATTTAAAATGCCAAAAATACGACTTTTCCAAAAAGTGAATAGGGGCGGTATCCATCGAAGTGAAATCTGTAAAATTTTTGCCTGGAATCACCTTCAGTACAACCTACACTGTCATTTCTTTCAAAGCTTCTGAGCTTCTTGTTAAAATTATCCATTGTTTTTTGTTCCTTGTTCCCAGCTATATTAGAGCGTGGCTCAATGACTTGTAAAAAAAAAATTTAGAAACAACTTTTTATGAGCTCTTTAACATTTTAAAAAAGACAGTGTCAGAAGTGGAACTTTCCTGTTAAATTTTATGCAGCATTCAAAAACCATCCCACTAAAAGTAAAAATAAAATCATTAAAAGAAACAGTTCATACTTTTCTTAAGACTGACGAAAACATCATCCTTGATAAAAGAAATGAAGTCACAAAAGTAGTCGACAAGTTTAACCGGATAACAAACAGGGACAGCCGCATAGGCAACTGAACACATATCATCAGCCCAGAGTGGAACAGAGACCTAAAACATGAATTTAAGAGAAAATTCAAGCTAGTGATAGCATTTAGTTCCTTCCAGAAGAGTAGGCGCGCCAAGATTGATGATACTCCGTGAATTTTCAATTTTTATTCCTTCAAATCAAAACAAAACCTGCCTGTAACTCAGACCTATTGTTGTTGACGCGTTCCTTAACGAAAATTCTCTTGCATTCCCCAATGCTCAAATTTATTTTCATTCATTTTTATTATAAAATAAGAGAAATAAGTAAATACTAAATAACGTTGGAAAATTCCAAAGATTATCGGTCTTTGTGGTCGTGTGTCAAGAGCCCATTGCGACTGGCATGTCGAGGCTGACCCAAAATTAAAGTTCCGTTCTGCTGAGTCTTGTGTCGGGCCGGCCCCGACAACTCCAGCGCGTGCTGCGCTCTATGGGTATTCTCGTGAACCAATAGCGCTGGAGGTTGCCTACTGCGCTAGCGGCGTGAAAAAAAAAAAAATGCGACCGCAAAGGGCTAATGTGTAATTGTAATTAAATTCCCATTCATCAAGCATTTTCTGGGTAGACTACAATGTTATATTTAAAATCAAATTCTTCAGATGCTCCCAAATATTTACATATGATGATTATTCCTTTTTTTCTTCTTTTTTTTAATTGCTTAGTCATAAAATCTTTTCGTTGCAGTCGGTAGAAGAGGAGAAGTTAAGTTGTCTCGATAAGTTGAGTTAGCAGTTTGTTTTTCAAACTTCTGTATGCAACATTATCTTTAGGCGGGAGGAGGAGGTAGCATGATTTACTTATGATTGAGTTTAAGTCAGAAATATTTCTATAATATGACAGTGAAAATAAGGCTATGTCTGAGGGGAAATGGGCAAATAAAAGTATAAATACCTTACAATCTGACACAGCGTCATTGATGGCATTCACGCAACGTTGAAAAGGGGAGCCAAACTTTTTATTACACATAGATGTACTTCCAAGTAACCAGTCACTAGCAGATTTGATCACATTTACTGTAAAAAGGAGACACAAAAATAGGTCAGCATAAGAGGTAAAAACATCAAACTCCTTCAAGAGTCATAAGTATGACAAAAGGGCAAAAATGCAAGTTACACAAATGCAATGGTCATAGACTAAGTTTATAAAAAAAAAAAAAAAAAAAAAAAAACATTAACAGAAAAAAGACGATGTTCACCAAAACTTTGTAACATTCTTTCAAAGAATACTTGAAAAGTAATGAGCAGCAACTAGAGGAATATTTTATGTCAGAAATTAAAAAACGGTTTTTGACGCATATCGGACAAACCATATTACCTATTTCCATTGGACACTTTCGCTCTTCCATTTATCTCCGACAAAAACTTTCCAGACAAAATCAACAAGGAAAAGAACTGAAGGGTCAATTCTGGCAACATTAAACACTTGTAGTCCTCAAGGTGAAAAGAAATTTGAGCCGAAGAGATATTCCGTGCAATACCTCCTTTTATTTATAATGTACTTATCTACAGGTACTACAGATGACAAGTTTTCAGAAAAATTGACTGCTAAATTCTTTCAGCTAAGACTTAAATTGTGAGCTACATAAACCTGATTTGGAGAATAATTATAAAATAATGTGAAAGGTAGGTGGACAACCAACCCCTTACGGTCACTTTCAGTTTTTGGGTTAAAAAGTAAGAAAATGAAAATGGATTTATTTATGTATCAATAAAAATCATTTACCTCATAGTAATAAGAAAACATCAGGTGTGACCAAAGAAGGTATAAAGTGTGGCCATAGGTGTTGCAAGGGTAGCCATAGGGGAAACATTACGGCTTTTTAAGACAAAATCTGAAAGTATTTTTGTTTGCTCAATTCTTTTCTGCATATTCCAGAATTTTCTTTTCAGAATTTGTGCATATTTCCCCTAAGTTTTAAACAGCTTATCAAAGGTTTAAAAAAGCTTTAAATGTGGCCATGGGGGTCCACCTGCCCCTACCTACAACAAAACAATGATGGAAGTAGTGTCTCACCTAAGCTAATAATAACTCGTTTGACGGCAAGCAATGCCTCTTTGACTTTTTTGATGATCACCTTGAATGCTTTCACGACAGCTGTTATGGCTAATTTAATGGCATAAAATGGAGCTTTTGCAAGCTCTCTAATACTTCGAGTTGCAGCTTTCAGTTGTTCCTGAAAATTATTAGGAAAATGCAGAGATAGAATAAAAGGACTGCGAGCAAAAATATTGATGGCTTCAAGTCAAAACACATATCTCATCATTATAAATAAAAAGTCTACTCATTAGCACTGGAGCAGTTGCAAGGGTCTGAAATGTTGCGTTTTTTTAGAATGAAAATGAAAGTACCTCATGAGCTGAGAACAAAGATGCCGTTGGTTTCTAATTAAGTCTCATTGTTCCAAAGATGAGATTTTGGCCCAAAATACATTGTTTTAAATGGAAATTCCGCATCAGGACATCACTACCTACACGATTTCTTACGACTTTGAACCTGTGTTTCTCCAAAACCAGGACACTTAGGTAAAAACCAAAGGCACCATGGTTCTCAATTTTCTTTATAAAAAACACAACATTTCAGACCCTTGCAACTGCCCCATTAGTAGAATTTCCAATTTCCAAGATCAAAATGGTTTTTCCTGGAAAAAATCATTAATTAAAAGAAAGAAATACTACTTGAAAATTGTTTTCCTGTGTGGCTATGTCTTGGGTTTTCATTTTAACAAAGAAACAAACGAACAATCTTTGCAACATCTGATGGCGCGTACCTCATTATACATTTCAACTTCACAATTCTAATGTAAAAAATTGTGACTAGTAAGCTATTTTATGAATTGAACACACAAAAATTATGAATCATCAAAAATGCATTGTTGAACTGATATAATAGATTGTTAAATTAGTACAGGAAAGTCACAACGCGTTGGTTAATGTAACAAAAAGTAGCAATCAGTGCTAGTAGCTTGGAATGCTGTTTTCTTGTTTTATCATTCCCTTTAGTTGAATTGACAAAACTTAAGGTGATTCCAGGCAAAACTTTTCCAGGTTTCAATCTGGTGGATAGTACCACTAGTCACTTTCACGGAATGTCATGTTTTTAAAATTTTAATTCCAAGACATTATTTTTAACATTAAAATGGTTAAATCAATAATTTCTTTTTTTATTTTCAGTACAGGGAATGACTTTCAGGGTGGCTTTCAAGTTTCAAAGAGAGAATACATATATTTAAGAAGAATGGGTCTCTGTTGCAAACTTTTGCTACACCGTTAATACCATTACAGAGGAATGATTGCTGTGTAAAATCACTTGAAAATGATATTGAGAGCATCAGAAAGTTTCAAAATCCACTCGCAAACTCAATGAATGGGTTTAAAAAAATTACCAGATGATGGTTGAAAGAGCATGCGACAAAGGGGGAGTCTCATCTGATTGCAGCTTTCTCCTTGATGAGTCACTTTTCTCAGCAGAGAATGCTGCAATGGGGCTCTTGCAAACTTTTGCTGTGAGCAAAAGAATAGTCCAATCTGATGTAAAAACCAACGAAAATCACATGAAGAAAGTCTAAAATTCAGTAATAAACTCACATAACTGCTATAACAGCAAGTTTGCAATGGCTGTTCAACGCAGGTATCATGGGAGATTCCTGGAAACATATAGAGATATGCCTTAATTTAGATAGGAATCTCCCATGATACCTGTGTCTCTCCGCCATTTAGCCCTATTCTAAGAGTAAATTTCGTGATATTTTAGTGTACTCATCGTCATTTTTACAGGCTTTTATACAAGAGTCAACTCTTCAATCCCCTGTATCAAAAGTTTGCAAGAGCCCCATTAGATAGAACTCTCTCATTGCCACCCGCTCGTTCGGCCGCCATTTTGTAATTTTGTTAAACGCATTTATTGAGTTTGCGAGTGGATTTTGGTACTATATGATGCTCTCAACGTTATTTTCATGTGATTTCACAAAGGGATCAGCCCTCCATAAAGCCGTAGCAAAAGTTTGCAACGGACCCATTGCATTTTACATCAATCTTACAAACAGCTTCCTATTAAATGATTTTATGAGAGGGAAAAACAACACATACCATAGGACCCCTATAGGCCTATAGGTACACATTCAAAGTAGGATCGTCAAATTGGCATCGAAGAGCTGAAATCCACCGCAAACAATTGAATTGCCAACCTGACATTTCTAAAATTCAAACAGAACCTTAACCAAACACCTCCAAAACGGGTTTATTTGCTTTGATGAATGTAGATGGGAGAACAGATGACACACCATCCATCTTCAAATAACTCTTTACTTTGACGGGCCATCAAATTGCACACTTGTTTGACAACGTTTTAACCAACGAAACATGTTGGCAAACACGGTTGGCTCACCTGCGGTTTTGTGGTGGATCTTGGCTCATCGATGCCAATTTGACGATCCTACTTTGAGCGTGTACGAAGGGCTTATAAATTGTCTCTCTACATCATATATTTAGGTTTGATAGAGGAATAAAAAGGGGCAATAATATGATTTATAATGAAGCCCAAAAATTACCTGACTGCATGCAAGAGATTCAGTCAATACCCGAGTGTTATGCAGTAGATTCTTTGTGGGTCCAGACAAGGTCAGAAGAAAAGCATACGCCAATAGGGCCTGCCGTCCTCTTTCAGAAAACAATTGCGGTAGAACCATTAAAACAATGCATCTGTGGATCAAAA
This sequence comes from Trialeurodes vaporariorum, assembly GCA_011764245.1. Classification (NCBI taxonomy): domain Eukaryota; kingdom Metazoa; phylum Arthropoda; class Insecta; order Hemiptera; family Aleyrodidae; genus Trialeurodes; species Trialeurodes vaporariorum. The sequence continues at coordinate 36,682,002 of VMOF01000002.1, read as the reverse complement.
GGCAACATCAACACATATTTGGAAGAAATAAAACAGAGGAGTAACAAGTAGAGGTGGTTTCAGAAGTGTAGGCGCACCCAGACCGATAATCTTTGGAATTTTTCAGCATTATTTCTCTTGTTTCAAAATGAAAATGAATTGGAGCATTGGCTTTTCACTGAGGAACACTTTAAAATGAAAAGTTCAAAGTCGAACACAAGTTTTGTTTAGTTTTGAAGAAATGAAATTTGAAAAGTCGCCTTGACGAGAATATGGTCTAGGTGCGCCTACACATCTGAAACGAGCTCTACTAGCAAATGCAAAAGTTTTGACCGTCAAGAATGCATGGGGAGGGCAGAGGGTTGCTTTGATTCCACGAGGATTCGCCACTCACATAAAATTCTTGACAGCCAACATTTTTACGTATGATAGTACATGAAGAGCATACTTACAGTAATGAATCATAGAAACATCACAGTCAGAAAGTAAGTCAATCTTATCTCTTAGTCCTTAGTTATAATCAAGTTTTTTTGTTTTTTTTTTTTTTACTTCAGCTATTTAATACAGCATAAAGCAATAAAGTATTTTAAGGTGTCTGTTGCAAACTCCTATGACATTAATTTTAAGCTCTGATTCGTATTGAGCATGGCTTAAAAGATACAATGCACTCACTCAAATCTTTTACAGTCCATTCCTTAAGGTGATTCCAGGCAAAACTTTTCCACGTTTCAATCTGGTGGATAGTACCACGAGTCACTTTCGGGGAATGTCATGTTTTTAGAATTTTAAATAAAAAAAAAAGGAGAAATGCTAGATCCAAGAACTTCAGCTGCAGCGTAGTTTTTTCATGGATTTTATGTGCCCAAAACGAGCCAAAATTGGTTATGAATTAAAAGCATAATGATGGTAATTAAGTTCGTCACAAGCTTAGTGAGTGCGAGTGAAACTATGCCTCTCTGCAACATTCGCACTCATTGAGGCTTATGAGATTATGTTTCCCATATTCAGGCTTTATTTTTGAGTGTTTCAGCTTAAAACATTTAGGGCATCTTCCTTAATTATGCTCGCAGATGCTGATGTTCTTCAAATTTGTACTTTAGGCGTAAATTCATCGATTTCAGCCAAAAACTAACTGTTGACTTTTGCAGCATGAGTGGTGTCAACCAATACCGTCTCTATACATACCCGGCTGCTTCTTTTGAAAAAGTGGGGTTAGAGTTTGTCTTGGTACATGTAAGCTTATGGAATGCTTATAGCGTTACCGAGGATTTGGGTGGTTTTTTGAAGTTCAACCAGAATTGGAAAAGTACATCAGTAATGAAAGTTGAGTGCTTAGTTACTTCCCCAAAGCAGTAAAAGAGTTGAAAATCGTGTTTGAGAGGATAAATAACTATTTTGCATTACACCAATATTTCATTCTCCATAAGTGTACGTACACCAAGACAACCCTAACCTCAAAGAAGCAGCTTGGTATGTTTAGAGACGGTACTGTGTCAACGGTTTGAACTAATCGTCTCTGAAATCAACTTCACTCAGAAGAAGCAAAGCAAAATTGATAGTTTAAAACCACTTGATCTCTAGTATGAGCTTAGTTTTGCCAAAAGAATGAGTTACAGCCAGGAAAGAAAAGAAAGTCAGATGACTCCTCAGGTTTTGGCATACGTGGGCCACACCTGGCACCTGCATAGTGCATAGGCGGATACAGGACTTTGTCTGTCTCTCTCTTTCGCCATTTGAAGACATGCGTTAGAAAAGGACAAAGATATGGGTTAAAGTCACATGAACCCCTCTTCTATCCTTTTCTAACACATGTCTTTAAATGGCAAGAGAGAGAGACTGACAAGGTCCTTTATCCGCCCCATGGCCACCTGCTCCGGTATTCTTTTTGTCACCAACGCTCCATAGCTTCTGTATCCAAAGACTCGATTGATATTTTTTCATAAACACAGGAAAGAAAGGGGGAAAAGGGGAAGCTAACTCACCTCACATTGCTTGAAAAAGCAAGTCCTAAAGTTAGAAAGAATCCAAGAATACTGCAAACGACGGTAGAGCTTGAGTATGGAAAACTCATTTGTAAAACAAAAAAGGTAAAGAAAATATATACCAGTAGAACACCGCCCAAAAACCCAAAGGCACTCTTACAGACATAGTTTTCTAGAGTTCCATCAGTTTTGAGCACTTTCTTGAACCTTCCATACTTCTTAATGATGGAGAAATGGCTGAGTACTTTGTCAACCAGTAACTTGCAGATGCCGCAAAAAAGGAAACTGAAAAAAAAAAATGTAATAGAGGTAAATAAGTTGTTTTACTATGCTTTGATGGATTTTAGCTCCCTTGAAATTGGGATTGTTATTATGATTCTAACCTACCAAGGAAATCTTTTCAATTCAAGCAATTTCACTCCTTATCGTTTCAAAAGTTTTTCCACACTTGAACTCAAAATTTTTTTGGTCTTGGCATTAAATTTGTTAGATGGGTAGATCTCACGCCTAACTTGCACATTATTCTGCCGTGCTAAGGTAGAATGCAGTAAGGAGAGGATGAGCATTCTTCACAATGTTTTTGCAATAGGGTTGTACCTAAATAAGGGCCCTGTGAACGAATAGAAACCCCCACCCTTGATGCAAAACCAAAGTAAGTAAGATAAACAGCGTAAAGAACGGATAGTTTTTTCATGGGTGAAAAATTATGAAACATCATATTACTTTTGGTTACCTTGCCTAAAGTAACTCCAACAGCGATCAGTGTGGACCTACTATTCAAAGTCGTTAGCTTGTTCCTGAGGATTGCTCAAACCGCGCTGGCTTACTGCTAACAGTAATAAAGAATAGCAGTGGTCTGACAAATTCAAGGCCATCTCAGATAGACAATATTTATCTTGCCGATTTGACTAAAAATGGCATTACTGAGACATCTTTTCAGTCCATCTTAAAAACGTCTTAAATCCGTCTTGGGGTAATGGTTTTAAGACATCTACGTCTTTAATTTGTCTTTTGAAGACCCCTTGCTTTCCGTCTTTAATCCGTCTTCCAAAGTGGTTTTTTAAGATGTTTTTGCTTCTACACTTATACAGCATTTTTAATCCGTCTTAAATCCATCTTTAATTACCTACGCTTTCTAAGACAGTTTCCAAAGTTATCTTAAATCCGTCTTACAGGAAGAATTGTAAGATGTCTTCTAAAACTGATTTGGGCAGAACCAGAGGCAGTTTAAAGATGTCTTTGAGACAGATTTAAGGCAGCTTACTTGTCTTCAAAGAGGTCCTCCAGACAGATGGAAGATGCTTCTTGCTAACTCTGCAATTCCTCTTAAAGCAATTACTTAGCATTTCGTCAGTCTCTTTCAAACCCTCTATCAGTGTTGCCAGGTTTGGACGGGGTAGAATAGCGCGTGGACAGTTTTCGAGTTGGTTACTAGCCACGCTGTGGATCCGGGATGGAGATACACGAGGATCCGACACCGAAAGAGGGAGAGTCGTGGCTAAATTCTCATCAAAATAGTCCACGTGTGGTCGAATCTAGCCACTATTGGCAACTCTGCCCTCTATTTAAGAACTGAAATAAGTGTGTAAGTGCCTAAGTACAAGAAAAGATCATTTCAAGCTACATAATCTCAGGCCTTTCCATTTCAAAGATATTCCTTCGGTACTTTCAGCTACCGAATACCACCCTTTCATAAAAAAAAATACGAAGTGATTCGACGGTAAATACTTAGGAAATGACAGATTAAACTGGAACGAGCCAATGAGAGCTAAGAAGTGAGAGACACAAAGACTTACTTGTCCCAAAAATGGGATATTTTATCGAAGAAGGCTAATGCAACCTTCCTCCGATGGAACTTCTGATAGGATATGAATTTCTCCCTTTTGTACACACGCAGGCGCCTCTTTATAATCATGGCTTTGATGACTTGCAAGATGAACATGATGATTATTTCTTCGGCAACTCCACGAACAGAACTTTGATTTTAGAGTCTTAAAAGTTACCTCCTTACTACACTGGAAGTCATTACTTCCATGATATCACTCTTATGGATCCATTCACAAATATATACGCTTTAGAGTTAGAGAATTAACTGGGGGTCAGAGTAAACTGATATTTATTTAAAGTTCATGATAGTAAGGGTTGTGGTAAACGCGTAATCAAAATCTATCGTAACGGGCTTTCTGAATGGAAATGTACTTCCAGACTTGAGTAGATAGATATTTGCCTTCCGGAAAAATTTTCTTTAAGATTTTGTGACTTGGAGGTTAAATGAGGACAACAAAGTCTGGCGCACAGAGACCAATCAGAGACGTTTTTACGGAAGAGTAAGCACAAAGTTACCAACCTTACAAAATACGCGGTGTTGATAATTTGCAAGGATTATAGTTACCTAAAATCGAAATTGTTCCAGGCAAAGCGATTGCTCCATTATTGAGAATTTTGCAGCAGACCATGAAATAAAAAATTCAAAACGAGACGTAAGTATTATGAGCTTTATGGGGCTATGGGCACTAACTATCGTTTCACAAACTCAGACGAAGCATTGAATTTTACGATTGGTGCTCCTGGAACTTTCTTGAGACCGCAGATTTAAAATTTGCCCACCAATATTAAGCCCGCATTTACCGTGATGTTGATGAACAAGTTTTCGCGTGGCCTCCGCTCCGAAAAGTATCATTCACATCTGATGAAACCAGATGAAACCCACTTAAACAGCGAGAAAATGCGACATCAAATGAAAAGGTGGTAGCCGTCCCCCACGCACCGAGAGATTGGTACATAAGCGCCATTGATAATATGCACTGACCGCACCATAATTTCGGAGGTGCGCAACTTAATTTCGGAGGTGCGCAACTTTGAGCGCCTATAACTTTTAAAAAAATCATTTCCCCGGATCGCGGTTTGCACCATGCGAAAGAACATAACTTTAACTATTATATCATATCCATGGTTTATTATTCTCCTCCGTGCCTTGCCCGTATTTTTCAGACTTAAAAATCCAACTTTTAAAAGTTCAAAAAATTAAAAAAAAATTAAAAAATTTGTTAGGAATTATTTTAATTGTACTTTTATACACATTAATCAAAAGCTCTTTGAAAGAGGAGTCTTTTGGCGCAAAGTACCTGTCTAAATATTACTTTAAGGCGAAAGTTATGGGACTGTGAAGTTTTGACAGTGAGCCCCTCTCCCTCCTTTCCATTTGACCAAAATTTAAAAAAAAACAAAAACAAAAACAAAACGGGGACATTTTCAAACGTATCTATCAACCCTGAATGTATGAGATTTTGTTGAGGATAGCCTATTCCTTATTGGAGCTGAATCAACCTCTGTGGGGAAAAGAGACGGAATTCCAGAGGCGTGCCGTGATTTCCAGAGAAGGGAGGCAGGAATGCAATATTGCCGCCCCCCCCCAAATTATGAAGTTGATGACCCCTTTTTTGTGCTCGTCACACATTGATTTAGCGACCTTCGGTGATTCGTTTTTCATATGTTATCCTTTTTTTTCTTTTTTTTTTCGCCTCCCCATGGAGATTGCCGCCCGAGGCAAGGGTACCCAAAGCTCCCCCCAAAGTACGCCCCGGCCCCCGGAGTGAAAGAGCCACAGTTGCAAAAGTTATGAGAACCCTTGAGAGCGATTGACTCCATTTGCCAAACTGAATCGATAGAGGGGTCACAAGCTGGGTTTTGGCGACATCACCTTTTTGCCCATGTCGCATAGGCCCCAGTCAGGGGCGTGCCATGGTTTCCTAAGAGGGGGTAGGAATGCAATTTTGCCGCCCCCCAAAATTGTTAATTTGAAAACCTTTTTTTTTGCTCGTCACACATTACTTTAGCCGCCTTCCGTCGGTGGTTCATTTTTGATTTGATTCCTTTTTTTTCTTTCTTTTTCTTTGGTTGTTCACCTTGATATTGTCGCCCCATAAATAGTGCCGCCCGGTATTCACATGCTCCCTCCACGGCACGCCCCTGATGGGGAATTCTCGTCGACGCCACAGACGATGACACAAATATTATTTGAGGCCTGAAGCACTTACAGGATCAGAAGCTAAATCCATTGCAAAGTTTTCAGAACTGTGCAATAAATGCTCTTTTCTTGCATCAGAAACCTACTTCTTGCAATTATTATACACTTTTTCTTTAAAAATAGAACTTTAATCAAACGATTTTTTGGTTTTAAAAAAAAGAAAAAAAAAGGGGGGGAATTGTAGAATTAGATGCATTTGATTGGTCTGAAAGAGTATCAAGCAGCTGCTCAATTGTTAAAATTCTGCGACGGAATTTTTTAGCTAGTTTGGACCCTATAGCCTCACATCTTAAGTTCAACAGGTGATGTGTCGAGAATTCAGTAAACTTTACCAATATCTTCGGAAGAGGGGCAGTTTGCAAGAGGAATTACACTAAACATATTCAATCATCGTTTGCAAAATCTTTCTGGCATTCCTTGAATTTGGTATTTACGCTCGAAGGTAGAGTGTATTTATACCCACCACATTCATAAATGTCACTTTTATGAAATGATGCATATTTGATTGAATATAAAAACGTCCTTTATATGATTTGACGCAGTCTCATAGTCTACCCTTGCTTTATCTCTCGCGTGAGTTAGGAAGGGGTGAACAGGCTCTGAAGAATAGTAGGAAGTAGGTTTTTGGGAGGAACGCCAAATGTAGAGGCAATCTGACTTCACCACTTCCTAGCTGCCGCACTATGGGATAATGGACACGGATCCGTGGCAAAAAGTTAAACATACATACAGGGTGTTGAAAAACTGTTCCCGAATATTTCAGGGGCGGATTCTACAGGTCAAAATAAGACTTTTTTCCCTATCAACTTGTGTCCAAAATTGCAGTCTTTTTGAGTTACAGTGTTGCAAAGTTTCCGAAAAACAAATTGAAAAATTGTCATAACTCCCTCGTGAATTTTTCTTAATGCTCGTAAATAGGTACTCTGGTGTAGTTTTAAGCGTTTTTGCCGATTTTGGCCGTGAAAATGCTGTATGCAAAAATTTAAGGGGGGTTGTGGGGGTTTTTCTGGATTTTTCTCACTTTTTTTGGCCAAATTATGTGAAAACATGTTTTTGGATTCATTGAACCCAAAAACGATTAGCATTACTCAAAAGTTCGTGAAAAAGTATGCATTCGTAGTCCGTACAAGTTTTTCCAATTCGTAGACCATTTCCGAGAAAATCGTCCCTGAAGTTGGAGAAGTCGGCCAAGAATTGACAGAATCAAAGAAAAGGCGAGTATGACTTGAAGAAATGACAAAAAAATTGTTTAATAAAGCAAAAACTCGTATTTTTCAGAGGTCTTCATGGTATAAATTTTTCCACGGTTTTCCCAAGTGTTTAAAGAAGAAATGTAGTTTTAAGAGTGTATTTAAACATGCAAAAGAGAAAACTCAGTAACGCATTAATAACTCATTAATACGGAGGACATGGAGATTCTTCGACTTAGAAAATCGAAAAAATTGAAGAGTGAAAATCGTGAAACAGTACTGAGTACATCCATCACTGATCATAAGCTTCCTGTTTTGTTTTGTTTTGTTTTTGTTTTTGTTTCTTTTGTTTTAAGGAATTTTTCCCGGTCTTGGGAAGTGATATAATATCATTTTAGTTTTTATTTTAGACGAAAGAAATAAAAAAAAAAAAAAATAAAAAATAAAAAAAAATAAAAGAAAAAATAATAATAAAAAAAAAAAATTAAAAGAAAAAATAAAAATATAAAACAAATTAAAAGAAAAAATAATAATTAAAAAGAAAAATTGAAAGAAAAAATAATAATTTAAAAAAAATTAAAAGAAAAAATAATAAATTAAAAAGAAATTAAAAGAAAAATAATAGATAAAAAAAAAAAAAAATAATTCAAATTTTGGCCACGGATCAGGGCCCAATGACCCATAGTGTGCCGTCAACAACTCGCTAAAAATCTAAACAACAGAACAGCTGAACTATACAACAGTCCACAGCCATGCCCATTGCCCATGCGTCTATGCATGGTTATATCCGTGTGCCGTGTGCGTCAAACCCCGAAAATATTACGGCCGCGCCGAAGTATTATTACATACGCGAGCTATCGCCACACGACATAACACCCTTCCCTCCCGAGCCCCTAGGCCCTAGGGCTGAGATCCCTCTTGATATGGTGCATGATTTAGGTTGCCATAGAGTTCCGCATGCGTCATCAAAACAAACCAGCGTGGCTAGACCCTTTTCTATCATTCATTGCTTCGCGAAAAATACATTCACCGGTTCAATGGATGTGGGTCTTTGAAGATAGCATCCTAAATCTTCTCGCTGTAATTTTAAAAAGTTAACAGCACTCCCTCACACACTCACACACACTTGAAAGTTTATCTTTGCCTGAGAGTTTAACTTGGAATTAAATATTGTTTCGTCGATTTTCAATGTTACTCTTGCTAATGACTATCATGGTTAATTATATAGTAAACATCTCAGAAGTGCCCGAATAAAAGACTTTTTAGATCGTACGTTTCATTTTTTTTTTTTTCTTTTTTTTTTTAACCGAAAAATGAAAGGAAAGTTTGAATAGGAAGATTCGCCCACTCGGAAAACCCGACTGCATAAATTACGGAGCCTTGAAGATATAAGAAGACAAAGACAACAACGTAAGTAATTTAATTGTAATTTTTTTTTTTTTTTTTAAGAATTTGCACCATGGAATGCCCAAAGATATCGCACTTGTCATAACCAGTAGCGTACACGGGAATTTTTCTTTCTTCCTCTTTCTCCATTTGAACACGTGTGCAGAGGCGAGGCATGCGATTTGGCAACGTTCGTTTCACCCATTCAAACCCATTAGAAAGGTCGAAATGCATGGTCATCGCCGATGATTGAAGCGTTCGACTTTTGAGGTGAATTTAAATAGAGAAAATACGTGGTTGTCAAATTTCACACCTCGTCACTGACACTTTTGATAGGAAAGGACAGAACCAGGCGCTATAACGTGACTTCAGCCCCTATTTCTTTCCTTTTCTTGCACATACAATCATACGGGAAAAGAGAAAGAGAGACTAATTCCTGCTCACGCGGTCACTCCATTGGTCATAACTCTTATACTATACCGGGTTCAGGTTACCTGAAGAAATAAAAATTATAACTCCCTCAAATTCACGTGTAGTTAATTATTCGTACTCCACGGAGTTTAGTTTGCCTATCCCAGTAATTGAAGGCGCTCAATGAAACACTATTTTGCAAGTATTAACGATTCGAAGTAGCTTTAACTATACTATATATATATATTATAAATCAAATAACTCGGTGGTACTGAAAGGGTTAATCATAAAAGTATCATTACTTGACCTTGAGTTATATCAGCCATTATATCAACCATTATATCAACTTAGCGTCTGAAATTAATGCAACAGTTTTCACATTTCAATAAAATTTGAACTGTTGCTTTCAGAGGTAGGGGCAGGCGTAAAGGGTACGCACATATCAAACGTTCAGCTAGAACACTAGAATAAAAATCTGGCAAAAACAACGAACTGTAGGTTTATCTAGAGCGACGGTTTAATGGGTAACCTGCGTAACCACTATGGGGGATTTTGAGGTTAGGTTTAAGCGAGTAATTTGTCCATTTGTTTCCGTGTATTTTGGTGCGACGCCACCGTACAATGGATCGGAATATGCTTTGATCCACTGTGCGTCGCGCCGCTCAAAATACACGGAAACAAATGGACAAATTACTCGCTTACACCTAACCTAAAAACCCCCATGGTGGTTACGCAGGTTACCTATTAAACCGCCACTCTAGATAAATGTATTGCTCGTTGGGCGAAAACGGGAGAGCGAACATTACATTTGTCCCCGAGAAGAAATTATGATATTTTTGATCAGAAATTCTAGCCGGAACAGCAAAAAAAAATCCCATGCCAGAAATCTACTTGAACTCATCAGAAGTTATTTATAAATCAAAGGAAATTCTGGTAATTTCCTTTACTACGGAAATCCCACCGGCCAGAGTTTATTGCATCTTCAAAAATAATTCCTGATCAAATATGACTGATTTGCTCAATGATTATGTCACACAACATCCATTTAATTTATCTCTAACTTATGCAGATGCGAGAAAATCGATCAGCAGTATTCAAAATGAGCCGAGAGACTGCTCCAAAAGATCGGAGGATATCGAGAATGCCGGCACATTTTATAAGAGCCGCAGCCTATCAAATTAATGACTTTGAAGAGGAGGTCAGAAAAGCTTGCGACCGATGTCCGGTTATGTCCGGTCTCACAATTTGCAAGACAATCTTCATAGGAGACGTTGCCGTCGGGAAAACATCTCTGATTAACAGGTGAAAATATTGACATATTGTCTATTATGTTCGAAAACAATGGGGCTGTTGCACACTTTTGCTATAAGCGATTTAAAAGTCGATTCCGGTGTAAAAACCTCGAAAAATAACAATGGCAGCTCTAAAAACTTCCGAAATCCACTCTTAAACTCAATAAACGCTTTTATTTACGAGGGCGTAATGGTGGCCGAGGGCAGTAACAATGGGAGATTCCTATCTAAATTTCGTCACTCTTTCTATGCTGACAAGGATGATTCACAAAGTAATTAGTCATCAGAGTGATGATCCACATCCGATCAATGGTACTGCAACATCTAGTGACACCGGTGTCAAATGAAAGTTGTTTCTAATTGGTCACTTCTTGATGGAGTTGTGGTATTGTTAGATTACGTTAGACTACGTGACACGGTGCAATAAAATTTAAGAAAACTGGTCGTTTACTAGCATGAATTTGCATTTGAAAACTTGGATCTGATTTCTTATGGGTAAATCCACAAGAGTGAGCAAGATAGAGCACTTTTTTGGATCCAATTTTGATCGTGACGTCATCACTAAATACAAATAGGTTTATTGAAAATTAGACTCCGTGAAAGGACCTCGCTCATACCTTATGATAAAGTGACTTCGTTAGAATTCGATCAATTTTTGGAATTATGTGTAACTCCTGGTGCTAATCAAAAGCCTACAAGGGCGCAAAAAGTCTTGTCTACAGTAGCACTGTGATATCACTACAGAGATTCAGAGGGCGAAAGCCCCGAATTTCACTACTCTGCAATCAAGACTTTTTGATAGATTGAAATGTCATCAGCAAATATTTTTTCTATAATTAGTTGATGAACAATGCAATTTTCTTTTTTGAACTTTTCAAAGTTCTTGAGATTGGGCGCGGCAGAACGTCACAAAACCTTTCATAGGCAATATTTTTCACTGAAAACTTTTCAGGCAAAAAAATTCGGATGCCACACGATAGCAAATCGAATTTATGTACTTTACTTTCTGCACCGAACTCAATTTGTAAGATCATTTGGAACTAACCACGTACCAAAGTTGGGCAAATGGGAGTGTAATCGATTACACGATTACTGGGTAATCGGTAATCGTCAAACCTTTGGATCATAAGTGGCGGTAGCCACCAGGCCAAGTCCAAAACCCCCGAACAAGAAGGTGGCGTCCGCGGACACTTATTATACACCGATCAGTTCGTTTTTGTCAATTTAAGCGTTATATTATGATCTGTTGCCTAGGATTCCAAGAAAACCGCTCATTAAAACCCCATAACACCTGGTACTGTTCGATTCGTCTTGAGGTGTAGATGTGCCGCTCACTAATTAGATTTTCAATCGGATGAGTAACAACGGAGATATTTCCAAAATGGTATTTAAGTGTATATTCTTCACAGATAAATAGTAAACTTTAGGGTCTTTTTGATTAGATCTAATTCTTTTGCAACTAATACAATGGGTGGCTTGTAAAAAATCAGCTCTGATTACCGTAAAATCATCACCCTCCAAAAAAACGACGATTACGATTACTCGGTAATCGGGTAATCGATTACCACCCCTTTTTGCCCAACTCTGGCACATACTATCCTTAAGTGCAGATTTGACCTCCAATTTTAAATTTCAGATGTTGTCATCAAGTGTTTGACAGTAATTACAAAGCTACAATCGGCGTAGATTTTGATGTAGAGCGATTCGATATCTTACGAGTCCCGTTCAATTTACAAATGTAAGTAAGAAACAAACTAGATGTGATATTTTATAAAATCCTTCGTGGTCAACTCTGACCAAAAAAAAAAAAAAAAAGACACCGGTGACCCGGGTGGGGCGATCTTCAAAATTCCCGATTTTAGGATAGACTAAATAAGAATCGGTGATTGGTGGAGACAAGTCACGTGTGGTTGACAAGTCTATAATCAAAATACGGAATTTACCGAATTAGCTAGCGGGCGGTCTTGAGCGTACGCTAACCAATTATAGATAAATGTTGTTTTCATTAGACTTGGCAACCACGTCACTCTTCTCTGCCAACCAACGCTCTCCATTCTTATCAAGTCTATCCAAAAGTCGGAAATTTCAAGGATCAAGAATCACCGCTGGTTTGGACACACAGTTTGTGGATTTTTATCAAGCTAATCTATAAAGTTTTCTGTATAAATAAATAATAAAGTATTCAAACTAAGGGACCCTGATTTCGGGAATTTGAACTTACCACGTAAATAGTGCCTGCAATCCAAACGCTTGGTTGAATAAACCAAAACTATAAGTTTGATTTCCCTTTTTACTTTCTCACTACAAACAAGGTTAGAAATAGAGAAAATATTGCAATGGCGATTGCGCAGAGATTTTCAAGGTATTTTGTTTCGATATTTGGTCCACTACGACTAAGTGAATTATGATAATTACAAAATAATTTACTCTCATTATGCCTAGTACTATCCTAAAGAATATTCATCCATGAAGTATCAATATTATTTAACCATATGTGGCAATTGGAAGTGAAAATACACAAACTTTCTGTGGCGTCTGTCTGTCCGTCCGGTAGCCATAAAACGTGAAACCCAGCATAACTTTTGAACTATTGATCCATATATGCATCCAAATTTTGCACATTCCCCAGAGGGACTTTTTTTTGTTTTTTTGAAATTTTAATTCTTAGGTTAGTTGTGGATGAAAAATAGTTTCCCTAAAATCATTGGGAAAATGGGTAAAAAAAGGACAAATTTAAATATTTCAAAAATGCGAATCTTTAGATTTGGATAAAAATATCAAAGGGGGGATGGGGGTCTCCCCCAGGATATCAAAGGGGGTCTGGGGTCTAGGGGTCTCCCTCAGAACATTAAAGGGGGCCTGGGGGTCTCCCCCAGATTAAATTTGATGTGAGAAAGTGTTCGTAGGGTATTCCCTACAGTTTATATTTTTTAATTCAGGAGTGAATTTTGGAAAACCACTAGCGTTAGTAGGTATTGCGTTATTTTACATTGTGATGTCATGCTTAGCAACAGTGTAGGCAAAGCTTGCTATACGGATCCAATCAATGCTAATTTGACGTCGTAATTTATGTTTTATTATTTCAGCAGGGATTTGATAAGTTCTGCGATTAATTATTTATTTGTTATTTTATTTAATTTTTTTAGATGGGATACCGCAGGCCAAGAGAGATTCAGGAGCATAGCTTCTTCTTATTACAGAGGCGCTCATGGTACTTGTGTTTTCACTTTTACTTTTTTGACGATAGTAATTATCAATCGATTATTAGATTTTTGAATGAATTATTCAAATCATGGAACGACATTTCCCATTTGATTAAATATTTGTTGATAGATTATTAATATACATATGCAGGTAAATTATATCGACTGTTTCAGACTTCCGTGTCAAACTTAAATATCTGCTATTCAAACGCAACCTCGTGTACACCTGCTTTGTTCAAGGAACTTGCTCTCACAAAAAATCGCTTAATGCAGAAACCTAATAAGTCCCAAAAAAAAAAAAAAAAAAAAAAGTTTTTTGCAGACAACCTAGCTTACTTTCAAATGAGGTCTATCGGCTGTAAACATCCCTCTGATGAAAAAACAAAACATATAAGCAAACAAAAAACAACAGCAAAAACTTGCTGAATCATTCATTAGATACATAGAAACGAAATGTATGCTTACGAACTAAAATATTTTTTATTAGAAACTAATAATTCCGTCGTTCGTGGGGACCGGGGTGACCAAAAATATGTCTGATACACCCGAATTTCAGCAACCCTTGATCGTACAACCGACATTTTCGGCCTATTATCTTAAGTACGAGAAATTTTTTAGTCCTCCTGTAAAATTTAGTTTTTGGGCATGTTTGGAAATAGTAATGTATCAAGCAACTCATTATTTTCTTGTGTAAGACTGGATGGTGCTCTTGCAAACTTTTGCTGTGAGCAAATATATGAATGTCCAATCTGATGTAATAACCAGCGAAAATCACGTAAATCACACTAAAAAAGTATAAAATTCAGTAATAAACTCACATAACTGCTATAACGGTAAGTTCGTAATGGCGGTTTAACGCGGGGGACCATGGGAGATTCCTGTCTATTTTGTCACTTTCTCTACGGAAACATAGAGATATGTCTCAATTTAGATAGGAATCTCCCATGATACCTGCGACAGCTGCGTCTCTCCGCCATTTAGCCCGATTTTGAGAGTGAATTTCGTGATTTTTCAGTGCATACATCGTCATTTTTACAGGTTTTTCTGCAAGAATCAACCCTTCGATCCCCTTCAGCAAAAGTTTGCAAGAGCCCCATTTGCATCTTTCATCCCTGCATGATAGATTCTTCTAATTGAATATTTTTTCAAAGTAAAAATGTGATGTATTTTATTTTTCTGTTTCAAGTGATTGTGGTAGTTTTTGACCTGACAAATGTTCAATCTTTGGCTCATTGTTCCCGTTGGTTACAAGAGGCCGTCAACGCTAACCCGTCCAACGATGTCTTGAGATTTTTAATAGGAACAAAATTAGACCTCGTGGTGCGTTGTTAACCTTTCTTCCTTTCAATCTTTCTTTCTTTACGGTCTGCAATACTTGAATTTTATTTTATTTATTTTTAATTCTTTTAATTTTTTTTTTTGGGGGGGGGGGCTTATTTTCTTATAACCCTTCCTATACCACGCAATCGTTTATCAAACCAGAAGTGCCTAACACAATTTCAGTTTTTTACTCACCTTTACCTTCATTGAATTTAATGTATTTTGAATAGAAAAATGGACTTACGAGTAGACCTGTCTTATTGCCCTGGTAAAAAAAAACCTCAGAGAACCTCAGAAAATCCTGAGGGCACCCTCAGGATTTCTGAGGGCCTCTGAGGTTTTCTGAGGGCACCCACAGAATCTTTGAGGGCGCCCACAGAATCTTTGAGGGCGCCCACAGAATCTGTGAGGGCACCCACAGAATCTTTGAGGGCACCCACAGAGCACTTGAGGGCGACCACAGAGCGCTTGAGGGCGACCACAGAGCGCTTGAGGGCGACCTCAGAGCGCTTGAGGGCGACCTCAGAGCGCTTGAGGGCGACCACAGAGCGCCTTGAGGGCGACCACAGAGCGCCTTGAGGGTGACCGCAGAACGCTTGAGGGCGCCCACAGAGCATCCCGAATCTTTTGAGGGGCTCTTAAAACTTTAGAAATTCTGATCAGAAATCTTCGAGGGTGAGCTTCAATCATTTTGAAGACGACCGGAACCAGTGGCGCCATTTGGGGGATGGCAAGGGGGCAACTGCCCCCCCCCAAGGATTTTCAATGTGGCCGAAAAATCAAGTCAAAGATTTTTTTTGAAGATGCACGGCAAAAAAAAAAAAAGGTCATCCAAATTTTTGTAGGCCCCCCCCTCAAGGAAAATCTGAAATGGCGCCCCTGACCGGAATAAAACTTTTCAGGACAACAAACTCGCACTCAGACTTTCGAATCTTAAATGTTTTAGAGGCTATTTTCAATATAGTAACTCGTGCATTTCGGCAACATTGTTTTTATCCCATATCAGATGATTCCATGAAAAACGATCGATTGCTTACAATGTAATCAAATAGAGGTAAAACATTTTTGCCATACATGGCACAAAGCCACCACTGGTTAAGTAATTAATAAAAAAAAAAAAAAAAAAAAAAAAAAAAATTATGGGTTTTTAGGTGCTGTCGCGTAGCGCAAGCACCTTATTTTCAATGTTTTTGCTTGAGCATGTTCTTTAGGGCCTATAGGTCAGGAAAAAATCAAAAATAATTTTTTCATCGGCTGGATCCATTTTGGCACAAAGAGGGGTAAAAGTTCAGGATCAAACAAATTCCTGGTTAAACCAATGCATTGAGCGAGAAATTCTCATATTATTAGATATACATATTATTATTATTTTCTTTTTAAATCAATTAAAACCTACAGTTGTTAAAAATCTAAGAAATAATTTTTGAGGTTAATGTTATTGCACTGAACAAGTAATTCATGTACTAAAGTCAGGGCCCTTACTCATTAGAAGGTTTAAACAAATTTTATCTACAACAAACGAAATTTTTCTAAGTCCCATTATAAAAACCTTAGCTGCAAAAAAAATATCTAGGTCCTCAAAAAAGTCTGAGCGTAATTTGAAAATAAGGGCTCCAAGGGCATCCTCAGAAATCTTGAGGGAATGCCCTCGAAAGTTTCTGAGGGCGCCCTCAGAGAATCCTGAGGGCACCCGCAATATTATTATATTGAGAAATTCTCGCCCATCTGTCATCGCGGGCAGTGTAGCCTAGTGGTAAAGTGCTGGACCATCAATCGGGAGGTCGTGGGTTCGAACCCCACCACGGGCAAAGTTTCTGTGCGGGCTCCAACTTCTTCGGCTCGACAAAAGGCGTAAAGTACATAGCCTTCGTGATAGGAGCAAGGATTTCTACAGAAAACTCGACTAGGTTGTCCCAAATTTAGTTTTTTAGTTACACAGAAATACTTGATGGCCTGACCTCAGGACCTCAGGACCTCAGAAGTCTGAGGGTAATTGGAACATGAGGTCCTGTGGGCACCCTCAGAAATCTTGAGGGCGACCTCAAGATTTCTGTGGGTGCCCTCAGAAATTCCTGAGGGTGCCCTCAGAAATCCTGTGGGCGCCCTCAGGACCTCTTGTTCCAATTACCCTCAGACATCTCTGAGGTCCTGAGGTTTTTTTTTACCAGGGTGGTGGGCTTTTAATCGCAGACCAGGCGCAGGCCTCTCGAAACGTCCCCTCTGCTCTTCCGGGGCACCGCCAATGTAATTTTAAATGGGAAAACAAACTTACGAGCAGACCTGTCTTATTGGTGGGCTTTTAATCGCTGACTAGGTGCAGGGCTCTCAAAACGTCCCCTCTGCTCTCCCGGGGCACCGCCAATGTAATTTTAAATGAGAAAACTGATTTACGAGCAAACCTGTCTTTTTGGTGGGCTTTTAATCGCTGATAAGGCGTAGGGCTCTCAAAACGTCCCCTCTGCTCTTCCAGCTGATGGAATACTCCAGAAAGCTTTCTATAATTAGTGTAAAATGGTTCGTACTATAAATAACGACCATGTCTTCGTAATTTTCAAAAATTAATTGACGGAAAAAATCGACAGAAAAGTAAACTTCTGATGAACTAATGCATTTATCGCTCGTATGCGTAAGATTCGCGTATAATCGACGAACGATCCTGACGGCCCTAACGCCTTGCCAGTAAAGATGAGTTTCTCCAATTTTTTCCCCCTTTTTTCTTTCTTGTATCCAGAAAAGGACAAATGCCACGGTTTAGAAGTCAGGAAGGATCAAAGTCTAGAAAATTTAGGAATTGCACTTTTGAAAATAAATTCGCCTTTCGAAATTAGAATGATTACCATCGCCGTATAGCCAAGAATTTGTCTTTCTCTTCCTTTGCCAATTTGAATGCACGTGTTAGAAAAAGATAAAAACTGGGGCTGAAGTCACTTGACAGCCCCTATCCCCATTCTCTTTCAACACGAGCGTTCAAATGGGCTAAGAGAGAGAAAGAAGATATCATGGCTACGGCTATGGGTGGACACAAAGTTGATCTTTCTCTCTCTCTGCTCTTCAAACGGCCGCAGAGAGAGAAAGACAAATTCCTGTATCCGCCCATGGTTATACCAGTGGCGCAGCGTGCAATTTGGCAACACTGTGCTGTATCTATTTAAACCCATGTAAAAGGTCGAATGCGAAGGTGTTCACCGAACACCCAATAGTTCGATCTTTTTCATGGGTTCAAGTGGACTAACTGCAACGTCGCCAAATTGCACGCTATACGCCACTGATGGTCACGGAAATGATTATTACCTATAAAATCAGTGTAGGTACCTATAATATATTCCTCACAAAATTGGAAACTGAAATGCATTGAAACATTTGAAACCCCAATATTTTCTGTAATAGAATATTTAATTTTCTTATGTGAGTCGCTCAATTCCTATTTTATTTTCAGTCTCAAATTAGTTACGCTGAAATGGAGCGGCGAGCAGTGAAACTAGCGAAGGAGAATTCAGCTGAATATTGGGCTTTGTCTGCCCGCACAGGTGAAAATGTCGAGGATGCATTTCTTAGAATAGCAGCACTCGCTTTCAACAAACGTGTTCTCACCGAAAACAGTATGACAAAAGCCAAGACGATTAGCATCGGAAACTGCTTAACTTGCGGTAAACTCTTTTGTCAGCTATTACAACTAATATCGCCTTTATCGGTAACTCTATCTTGTTGACTTTTTTTACTCGTTCTGGTGGGAAGACATTCTCTTTATTGAAAATATTTTAACTGGATTTAATTTTAGTTGGAATAAAATCAATTCAATACGATCAAATATTTCAGCGCGGATGCAGTAAGTAACTGGCCAGTAGCAAAACGTGCAATTTAGCAGCAGTAGGTTTAACTTAATCATTTAAACCTTTGTGAAATAATCAAAATTTTGGGAGGCAATCGATTATTTTACATACATTTATAAGGAGGAAACCCACTGCTGACAAATTACTCGCTTCGCCATTAATATGGGTGGTTTCAGAAGTGTAGGTGCACCCAGATCGATAATCTTTGGAATTTTTCAACATTATTTCTCTTGCTTCAAAATGAAAATGAATTAGAGCGTTGGCTTTTCACTGAGGAACACTTTAAAATGAAAAGTTCAAAGTCGAAGACAAGTTTTGTTTAGTTTTGAAGAAATGAAAATTGAAAAGTCGCCAAAGATTATGGTCTAGGTGCGCCTACAATTCTGAAACGAGCTCTAGCAGCGAAGTTGTTTTCTTTTTTTTTCTTTATAAAACAATAGCTGTATTTATTTTACCTAAGCGTGGACGCAAACAAGTGAATTCAAATACGGTGTTTTACACAGTATACGGACAAAATTAATCCAAACATTATGTTTAATAATTATAAGAATTAAATCGACTCTTTACCTAATCGGATTTTTATACTTAATCTTTTCAGATGGAAAAAGGGAGAAAAAGCAGAAGACCAGTCACTGCGAAGGATGTGTAAATTAACCGAAGCTAATAAGAAATATAGGTACTTACAGTGCAACTTAACAATTTTTTAATCGCTTGTCAGGATATCATATTGTGCCAATATTACGTAATTGCAATTTTTCGGGAAAATTTGTAAAAAGATCTCCTCTTTTTAGAGGTCCCTTGTTTAGTTCAAAATTAAAGGTAGAAATTGTATTTTTTTTTTTCTGCAATAGGTCTGTTTCGAACTTTTGCTGTAGTGAAT
Organism: Trialeurodes vaporariorum; assembly: GCA_011764245.1. Classification (NCBI taxonomy): domain Eukaryota; kingdom Metazoa; phylum Arthropoda; class Insecta; order Hemiptera; family Aleyrodidae; genus Trialeurodes; species Trialeurodes vaporariorum. The sequence continues at coordinate 36,662,502 of VMOF01000002.1, read as the reverse complement.
TCGAGTATTGACTCTTCTAATGTAACATTATGCATGCACTTAAAATTACTGAATCTCATGTGTACATCCAAGAACATAACATGAAGTTATTTTCTGATGCCATCACTAAACACTGTGAAGTCCACACTTTGAATGCTATTTGGGAAGTAGATTCATAATGTGGCCATTTTAGCAGATCGCGTGAAAAGACACGATAACATTTGATTATAATCGTACAGTGTGGCAACGTTGTACTGTGTCCATTTAAGCTCATGCAAAAGATCGAAACACTCTACAGTTCGATATTTTTCATGGCTTTAAATAGACGAACTACAACGTTGGCGAATTACACACTACACCACTGACTCGTATCTGATTTTCTGATCGAATTTTACACTATTTACCTACCTTTCTTAAAGTTTCGTTCTTAAAGTGACGTCAAATTATAATATTTATCTATAGTTCAGATCACAGTTCCCTATATATCATAATTATTTACTTGATCAGCCAAGAAAATTATCTTGAATTTACCGCACTTATACAGGGTGTTTCAGACCACCTGGCCAGCTTTTATTGTGGCCAAACTAAGGCAGATATGAAAAATCGGTAAAACACGTGTAACGTATATCGACCCCAATGAATTCGGGGAAAATATTTTCAGCCCCCCAAAACCACCCCTTGGGGGTTATTTAGGGGGGTGGGTACCCGTATCTCGAAAAAATCAAATGGAAAGGGTATGTTTTGACATTGGAATCTAATACGGCATAAAAAAATAAAACTTTTTCATCCCTAAGTTTTTCTTCTAAAAACCACCCTTTTTTGAGTTAGGGGTGGTTTTCAAAAAATGTAGGGGTAATCTTTAATTGACCGCTGTGACCCTCCAAATCATTGGATTTTTAAAAACTAAGAAGTTTCTGAAAGAGCAGACCAAGGGCTTTCTTTTGATGTATCACATGCCTATTTTTTGTGAAAAGGGGTACACGGCCCCTTCACCCCAAAATTTTGGGGCTTCGGGGGGCCCTACGTAAAAATTTTCAAATGTAAAGGTATAGCTTGTGATACATCATTTGAAAGGTCTTTCAGAGACGAAAAAAGTAATGCCCCCCAAAAGTCGTAAAAACAACCCCCTTCCAAAATGGCGGCCGTTTTAAGGTTAGGGGCTCAAGGGGGGACCTTCAGAAAAATGATCCAAAATTGAACAATACATAGCTAAAAGGGTCTTAAAAAGAGAAAAATAATGGTTCAAACCGCGAGTCAAACCGACTTTTCGATCCAAAGTTACGGCCGATTGAAATTTAGGGATAGTTGGGTTCCCCAAAAAGGCACCCCTAAATTTCAATCGGCCGTAACTTTGGATCGAAAAGTCGGTTTGACTCGCGGTTTGAACCATTATTTTTCTCTTTTTAAGACCCTTTTAGCTATGTATTGTTCAATTTTGGATCATTTTTCTGAAGGTCCCCCCTTGAGCCCCTAACCTTAAAACGGCCGCCATTTTGGAAGGGGGTTGTTTTTACGACTTTTGGGGGCATCACTTTTTTCTTCTCTGAAAGACCTTTCAAATGATGTATCACAAGCTATACCTTTACATTTGAAAATTTTTACGTAGGGCCCCCCGAAGTCCCAAAATTTTGGGGTGAGGGGGCCGTGTACCCCTTTTCACAAAAAATAGGCATGTGATACATCAAAAGAAAGCCCTTGGTCTGCTCTTTCAGAAACTTCTTAGTTTTTAAAAATCCAATGATTTGGAGGGTCACAGCGGTCAATCAAAGATTACCCCTACATTTTTTGAAAACCACCCCTAACTCAAAAAAGGGTGGTTTTTAGAAGAAAAACTAAGGGATGAAAAAGTTTTATTTTTTTATGCCGTATTAGATTCCAATGTCAAAACATACCCTTTCCATTTGATTTTTTCGAGATACGGGTACCCACCCCCCTAAATAACCCCCAAGGGGTGGTTTTGGGGGGCTGAAAATATTTTCCCCGAATTCTTTGGGGTCGATATACGTTACACGTGTTTTACCGATTTTTCATATTTGCCTTAGTTTGGCCACAATAAAAGCTGGCCAGGTGGTCTGAAACACCCTGTATAGTATCCTAAGAGGAAAGAGTCATGATTGAATAGTATCAAACAGTATGGCGTCGTCATTTTTACGTAATTTTTAAGTCAAAATTAGGGGTCAATATTATTGTCTCAAAAAGACGCATTGTCTTAATTTTGTGAATCATGTTCATTTCTTTTTGTTGCAAAAGAACCTCTATTGGATCCTCGGTTGTTTTGTTTTTTATTCTCATTGCTAAAAAAAAACAATAATAATTTTTCGAGTTTTCTGTATGTTTATGTCCTCTCGATTACGCAATGAAGGAGTCGTCACGGTATTTGGCCAAATATTGGGTAGAGGTCGTTTCAGAAGTGTAGGCGCACCTAGACCGATAATCTTTGGAATTTTTCAACATTATTTCTCACGTTTTTCAGAAGTGTAGGCGCACCTAGACCGATAATCTTTGGGCTTTTTCAACATTATTTCTCACGTTACGAAATGAAAATTAATGAAAATTAATTTAAGCGTCGACTTTTCATTAAGAAACGGTTTGAAATCAAAAGTTTTAAGTCAAAGGCAAGTTTTGTTTTGATTTGAAGGAATGAAAATTGGAAATTCACCAAAGATTATGGTCTAGGTGCGCCTACACTTCTGAAATGAGCTCTAGGTACCTAGATTTTATAAGTGTATACGATACTTCTCGGTGGAGAATGCCGAGAACAGTTAAGTAGCGGATTGTGCGGTATTTGGTAATTATTTTCTTTTGCCATTTGAACCTTCTCAGAGATTCGATAAATCTCCTGCATGAAGATCGATTATTTTACGTAAGTTTAAATGAAGATAATCCGTTGTTGCCACATTGCACGAGCCGCCACAGGCCGAGAAGAAAAAGTCTCACCTTCTATTCGACAAAATCAAATTCGTCCTAAAGAATCTTATGCCCTCTGCTGGAAAAACGACGGAGGCAAAGCAAAGGAGGTATTATGTTCAGCCCCTCAACGTCGCGACAGTGTCAGAAAATGCAGGGGCCAAGGCCAAAGGCGGAAGGAACTTGGGGAAAACCGTAACGGGACTTAGACCGGACCGGAACCCTGGACCAGGTACCGTTAGCGTTACGTCCTTGGGTCGTTCAACTCGAACCTTTTTTTTTTTCCGTCGCCGACAAAAGGAAGGAGCGATTACCGACATCATTTAAATATTGCAAAGAATCAGTCGGCAATTTTATTGCGCGGTGGTGGATTTTATTTTGTTGAGAGGGTACCTGGTCTGGGACGGCCTTTGAATAGAAAACCGTTCTACCCCCACGAAACCCTTGGCTACAAACCTTGTTCGAAGGGACTGGAACTCGTGGCGACGACTGGCGTTGGCAGGGGCGCGGGCGGGCGGGGGCCGCCCGCCGCCCAGGCGGGACGGGAGACGCAGTGTGAATTAAGCCGTGGCTATCGAATCTTGCCCTCTACGGGACGGGACACGGAAACACAGTAGTTCTAATTTGTTTCTGACTCGGACTTGAGTCCTTGTGTGTAGTAGAGTCCCCATATTGGTCATTCTACAATAAATTGGACATGATATGCAAAAATTGAAATTTAAAAATTAGTGCCTACTGGTCTTGTTTTGCATTAAAATGCAACCAGAGACGAAAATATTATCTAAAAGATCTAAAAGGTCAAACGTGTTAATGTTACAGCAGGTTTGATGTGTATTTTCAATGACGAAATTACACGCGTCCCACCCGTTAGTCCAGTGGCGGCGCGTGCAATCTGGCAACAATGTATTATCTCCATTTAACCCCTTGTCAAACAATCGATCTTCAGGAGGTGTAATTGCATCCCCAAGATATCAATACTTTTGCGTGGGTTTAAATGGAAATTTAGCATGGTTGCTGAATCGCACGAGCCGCAACTGTCCGTTACGCTACTTTTAAATTTTTTTTAGAGAAGTATAATTTAGTAAATGAAAAAAACGGTATGTAGGATCAAAGCTTATACCCTCACCTTTAACACATATTTTGTCCAAATTTTTATCTCTTCAAAACTCACAGAGTTTCAACTTTTTCTGAAGTCTGAAGTGATTCAAAAACCTTGTCCATTTTCTGTCCCACCCGTTACACCCTTTTTTTGCTCTTTTCTCAGCTTTTGATAGACTTTTTTTAAGTTTTGAAAATCCTATCACTATCTAGAAGTTAAAGGAGCTCAAAGGTTAACACTCGCCGTTTTTGTTTTGTTTTTTGTTTGTTTTTTGTTTTTTTATTTTTTTTACAACTCAGAATATAGAATTTTATAACCAATCAAAGTTTAATCGTGAATGATCTCTAAATAAACCAAAACATTAACTGTAGATACTTGCCGTGGAAGATAACTTGGTAATTTTCGTCAGTGATTTAGAGTAAAATTCAGAATAGTGTAAAATTTTGTTTAGTAAACCTTGACTTATCAACATTTTCTGGGGGTGGACAACTGGAACTCCTCTAATGGGAGGGGGGGCGGCACACTTTCCACAGGGTATCTTACATCTTTCACACCCCCCCCCCCCCCAATGCAAAAGTCTAGTGACGCCACTGATGAAGATCAAATAAAAAACTCAACATGTTTGTCAAACGCAAGCAACTGGCTCACTGTGCGAAGAGTCTCGGCGGTCTCGCGTGTCAGAGCGCAGATCGACTACGAGGAGGTAAGGTAATAAGAAGGCTGAGCGGGACAAAAGCAATTCACAGTTCTTTGGATTGTCAACGAAGCGAAATCGAAAATCGCAGGTAGAATTCGCATCGAGTCCCGTTAGGTTTAGGTCAGTTTTGTTTACAAATAACAATTCGAGAACCAGCGATTTCGCATTGTGGCCGGACCACTTGTCGCGCAAAAGATCCCGGAATCGTAACCATTTTAATTTTCTAATGCATTAAAACTAATAATGACATAATGTAATTCAAGGCTCGATGCTTTTTTACCGTTTTTTTCCCATCTCTAAATCTCTCTCTCTCTCTCTTTTTTTTTTTTATCCTTACGGGGATGTTTTTTCCTGAGAAAAGAAGAAAAAGAAGAAGTAGGAAGGGGAAAAGGAAATAGTGCGAAAACTCTCTCTGAACTAACGGTACTGTTACACTATCCCGTATGAACAGTTATACGATGACGTCAAGAGGGAAGTTCCTTGAAGAAGAAGAAAAATAAAATAAAATAAAAAACGGGTCTGCTAGTGAAAAGAGGAAACGGAAGAGAAAATAAAAATCACCACGGGCTAGGTTTTGTACAGGGCAGCATTATGTGGTATTAAATCAGTGGCGTACGCAGGCTTTTTTGAGTAGGCCTCTTTTGCTACTTAACTGTCCGCGACAAGCACCAAACATCAGAGTTCTTTTTAACTGAATTTAATGTATTTCATTGAGTTTTCTTGTTAATTACATGAAAATTGTGCTATTCTATAGTATTTGAGACGCTGTTGTCAAAAATGATGTCATTTTCTACGTAACTCATCCTGATTTGACGCATATTCTACTTTAAGCATTTTTCGCGATGAAGTATATAAATTGTGGAAAATCTAGATTATTTCGATCAAAACTAAGGCCAAATTCGAACTCGGCAGGTCAATTTACGTCGGTTGAAGCGTTGTTCACGCGATTAGAGATCCAATTAATTATGAGAAAAAACTCCATGTTTGTGTCTAGGGACCCTTATTTTGTGTTCATAGAGGGCGGACATCTATGTATCGTTAAAGCGTAAAAATCGGATGTTTTTTTTGGTAGGGGCTTGCACTGATGAGTGTTTGAATGAAAATTATACTTACCTCTTCCCCTGTACCCCTAAAAATCGGAGGTCTGGGACGGGCAGGCATTAGCCCCTTTAGCCTCCCCCCCCCCGGATTTCTGCAGACATGTGCGCTATTATGAGTTGTACAAGATAAAAGGTCAAAAGGTATCAAAACTTCATTAAAAGTGCGGAATTGTAACCGTACGCTACCGTGTTGATTATTTCCGCTCTCTAACAACGATTTGCCGTTCATTTTTCCGCTTAAGAACTGAATTTTTCCAAAAAAAACTAGTGTTTTGATGAATTTGAGGTTATGTTCTGGGAAAGCTAGATTCAAGAGAAATTAACGAAAATTCGTTATCAAAGCTATCAAATTCTCAGCGTTAAAAATTGAGGCGAACTGACAAAAGTTTCAAAGACATATGAGCGAAAATTTTCAAACTATGTGTTCGTTTTAGTAGCGCATACGTCTACAGAACCACTCAACACCCCCCCGTGTACGCCACTGGGTAACATTCCATAACATGGAAGCATGGTAACATGCCATAGGCATCTCAGTCGTGTACAACAGAAAAGTGTCATCAATAAAGTTCATTTTTCTTGAGTGTTGGTTTTTCAATTTTGATTTCCTTTCGTCATATTATTGGTCAGATGAGATGGGCCCACACGGAAAAAAACCCGGGAGATGTCATGACAAATAACTCAAAATTCTTTATAATGTCTATCAGAATTGTTGAAAATACCTCAGCACCCGTGATCGAGTGTTTTTACTACCATGGCATGTTAATAATCGCAGCTTTATTTTATGGAGGGTCAATTTGTATGTAAAATTGCATGAAAATCAGGTTCAATTTTCAAGTCTCAAAATCTATACTCACAAACTCAACAAATGCCTTTAGCAAAGTTCAAATATGGCATTCGAATGAACGGATCACAATGGGAGAGTTCCATCGAGGGCTGCCGTTTTGCGTATAATCAATGCTATGTTGTTTCTATTCACCGATGATTCCTCCGGTTGAGGAAAGATTACACAGTTTCAGTTCAGTGTATGACTGTAATGCACGAAAATACTCTGATCGGTGGAGACTTCGTTTATTAATTAAAATATCCGCAAGTTTTTTAAAGTCATCGACGACTCCACCGGTTGAGAAAAGGTTACGGATGCGAGTATTTTAGTTTATTACAGTCATGCACTGAACTGAACTGAGTGATCTTTTCTAAACCAGTGGAATCATCGGTGAATTGAAAAATAGCATTGATTATACGCAAAACGGCAGCCCTGGTTCCATCTATAATTGCAGATTTTTCAATGATGAATCCCTTCTCTCGGGCATAGAAAGTTTCGATTAGATGGGACTCCACAATGACCCGCTCATTTGACCACAGTGGGGAAGCGTGGTAACTAGCAACGTAACATTTTCTCCATTTGAACGCACACGAAAGGTCGAATTTGATAGTCACTACCAATTTCTTTTACTTCGATAGTTTTCATGGGTTTAAATGGACCAAATGCAACGTTGCCAGATTGAACGCTTCGCCAGTATACATTTGACCCCCAACTTTGAATTTCTTAAAACAGATTGAGTTTACGAGAGGATTTTGGAACTTTCTGTAATGCTCACGACTTTATTTTCAAGTGATTTCACTGATACGAATCTATGTATACCCTCCGTAAGGCTGTGCCAAAAGTTTGGTATAGACCAATTTTGTGGTTTCAAAAACTGACCAACTCAATAATTTTCAGCTACAGAAGCCGGAAAAAGGAAGAGGCAACACCTAATCTCCGAAGGATTGACAGAAAAACAGGGTAAGAAAACAATCCGCCCCCTTATCTACTCCCCCCCCCCTTTCCATTCAATTTTTGTGCATGCTGCAACGTTCGTCGAAATTGGACAATTCCGAGTGAGTGACCACTGAGCTTATTGGTCAAGATTCACCCCTTCGATAAACTCATCAACGTGAGTTGCCCCCTCCTCCCCCCCCCTCTCACTCTACATCTCTCTCTCTCTCTCTCTCTCTCTCTCTCTTTCGCTTTTGACGTGGCCACGCGCTTTCTCTCTTCCTCTTTTGACATGTAATAACAAGGAGCGGATGACGACGCACGCACGTGGACAAGGGAGATGGAAAGGATTGAACGCAGGACTCAGGAGAGCGAGAGTGGATAGGATATAGGAATAGGACCGGCAGATGTGCACACGTCTTTGACTGACGAGGCGAGGCCGCGAACGTGACCAGAAACGCTGGATAGGGACTCGAGATCCTTGGACAAATGGATGAAATGGACAGTTGGAAATGTTGGAAATGTTGCTATGACCTATAGCTATAGCTTCTCCTCGCCGCATTTTGAGAGGAGAGACGCAGTTTCCGCTAACGGGATGAGCCCGGCCCCGCTGACCATCAGCATCACTCCCGATTGCTCTCGACGATGAGTCATCACAATTTTCATCCTTTGAAAGGGCCGTTGCGTTGGTTCAATGAGCATTAAAAAAAAAAAAAGATTACCATCAGAAGCATGTGACGATATGTGAACCTATGTAAGGGATAGCACGATGGGGCTCTTGCAAACTTTTGCTATAAGAAAATAAATGGTCCATTCTGATGTAATGACCAGCGAAAATCATGAAAATCACACCGAAAAAGTAATAAACTCATAAAACTGCTTTGACGGCAAGATCGTTATGGCGCTTCAACGCAGGTATCATGGGAGATTCCTGTCTAATCTGTCACTTTCTCTGCGGAAACACAGAGATATGTCTCATTTTAGATAGGAATCTCCCATGATATATGCGTCTTTCCGCCATTATGCCTGATTCTGAGAGTGAATTTCGTGATTTTTCAGTGTACTCATCGTCATTTTTACACATTTTTATGCAAGAACCAACTCTTCAATGCCCCGTAGCAAAATTTTGCAAGAGCCTCATTACCAGAACTCTAGTGTGTGTATACCATAGCTCTTAAAATGTTTAGGAAATTCTAGTTCTCTAACTATATTCTAGTATTAACACCAGAATTTTCTGGTCAAAGTACTAGACTTCCTATCGTTCACATATCGTTGTTGCTTCTAGTAATATGACTAGAATCTGGTATTATGACTATAACTTTTTTTTTTTTTCAGTGCTAGCATGGCACGGGGTGTGTGTAAAAACTTAATGCATATTTTAAGATTTGTGCAGAAAAAACAGAGAAAAACACTTCGGTAGTGCTGCACGACGAAACCTTTCGTAGAAAAATTACTCGTGACGTCGTGAAAAATGACACAGCAGTCATGAACTCGATGGCATTACGATCCGATCCTTCATAAACAGCCTGCAGCAGCTCTGGCTAGCACCCATTAGTGACATGATAAGTGCGGCGGTAGCCGCCTAGGCCAAGTCAGAAAACGCAGCCTAGGGGGCAACTGTATTACCACTGTTACCATGTGTACACGCAACACTTCGTTGGCTTTCTTCTATATTTGAATTCAAAGGTCTCAATTATTTTAAAGTTCAATGGGGCTCTTGCAAACTTTCGCTATAAGAAAATAAATGGTCGATTCTGATGTAATGACCAGCGAAAATCATGAAAACCACACCGAAAAAGTCTAAAATTCAGTAATAAACTCATAAAACTGCTTTGACGGCAAGATCGTTATGGCGCTTCAACGCAGGTATCATGGGAGATTCCTGTCTAATCTGTCACTTTCTCTGCGGAAACACAGAGATATGTCTCATTTTAGATAGGAATCTCCCATGATATATGCGTCTTTCCGCCATTATGCCTGATTCTGAGAGTGAATTTCGTGATTTTTCAGTGTACTCATCGTCATTTTTACACATTTTTATGCAAGAACCAACTCTTCAATGCCCCGTAGCAAAATTTTGCAAGAGCCTCATTACCAGAACTCTAGTGTGTGTATACCATAGCTCTTAAAATGTTTAGGAAATTCTAGTTCTCTAACTATATTCTAGTATTAACACCAGAATTTTCTGGTCAAAGTACTAGACTTCCTATCGTTCACATATCGTTGTTGCTTCTAGTAATATGACTAGAATCTGGTATTATGACTATAACTTTTTTTTTTTTCAGTGCTAGCATGGCACGGGGTGTGTGTAAAAACTTAATGCATATTTTAAGATTTGTGCAGAAAAAACAGAGAAAAACACTTCGGTAGTGCTGCACGACGAAACCTTTCGTAGAAAAATTACTCGTGACGTCGTGAAAAATGACACAGCAGTCATGAACTCGATGGCATTACGATCCGATCCTTCATAAACAGCCTGCAGCAGCTCTGGCTAGCACCCATTAGTGACATGATAAGTGCGGCGGTAGCCGCCTAGGCCAAGTCAGAAAACGCAGCCTAGGGGGCAACTGTATTACCACTGTTACCATGTGTACACGCAACACTTCGTTGGCTTTCTTCTATATTTGAATTCAAAGGTCTCAATTATTTTAAAGTTCAATGGGGCTCTTGCAAACTTTCGCTATAAGAAAATAAATGGTCGATTCTGATGTAATGACCAGCGAAAATCATGAAAACCACACCGAAAAAGTCTAAAATTCAGTAATAAACTCATAAAACTGCTTTGACGGCAAGATCGTTATGGCGCTTCAACGCAGGTATCATGGGAGATTCCTGTCTAATCTGTCACTTTCTCTGCGGAAACACAGAGATATGTCTCATTTTAGATAGGAATCTCCCATGATATATGCGTCTTTCCGCCATTATGCCTGATTCTGAGAGTGAATTTCGTGATTTTTCAGTGTACTCATCGTCATTTTTACACGTTTTTATGCAAGAACCAACTCTTCAATCCCCCGTAGCAAAAGTTTGCAAGAGCCCCATTGCATCTTGCATCTTCAAGGAATCGATTCTGCGCTACAGAATCTCATGGAGTATGAATAAATGTCGATACATTGCAGCGGCGGCGCGTGCAATGTGGCATCTATGCTAATTTTCCATTTAAACCAATGCAAAAGAATCGATATCTGTGGGTCGCAGATGCACCTCCTAAAGATCGATTGTTTTACATAGGTTTAAATGGAGAGTATAAGTTGTTGCCAGATTGCACGCGCTGCCACTGATATGTTGTCTACTTATGAGCTGCCTCCACGTCCTCGGTCAAGCCATATACTGTTTCGATTTTTTGAATGACCCGCCGGATGTTTGCTCACCGCTTAAACGTGACAAGATGGAAACGATGCGCAAAGGCTTCCTTCGAGTATTCCTTATTTAATCCTTTCCCTCCGTCAAAAGCCTTTGCAAAAATATTAGCCGAATCATTTCTAAGAACCTTTCCTATTCCTTTTTATTTCTTTAACCGCGGCACGGGCACGCGGTCGCTTTATTCATTTTGTTGTCAAGTCGAGTGCTAGTTTTTGCTGATCTGCTGATGCTGAATGAAGTTGTGTTTACATTCTAATCCGGTGTTTCGTGCGCTCTATGTTTGTTGAATCACCGCTAGCACGTGCGCCGCGCAGGTTCAAAATGTACAACTCAATTGAGGCGGTTACTTAAAGAGAGGCCCATAAAACATGACGTGTGCTCTTCCGGTAGGATCTTATTGTTCAATCTTAATGCTAATCAGTTGGAAAGAGCACACATGATATTTTTGAGACATTTTCCCAAGAATAGTTCCCGTCTTTCATTTTCGGCTTACTGCTCACAAACAGACAATATACCGACGGAGAATTTTGAAAAATCACAGTGAAAAAGAGAAAGAGCTTTTGGAAAAAATAGAGGATAGTGAAAATCCGATGACAAGACAAGTTTTTCAGGCGTAGGGTTATTAATGGAACTCCCCATTGAACGGAAAGAAGAGACTGGTAGAATTTACTATCTGCATAGCTGACTTTGGAGTCTGCTATCAAGTATTGTAAATTTTACCATGGTAAATGCAACGTACCTAGACAATATACTGACGGAGAATTTTGAAAAATCACAGTGAAAAAGAGAAAGAGCTTTTGGAAAAAATAGAGGATAGTGAAAATCCGATGACAAGACAAGTTTTTCAGGCGTAGGGTTATTAATGGAACTCCCCATTGAACGGAAAGAAGAGACTGGTAGAATTTACTATCTGCATAGCTGACTTTGGAGTCTGCTATCAAGTATTGTAAATTTTACCATGGTAAATGCAACGTACCTTGTGGTGAAGTGTACCAACAGGTTATCTCAATTTACCACAACATACGATGCATGTACCATATGATGATAAAATTTACCACACTCGAGAGCAGACTCCAAAAGCAGCTATGCAGATGGTAAATTCTACCAGTCTTTTTTTCCGAGATGGGTAGAAATGGTTTATTCGTCTTATCGAGTCTGGTGAAAAAGTCTGCGGGAAATATGATAAATTATCAAGAACCCCTAAAATTCTCTCCTCTCGAAGAAAACTCAAAAAGTCTCAAAATTCAGATATATTGCACTCGTGTATACGTGTATGTAAGTAGGTACTTGGTAAATTTCACATCGGGAACAAAGGAATATAACATTTTAATCAGAATAATAAATAATTTGCGTGCACAGTCTTGATGCGATAGACTGAATTCGGTTCCCAGCAAAAACTGAATTGCCGAGTTCCTAATAGATTTTGTTAGGGGGGACACAGTTCGGTCTTGCGAACACACAAAGTTCTACACCACGTAATATGACCAAGCCAAACCTGCAATTAATTCAATTAAATAACGATGTCATTTTCATTGAACAAGTGATGGGAATAATGACCTCACCAGAGCACTAAAGTAAGTATTATATTTTCTTGTACATTGTGCACATGGGCGGAGCCAGCAATTTGGCAACTGTGGATTCTTCCCATTTGAATGTATGAGAAACAATCGATTAAAAATTGGGCCATGGCCCCCTCAAGAATCGATTGTTTCTCATAAATTTAGATGGGGAGAATCCACAGTTGCACAATTGCTAGATCCGCCCATGATAGTGCACCTTTTAACTTTGTGGTGGTATCCCTTATTGCTCTGCGCAACAAAATCTGTAATGATTCAGCCTCAAAGTCAGTTTATAAAGAGTCGATGCAACTTACTGATTCGGTATTCTTCCAATTAAGAGGACACACTTAATGCTTATGTTCTTTTGTTTGGGGCGGTGTGGAACGAACAAAGTCAGTGGCGAGGCGTGATATTTGGCAACAATGTATTTTCTCCATTTAAATTCACCAAAAAAGTCGAACGCTTCAGTCATCGGCGATGTCCAGGCATTTCGACTTTTCTAACGTGTTGAGATCAGAATAAGGGACGTTGCCAAATCGCACGCCGCGCCACTGAACAAAGTATTTACATACATACGCACGGGTGGTCCACCTGAACTTTGAACTTCGTATCTCTCTTGAGTAGTGAATTTTAGGCTTTTTCGGCAAATGTTTCGTTTTCCTCGAAGAATATCTCTTGAGTTTGACCATTTTCCAATAAAAAAAAAAACCGTACAAAAGCTCCATTGATGGACATTTCCTATAAATGCGTCAACATTTTGAAAAACGATTTACAAATAAAACAATGGCGAGGCGTGCGATTTGGCAACGTTCCTTTTCCCCCATTTAAATGCATCAGAAAGGTCGAAATACCTGGTCATCGCCGATGACTGAAGCGTTCGAATTTTTTGGTGAACTAAATGGAGAAAATACATTGTTGCCAAACTTCACGCTTCGCCACTGAAATAAAAGGATTATTTTAGATTTAGATTATGATTTTCGCTCGTTTTTCACATCACGTTGGACTATTCCTTTTCGCTAACAGCAAAAGTTTGCAAGAGCCCCATTGAACCTATCAAAATTCAGAATGATGCCACCCATAAGACAAAACGTACTCGATCATCGACTCGCATGACATTACGATACGATCGTTCATAATCAACCTGCAGTCCAGTCTTTTATTAGTTAAATTTTTCATTTGTTGTTTGTTTGTTTTTTGTTTGTTTTGTTATTGTTTTTGTTTGGTTTTTGTTTTTTTGTTTGTTTGTTATTTTTCAATTCAACTAAGGCTTGTGGGGCAGTGGGGCTTCATGAAATTAAAAGTACTGCTACAGCCAACATTCGCGGCTAATCCCACTTTTTTGGCCTCGTTACAAGTCTAGAAGCAGTGGAAGATCCAGAAAATTTTTCTGGGGGGGGGGGGGCACGCCTGTGAAATTTTGAAATTTGAAGCGTTGGTGGAAGCCATTTCGGGCTATTTTCTATAGAAAAAAGGCAAAATTTGAGGCTTGTGGTGCGGGCACTTGCCCCCCACCCCCCGTGGATCTGCCACTGTCTAGAAGCCAAAAACCTGGATAATGGTCATGAAAAACAGAAAAAGAAAGAAAGAAAAAAAAGGGGGGTTAGTACCTCCTAACAAAGTTGACTTCCTAATGCAGTCTAATGAATCCATTCAAAAATGCTTGTAAAAATATAAGGTAAAGGGTTCTCTCCACCTGAGAATTTAAAATCGCGAATAAATTGATTGAGCCAATGAGATGCCTTGAAGTCGATAGGTCGAGTCCGATGCATCGACAACAAAGAAGCCCATTGGCGCTCAAGCAGTCAATTCGCGCTTTTAAAATAGCAGGTGGAGAGAGACCCCTTATAACACGGCTGCCACGTGACGATGCAACTTAAGTACTTAGCGTTCATATTTGGCGTAATTTGCTCATCAACACTGCGGGATATATACCTACTTATGTCGCAGCGTTTTGCTTTTACACGCTATCATGCTCTTTAGCGTAGTTAGAAAACGCGTGACTTTAAAAGCAGGTTGCAGCACAAGCGGCAAAAAATGCGTGCATCAATCCAACAGGGTCTTCAACAAAGTCTCCACCGGAAGAAACAAAAACAATCATTAAAACTGTGTAATTTAAATTATAATAAAGTGAAGAAAAAGTATTTTAAAGAAGAGTTGATCACATAACTATTCCTCAAGTGAACTACCGGAAGTCCTGAACAGACAGGTTTGTTTTTCTTCAACAACCTTTCAAATCCAAAAGGCTCTCATAACGAAAAACAGAACAAAGCAAAACAATATAATTAAGACGAATTTCAAGTTATTTGGGTGCGAGCCGGACAGCAGGAGCAGGTAGTACACCACTGCTTATGTCAAACCTTCCTGCAATTCAATTCAAATGAACCGGTTCTTCTTCATCGGAGAAAGTAACCCCGCATGGAAATCAATAAGCTACTATATTTTTATTCTATTCTTGACTTCAGAGAGTATAAAAGGGACATCGGTGGTAGGCATGCCTCTCCGAGTCTTGGGCATTGTTCATTCCGAGAAAAATTCAATATTTGAATGAAGCAGTTTTATTGCCGCACCTCACCTCGCCTCACCGACAACTCAACTCCACTGGTGGATGATGAGGGTCTAGATGAGGGATGTGTAAATAGTAGTAATTGTCAACAGCTAACGCGAGTTTTCACCACCTCTACTCACCATCAGATCCAAGAATTTTTCCCTCTCTCTCTATGCTCATTTGAACGTGTGTGTTAAAAAAGGACAGATAAGGGGTAGTCACGTGACTTTCGCCCACTCTTCTATCCTTTTCTAACACACGCGTTTAAATGGACAGAGAGAGAGAGAAAGACAATCCACTGGATCCGTCAGTTCTCTACCTCCCGCCTTCCCTACAGTTTTGCATTTTGATTGTATTTTTCGGATCCATGTGAATTTTATTGTGTTGCGAAAAACTTGAAAAGGCTCCTGGATGTAAGGTATACACAAAGGCCATGGTGCATGGTGGTTGGCGGTGAGGGGAGGTTTACAGGGTATAGAAAGTGGGTCAAAAAAGAAAAGACAGATGTGGCTCGGGCCTAGAGCTAATAACTACAACATACACCAGGAAAGGGTTTCTTTATTCAAAACAAATGTGCATAACCTAACCTAACGGGGCCGAGCCCGAGCGAGGGCACTAGGACAGGGACACCAGTCACAGGGTCACCTTTCTCCTTTTCTCTCTTCCAGGGAACTGGGAAGTCGTATCAATACTACAACGTTACGGTATGAGGCGGCGCGGGCCCGGGGTAGGCGCGGCGGAGTGAGGGGGCCCTCTCCGTCCAGTGGCGTCTTTATGTGCGCTAAAACGCGTGTGCATCTCTGTTGCCATGTTTTACTCTCGGAAATTATGAAATATCGTTCGGCTGACTCGATTAAATAATAGTAAGTAGGAAAGTGTGACGCCATGAAACTACTCGTGCAATGGTTAGGCGCTCGGCTGTCGCGGCTTCGGGGGAGGGGGTGGGCTGAGGGGCTGCCCCCCCCCCTGACTTGCATCAAAATTTTACACTGTCTACCTAGGGATTTTCGAGGAAGTTTGTGGATTTTTGTTGAACAAGTATGTTTAAGCCGCCTCCTCTTGGGACTCTACCCCTCTTGGGACTCTACCCCCTCTTGGGACTTCCTCCCCCCTCTAAATATTTCTCGATCCGCCAGTGGCGATGGTGAATCGATAGAGAAAATAACTGAGCCAGTATAATTTCTTGATTTATTTTTTATTTTTTCAATTCAACTGCGTGCTGAAATCTATGGCGGCCGTTGCCGCCCAAATCTTTATGGCAATTGTATGTTTCTTCTTCTTCTTGTGTGAACACCTCCTGTAGATGGAGCTGATTGAAGATAGGGAAACCCAATGTAATCTGCGGCAACGGCCACCATTTGGTCTCGCGTTTGAAAGCATTTCATGCGAGTTTGGGAGTGAATTTCGTGATTTTTTATTGCGCTAATCGTTATTTATACAGCGTTTTACCCCCTAATCAACTATTAATAAGTCTGTAGCAAAAGTTTGCAACAGCTCCATTGCCATGATGTTTCATCATTAGTATCGAGGCCGGGTCTAGTTATTTAAATGGTCTCTGGAAGAAGGGCACATACACTTCAGGTGTGTTCTTCGAAAGAAATGTCAATGTGATTGCAAGACTCATTTCATCACAAGAGTACATCTGTTCTTTTAAGAGCCTTTCGCCGCAAGATAGCTTTAATCTTATCTTTTCAGAAGGAGAAGTGGCAATCTCGCAGTGTATGAAGCAAACGGTTGAATAACATCTCTTCCTATTCACAGAATTCACTCCCCCAAACTATTCGTCGCTTGATGCAAAACAAATCCTTTTGAAATTTGGCACAAATCCACCCCCTTTTTTCAAGCCTTTCTCTTTTCTCTCTTCCTTCTCCCTCTCTTTTCCATGCCACTTGTTTCCACGATATCCCGATCCTTGGTCCCGTTATTTCGGTGATGGATTTGCAGAAAACATCCTTTTCCTCCTGCTCTTTTTTTCCCTGATGGCTTATTTCTTACGTCTGCTCCTTTATCTGTTGCATCTAGGCATTGGCGGATCGAGGAATTTATCCTTCTCCCTCTTCTTCCATTAGAACGTGTGTGTTAGACAAGGACAGAGTATGGGCAGTCACGTGATTTTTGCCCCCTCTTCTATCCTTTTCTAACACATGCGTCCTAGTGGGAATAGAGAGAGAAGGACAATTTACTGGATCGGCCAGTGCATCTAGGGCTCTTGCTTGGTCTTCCACATCTCAAACTATGACAAGATAGCATTTGGCATTTGATACTCCTACAATCCTATACATTCCTTTTCTAAGAGCATTGATAGAATGCTACATCACAACGTCGATAGCATAGGTTTGATGTCAAAACGGTATTTCCAAAATCAATGCATTTGTCGATGCATCAAGCTGTTCCCAGATGATATGTCCACAGCCTTTACGTCCAAAACTTTTTTGTTCAACATTTTATCCGTCCAGTTATTTTTTCATCCAATGTCATTTCGACCAAACGTTCTAACATTCAATAAACTACAATGCCCGTGAATAAAAAGTCCATGTCCAAAAAAATGTCCAAAGGTTCATATTTAATGAACAAGAGTATTTCAGTACAGTTTTTGTGTACTTGTCTCCCATAGAAAGCTTAAAATAAATCTTCCTGTGAAATTCATGAGATGATTTGAAAAAAGTACCTACCTGGATTAACCTACTAGTTGATCGAATTTGTTGATAAAAGGTTGCCAGGGTTATGAGTCGATTTAAAAAAAAAAAAAAACAAAACAAAACAAAAACAAAAAAAAACAAAAAAAAAAAAAATACTACATACATTTGAATACGGATTGCTTGCAAAATTCATTTTCCCCTTAGACTTTCGAACTGTGGACTTCATTTTATGAACTTATAATCTCTGAGCATTTTGATATTTACCTTTTCATCTTTTGGTTCCTCTTTGGACCTATTTTTTGGATATTAATGTTTTGGACATTAATTTTTGGACTTAAAAGTTTTGGACGTAGAAATTTGGACATATCATCTGGGTATCCATCAAGCTGATGAGGATATAATTTTTTCCATTTTCTTATATTTCAAAGTGGATTGGTCGAAGTGGAAGAGGGCATTATAACTATCGGTCGACTGCAGCGTTGGGCCAATGGGGGTGGTAATTAGATTACACGATTACCGAGCAATCGGAATCGTCGCTTTTCTGATGGGTGATTTTACGGCAATCAGGGTTGATTTTTCACATGTCACTCATCCTTGTAGTCAGTGGCGTACACAGGGGGGGGGGGGCTAAGGGGGCTAAAGCCCCCCAGACCTCCGATTTTTGGGGGTGGAGGGGAAGGGGGGGGGGAACAATTTTCCGTCAAACGCTCATCAGTGCGAGTCCCTCCCAAGAAAAATCCTGTGTACGCCACTGCTTGTAGTAGAAGGAGAATTATAGATCTAATCGAAATTACCTTATTTATTTAAAATGTGGAAAGGCTTCATTTAATTACCATCCAAAGGTTTGACGCTTGCCGCGATTTCTAAGTAATCGTGTAATCGATTATACTCGATCTCATTTGCCCGACTCTGGTCTACAGGAAAGAGAATAATTTCAGGTGCCAGTTAGACTACATTATACTGCAAAGTGACTAATTACCGGAATAGTGGACAAGTCTTCAAATTCTCTTGCGTCACAACCAAATCCAAGGGCCAATTAGCGGCTTACAAGCAGTTAAAGTAACTCAAAAATGCGAGAGCGAGGCAGAAATGTTATGTAATATGCTGGTGTTTACCAGTGGGGGCTCCTCGTGCAATCTGGCAACAACGGATTCCCTCCATTTAAACCTACATAAAATAATCGATTTTCAAGGGATTCTCAGCATCTACGCCCTGGTGTGGAGAGGACTAATCTGTGTATTCCATGACTCTACTGTGTTAATAACACCGCCCGCGCCACGGCCCAGAAACTTCTCAAAAAGATGAGAGCGCATAATAGTGTAATAATACAAGAGGCGCAGAAGGAAAGGGTTATAGACGTGAAGGAAAAAGTATAGGATTGAATAGAAAAAGCGAACGGTAATATTTTGAAACGGGAAAAAAAGGCTCTGCTTCTCTTCAAGTCCACGTGGCACGAATAGAGAAAGGCGGTGCATATACACGCTACTAATGCAGAGCCCACAGACGTCAAGACTTGTTTTCTTTTTTTCCTTTTTTCTCTTTCGAGACAAATACATCGATCCTTACCTTGTCCTTTGATATATTTTCTGAAAAGGAGGTTATACTGTTAAAAATTGGTATCTTACGAACGAATTAGAGCATCAAATACTCCGTGTATAGTGAATGAAGCAAAATAGAAAAAAACATACTCTATAACTAACCCAAAGTTCACTACTTCACATGAAGAGTGGCTTAAAATTGTTTGCTGATATCGCCTTTTCAAATGGAGCTCTTGCAAGGTTTTGCTGTAGACAAATGGCTAATCAATTCTGAAGTAAAATGCTGTGAAAATGACGATGAGACCATTAAAAAAGTCTAAAACTCACTCCTCGCAGAGAAGAATTAACTTGAAATTTCGGGTTACGACCCTTGCATGTATGCACCAACCTTGGATTCGGACCCCAAACAAAAGAACAGGACATGATTAGGTGCCGCCTTCCATCGTTTACTACGCAACGTAGAACTTTTCTATTTAGTTATTACCGTGCTCCTATATAGTGACAAAATGTGTATAGATGGAACTTTAATTCCTTCAAATTTACTTTTTGAAAGCAAATTCATTAATCTCATTGTTCAAATTCGTAGGTTATGTTCTTTTGTTTGGGGTCCGAATCCAAGGTTGGTGCATAAATGCAAGGGTGGTCACCCTAAATTTTAAAGTTTTCTCTGCGAGGAGTGAGTTTTAGACTTTTTTAATGGTCTTATCGTTATTTTCGCAGCATTTTACATGAGAATTGAAAGGCCATTTGTCTACAGCAAAACCTTGCATGAGCTCCATTGAATTTTAAAATATGAGGAAAGGAGAGAGCTGTTTTATTTGAGAACGAAGCGTTACGTTCCTAACCGATAGTTCAAGTCTCTGGGAATAGACTCTATAGAAGGTTATGTGATACTCAAATGGACTAGTTAGATGCGGATTTGACCGGCAGGACATTTAAGGTGGATCCTCAGCGTTTAGTTCCATATTACAACACATTACTTTCATCAATATTGGACATACTTAAAGCGAACGTGAAGACTATAATATTTTATTTGGCCGTTGCAAAACTCTGCAACGGTCCCGGGTCCCCTGATCAAAAAAGCATAAGCAAATTGTCGTTAATCTTCAAATTGAAAAGAAGATTTCAAATCCGGCTCTACAACCTTGCATTAAAAGACGTGTTATTTTTCGGATTTTTTAAAGAAATTTCTTCACTTACCAATTTTTGAGCATTGCCCAAAAAATCGCAAAATCGAGAAATTTAGAACTTAACACGTATAGGTAATAATTTGTTTTGCCTCTAAAATCAAGTCAAATATTTTGCGTAGTTCAAATTCTGTGGAGCTGCGGCGACTCGTGAATTAAGCAGTGGCGAGGCGTGCAAATTGGCAACGTTCCTTTTTCCCATCTAAACGCATTAGAAAGGTCGAAATGCCTGGTCATCACCAATGACTGAAGCGTTCGACTTTTTTGGTAAATTTAAATGGAGAAAATTGCATTGTTGCCAAATTTCACGTCTCGCCACTGGAATTAAGATTTATAGAGATATCTCGTTCATATTATAACCAATGCAAAAGAATCTATTCTCAGGGGGTTCAATGGGGCTCCTGCAAACTTTTGCTACAGGTGATTGAAGAGTTGATCCTTGGATAAAAACCTGTAAAAATGACGATGAGTACACTAAAAAATCACGACATTCACTCTCAGAATCGGGCTAAATGGCGGAGCGGAGAGACGCAAGTATCATGGGAGATTCCTATCTAAATTGAGACAGGTCATTTAAGAGTTTTGAGAATAAACCCGTTTTTGAGGTGTTTTGGTTAAGGTTCTGTTTGAATTTTAGAAATGTCAGGTTGGCAATTCAATTGTTTGCGGTGAATTTCAGCTCACCAATGTCTATTTGAAGATTCTACTTTGAGCGTGTATCTATTAATAGGCCTATAGGGGTCCTATGGTATGTGTTGTTTTTCCCTCTTACAAAATCATTTAATAGGAAGCTGTTTGTAAGATTGATGTTGGTAAAATGCAATGGGTCTGTTGGAAAATTTTGTTGCGGCTTTATGGAGGGCTGATCCCTCTGTGCAATCACGTGAAAATAACATTGAGAGCATCATATAGTACTAAAATCCACTCGCAAACTCAATAAATGCGTTTAACAAAGTTACAAAGTGGCGGTCGAAAGAGCGGGTGACAATGGGAGAGTTCTATCTAATGGGGGCTCTTGCAAACTTTTGCTACAGGGGATTGAAGAGTTGACTCTTGCATAAAAGCCTGTAAAAATGACGACGAGTACACTAAAATATCACGAAATTTACTCTTAGAATAGGGCTAAATGGCGGAGAGACGCAGGTATCCTAGGAGATTCCTATCTAAATTAAGACATATCTCTGTGTTTCCGTAGACATAACAGACAGAAATAATAGACAGGAATCTCCCATGATATATACCTGCATGGAACCGCCATTACGAACTTGTTGTTATAGCAGTTATGTGAGTTTATTACTGAATTTTAGACTTTTTTTAGTGTGATTTTCGCTGGTTTTTACATCAGATTGGACTATTCATTTGATCACAGCAAAAGTTTGCAAGAGCCCTATTGAACTCCAAAGAAATCGATACTTTTGCAGTTTCAAATGGAAGATGGAAACCAGTAATCGATTGTTCACGAGCCATCAGTGCCGTGTAGCCGCTAACGGAATTTTTAGTTGAAAATATATGGGAGAAGGAAGTTAAAAGCCTAGGAAGAAACGTGACTGATCTTCCTTTAGTTAGTCTTGTTGCCAGCACCTGTTTTACCTCTCCCTAACCTTAATGTCCACTTTTTCTCCGTTTTCTTATCCTGTGGTCCCAACTTCTTTCGTGGATAAGAAATCTTACGGGTTGGATAACTCTTTTGCCCAGCTTTTCCCACGAGAGCCAGGTGGACAGGGGTTGGATTTCGTTCACATCTTCATCTCATCTCTCCCGATCCTGAACTCCTGAGTATGCCCAGAGGGCCCAAAGAGAGAGAGAGAGAGAGAGAGAGAGAGAGAGAGAGAGAGAGAGAGAGAGAGAGAGAGAGAGAGAGAACTCCTGAGTTCTGACATTTCCATCTCTCTTTCAGAATATGAATTCTCACTGGTCATTGGTCAAATGATGAATAAAGACGTCATCATTGATCATTGATCATTCAACCCCGATTATGCCACATCTGACAATGTTATATTGGACTGGACACAGCGAGTAAAGGACAGCAGTTTGGATTTTTCTAAGGCGTAATTTGAA
This sequence comes from Trialeurodes vaporariorum, assembly GCA_011764245.1. Lineage (NCBI taxonomy): Eukaryota > Metazoa > Arthropoda > Insecta > Hemiptera > Aleyrodidae > Trialeurodes > Trialeurodes vaporariorum. Next base: position 36,640,075 of record VMOF01000002.1, on the reverse strand, counting down.
AAAGGCTCGAATGTGACTGACGCACAGTAAGTCGAACCATGATTTTCTCACTCTAACGAAGTTAGAAAAACTGAGAAAGTATTGCGATGGAGCAGATTTTCAGGGCATTTTTTTTGTCGATACTTGGCCCACTATGACAAAGTCAATCATGATAATAGACTGTTTTAGTAGAGCGATATAACGTATCAATTGCCGTTCGAGAGCCTCTGGTTCCAAACAAACTCTGGTTCAATGTAATTTCCCCATAAGCGAACTTTTGAACGGAAATTTAGGCTGTTAAATCAAACAATTAATGCGACCTTTTTGCGATTATGAATTCTACGTCCTCGAAATTGCTTAATTATGCCTGGTTCCTTGACTGAAACTGCCGAAATTAATATAAGATATTACAGATTAAATGTTGCGTTTGTAGGTTGGAATATCCCGAAATACCGCCAATTCCACAACAACAACAACAAGAACATTTGGGTGATTCCAACCTCCAAACGCATCGTTTAATCTGTAATATCTTATTGTTTTCGGCAGTTTTAGCGGTGAAACCAGGCAAAATTAAGCATTTCCGAGGACGTAGAATTCATAATCGCAAAAAGATCGCATTAATTGTTTGATTTAATAGTCTAAATTTCCGTTCAAAAGTTCGCTTATGGGGAAATTACATTGAATCAGAGTTTGTTTGGAACCAGAGGCCCTCGGACGGCAATCGATACGATATATCGCTCTACTAAAACAGTCTATTATGAAATAATTGGCTCCCATAATGCCTAATACTATCCTAAAGAACATCTATCCATGAAATTTTGATATTTCTTAATTAATTAAATGTGGTTTAGATCGGTGAAGGTATAAAATTTCTGTGGCGTCCGTGATCTGTGAGTTCGTGAGTCCGTCTGTATCCCAGCATAACTTTTGCACAATACTAACATACTCAGTGGCACGCATGCAAACTTTGTTGCATTTTATCCATTTAAACCCACGCAAAAGGTTGAACTACTGGGTGCGTCAAACTACCTCGAATTCGACCTTTTGTATGGGATTAAATGAACTGGACGCCACGTTGCGCTATTGCTTCCTTCATCTCATGGCTCGTATGATGTTTCATGCGAGCCTTTCGTCGGAGGATAGCTTCAAATTTTTGTTTGTAGACTAGATTTTTTTTCTTCTTTTTTTTCTTTTCGAAACGGGCGATGTCCAGAGGAACCTTCATTTTGGTCCTATGTGCGACGTGATTCGAATACGCATACCCTGCCTATATCTCCGCAGGTGGAGTAGCACAACTCTTTTAGAATGGTCATTGGACGCCTTGAGTTATTGAGTATTCGCTCATGTCATCTTCTCACAGTGAAGAGAAATTTAGCGAATTTCTGGATGAAAGCACGCGGAGTCTATGAATCGAATTGCCCATTACATCGTTCGGCACCAGTTTAAAGGCTTATATTCCCCCCCCCCTCCTTTTTCACTCACAACGCACATACACGTAACTAAACAATTGCGCTCTGTAAACTTGGATTTTTAACATCGTGCATTCATAACAGATCGGTGACAGCGTGAAACTATTACATAAAAATGTTCGGGAAAGCTTCGAAGTATAAGAAAATGGGGCAGTTGCAAGGGTCTTAAATTTTGTGTTTTTCGTTACGAAAATGATAGTACAAGATGAGCTGAGAACAATGGTGAGGTGCCTTTGGTTTTTACCGAAGTGTCTCGGTTTTGGAGGTGCAAACGAGTATAAAGTTGTAAAAAATCGTGTGCGTAGTGACGTCACTACGCGGTATTCCCATTTAAAGCAATGTATTTTGGGCCAACATCTCATCTCCGTAAGAATGGGACTTAATTAGAGACCGAAGGCATTTTTGTTCTCAGCTTATCTAGTAATTTCATTTTCTTTATAAAAAACACAACATTTCAGACCCTTGCAACTGCCCCATTCAAGAGTGAGCTGGTGGAAAACCTGCGTTAATATACACTGAAAAAAAATTGCTGAATTTAACTATTTTTTATACTTAAACATATGGAAGAAACTTAAAAACTCTCAATTCGCCATTGAAAATAGTCTAAAATCGGATTGTAGAGTCAACGAAGTGGTTGATTAAATCAACAAAATGAGTTTGTGCTCACCATCTTTAACGAACACGCATACACTATTAAATTACCAACATTTTTTCTCAGTGCGGTATTTGATGGACACAATGGATGTCTATGGTCCTTTGGTCCTTGTCCAGATATTTTCTGGATCATATCGCATTGTGCGCTTGTCTCTTCGTTACAGTATACTCAGAAGCTGCCCCTGTGCTTGTGTTAGTGAATGAAAGGAGAACGCGCAAGTGTGCGTGAATGCGAATATATCTCACAATCAGTCAAAAAGATGGGGTTATTTTCAAAGGCTATTCGCGCAAACCTCGCAGCATTTTGACGTTTTTCTAATTTCGGTGACCAACAAAGATGTGAGCCTGTGACCGGCCCCTCAATTTCGGCCACTAATAATCGCCCCCGAATGATGGACACGTCCCCTTCCCGAAGTCTGCAGCCTCATCCACTATTCCACGGCTCGAGGACCAAGGCCAGGGGCTCAATAGTAGAATAGCGGATCTTTAATCTAATTTTCGTAGTCTGGGAGTGGTAGCCGTGAAACCTTTCCTCTCTATCTTCCTGTATTCTAGCCTCTCAGACCAATCTAAACCGTTACCTCTGCTTTAGATATCGCTCAATATACCAGAAGAAACTAGAGCTGCCAATTTGCGTAGATTTAATGGCATTTTGAAATCCAGCAAAGATTCCAACGGTTGAGAAAAGATTACAGAGTTTAGCTCAGTGTATGACTGTAATGCACGAACATAATAGCGTCTTTTATCTTTTCTCAACCGGTATATTTTAATTAATTAACGGCGTTTCCACCGATTGAGAAAATGGAGCTGTTGCAAACTTTCGCTACAGGCTTATTAATAGTTGATAATGGGGTAATACCCTGTAAAAATAACGATTAGCGCACTAAAAAATCACGAAATCCACTCCTAAACTCACAAAATGCTTTTAAACGCGAGACTGTAATGGCGGCCGGGCCGCTGTTTTCATCGGGGTTCCCTATCTTCAATCAGCGCCATCTACACGAGGTGTTCTCGCAACGCCACACAAGAAGAAGAAGAAGCATACAATTGCCATAAGAAAACCGCGGCCTCGGCCGCCATTACGGTCTCGCATTTAAAAGCATTTTGTGAGTTTAGGAGTGGATTTCGTGATTTTTTAGTGCGCTAATCGTTATTTATACAGGGTATTACCCCATAATCAACTTTTAACAAGCCTGTAGCAAAAGTTTGCAACAGCTCCATTCCACAGATCAGTATATTTTCGTGCTTTACAGTCATACACTGAATTGAACTATGTAATCTTTTCTAGACCGGTGGAATCATTGATGAGTTTAAAAATGGCATTAAATCTACGCAAATTAGCAGCTCTGGAAGAAACGGCTTTGGATTTATGATTAAGACTTTCTCATGTAAAACTCTAAATTTGTTTATATTTTTTTTCATGATTTTATTTATCATTAGAAGCAACTGCATAAGTGCCGCAGTTTCGAGGCAAAATTTACAAACAACAGTAATGCTTTAAGTCTGGAAATTTTTAAGGTGCGCTCGTAAAGGTGTCCCATGAATTTCCATGACTTTCGTGGGGGTAATTATTATTTTCCTATAAAATTAGACATGGAAAATCTTACGGAATCCCATAAAATGGCCCACGTAATTCCATGAAATTGTATGAAAAAAGAAAAACAATTAATTTTTTGATTGCGAAACTCGCGAGCTCAATCCTAACCTTGGAAGCTGCGTTGACTTGAGTTTTGGAAATCAAAAAGCGCTTTTGAATTGCAATTAATCAGTGGCCATGTAAAATTAACTCTAAATACAAAGCTCGACTCAGAAGCAGTGGAGACGCATCTAGACCACAGTCTTTGGCGAGTTTTCAATTTTCAATCCTTCAAATCAAAACAAAACCCTCCAACACTAAACTTTTGATTTTAAAGCGTTTCTCAATGAAAATCCAAAGCTCAAATTCCTTAAATTAATTTTCGTTTTGTATAGCATGAGGAATAAATAACGGTAACAAATTCTAAAGATTTCCGGTCTAGGTGCGCCTACACTTCTGAACAGAGGCGTAGGTAGCGTGCAATTTGGCAACGTTGCAATTCGTCTATTTAAACCCACGAAAAATATCGAACTATTTGGTGTTCGGTAAACACCTTCACATTCGACCTATTACGTGGGTTGAAATAGACAGAAATACAACGTTGCCAAATCGTACGCTACGCCACTGCTTCTCAACGCACTGATTAAACTAACAAAATAAGATCACAGTTTCGGTTTTGCAACATAGTTCCCCAGAACTCAAATTATTTGTTCGACGAGGCATCGAGGTCTGCTTATGACCTACCCTAATCTAATGGCGGGCGTGTGCGCGGAAATGACGGGATTGGACAGGAAAGGGGTAAAAATATTGCGGTTGCGAAGGGTTGAGTCGATTTGGGAATTGTGGGTGGCATCAAAGCTGTTCAAGTGGCCCGTGGCCCGATAGCTCTCCCCGCGCTCCGGCGGCTAGAGAGTACCCCTCTCTCGACGCCCTGCCTTCCTGTCCAAAACCCTTGGCATGCGGAATAAGGAAGCGGAAATCAGACATTGTAACGTACCGTTCGTTTCGTTATATTTAATAAAAACGTCCCGTATTGGGTCAAATAAACCCCTCAGGCACGAGCCCCTACTATTTGACATTATTCGAACTCTCGGATTTATAGATGCAGTACGACTGCACCCCTTCTAATGCAACCATCTATTCATTTTATCGACCTCTCACACAACCCTTTGAATCCGTGAATTTACTTGCTTCAGCTTTCACATCAATCACGCAACAACGGTGAAGGCCCACACAATTGCGAAATTTGATGGCGCATATTATGGTTACCTATCTATATAGTAAACCTCAAATTTCGTCTAGGCGAATCTGGAAAGCAGTGTGTATCTTATGTTTTCGCAGTTTAGGGTTATACAGTTAATCATCAAATTTCGTCTATAGGCGAATCTGGAAAAAAAAAAAAAAAAAAATGTATCTTATGTTATCATATTATTTGCATCGGTGCGAGGGGCACTTCTGATTGTGAGTGAAATTTAGTGTTAAGGGAAGTTGTGAAACATGCTTAAGGAGAGGGGGGGTTGCAAAGTCGGAAAAAGTGATAACCCTTTTCTACGGAAGCCAATGAGCAAATAGAAAAATCACTCGTAAATTTTGAGATTTTTCGATGCTTCCAATGTTATTTTCACGCGATGTTATACAATAGATTCATTGGCGTCGCGTGCAACTTGGCAACAATGTATTCTTTCCATTTAAATTCATGTAAAAGATCGAATTCAGGGGGTGCACTGTGCACACGGGAAATTCGATATATTTAATGAGTTTAAAGGGAGCAGTTGCATTGTTGCCAGATGGCACGCGACGCCACTGAATAGAATTAACCCTATCTGTAGCTGTAGCAAAAATTTGCAACAGACCCTTTGCGACCGTTGCAACAATTGCTCGGTGCATTTTACATATTAAAGCAAGAATCAAAAATTGAAGTTGCAGTCATACAGTGCTACTGACGTATAGAACCCACGATTGCCGTAGCCTGGAATTTGTCTTCCTCTCTCTCGGCCCATTTGACAGCAAGTGTTGGAAAAGGACAGAAATAGGAGCTGACAGCCCCCACTCTCTCTCTCAATCCTTTTCTAACACATACGTTCAAATGGAAAAATAGAGAGATAAACAAATTCCTGGCTATGGCTGATAGTCAAATCTAAAGGGATGTCTCCACCAGCGAATTTAAAAGCGCGAATAAACTGATTGAGCCAATGAGCTTCTTTGTTGTCGATACATCGGATTCGACTTATCGACTTCAAGGCAGCTCATTGGCTCAATCAGTTTATTCGCGCTTTTAAATTCGCTGGTGGAGACACCCCTTTACATCAGCCGTCATAATTCGATCATTTCGGTGGAAGAATCACGTTTGCAATATGTGAATGTCGCTCTTGTTCTAAGAACATCAGTCTATGTATATCCTACCCGTGAATCATCAGGAGAGGTGTTGTTCAGACTTTTAAAGACAGACAGAGGTTACGTATTCTTGACTCATGCACGTACTAATCTGGGTTAATTAGAACGTTTGACGAGAATGTGAACCCTCATTAGTAATCGATACCTTTAGATCATGTGAGTAACAGTCGTAACAGCAGAGTTTGTATGTTACGTAGGAGGTGGGCAACAATTACATCGGCCATCGGAAAGAAACCTCATTCTGAGAAAGGAAGCCGAAAATCGATTTAGAATCGATCAGTTTTCGAGTCTGGTTCTTGTTCGGGATAATTCGATGAAATCTTCCCCCATGCATATAAGTGGAATGACACTAAGGCAATTAGAGAAGAGGTGCGTTTCACTCGTGTTAGTTGCGAAGGTTACGTAATTTACATATTAGCGGTTTTAACCCTTTCAAAACCATAATATTAAAATTAAATCAGACAAATTCAAAGCGTATAGAAGAAATAATTGAGCAGGTTATTCTCGTACCAATTGTTATGAATTTCTACAGGTGCCCACATTACACTGGAAAAAAAAACAAAAACGAACAACAACAAACAAAAATATGTGCTAAATCTAACTAATTTGCATACTTAAAATTATGTAGAAAAAACCACTTGTTTTACCATTTAAAATAGTTAAAGTATCACAGCATTTACAGCGCAAAGGTAATTTAACTATTTTCGACGGTGATACCAACCATTTTTTCGGTCTTATCCATACTTTGAACAATATAAATAGTGAAAAAGTCAGCTCTTTTCTTTCATTGATAAACACACTGTCACTTAAGCCGAGGCACTGCAATCTGTATGTAGGAAATTATACAGGGTGTGGCAGACCACCCGTCCACTATCTTTATCTCAAAAACGGCCGAGAATTGAGCTTCGGGGGCAAAACTTTCACAGGGTATATCGACCCCAAGGAATCCAATGAAAATATTTTCAGCCCCCCAAAACCACCCCTTGGGGTTTATTTAGGGGGGTGGGTACCCGTATCTCGAAAAAATCAAATGGAAAGGGTATGTTTTGACATTGGAATCTATTACGGCATAAAAAAATACAACTTTTTTATACCCAAGTTTTTTTTCTAAAAACCACCCTTTTTTGAGTTAGGGGTGGTTTTCAAAAAATTTAGGGGTAATCTTTGATTGACCGCTGTGACCCTCCAAATCATTGGATTTCAAAAAACTAAGAAGTTTCTGAAAGGGCAGACCAAGGACTTTCTTTTGATGTATCACATGCTTATTTTTTGTGAAAAAGGGTACAAGGCCCCCTCACCCCAAAATTTTGGGGCTTCGGGGGGCCCTACGTAAAAATTGTCAAATGTAAAGGTATGGCTTGTGATACATCATTTGAAAGGTCTTTCAGAGGCGAAAAAAGTGATACCCCCCAAAAGTCGTAAAAACAACCCCCTTCCAAAATGGCAGCAGTTTTAAGGTTAGGGGGCTCAAGGGGGGACCTTCAGAAAAATGATCCAAAATTGAACGATACATGGCTAAACGGGTCTTAAAAAGAGAAAAATAATGGTTCAAACCGCGAGTCAAACCGACTTTTCAATCCAAAGTTACGGCCGATTGAAATTTAGGGGTGCCTTTTTGGGAAACCTAACTACCCCTAAATTTCAATCGGCCGTAACTTTGGATTGAAAAGTCGGTTTGACTCGCGGTTTGAACCATTATTTTTCTCTTTTTAAGACCCGTTTAGCCATGTATCGTTCAATTTTGGATCATTTTTCTGAAGGTCCCCCCTTGAGCCCCCTAACCTTAAAACTGCTGCCATTTTGGAAGGGGGTTGTTTTTACGACTTTTGGGGGGTATCACTTTTTTCGCCTCTGAAAGACCTTTCAAATGATGTATCACACGCCATACCTTTACATTTGAAAATTTTTACGTAGGGCCCCCCGAAGCCCCAAAATTTTGGGGTGAGGGGGCGTTGTACCCTTTTTCACAAAAAATAGGCATGTGATACATCAAAAGAAAGTCCTTGGTCTGCTCTTTCAGAAACTTCTTAGTTTTTTGAAATCCAATGATTTGGAGGGTCACAGGGTCACAGCGGTCAATCAAAGATTACCCCTAAATTTTTTGAAAACCACCCCTAACTCAAAAAAGGGTGGTTTTTAGAAAAAAAACTTGGGTATAAAAAAGTTGTATTTTTTTATGCCGTAATAGATTCCAATGTCAAAACATACCCTTTCCATTTGATTTTTTCGAGATACGGGTACCCACCCCCCTAAATAAACCCCAAGGGGTGGTTTTGGGGGGCTGAAAATATTTTCATTGGATTCCTTGGGGTCGATATACCCTGTGAAAGTTTTGCCCCCGAAGCTCAATTCTCGGCCGTTTTTGAGATAAAGATAGTGGACGGGTGGTCTGCCACACCCTGTATATGCAGTCAAAAGAAAACTCTTTTTGAATTACTGGAATTCTCCATGATTATTACAATTTAAAAAAATTATTTTGAGGAAGTACCAGAATTCTAATTGGTCCAACGATTGACCTTTCTGATAAATTACGAGAAAGAATCGTTGATTCAATGAGAGCTCTGGTCATTTAAAAAGGAATTTCTCAGAAGTCCATGTTTAATAATACGTTCCATAATTCCAATTCCAACAAGAATTTTTTCCGTGTGTAGTATAAAAGATAACTGGTTCAAAAATTAACGTTAAATCTACGCATCTAAGCCATAGATCAACAACATTTTACAATTTAGATAATACTCGAGATTCGGAACAAATCAAAGTTTTTTGAGGCGCATAGTTTCCAAAATAAGGTTCATTGTTAGTTATGAAATGATTCCAAACTTAAGATTAATTTCACATTTTCTCGCATTCAATCGATCCCTTTAATCGCTCCTGCAATATTTAATCATATGGATCATAAAACTGATGAGTACACACTTGCAGCCTAAAACTGAGATCCAATCATAGTAGGGACTCTACATCAGACCATAAGCTTAAGGTGGATCCTCAGCGTTTAGTTCCATATTATGCCACAAAAAGAACGCTTCTCTGATGTTTGCATCATTAACGGGACTCGGAATTTTTCCATCGGCTCGATATCAATGATATTCTTAACAATGACGGTTTCTGCAATGTAGCAACAACGGATTCTCTAATCCTCAGGGTTTAGTTCCATATTCTGCCACCACAAGAAGTTACGTTCATTAAATGGAAAAACTATCACGGTAAACGCAAATAAATGGAAAAAAGGGCTTCGATGGAGCCTCGAAAGCAATCTAAGGAACATTTTATTACCAACAGCATGCTAAAATGTTACGAAATAAACGTGAAACTATTGAATTTCGGAAACCCCCCAGAAAATGCCATGATGCTAGTGGCCGATGGTGGGAGGTTTACATAATTCAATAGTTTCACGCTTTTTTCGTAACATTTCAGCACACTGTTGGTAATGAAATGTTCCTTAGATTGCTTCCGAGGCTCCATCGAAGCCCCTTTTTTCATTTATTTGCGTTTACCGTGATTTATTTCCAGTTAAAAACGTAACTTCTTGTTATAAAGAGGCTTCGATGGAGCCTAGAAAGCAATCTAAGGAACATTTGATTACCAACAGTATGCTAAAATGTTACGAAATAAACGCGAAACTATTGAATTTCGGAAACCTCCCAGAAGACGCCATGACGCCATAGTGGCCGATGTAGGGAGGTTAACGAAATTCAATTGTTTCACGCTTATTTCTTAATATGCTAGCATACTGCTGGTTAAAAAAAAAAAAAAAAAAAAAAAAAAAAAATCCTTTTAGATAGCTTCCGTGGCTCCATCGAAGCCCTTTTTTCCATTTATTTGCGTTTACCATAGTTTTTTTCCATTTAAAGAACGTCTCTTCTTGCGGTGGCAGAATATGGAACTAAACGCTGAGGATCCACCTTAAGTGTAACCATAGGTAAAAGAAATATAAAAGAGGGACCTAGAGTATACACCTATAAAGTGCCTCGGGGCAACTTTCTAGAGTAACTGTGTTGATCCCGTTTTTTTTTTTTCTTTTTTTTTCTTCGACAAAGCAAAAAGTAGGTAAGACCTCGGAAATCATCAGTCACACTCACATAACATATGCACAAAATCTTTCGGGTGGCCCGAAGAAAGTCTTGTCCCTGATTCTGTAGTCGCTATATAGTCACCGGCTCCGTTACGATTTTTCCTTCTTTTCATGTGTGGGACGAAGGACGAATTTACCTCGTGCGAAAGGAGACAAAAAGACAGCACGCAATCCAAGCGATAATCATTTGTCTAAATCACACAATTTTAGACACAAACACAAGAGAAAAAAAAAAGAGAGAGAAAAAAAAGAAAGGAGTAAAAAGTTATTCGCAACACTTTCTACGATTTGTATTCATCCATCTTCCCGACGTTTTTCTCATCCATTTCCTCGACATCCTTTGTGGATCCTTTCAAGACGTCCGTTTAAAAGATGGAGATAGCTGGTGTCATATTAGCAACCCCTTGACCCCTCTCCAGCTATAGAACCCGCTCCAAATTTGCGGCTAAGGGATGATGTGAAAATAGAGAGCGAGAGAGAGAGAAAGAGAGCGAGAGAGAGAGAGAGAGAGAGAGAGAGAGAGAGAGAGAGAGAGAGAGAGAGAGAGAGAGAGAGAGAGAGAGAGAGAGAGAGAGAGAGAGAGAGAGAGAGAGAGAGAGAGAGAGAGAGAGAGAGAGAGAGAGAGAGAGAGAGAGCGCGCGAGAGAAAGCGAGAGAGAGAGAGAGGGGTAAGGAGAGAAGTAGAATAGGGAAAATAGAAAAGGCAGAGAAGAGAGTATAGGAGAAAGAGAAATAGAGAGAGAGTTAGGGAAGAGGCGAGGGAGAGAAAGAGAAAGGAAGAAGAAGAAGAAAGATACGAACTCCAACCCTTCGAACCCACTAATAGTCAATGGGCACTTGCTTTTCTTTTTCATCGCTGACCTCCGCCTCCCAACCCCTCTGGTTACGGATCTCAGAGAAAGGCCACCCCCGGTGACCGCTCTCTCTCTCTCTCACTCTCTGCGGAGCACCGGTTTCTTGCCCCCACCCTTGCCCCGAGGCTCAGGGTACTGTTATTTTGCAACTGTGTCTTCCTTCTGCAGATTCTCAGATTCCGTCCCCACACGGTCCCTTCATTTTCCAACAGTTCTTCGACCGGACAACATCTTCCGTATTTTGGAGTCCAATTTGACGGTCAGGTGTTTTATGACTCTCATCCGAGTTTGTTTTAAATGTGATCGGTTTTCTAAAAGATAGCTGCGTTTTCTAATTTCTATCGAATCTCGTGTATCAGTTCCGAATCTACTTCCTGTGTCTCGTAACGAAGTTCTTATTATAATGTGTGCAGTGTTTCTAATCAAGTTTTTCGTGTATTTTGTTAAAGTTGTATCCACAGTTTGAAACTGTCGTTTTATTTCAATTTGTGTGTGTCAGTGTCATCAAGATTTCAATTTAAAGTGACAACGTCTTCTTTTCTCTGTGATAAAGGTAGGTTTCTGAACTTTTATTTCTTCGACGGGTGATTCTTATACGAGAATATTTTTCGAGTTTTTATCTTATTACCTACCCAGAAAAGTTTCACATTTTGTGTTCTTAATATAGCACCAGACTGCTGTAAACTCGTAGTTTTGTTTAGAAAACTGAAACTTCTCACTCGTGTTTTTCAATGAGCTTTTTAGATAGAAAGATTATCTATAGGCATCTTTCTTTTTATCCTTCTACTATCGTGTTAGTTCACCTGTTTTATGAGATGCTTTTTAGATGGATAGATTATCTGTCTAGTTATCGTAAAAGATCCCTTTGGTTACACCTGTTTATTTTGTGCTTCATTTTGGATAAATAGATAATCTATCTGCAAACATAGAAAACGAGATTGGTTACAACTGTTTTATTTTGAACTTTTTTTTTCTTTACGAGTATACTGATAACTCAATCCAATCGGCGGGCTAGATAGTATCCATTTCAATGATGTCTCGATAGCAATTGATTTAATGAATGATTCTTCTTAGGAATGATCGTGACTTGGAGTACCTAACATCTAATTCTAATTCGCCGATTTTTACCGATAGTGTGATTGCGCTGAAGAGGAATATCTTTAAGGTCTTCATGTTTCGTTCCTAATCTATTCTCCTCGCATTCATTTTGAAGTAATGCTGAGTTTTGTAAACTGTTGAAATCTCCTACCAGGCAAAGGGAATCGCGTTCACTTTGGCAACGCTGTAATTGGTCCATCTATATTCACGAGTTATATCGCTTTTGAGGCAGTTAACTTTTCAGCCGTATTTTGATTTCTCATCGCGATAGTAATTTTGATTAATATTTTTTAAATCTGTTATATTTTTAATTTTTTTCCCCTTGCTCAAAATTCGCTTGGTTTGATTCTGTTTTTGGACCACTATCACTAATACGATTGAATTGGTCATACTAACTGTCGTTTATTTGGTAATGTCCGAATTGCTCTAATGCCGAATTATGGAATTTGATGGTCATCGCGGTTTGAAACGTGAACGTCTGGAGAGACGGCCAACTGCGATGACCATATCAAACGCCGAGACTCAGCAGTATTTTGCTTTGACATCACGATGGCGATTTGGTTCTCTTTTTTTTTTTGCGAAATTATGTTCTGGCGTATTTTTTTTCTGTTTGCACGTTCGAAGTGTGCTCACTTTGGCTCTGTTCTTGGACCACTGTGAGCTTTTTAGTCATTTGAACGGCAATTACCGAATTTCTTCGATGGCAATTAAGTTTCGGCGATTGATGGTCATCGTTGTTGGGCACCTCAGGTGATGCTCAACCGCGGTTACCATCAAACGCCGAAACTTTGCCATTGTAGAAATTCGGAAATTGCCATTTTGAAGAGTTGAAGCTCACAGTATGGCCCAAAAACAGTATCAAAGTGAGCAAATTTTGAGCGTGTAAACGACATTCAATAATATAAATATGTTCACGTTAAAAAGTAATTTAAATTGTCATCGTGATAGCAGAGTAAAATACGGTTGTTGATTACATCTAGCTCAGATCGATCTTTTTCGTGGGTCAAAAAGAACGGAACGGAAAGAAAGTGCTACTGTGGCGGCTCGCCCGATTCGGCAACGATGTTTTTCTTCCTTTGATTCTATGTAAAACAATCGATTTGATAATGAAGCAGCGCTTCACCAGCATTCGATTGTTTTACATTGAGTCAAGTTGAGGGTAAACATCGTTGCCAAATTGCACGAGCCACCGTTAGTGAAGCCGGATCTCACGTGACTTCACTTCCTTCTAATGCAGTCAACTTCGCTCATTCATGAAACCTACAAGCCGCCGCCGACAGACGCCTTTCAATCTTGCAATCTAGCAGCAAAGTTTTCCCTCCATTTGATTCAAGGCAAAATAATCGATTCGATAGAGAAGTATAGCTTTCCACCTGCAATCGATTGTTTTACATAGATTCAAATTTTTGGTACCAAGTTTATTAAAAAATTTCACAAGAGGGGTCCTGACCGCCATCACCGCCCAATTTTGGGAGGGACAGTATATAAAAAAATCTTTTTTAAGATGTATTATCTTCAAGATTGAAATAGTGGAGCCCGTGTTATTTCCTAAGTCGGATCAAGCAATCTGGTAAAACTGTGAATTTTTCCCTCTTGAATCTATGAAGAACATTCGATGAGTAAAAGGGCCATGCCCCCTCAAGAATCGATTAATTCTCACACGATTGAATGAAATGGATTTACATGGTTGCCAATTTGCTGGATTCGCCCATGGTTATTTCGGTTTTTTTTCCGACTTTGCAGCCGTCATCGTGAAACAAGTGGTAACTCGCTTGTAGTACAATGTAAACCCTGTATGGATAATTGGACAGTTCGGAGGAATGTTGTTGTTGTCCTTTTTCTTTTAAACTCCTGTCCGTCGGGCAGTTGTTTTCCGGGTAATGTTTCTTATTATGATGAGACGCGCGTTATTTAGCTGGCGCCTATACCAGCACGCATCGACCTCAGCCACCAGTTCGGACAATAAGATTCTCTAGATCATGTCCCTTTCGCGGAGACTGTTCACTCACTTGGTATTATAGTCCGCGATTTCAGAGGGCTTTAGTTTTGACCATACTGAAGTTTTCAGATTTTAAAAACAATGTTGTGTCCCTATGGTTTGCTGTTTCGAGTAACAGTGGAGGTTCGTGCTATTGGGCAACAATGTGTTTCGTCCATTTGATTCCTTTTAAAACATTCATTCCGATAATGAAGCGTTGCTTTACCAACGATAAATTGTGTTACATTAGTCTTTTTTTGTCTGTGTCATTCGCGATGGCGTTTTTTTTTTACAGGAATTCCAGGTGTACCAGACCACCCGAATAGGGCATTTTTCTCGAAAACTGCTGAACCAAATGATTTGAAACAAAAAGGTCAGATAGGGAATCGACCCTAAATTTTCCGTTTTTTATATTTTCAAAAGCCCCCGATAGTCCCTTGGGGGGGGGGGGAGGCTCAAACACATTTTTCAAGTTTTCTCGAAAAATTCTCCAATAAAGGTATCTAAAAAGTTCTTATTTGTAAATTAGAGGCAATTGGCGACATTTTTGCTTCTATAATTTTTTTCCAAAAACCCCGAATTTTTGGAGTTATAAAGGCTTTTTTGAATTTTATTGAATCGGCCCTTGTGACCACCCTGTCCACAATTTTTCAAAAATGATTACAGATTCTGATAGGTCAGATCAAGACCTTTCGATTGTGCCACATGTTACCTTTAAATGAAAAAATAAGGTGTTTATTGCCAAATCAACATTTTGGGGCTTAATTCGCTCGAACTATGGAATCACGCCAATTCTGCAATTGAAGCCCCGAAATTTTGGTTTGGCGATAAACACCTTATTTTTTCACTTAAAGGTAACTTGTGGCACATCAATCGAAAGGTCTTGATCTGACCTTTCAGAATCTGTAATTATTTTTTGAAAAATTGTGAACAGGGTGGTCACAAGGGCCGATTCAAAAAAATTCAAAAAAGCCCCTATAACTCCAAAAATTCGGCGGTTTTGAAAAAAAAAATTATAGGAGCCAAAATGTCGCCAATCGCTTCTAATTTACAATAAGAACTTTTTTTAGATACCTTTATTGGAGACTTTTTCGAGAAAACTTTAAAAATGTGTTTGAGCCCCCCCCCCCCCCCCCCAAAACCCCCCGAGGGGGTATCGGGGGCTTTTGAAAATATAAAAAACAGATAATTTGGGGTCGATTCCCTACCTGACTTTTTTGTTCATTCATTTGTTTCAGTAGTTTTCGAGAAAAATGCCCTATCTGGTTGGTCTGGTACACTCTGTATGTTCTGGCGTATTTTAATTCTGGTTGCACGCTCAAGATGTGTTTACTATGATTCTGTTTTCGGAAAACTATGAGCTTTTCAGTCATTTAAACGGCAATTTTCGAATGCCTACGATGGTAAGTTTCGGCGTTTGATATGATCATAGTGGTTGACCATCATCAACCCGATGAGGTGCCCAACCGCGATGACCATATCAAACGCCGAAACTTGTCATCGTAGACATTCGATAATTGCCGATTAAATGACTGAAAAGCTCATAGTTTCCCAAAAACAGAATCATAGTAAACACATCTTGAGCGAGCAATCAGAATTAAAATACGCCGAAACATATTCCTATATAAAAACAAAATAAAACCAAAATCGCCATCGTGATGACAGAGCAAAATACGGCCATTGATTCTAATAGAGAACGAGCATACCCCATGTTTTAGGAGCTGTTATTGCAGCCACCACCTCAAATAGTGACAGAAAATTGAAAGATAGCTCAAAATATGAAAGTATTTCATTATTATTATTATTATCGTTTTTTTTTTATTTTTTATTTTTATTTTTTTGCTAAGAAACCGGATTGAGTTCGAGCAGACGATGAGGGTTGATAGATCCTGTGGACAAGGGAAAGACTCAAGTGAATTAGAAGGCATTTTCTCTGGTGTTTCCACCATTCGCGAAATAGGTCTTTTTCTTTTTGTCAAAGGCTATGTCCGTGTCTCCCTCTGATTCATCGTTTTTTAGAGTACATTAACGTTTGAGATGACAGATGACTGTTCGGGAATTAAAGAAATCAACTTTCTTCGTTTTCAGACCACCAAGAATTAGTTAATAAATGACGTCACCCCCTTTCTCCAAAATCTCACCAACTGTATAGACTCGTATTGAGAAAATATCCTTGAATGAAGGGAGCATCTAAGTTTAGGATAGTGTTGTGAGAATGATCAATCGTCCTCTTGAGGATTTGGTGATTTGACCACTGGCCTTTGCTCCCATCGGAATAGAGGGGCTTGGTAATATTGTACTACACGCCAGGGTGCTTTGGGCAAAAGGGCATTCACTAGTATACTTATTCATTTTGACGAATCTGAAAGTCCGGTGATCGGTCATTCGGTTATAGCCACCTATGTCGAGCATTGTCAGAACGGAAATATGCAAAGAACGCTCCTCTGATGTTCGCATCATTAACGGGACTCGGAATTTTTCATCGGCTCGATATCAATTATATTCTTTACAATGACGGTTTCTGCAATTTAGCAACAACCGATTCTCTCTATTTAAATCTGTGTAAAATACTCGATCTGTAAGAGATTCCACAGGAGCGATACTTTTGCTCAGGTTCGACGGGAAAAAAGACCGTATATAGTTGCCAAATAGCACGAGCCGCCAGTGATTCTCAATGTAAGGCACTGGCTGCCTTTTATCGTCTTTTAAATAACATTCTGCAAATCCATCGGTGAGTAATCGGTTGATGCAAAGAATACCGATTTGAGGATTTCCATGAGCTATTGCTATTCTTCACAACAACGGGGCTCCTGCGAACTTTTACTCTAGGGGATTTGAGCGTTGATTCTTGCATGAAAACCTGTAAAAATGACACGGAGCACACCGAAAAATCACGAAGTTCACTTTCAGAATCGGACGTAATGGCGGAGAGACGCAGATATCATGGGAGATTTCTATCTAATTTGAGACGTATCTCTTGTGTTTCCGTAGAAATGTGACAATTAGACAGGAATCTCCCATGATACCTCCGCTGAACCGCCATTACGATCATGCCGATTGAGCAGTTACGTGAGTTCATTATACCAAATTTTAGAATTTTTTAGTGTGATTTTCATGATTTTTGCTAGATTTTACACCAGAATGTACTATTCATTTCCTTACAGCTAAAGTTTGCAAGAGCCCAATTTTATGTCATCTTTTCATCGACCGGCTGAATCGCCGATGTACCATAGAATGCGCCATTAAATACACAGCGAAAACGGCAGATCCGACTTGTAATAAGTTTAGCTCAGGAAAATTTTTACTGACTTTATACATTGGAATAAATAACTTCAACTACTTGCCTCGTTTATATATATGTATACAGGGTGTTTTTTTTATCTCCCCCCCCCCCCTGGTTTTTTTTCTTCCTAATTGAGATAAAATGTTGCGGTTTGGACTATTCTTCATCATTTTGACTGAATTTTCTTTTTTTTGGGTCGAAATCCCCCCAGCCCCCCTAAGGGGGCCCCCAGGGGGGCTATCTCAAAAATTTCAAATAGCAACCCCTATCTTGTGATACATCGTTCGAAAGGACATAAAATTCTAAGACTTTTGGCGCAAACCGGAAGTTGATATCGTTTTTCGTTTTCGATATATCGAATTTCAAAAATCGATTTGGACTCATTTTCAAAAAATCATTACTCCACTTTGGAAAGTCGGAATTAAAAAAACTATGGGTCCAAAATACTCTAAAAAGCAAGTTCTTTTCAGATAACGAAATGGTTTTGACATAAAATTAGTCCAAATTTGATTTCAGAGCCCCAAATTTTTTTTAAAAATTTTGCCCCTAAAAGGGGCTATCTTGAAAATTCCCTTCCACGACCCTTATTGAATGATACGTCGATCAAAAGAACATAAAAAGCTGAACATTTTGGCGCAATCCGGATGACGATATCGTTTTTCGTATTCGAGATATCGAATATTAAAAGTTCAATTTTTGCCAATCTTCAAAATTCGATATCTCGAATACGAAAAACGATATCGATATCCGGACTGCGCCAAAATGTTCAGTTTTTTATGTTCTTTTGATCGACGTATCATTCAATAAGGGTCGTGGAAGGGAATTTTCAAGATAGCCCCTTTTAGGGGCAAAATTTTTAAAAAAAATTTGGGGCTCTGAAATCAAATTTGGACTAATTTTATGTCAAAACCATTTCGTTATCTGAAAAGAACTTGCTTTTTAGAGTATTTTGGACCCATAGTTTTTTTAATTCCGACTTTCCAAAGTGGAGTAATGATTTTTTGAAAATGAGTCCAAATCGATTTTTGAAATTCGATATATCGAAAACGAAAAACGATATCAACTTCCGGTTTTCGCCAAAAGTCTTAGAATTTTATGTCCTTTCGAACGATGTATCACAAGATAGGGGTTGCCATTTGAAATTTTTGAGATAGCCCCCCTGGGGGCCCCCTTAGGGGGGCTGGGGGGGTTTCGATCCAAAAAAAAGAAAATTCAGCCAAAATGATGAAGAATAGTCCAAACCGCAACATTTTATCTCAATTAGGAAGAAAAAAAACCGGGGGGGGGAGATAAATAAAACACCCTGTATAGAAAAAATGTATAGATTCATGGACTGACTGACCAAGGGCGTGTAGAATTTCTTTTAGTGTATCAACCAAACCTTGCCTTTTACTAATTTTAAATTTTTCTCTTATGTTTCAGGCTAGAAATTTGAGCATAGCATCAAAATGGCGGAAGTTATAAATATGTCAATCAACGCATCTTATCCAGATTACAGCGCTGGCGTTTTGGATCTTCGCAAGAGAGCAAGAGAGTCACCTGAAAGACACATTCCGTCGAAGCGATGCGCCATTGGAATGCAACCAAGCAGAATTTATCCAGAAGATAACCACCGCTCAAAAGTAGTGAGCCCTGTCAACAGTCATGGAAGCTTCACGCCTTCACCAACCTCCTCCATCGACTACGATGCTTGGGATAATAGGTCAGTCGCCTATACTTTCACGTAACCCTCTGTGGCGACTCGTCCAATTTGTTAACAATGTTTTCCCTCCATTTGAATACATGTAAAACAATCGATTGCAGGTGAAGCGCTGCTTCACTATAGAATCGATTATTTTGCATTTATTCAAATGGAGGAAAATCTTTGTTGCCAAAATGCACGAGCCGCCGCTAGTAACAATTCATTTCGGTTTTTTCCCTAGCGTTTAAGTGATGAAGTCTAATAATGAATAAACACTCGATTGGTTCCATTTGACGAGAAGAAGTGTGATCATAAAAATCAATATTGTGTTTAGAAATCATTATATTGTATTGAAGTATTGAAACAATAATCATTGTGTCGTTAAACTAAATCACTAAAAATACTGGTAAATCGAAGAATCACACGGAGTATTGAAGCAAATATAGTTACATGCAGTAGTCGGGAATGCACCCACAGATGGTAAACAAATGGCCAACAAAACCTTCTTTTATTTTTATTTATGTATTCATTATTT
This sequence comes from Trialeurodes vaporariorum, assembly GCA_011764245.1. Lineage (NCBI taxonomy): Eukaryota > Metazoa > Arthropoda > Insecta > Hemiptera > Aleyrodidae > Trialeurodes > Trialeurodes vaporariorum. The sequence continues at coordinate 36,620,503 of VMOF01000002.1, read as the reverse complement.
TCTTCATTTAAATTTATGGAACAAACTACAGAGTCTTTAACATACTTATTCGCGCTTTTTTTATTTAATAAAGACAATACATTGATTCTTTGCAAACAAATCTGCAGTTATAAACAATTGCAGTTTAAGAATAATTATTCTTATCAATCAACAATAATTAGTGTTTTAACAAGACAATTTTAAACGTAGCTTCTCTAGTAGAAAGAACCTCAAGCCCTCAGAAATCATGTTCCAATTACCCTCAAAACTATTCAAAACCCTCAAGAATTTTGAGGGTAACCTCAAGATTCTTGATGGTTTTGAGGGTAATTGGAACATGATTTATAAGGGCCTGAGGTTTCTGCTAGGGTTGCAGTGGTGTAACGTGAAATTTGGCAACGTTGCTTTTGTCCATATAAACACACTTACATTGTCGAATTTGAGTATGAACTCACCTTATAGCTCGATCTTTTTCGTGATTTTCGATTGCCCGCTTCGCCTCTACTTTTACAGGAATCAGTGTTGCCATTCTTCCAATACTTATCCGATTTTTCCCCATTTTACTCAATGTAAAAGTTGGTAAACAAAAATGTGGCAACATTGATAGCAGGGACCCCAGGCCACGCATACAAAGTTGTTAGCAGTATATGGACGGTGATTGGTTCCTGTTCTTCGCGCGAATTAATCGTTAGCAAGCTTTGATTTACTAACTATCCAAATTCAATAGCGAAGTGTGAAATTTTGCAACAATGTATTTTCTCCATTTAAATTCACCAAAAAAGTCGAACGCGTCAGTCATCGGCGATGATACCAGGCATTTCGACCTATCTAATGTATTTAAATGGGAGTTGCCAGATCTTGCGGCATTTTCCGTTAGAGCACATAGGAGAAGCCGGAAGATCTGGCAACACTGGCCTATGGTGCTACGCTGCTACCCTCTCCTCCACAGAATCTGTCTTTCTTTACTAGAAACTAACTTTGTTTGTTTTTTTTTTCTTTCTTTTGCAGCCCGTACTCGCATCATAAAATTGCTACTCCTGTGGCTACCCCCACTGCTCAAAAGTTCAAAGTCCATGCTCCGATCCAATGGCCAATGGAAGCTATTCGCGGTTACACATTCGACGAAGCTCCTTTCGCTGGTAAAAACCAATTTCGAGTTGAAGCAAATGATCTCCACGCTAGATATTCGGAATTTTTCGACTACGCTAAAAACAAATTTTCCGCTCCGGCTATGAGTTACAGCTCAGGTATGAAATAATTTTTTTTTTTCCAATATTCCAATTAGTGGCGTAAAGCGAGAAATCTGGCAACGGTGCATTTCGTCCAAAATCATGAATACGAAAGGTCGTCCTATTGGAGGAGCACAGTGCACTGTCTTGAATCGATAGTTTAAATGGACGAAATGTAGCTCTGCCAGAGAGCAAGCGACACCACTGACTACGTAAATCATATTTAAATGGTTGTTTTAAACTTGGAACCGAAAATAATTGGGTTATATCTGGGACGATAGAGCAAAAGAATTGTGACACGCTCCATCACTTAAAATAAAACACAAACAAAAAATGTTAGTTGAAGTTAGTTTGAATTTTGTTAGAGAAGTCGTTGCATGAGGGTAGGGAGGGTACTTAGTCCAAATTTCATCAGTGATGCAGTGGCAAAATATTACAAGCAATGCGCAATATTTATCCCTTTCACATAAAATTCTTTACTCTTCGCATGCTTCCAATATTTTCCGAAAATTAACCGGCTAATGACCGGGTAAGTTCAAAAGAACTCCACTCTTCCAGTTATACACATACGGCAGGTAGTTAACTATTCGTGCTCGGGGGAGTTGAAATTGCCTATATAACGATCTGAAGGCGTTCGGCAAAAGCTTATCTTGTAACTGTTTTCATAAATAGTCACGTTTATCAGGAATGAAGACTGTGACAATGTTTAATGGGGTACAGGAGAAAAACGAGTGTGATCGGGCGTGGGCCAGAAGGGGTTAAGAAAAAAATCAAAAAGCCTCCCACAGTAGAAATCTCAATGGAGTATACGAAAATTAAATCAATGCTTCAAACGATGGAATGCATACTCTTGTAATTTAAGCGAGCTTAGTTGTTACTGTGCATAAGTGGTTTACTGCGTATAATATACTAAACAAACAGCAAAACAATTTGAAGGTGTATTTAACGTAGCTCCTCCTCCCCTCCCCAACTTGTAACTACGAATTTATTTCTTCTAATTAAACTCATTGCAAATGCTCGGTACGGTTTTTACCCTGTTGTTCGTAGAATCACAATTTCCAACGTTCCACTGGTTTTGCAATTTTCATTTTTTTCTTTTTTTTTTTCCTCGGACGGAAAAATACCCAATAATTTGCAAGGTGGATTACTCAGAATCACCTACTATTCTAGAGGTTTCGTTCACGAAAAGTCTTTAATTGAGAATTTTGTAAATATTCACCGCAGTGTTCATGATTGTAAAGCGATGTTTGTGCTTAGCAACATTTATCTAAAATAATCCTGACAAAAATGGTCCATACAGGTCCATAAGGTCCATAACCAATGCCTTACATACAGAGTATGGATTTGTATAGATACCGTATTGGAATACGTGTAAATATCCTTACAGATCCACACATATCCATACTTTCTGTAGGGAATTGTTTATGGACCCGTATGGGCCATTTTTGCTTGGAAATCCAGTGGCTCAGTTCCCTTAGTATTTTCTATGGTATTAATTACAAATTTTATCAGAAGGTTGAACTATCGATCAATCAATCTTCGAGCTAATCAAACACTCATTATCAAAGAATTATATGAACTCATCCAATTATTTGTTTGTTTCAGCATATCATATTCAAAAGAGTTGCGTCCAACCATTCACCGAAACCAAAAGAAGCTCAGAATCTCCGCCACCGACCTTCCACATGAACAGTGCTCGCAGATTGAGCAGATCAGCTAGTCTCTCTCCAAACGTTCCGCAGCCTCACTCGCCCTTACACTCCGAACGCATCTCATCTCCAACTAGTCAAGAAACAGCCCGCCCCAAATCGGCTGAAAACCCTGCATTTCGCTTACCTCTCGCCCCTAGTCCAATCAGCATCAATAGCACGAAACTAGAAGGAGGAACTTGCACCGATTCGTCGAACTTGTCAATCTCACCATCATCGATATCGATACCTCGGACAGGCTCATCATTATCCCGTGCAGACTCACTCTCTGGAAAGACGTCACCAAGTACTCTGGACACGTCTGAACCATCACCGGAAAGCACCAAAAATCTTAGTAGCATTGCCAACGCAGATAGTACCGCAAAGCTATCCAGCTTACCCACCTCGATACATGGTATGTTCTTGGATCAAGTTCATCCTGTCCTGTCGCTCACTGATAAGATCATTACGGCTGGTATTACTGGCAAGCCTACTCGACCCTTCAAGGCATACCCAAAGGACCCGCTCTTCCTTGCCACAAGTCTTGCTGCCCTTGATCCTGAAGAGTACCGATATTCGCAACAAGCGTATCATGATTTCAGAGATAAGATGTTGGCTCAAACTAGATCAATTTCAGGTAACTTTTACTGATTAATTTTGTTGCATATAATAATTTTTTCTGCATTTAGAGCTCTTTGTGTGTAAGATTATTTAACAAACAACGGTGCCTGTTCCCGAAATACATCTGTGAGCAGTTGTTTAGTGAAAAGTTTCGACAAATAGAGACGGAACACTATACGCTAAAATACACAGGGAAGATTTGAGGCACACTGAATTTTCGGGGATTCAACAAAATAACATGTAAAACAACAGTCAACACATTTTGATGTCGCATGGTGTTGAACGGTGACATTCGGTGGACACAGGGGGGATTGGCCGGGAAGTGAGGAGGAGGGTGCTCACCATTCAACACCATGCGACATAAGGGTGCTGACTGTTGTTTTGTTGAATCCGCCAGAATTTCAGCGTGCCTCTGCTTTAGGCAGTTAGTGCTCCGTCTCTATTTGTCTCTGTTGCTAACCAACCCGCTCACCGATGCATTTTGATGCATTTCGGGAGCAGACACCGCCTCATGTCAGAATCCTACTCTCAGAATACGTGAGGTCGTGAGCTCTGTTACTGAAGAATCGTTTGGTATAAGGTAGTATGAAATTGAACAGAATGAAAAGACTTGGAGGCTATCAAGCAAATTAACATCGTATACAAGATCTAGAGTTACTTTACAGCGCTTCAAAATGTCATGTTTCCTTTTTTTTTCTTTTCGAAAATATTGGCTACACCATTCAAGTTTTTTCGAGGAAAAGAAATAATACTAGAAACATGCCAAAACCAATAAAATTATTAATTATATTATATGTCGTACTTTGCAACTACCAGCATTTTTGTGTTGCTACCCTGATAGTGCAGGCGCATGTCTGAAAGGCTCCGATATGCCGTGTAAAAAAAGTTTTCTTTCTCTTACACAGTAAACTTCGGCTTTTAATTTCAAATTAGAATTCTTTTGACCTACTTTTATAACATTAGGTCCAGTAGCGGCCCGTGCAATCTGGCAACAATGTTTCCCCCATTTTATTCCATTTAAAAAAAAATCGATTCAAAGTGAATTATTTCTTCACCAGCATTCTATTGCTTTACATTGAGTCAAATATGCTCTCATTCAGAGCTGCCGTTTCGCTTGTAATTAATGACATTTTTCAATTCACCGATGATTCCACAGGTGGAGAAAAGATTACACAGTTCAGTGTAGTGTGCAAGATAGTACCCGATGTAATCTTTTCTCAATCGATGAAAACACCGTTAAATTAATAAAAATATCCGTGAGTTTTTTTAAAGCCATCGACGACTCCCTCGGATGGGAAAAGATTTCAGCTGCGAGTACTTTTGTGCATTACAGTCTCATAGATTCGACTGAACTGTGTAATCTTTTCTCAACCGGTGAAATCATCGGTGAATCGAAAAATACCTTGAATAGGGCTTTTGCAAACTTTTGCTATAAGCAAATAAATCGTCCAATCTGATGTAAAGACCAGCAAAAATCACGAAAATCACACTAAGAAAGTGTAAAATTCAGTGATAAACTCGCATAACTGCATAACGACAAGATCGTAATGGCGGATCAACGCAGGTATCATGGGAGATTCCTGACTATTATGTCACTTTCTCCACGGAAACACAGATATATGTCTCAATTTAGATGGGAATCTCCCATGATACTTGCGTCTCTCCGTCATTGAGCCCGATTCTGAGAGTGACTTTTGTGATTTTTTAGTGTACTCATCGTCATTTTTACAAGTTTTCATGCAAGAATCAACTTTTCAATCCCCTGTAGCAAAAGTTTGCAAGAGCCCCATTAAACTTAGAACGGAAGCTCTTCTCTCATTCTTCTTCAGTTCTTGACATTGATTTTTTTTTTTATTTTCTGTTGACAGGTCAGTCCAATCCGAAGATGAAGCGAAGCGGAAGCCCAAATAGTGGTGAGCACGACCCGAATGAATCGAGCAAAGACGCTCAATACTGGGAGCGGCGTCGGAAGAACAACGAAGCCGCCAAAAGATCCCGCGACGCCCGAAAAGCTAAAGAAGACGAAATCGCCATCAGAGCAGCTTACCTTGAAAACCAAAATCGGATCCTAACCGCCGAAATCAAACACCTACGATTTGTCACCGACCAACTGAGGCATCTGGCTCAAGAACGAACGTACGCGGTTTAACTGATTTTCGGTCAATCAAACTCTCGAATACCAAAAAAAAAAAAAAATTATAAAAAAAAGCTTTTGAGTCAACTTTTGTGATAGTTTTCAGTGCGGTGATTTTATGAATGTGTCATTTAGTGTATTAATTTTCTTCTTTTTTCTCTTTTTGTTTTATAGATTGAAACTATATTTTAATTTTTAATTTATGTGTGACGCAAATTTATTACTTTGAGTAATTTTATTGGAGATGCTAAGACTGACAAGATATTCTCATTTATATTTTCTATTTTAAACCATTTGGTTATATATTTATAAACTTTTTAGTCCGTCCGGGCAGACAATCTGGAAAGGAGTGGCCCGACCCATTACGGCTACAGAGATATTGTTCATTTCACTTGGTCATATAACGTTTGATTGAATTTACATAAATTGGTACTGAAAGGATTGAAATATTTCAAACAGAGCGACAAAAAAATGATTGAGCTTTAGTCATTAAAAATGGGGCTTCCCCTAAATTTTTCTGCAGGCGATTCAGGGGTCCATACCGACATGAAAACTTTAATAAAAAATAACGGTGGACTATTGCACCAAAAACTTGAGAAATCCAATCCTTGGCACCGGTGTCACCAAGTTAAGGTACCATTAATTCGTTTTAATCACTTCTCGTTCACTAGTGGCTAGTTACCCTGTGAGTCTTCCTTCTCAGCATATTAAGGGTGACGAAATTAAATAGAAATCTCCTACTATTGGTGCATTACATCGCCACAACGATCGCCCATTTGAACCCATTATATGAGTCTAGAAGTCAATTTTGTAAGTTTTTTTGGTACTACCATTGTTAGTATCGTAAGTTTATTTTTTTTTTTTTTATTTTTTTTTTTTTTTATATATAATATAAAAAATCTGAATCGACCCTTAAATCATCTGCAGTAAAAGTTTGAAACAGCCTCATTTTCGTCCATTACTGGTGGAGATCATTACTTTCTCACGCATGCGTTGGACTGAAAATGCAATCATATGGCCTTAGTTATATTGCATCATATTAGGGGGATTTAACAATTATTGTAAATCTGCGCGATAAACTTGTCCGTTTCAAAATTAGTGCCTTCCATTTTTATTTTTTACAAATGAGCAATCATTTCGCAAATTTCTTGTGATTGTTTTTTTAGTTCTTTTTCTTGGTGGCTTACAAAAGAGTTGCGGATTTAAACGTCTCGCTCGCCAAGATATACTGAAGCGCCTTCAATTCGTAGTATAGGCAAAACGATGTTAGTCGTGCACGAATAATTACCTACCCATCGTTGTGATGATTTTATTAATAAAATTTGTAAGATATGAAGCATGTGAACGTCTACTGTGACAATATTTTAGAAGATTGGCTTGACTTTGCACCGTGAAATGCTGTAATCAAATCCTGTTCCCATTTTATCAATCTATCATTTTATTAATTCGTCTCTTAATTGAAAATTCAGACAGGCAAGACTGACTGCTTCATTGCCAAGTATGAAAAACTAGATGAGGCGAACAACTTAAACACATACCTAAATTATGGAAACGAAACTATAAAAGTGAAGAAAACTAATATAAAATGTATTCTTGATAGTACAGCATTAAAATGAGCAAAAACTATCATGTATTTTTAATCCAAGTGAAAGAAAGATGAACTACTTTCAATTTTTTCAGTTTCTAAGTCATTGTCATGAGTCATTAATATTTTATCGATTGCCGACAGAATACACCTCTCTTTAGAGCTTTTTGCTATCTGAAATTACTTGAAAATATCTTTCATTTGAGTGTTGATAGTGACAACTTCATCCCCTGTCGTAGGAAACAGAACAATTTCTATTACAATGAAAATGTAAGTAGATGAGGAAAATTGGCCTTTCATCAATGAATTTTATTTTGATAGCATCATTGTTGTTTCTGTGGAGCATGAGTGTAGCTTATAACGTTAAATAATTTTGAAGCTCTTTAAAATGTGACTGAATTTGGCTTTCCTCGATGTCTCCAAAAATACAAAGACTGTTCAAGCGTAGTTATCATGTAAATCATTTTTCAGAATTTTTGCGATTTTAAGAAGTTAATTTCGATAACTCGATTCAGATGAACCAACAATACAAAAAACGAATGGGTACCTTCTTTACTGGTGATTCCTTTCGGACTTGTCGTATATGCATAAGTTTGTGTTAAGAGTGCTATATAAATAGCCTTCAATTTAGAAGGTATGCAATTTGCGAGACACCAACCGAAAAACCTTTGAGTCATTGAGTGCTATTTGTAAAGTTCAGATTTGACTGAATATGATGTAGTTTTCAAGGGTGCCTGTTTGTTTGAATTTTTCAAAGATATCGCTCTGTCTGACGTTTAATGAGAGAAGTAATATAATTCTGAAAGATGAGTAATTCATTCCGCCCACTTTCTATTTTTTTGAAATTCAACTGGTTACTTATTATTTCTTAAAGTCTTTGGGTCGTATATTTCCCATAAAACTTATTGTAAAACATACAATTTTAATGTCACATCTGGAAACTCTGTTTCCTAGTTTCTCAGAGCCAGAAATCCTTCTAATTGCATTTATATTCTGTAATAACGTCCTTCTCTATGAAGTTGTAATTTTTGCAAATGATGTGTTTTTGAGTGATATATTGTCAATTGATCAGTCTTATTGAATTGTTGATCCTATCATTAACTGTTATTGTATCAATGCTTTAAGTTGTCTTTTACAGTGATTGGTTTCAACAATTACCTTAGAATTAAAGGCCTCAAACGTATATCACAAGTAGATTTGGCAAGTTTGAACAAAGTTTTGATGAGATTTTCCGTCAAGCTATCATTTTGTCAATGTTGTGAAACGTTTGAGCGATACATTGTTTATCGATTAGAGTCATTGATTGCCATCACCAATGCATACTAGAAAAATATGTATACCTAGCAATGACCTTTACTGATTTGATCCCAAAGATAGCTAATGATTGAAAGCCTCAATCAGACATCCTCAAACGATTTGATACGTTCCAACTAAGTTTTGATAAGTTATGTTTGTTAACTTTTTCCTCTGTCCATCTGTAATTTTTTGTCTGGATGATGTGTAGCATTTGAGAAATTAATGTATTTACTATCTGTTGATCAATCTTGTTGATCTCTTATCACTAACCAATATTGAGCCAATATACAAAGCTGTTAATCATTCATTTTGATCAACAACAAAAAAAACAAAACAAAAAAAAATAACGCAAGATAAATGGCCTCAAACAGAAAAAAAAAAAATATCGGAAAATGATTTGATAAGTTTCCAGTAAGTTTTGATAAGATATGTTTAATAACTTTTTTTCTCTATTAATCTGTAATTTTTGCCTATGCTGTGTATAGCATTTGAGAAATGTATGTAAGTGTATCTTTTGATTAGTCTTCTTGATCTCTATCATTTAGATTGTGACAGTATACACTGCAATTATTGGCAATGATTCGATCAAAAAAGATATCTTACTTAAGATTGAAGGCCTTCAACAGACGTTGTAAAAAGATTTGATACAGTTCAATGTTTTCAAATTCATGTGTTCATTTCAATGGTTGGCCCATTTAAGTTGTATGTGTTTTCTAATTTTTGTGTGTTTACATCTCAGGATATTGATGAGAGAGAGTTAGAATTGAAAATGATGCAATGAGTTGAAGAATATCAATGCTGATTATTTGTAGTCGCTTCTCAGTTTCATCAGATCAATACAACTACGGTTAAAGCCAATCTGTATTGGCAGAAAAGTTACCAAACGAAGGTGAAAAAATCATATAGCATCATGGATAAAGCAAAAGTTTTCATAAAAACTGTATCCCGGTTGAATTAAATTAAAACTCTGATGCCGACACAAAACCATCAGACTAAGTCTGTCTTGTAAAAATATATGTATTTGTTTCAAGGATTTTTATGTGAATTTTAAAATTTCCAATGTGAAATTGACAATTATTATTGATAAATAAATTTTTTTGAGTGTTACATCTGTTGTTTTCTATTGGAACAAAATCTATTTTTTGTCTGATTATTGGGGATTGAAATTTTTAATCCAGCTTTCGTTTCCACTCTGGCACTTTTTTTTTATTTTATTGACAGTCCCTTGATTTCAAAGTTTTGATTACAAGTAAATTTTGTGATCTAGAATCAAGATGAAAGTAGCAAATTTGCGTTATAGACAAAATAAAAGGAGGTGTAATAAAATACTCACATTCACTAAAATTTTAGCATATGTAAGACTTTTTATTCACCCTCTTATGATTATTTTATTAAATCTTAGTCATTCCTAAAACGAGTTCTGAACGAAAAGTGGAATTGACCACATTTCTGCTTTGAAAAGTTCTTTAAGGGTGTAAAACCCACAATGGCCAGTTTTTGGACCAACTTTTGGAGAAAGCTTAAATGGGGATAAAAGCAATGTTTAGCTGAGATAAAAATTAATGATTAATTTTAACAGAGGAATGTGTTAATATTTATAGAGGCAACTATTAAAAGAGATTAAAAAGTTACGTTTAATGAACGAGTAAATTAAACTCTAATGAAGTGTGATATGATGCAAATGTATTCGAGTTGAAACAGTGTCATGTTACTGTTGTAATCCTGAATACATCTTCAAGTTACCTTTAACTCTTTTAAGGGTAGTGGGACACGTGTTGTTCCACTTAGTTTAACCCTTTCCAGCTCAAATTTTGGAATTTGACTTTTTTTGAGACTTTTTAGACCGTTCGAAAGAGGACAATTTTCTAGGACTTTTGATGGGTCACACATGTTTTTGCAAAATGTTCATTTAATTTCCATTGAAACCCATGTTACAGAAAATGGTACATACGTGTACCACCTTGCAGGAAAGGGTTAACATGGATCTCGGTGGAATTTAAAGGGACATTTTGCAAAAAGTTGAGTAACAAAGTTCTTAGAAAAGTTTAATCAAATCCCAAAATGCTCCCATGAAAGGGTTCAGTCATAATGAGCCGCTGACATTTTGAGAGTAGGTATTGAGTTTGGGGAGCATTGGCAAATTTGGATGAACCCAAGTCGAGTCTCAACTTGTGGTGAAAGTACGAAATATGCAAATAAGCCATAAGATTCTCCTGAATTTCAGGAATAGATAACCGAACATATTTTTATTTACCTTAGTAAAACATAAGTAATAGAACAGGAAAGAGCTATAGAGCATCGGATCTGCTTGAAGAAATTTAAAATAAAAAATAATCAAGCCGTCTTTGTATTGATCCTTTGTTTCCCCTTACACTTTACCTAATTAAATAGTTGAGGGGCAGTTTTAGAGTTTGCTTTCTATTAATTTATCCATCAACTTTTAGTTAAGAATGAAACATCTTGATCATTTTCAGTAAAAAAAAATAAAAAAAAAATAATACATAAAAAAAAAAAAAAAAAAAAAAAAAAAAAAAAAAGTCAACATATTCATTATAACCAGTCATTGCAGGGGCAATCTTGCATTTAATGAAAGTGACTAACTCATTGAGCCATAGGCCTTTTGATCCTAGATCATCATCAGTTGCATTTAACGTTAAACAAATAAAATTTGTAAAACAATGGAACCAATTAGTTTACATTGCTATAAATTGAGGCAGTAGCTGGAATAAAGGCCCATATGACGTATGTGCACTATGGGCCCTTTTTGCGAAGAACTCGTAAACCGATTTGTCATATCCTCAAATACAAGATTGTCTCATTATAATGAATTCGTTTTCATTCTATTTATTTTTTCTTTTATGCTCATAAATCATGCAATGTTTTATTGGTTTTATTCAATTTGTTTGTTGATTTATGATCTATTTAATTTTTAAAGTATGTATGTACTTACAGCCCATGTTACCGAAAATGATAATTGCCAAATGTCTGGTATTATTTCAGCTCATAAGGGAAAGAATGACAGTTATTGCGATGTTTTCATTGTTTTTTATGATTTCATCTGATATCTGATGTAATCAAATGTAAGAAATGCCAACTGATTTGTCAAAATAATGGGTATCGTTTATTCTTGTCTTGATGCATCTTTGAGAATAAACTTAACTCATGAAGAGGCGTCAAGAATGAACGATGCCACTCATTGTGAACGAGTAAATGAGCGCTAAAGAGACAATGAGAACAGTGGATAGTATAAAATAACAGCTAAGACAAACGTGAAACTTTCATCAGGAGGCAGCGCGTTTACGTTATTGCATAGCATTCGTTTTGAAGGCGTTTTTATTATCATCAGTGTTGGTACTCTTTCTTCTCAAGCCCAAGAGTTGGATGCACGCCATCTGTCGACAGTATTGAGAATCGAGATGCACCTTACAATGAAGCTGTTATTCAGACTTGCCTCATACACCGGTTTGTAGCGTAAATTTATTGGATTTAATGAAAGATTATTAGTTTCTTTTCGAATTTGAGAAATAGCTGCTCTAAGAAGCTAAGTTTCCTCTTTAGTCGCAATAGGTCCACATTTTTTCCCGTGCGTTGAAAAAGCGAAATTGATGTATTTACATACATATCAAGTGCCTCAGCAACAATCGTAATGATATTTTTCGTTCTAAGAATATTACTTAATGTGGACCGCTGAAGTCGTCAGTAAATATGTTATAATTATTGTAATAGATTTCTCTACTATGAGTATTCTAAAACTTTGGATACTTTCCTGTAAAGTGACCCGCCAAAGGAATATACGAGGGTCGTCTCAAAAGTTCGTATCTTTTTTCTAAAAAAAAAAACAACCATTAACCCTAGAGAAAAGTTGAAAAGAGTGTTCGGCACGTCGTATCTTCAGCTCCAAGACTCAATTTTTTGATTTTTGTTATCTTTAAAATTGAACAAATGGCGGCGATTTTACCGCGACCATCTCCCTTCACAGTGGGCCGTAAATTTTACGCAATCAAAGGTATCTTTTTTCAGACATGGGGAATCAATATTGTATTAACTATTAAAGAACAAAGATGAGGTAAAAAATTTGTCAAAAACTGATAAAATGGCATCTAACTTTTTTTTTTTTTGACACAGTCTCCTACTTTATTTAGACATTAATTTTTTATACATTTTACACCAGTTTCCTTATTCCATCAGAAAAGAACACTTAATCCTGGTTTGAACTCCAAATGTTGATGTTCTTTTCTCGTGGAATAAGGAGATTGGTGTAAAATGTATAAAAAATGTCTAAATAAAGTAGGAGATTGTGTAAAAAAAAGTTAGATGCCATTTTAACAGTTTTTGACAAATTGTTTACCTCGTCTTTGTTCTCTTATACAATGTCCCCATGTCTGAAAAACGATACATTTGATTATGTAAAATTTTGGGCCCACTGTGACGGGAGATGGTCGCGGTATAAAATCGCCGCCATTTGTTCAATTTTAAAGATAACAAAAATCAAAAAATAGGACCTTGAAGCTGAAGATACGACTCGTCAAACACTGTTTTCAGATTTTCTCTTGGGTTAATAGTTTTTTTTTTTTTTTTAGAAAAAAAAAAGATACTTACTTTTGAGACGACCCTCGTATTTGATATAACACGCGAATCCGAGTAGAATAACGATTACTAAAAGTGGGGCAGCGCCGTGTCTGGACGAGGTCCTTTGCAAATACTTTAAACTATTCGGAGTGATGTAGAGCTGCATTTTATGTAGAATCATTTTCCAATTTTGAAAAGAAAATCTGACGAATGTAAGAGATTGGATTTAATAACGAAGCAGCTATCTCCAAAGAGGAAAATGCATACAAGATTATGTTTGAATATGGAGCTTGCTGGTTGGTTGCTAATGAAGTGTAGACTTTTCCTTCAAAAGAAGAAGATACCAGACCATTCTATTTCCCTAACGATGGTGTAAGAAGGGACAAAGGTACCTTGCCAACTTTCAAATTGTTCAATGCGAGCCCTTAGCACTACTAAAACTCACCCTTCAACTTCGGAACAGAAAACGAAATGGCACTTGCTAATGTTATTGATGGCTATTATTGGTAGTATGAATTCAAGAAGACCGTATGAACTCATCACGGAAAGCATATCCAATCCACACTCTAGGATGGTCTATGGGTTCAAAAGTGGAGGGGGGGGGGAGACGACTTGAAATTGTATGACCTTTCTCCCAGTTGTCTTTGCTCCTCACCATGGGCGCACCTCGGATTTCAGTATGGGGGGGGGGGGGCGTCTGCGAGGACACCTTCAGCCGCAGGGGGATCCGGGAGTCCTCCCACAGCAAAGGTTGAAAAATAAGTTCTTCTCAGACGCAAAATTAGGCTACTCCTATTTAACTATTTTAATGAGTTAACTCTCAAGAAACATTAGATTTTCTGCGATCATGCTGATATACTAATACGGAATCTTCATCTGCAATAATGCTGATAGTATTATGGAGTCTTCATGAAATCTGGAATTCAGAACATGAAAATATACTGTTACCAGTTACATAAATATAATTTTGTGACACCAAAAAAAAAAAAAAAAAAAAAAAAAAAAAAAAAAAAAAAAAAAAAAGACATAGAACAGCAACGGAGGTTTCACAAATTTTAAGAATAACAGAGAGGGGTTAGACCCGGTGTAAGAAGTGAATTTGGATTTGAAATTTAAATAGAGGGGTTGCTATGAGTACCTACCTACAAAATTTAACAGGAATTCGGAAATATCTTTAATATTTCTGAATCACCCAGTGGTCTAGCCACTTGTGTCCAATGGGGCTCTTGCAAAGTTTTGCAACATCAGGGGATTGAAGAGTTGATTCTTGCATAAAAACCTGTGAAAATTACGATGATTACACTGAAAAAAAATGTAGGTTGAAGTAACCTCATATGAAGTTGATTTAACCAAACCACTTTGTTGGAAAAATGGACCACTAAGTTGGTGGATAAATTAACCAAAAACTTTTTGGTTGAAAGAACGAAGCGTTTAGGTGAAAAGAACAAAGGTTTTTAGTCCTTTTAATCAGCAATTTAGTTGCTACTTCCTAACTATTTTAGTTGAATTAACTAAACATCTAGTTGGTACAATCTAAAATTTTCTGGGCGAATTTATCAAAGAATCTTTCCTTCGACTGCTTTTGGTACATTTCATCCCCAATCCTCCTTGCATTGTGGGATCGCCCGAGAGGGGTGAACTGAACAGTGAGTGAGAGAGATGTTCCACACGACGCACTCAATTACGCGATCATGATACAACTGTCGCCTCAAAAATTTCTGTGTTGTCATGGTAAGGTGATGAAGAATAGTTTGTATATATACCAATCAGATTTGAAATTTTGATCTCTACTTTTAGGTGATCTTCAAAGTACAGTAGCTTCTTGAGTTATCATTATTTTTTTATTTTTTTTGCAGTACCATGTGGGAGGCATTTAGGAAAATCACTAAATTTCATTAAACTTTACAAAAAACCAGTTTTGAGCCTTAGAGAGGTGTCCGAAAATGAGAGATTCTCGCTCGATCAATACGGGATTCTCCCCGTTGCCACGCTCGGCTCTCGGATCGCGGCTCGCACTATGGTCTGAGGCGCATCTCTTTAGATCGGATTTCTTTGAATGATATATGTTTTCTTAGTAATTTTGGTACGCTGAGTTTATATCTGGCCTTATTTTTTGCCCAACATACTTATTTCTCCGAATTTCCGACAGGTAATATTATCGGTGACGCTCAATTGTAATGTATCTTTCTTTGAATGAAACATGTTTCCTGCATAATTTTCGTTCACTGAATTCAATCTTAACCTTATTTTTCATCTGTTATAATTTGTGAATTTCTTTTTTCTGCGATTGTTGTCTTGTTGGTATTGGTTTAAGGTATGTATATGACTAAATGCGTTTCCAGGGAGACATTGCTAAAATGATTCCGTACGATAGAAAAATTATTTGGTTAATTCACCCAAAAGTCCAGATCAGTTCACAAAAAAATTGATGGGTAAATTAACCAAAATTTTGTTTGGTTAATTTAACAAAAAATTTAGGTTGGTTTGCAAAAGTTACTAAATGGTTGATTCAACTAAAAATTACTTAGTCAAATTAACATACCTCTTTTGTTGCATCAACCTCATTGGAGGGTGATCCGACAAAAAAACACTTAGTTTATTTTACAACTTCATTTTTCTTGGATCAACCAAATAATTTTTTTCCGTGTACAATGAAAAATCACGAAATTCACTCTCGGAAGAGGGCTTAATGGCGGAGAGACGCAAGTGTCATGGGAAATTCCCTTCTAAATTAAGACATATCTCTGTGTTTCCGTTGAGAAAGTGGATAATTAGACAGGAATCTCCCATAATACCTGCGTTGAACCGTCATTACGATCTTGCCGTTACAGCAGTTATGGGAGTTTTTGACTGAATATTAGACTTTCTTATAATGTGATTTTTGCTGGTTTTTACAGCAGTTTGAACCATTCATTTGCTCACAGCAAAAGTTTGCAAGAGCCCCATTTGACAATGTTCAATTTTGTTCAATTAAATCCACGAGAAAGGTCGAATTCGAGGGAGCTCACCAAACGCGCAATGATTCGATCAATGGATGAAAAGCAATATATGTTTACAAATTGCACTCTACACCACTAGTATCACTGATCGATTAATTCACGTTTTACTCCACACACTCTTCCCTGAATTTCGAAACTTAAATTCACAATTAATTTAACAATAGTCTTGAACCCTGGTAAAAAAAAACCTCAGGACCTCAGAGATGTCTGAGGGTAATTGGAACAAGAGGTCCTGAGGGCACCCACAGGATTTCTGAGGGCACCCTCAGGAATTTCTGTGGGCACCCTCAGGAATTTCTGTGGGCACCCTCAGGAATTTCTGAGGGTGCCCTCAGGACCTCATGTTCCAATTACCCTCAGACTTCTGAGGTCCTGAGGGAAGGCCATCAAGTATTTCTGTGTAACTAAAAAACTAAATTTAGTCGAGTTTTCTGTAGAAATTCTTGATCCTATCACGAAGGTAACGTATTTTACACCTTTTGTCAAGCCGTAGAAGTTGGAGTCTGAACAGAAACTTTGCCCGTGGTGGGGTTCGAACCCACGACCTCCCGATTGGTAGTCCAGCACTTTACCACTAGGCTACACTGCCCGCGATGACAGATGGGCGAGAATTTCTCAATATAATAATATTGCGGGTGCCCTCAGGATTCCCTGAGAGTGCCCTCAGGATTCTCTGAGGGTGCCTTCAGAAACTTTTGAGAGCATTCCCTCAAGATTTCTGAGGATGCTCTTGGAGCCCTTATTTTCAAATTACGCTCAGACTTTTTTGAGGGCCGAGATATTTTTTTTTGCAGCTAAGGTTTTTATAATGGGACTTAGAAAAATTTCGTTTGTAGTAGATAATTTAATTTGTTTTAACCTTCTAATGAGTAAGGGCCCGGACTTTAGTACATGAATTACTTGTTCAGTGGAATAACATTAACCTCAAAAAATATTTATTTGATTTTTAACAACTATAGGTTTTAATTGATTTAAAAGGAAAATAATAATAATATGTATATCTAATAAATATGAGGATTTCTCGCTCAATGCATTGGTTTAATCAGGAATTTGTTTCATCTTGAACTTTTAACCCTCTTTGTGCCAAAATAGATCCAGCCGATGAAAAAACTAATTTTTGGATTTTTTTCTGACCTATAGGCCCTAAAGAACATGCTCAAGCAAAAACATTGAAAAAACCCATAGATTTTTTATTATTATTATTATTATTATTAATTACTTAACCAGTGGTGGCTTTGTGCCATGTGTGGCAAAAATGTTTTACCTCCATTTGAATACATGGTAAGCAATCGATTGTTTTTCATGGAATCATATTACATGGAATAAAAACAATGTTGCCGAAATGCACGAGTTACTATATTGAAAATAACCTCTAAAACATTTGAGATTCGAAAGTCTAAGTGCGAGTTTGTTGTCCTGTAAAAATGTTATTCCGGTCAGGGGCGCCATTCAGATTTTCCTTGGGGGGGGGGGAGGCCCTCCAAAAATTTGGATGACCTTTTTTTTTTTTTGACGTGCATCTTCAAAAAAAAATCTTTGACTAGATTTTTCGGCCACATTGAAAATCCTTGGGGGGGCAATTGCCCCCCTGCCATCCCCCAAATGGCGCTACTGGTACCGGTCGTCTTCAAAATGATTTAAACTCACCCTCGAAGATTTCTGATCAGAATTTCTAAAGTTGTAAGGGCCCCTCAAAAGATTCGGGATGCTCTGTGGGCGCCCTCAAGCGTTCTGCGTTCACCCTCAAGGCGCTCTGTGGTCGCCCTCAAGGTGCTCTGTGGTCGCCCACAAGCGCTCTGTGGTCGCCCTCAAGGTGCTCTGTGGTCACCCACAAGCGCTCTGTGGTCGCCCTCAAGTGCTCTGTGGGTGCCCTCAAAGATTCTGTGGGCGCCCTCAAAGAATCTGTGGGCGCCCTCAACGATTCTGTGGGCGCCCTCAAAGATTCTGTGGGTACCCTCAGAAAACCTCAGAGGCCCTCAGAAATCCTGAGGGTGCCCTCAGGATTTTCTGAGGTTCTCTGAGGTTTTTTTTTACCAGGGAATAAAGTATCTTTCCTGAACAGAGTTTCATGCAAGGATCAACTCTTCAATCACCAGTAGGAAAAGTATGCAAGAGCCCACTGAACTTTAAAGGCACTCAGTGAGTCTCTGCATGAGTGAATTTCATGGGTTTTCTTTTTCCATTTACAGTAATTCATCGTCATTTTTGCTGGTTTTCAAGCAATAATTAACCATTTAATCGCATATACTTATAGCGAAAGTTAGCAAGAGTTCTATTCTCTAGTCTACTTATGCACTAACAATAAAAAGCTTCTTTTCGTCAATGAGTTGCTATTTTCTTTGCTATGAGTCAAGAGTTGTCTTTTCTTCAATCTTTCTTACGAATTCTATCTTTCATACTATTTCTAGCTAAGGTGATCAGTAGCGTACACAGGAATTAGTCTTTCTCTCTCTTTCCCCATTTGAACACGTGAGAAAGAAAAGGACGGAAACACGGGCTCGAACGTGTGTTCAGCCCCTGTCTCTTTCCTTTTCTAGTGCACACACTCAAACGGGAAAAGAGCGAGAGAGACTAATTCCTGCGTACGCCATTGAAGGTGATTCTTCAGCATTCAGTGCCGATTTCTGCGACCAGAGTGCTACCATTCGATTAATGTCAAATTACAGGCCGAAAGTAATTTATATTTAAGAAAACGGAGTGTCAGTTACTAGTTAGAGGTTGTTTCAGAAGTGTAGGCGGACCTAGACCGATAATCTTTGGAATTTGTCAACATTATTACTGATATTACTCGATGAAAATGAATAAAAATAAAATTGAGTGTTCACTTTTCAATGAGGAAAACTTTAAACACAAAAGTCAGGAGCAAATTCGGTATTGATTTGAAGGAATGAAAGTTGAAAATTCGCCAAAGATTATGGTTTGCGTCCGCCTACACTTCTGAAACTACCTCTAATCGTCTGAAGAAAGTCCACGTAAAATATCTTGTCAATAACTTCAAAAATAAGGCTGAAAGTACCAAAAAATGGAATATCGCATTTCTATACAAGAATCGACTTGCGATATTCCGCATTTTCTGGTGTTTTAAGCCTTATTTTTGAAGTTATTGACGAGATATTTTGCAGAAACGTTTTTCAGATAATTATCTAGGAACCGACCCTCCGTAGTCCGTTTCCTTAAATATAAACTACTTTCGACCTGTAATTTGACATTAATTGAACGTCAAGGCCTTCGTACACGCTCAAAGTTACAAAGTAGGACATCGACAAAAAAACACTTAGTTTATTTTACAACTTCATTTTTCTTGGATCAACCAAATAATTTTTTTCCGTGTACAATGAAAAATCACGAAATTCACTCTCGGAAGAGGGCTTAATGGCGGAGAGACGCAAGTGTCATGGGAAATTCCCTTCTAAATTAAGACATATCTCTGTGTTTCCGTTGAGAAAGTGGATAATTAGACAGGAATCTCCCATAATACCTGCGTTGAACCGTCATTACGATCTTGCCGTTACAGCAGTTATGGGAGTTTTTGACTGAATATTAGACTTTCTTATAATGTGATTTTTGCTGGTTTTTACAGCAGTTTGAACCATTCATTTGCTCACAGCAAAAGTTTGCAAGAGCCCCATTTGACAATGTTCAATTTTGTTCAATTAAATCCACGAGAAAGGTCGAATTCGAGGGAGCTCACCAAACGCGCAATGATTCGATCAATGGATGAAAAGCAATATATGTTTACAAATTGCACTCTACACCACTAGTATCACTGATCGATTAATTCACGTTTTACTCCACACACTCTTCCCTGAATTTCGAAACTTAAATTCACAATTAATTTAACAATAGTCTTGAACCCTGGTAAAAAAAAACCTCAGGACCTCAGAGATGTCTGAGGGTAATTGGAACAAGAGGTCCTGAGGGCACCCACAGGATTTCTGAGGGCACCCTCAGGAATTTCTGTGGGCACCCTCAGGAATTTCTGTGGGCACCCTCAGGAATTTCTGAGGGTGCCCTCAGGACCTCATGTTCCAATTACCCTCAGACTTCTGAGGTCCTGAGGGAAGGCCATCAAGTATTTCTGTGTAACTAAAAAACTAAATTTAGTCGAGTTTTCTGTAGAAATTCTTGATCCTATCACGAAGGTAACGTATTTTACACCTTTTGTCAAGCCGTAGAAGTTGGAGTCTGAACAGAAACTTTGCCCGTGGTGGGGTTCGAACCCACGACCTCCCGATTGGTAGTCCAGCACTTTACCACTAGGCTACACTGCCCGCGATGACAGATGGGCGAGAATTTCTCAATATAATAATATTGCGGGTGCCCTCAGGATTCCCTGAGAGTGCCCTCAGGATTCTCTGAGGGTGCCTTCAGAAACTTTTGAGAGCATTCCCTCAAGATTTCTGAGGATGCTCTTGGAGCCCTTATTTTCAAATTACGCTCAGACTTTTTTGAGGGCCGAGATATTTTTTTTTGCAGCTAAGGTTTTTATAATGGGACTTAGAAAAATTTCGTTTGTAGTAGATAATTTAATTTGTTTTAACCTTCTAATGAGTAAGGGCCCGGACTTTAGTACATGAATTACTTGTTCAGTGGAATAACATTAACCTCAAAAAATATTTATTTGATTTTTAACAACTATAGGTTTTAATTGATTTAAAAGGAAAATAATAATAATATGTATATCTAATAAATATGAGGATTTCTCGCTCAATGCATTGGTTTAATCAGGAATTTGTTTCATCTTGAACTTTTAACCCTCTTTGTGCCAAAATAGATCCAGCCGATGAAAAAACTAATTTTTGGATTTTTTTCTGACCTATAGGCCCTAAAGAACATGCTCAAGCAAAAACATTGAAAAAACCCATAGATTTTTTATTATTATTATTATTATTATTAATTACTTAACCAGTGGTGGCTTTGTGCCATGTGTGGCAAAAATGTTTTACCTCCATTTGAATACATGGTAAGCAATCGATTGTTTTTCATGGAATCATATTACATGGAATAAAAACAATGTTGCCGAAATGCACGAGTTACTATATTGAAAATAACCTCTAAAACATTTGAGATTCGAAAGTCTAAGTGCGAGTTTGTTGTCCTGTAAAAATGTTATTCCGGTCAGGGGCGCCATTCAGATTTTCCTTGGGGGGGGGGGAGGCCCTCCAAAAATTTGGATGACCTTTTTTTTTTTTTGACGTGCATCTTCAAAAAAAAATCTTTGACTAGATTTTTCGGCCACATTGAAAATCCTTGGGGGGGCAATTGCCCCCCTGCCATCCCCCAAATGGCGCTACTGGTACCGGTCGTCTTCAAAATGATTTAAACTCACCCTCGAAGATTTCTGATCAGAATTTCTAAAGTTGTAAGGGCCCCTCAAAAGATTCGGGATGCTCTGTGGGCGCCCTCAAGCGTTCTGCGTTCACCCTCAAGGCGCTCTGTGGTCGCCCTCAAGGTGCTCTGTGGTCGCCCACAAGCGCTCTGTGGTCGCCCTCAAGGTGCTCTGTGGTCACCCACAAGCGCTCTGTGGTCGCCCTCAAGTGCTCTGTGGGTGCCCTCAAAGATTCTGTGGGCGCCCTCAAAGAATCTGTGGGCGCCCTCAACGATTCTGTGGGCGCCCTCAAAGATTCTGTGGGTACCCTCAGAAAACCTCAGAGGCCCTCAGAAATCCTGAGGGTGCCCTCAGGATTTTCTGAGGTTCTCTGAGGTTTTTTTTTACCAGGGAATAAAGTATCTTTCCTGAACAGAGTTTCATGCAAGGATCAACTCTTCAATCACCAGTAGGAAAAGTATGCAAGAGCCCACTGAACTTTAAAGGCACTCAGTGAGTCTCTGCATGAGTGAATTTCATGGGTTTTCTTTTTCCATTTACAGTAATTCATCGTCATTTTTGCTGGTTTTCAAGCAATAATTAACCATTTAATCGCATATACTTATAGCGAAAGTTAGCAAGAGTTCTATTCTCTAGTCTACTTATGCACTAACAATAAAAGCTTCTTTTCGTCAATGAGTTGCTATTTTCTTTGCTATGAGTCAAGAGTTGTCTTTTCTTCAATCTTTCTTACGAATTCTATCTTTCATACTATTTCTAGCTAAGGTGATCAGTAGCGTACACAGGAATTAGTCTTTCTCTCTCTTTCCCCATTTGAACACGTGAGAAAGAAAAGGACGGAAACACGGGCTCGAACGTGTGTTCAGCCCCTGTCTCTTTCCTTTTCTAGTGCACACACTCAAACGGGAAAAGAGCGAGAGAGACTAATTCCTGCGTACGCCATTGAAGGTGATTCTTCAGCATTCAGTGCCGATTTCTGCGACCAGAGTGCTACCATTCGATTAATGTCAAATTACAGGCCGAAAGTAATTTATATTTAAGAAAACGGAGTGTCAGTTACTAGTTAGAGGTTGTTTCAGAAGTGTAGGCGGACCTAGACCGATAATCTTTGGAATTTGTCAACATTATTACTGATATTACTCGATGAAAATGAATAAAAATAAAATTGAGTGTTCACTTTTCAATGAGGAAAACTTTAAACACAAAAGTCAGGAGCAAATTCGGTATTGATTTGAAGGAATGAAAGTTGAAAATTCGCCAAAGATTATGGTTTGCGTCCGCCTACACTTCTGAAACTACCTCTAATCGTCTGAAGAAAGTCCACGTAAAATATCTTGTCAATAACTTCAAAAATAAGGCTGAAAGTACCAAAAAATGGAATATCGCATTTCTATACAAGAATCGACTTGCGATATTCCGCATTTTCTGGTGTTTTAAGCCTTATTTTTGAAGTTATTGACGAGATATTTTGCAGAAACGTTTTTCAGATAATTATCTAGGAACCGACCCTCCGTAGTCCGTTTCCTTAAATATAAACTACTTTCGACCTGTAATTTGACATTAATTGAACGTCAAGGCCTTCGTACACGCTCAAAGTTACAAAGTAGGACATCAAATTGGCATCGATGAGCCGTAATCCACCACAAATCGGCAGGTGAGCCAACCGTTGCATGTTCCGTTGGTTAAAACGTTGTAAAAAAAAAACTGTGCAATTTGACGGCCCGTCAAACTGCAGAGTTATTTGTCGATGGACATTGTGTCATCTGTTCATCAATCTACAGTCAACAAAGCGAATAAAACCGTTTTGGAGGTGTTTCGGTCAAGGTTATTTTTGAATTTTAGAAATGTCAGGTTGGCAATTCTACAGTTTGCGGTGGATCTCAGCTCACCGATGCCAATTTGACGACCCTATTTTGAGCGTTTACGAAGGCCTGTCGCGCTCTAGTGGCAAAAATCGGCACTAAAACCTGAAGAATCATCTTAAGGAATAAGGACGAAAAAACCATTCCAAGAATTAGGGAGGTAATTCAAGGTAAAAAATAAAAGCCAAGAAAAGCACAAGACAATCGTACCCATGAACTCAACTATTTCTTTCTCGCTTGAGGTTTATAAAAAGACCAAGGTGGCGGCGGCCGCCGCCTTTAGCCTTCGTAGGGGATAGAACAGCGTCGCTCGGTGCAAGGGGTTGCCGTCCAGAGTGGGCGTCCCGACGCGCGGGGAGTGGGGGGGGGGGTTAGTAGCGGCTGCAAGAGGCGTTCGCGCGCATGCGCTCAAATTGGGGCATCGAACTTGCACTTGGAACTCGCAGCCGGGGTCGCCGGGGACTTGACGCGGCCGTGGGTGGGAGGGGAGGGAGGGGGATGGAGGGGAAAAGGGTGGTTGATTGGATGAGGAAGGGCAAGGAAAGAGTCATGATCCAAGGTTACAACGGAGAAAAGGAAGAAGCGTCCTCATTCCACCGACGACAGCGCCAGCGAATAGGGTTGTCGCGCTTGAGCTCTCGGTCTGCAACCCCCCCCCCTTCCCCCAACAGTCTACCACCCACCAACCCACCGGTGCGGTGCCAACAGTGCACAGTGGCCTTGGTTGAACCAAGATTTGGAAATGAATCCGTCTCAAACTTTTGCTACAGCACTATGGAGGATGAGGGTAGATTCGTACATGTGAAGTCGCGTGAAAATCACATTTAAGGTGATTCCAGGCGAAACTTTTCCAGTTATCAATCCTATGGACAGCGCCAGTAGTCGCTTTTCGGAAAAGTCGTGTTTTTGGCGTTTTAAACTGAAATCATAGATAAAACGCATAATCCAATAACGTCAGCACCTGCGAAATTTTCTTATGGATTTTTTGAGCCCA
Source organism: Trialeurodes vaporariorum (assembly GCA_011764245.1). Classification (NCBI taxonomy): domain Eukaryota; kingdom Metazoa; phylum Arthropoda; class Insecta; order Hemiptera; family Aleyrodidae; genus Trialeurodes; species Trialeurodes vaporariorum. The sequence goes on along the minus strand of VMOF01000002.1, from coordinate 36,596,218 downwards.
AAACAAGCAAAATTGGTTTAGAATTAAAGCCGTACATTATGAAATTCATTTCGCCATAAGCTTAGTGAGTGAGAGTGAGTGTGAGTGAGAATACGTCTCTCTGCCTCATTCGCACTCATTAAGGCTTAGGGGAATTTTTGTATTTCGCAATTTCCGGCTTTACTTTTGAGTGTTTCAGCTTGAAACTTTCAGAGTATATCTTCCTGAAGTATGCTTGCAGGTGCTGACGTTCCTCAAAGGACATGGCACACCCCTTATGGGAAAACGGTCTCGGTCGAATTGGATGAAACTTTGGGATATTGTTCATTTTGACCTCCTGATCATAAGTCTCCACGGGCCCAAAGCGATCCTATGACTAGTTTTCGAGTTATGGGGGGCCAAAGGTCCCAAATTCGACGATTCTGAGAACATAGAATTTTGCTACTTATCAGGTTCCTTTTTTCACCGTTTTGAACATAACTTTTTTTCTATTTAAGTAATTGAGACGCGGTTTGCGGCATTCTGTTCCTCAAACTTTTGCGCATCTTTTGATGTCCACATATGTGACCCTTATATGGGCGAGAGGGGGGGGGGGCGTACCGTTTCCGCGCAACTGCTGCGGTAACGACATTCTCTGGAATCACGATATTGTCCGCATTGAGGAGGCGACCGAACCATTTATTGCGGCATTCAGTAAAATGTTTCAATATGCAATACGCATAGAAGTATGCGTTTAAAATCGTGATTCTTCATGGTAACCGTGATGGGGGGAGGAGGGGTGGGCTATCTTTCATTTCAAGTTAACGAATTGCTTAGCTTGTTGTTGAGAATAACTTTTTTTTACCAAACGAGCTTTTCTATCATAGTATAAGCTACTTTTAATGCACTCGATTTTCAGAATTTGTGAGTCATCCATTTTGAGGGCAGACATAAAGTGAGTGCATTGGGGGGGGGGGGGGGGGGGGGGGGGTTGTCGATGCGACCTCGCAGCTCTTTGCTTGATTTCTGATCGATTTTTGGAATAACTTTCTTCCTGATTGAGATATCCAAGCGCGGTTCACGGCATTTGGCTCCTTCAACTCTTTCGTACATCATTTAATTGCCTGTACGACCAACCCAACATGTGGTGACGTGGAGTAGAGGGGGGTGTGGCTGTGTTTAGTCCCTCCATGCATCTTCTTGCGCTATATTTTTGACATTCTCCCGACAAACTTTTCCTTTCATTTCCTCACGGAAAAATCAGGTCGCAATTCGCGCATTTGCTTCCTTGAACTTTCACGCGTTGTACATACACAAAAGATTAGTCTAATACAAATGAAAAGAGGCGGGGGAGGGGACAATCAGCACTCTTGCACCACTCATTTTGTCCATCGTTGTGCTTTCTGGAGTGCATTTGTTTCTAAATTGAGATAAATTAAATCACTGTTTACGACATTCCCAATTGTTCCGGCTTGTGTTTAACGCTTTCTTCTGGTTAATTTCTCAAGTGGGGGGGGGGGGGGGTGTCCAACTGGTACAAACAATGAGCCGTGATAAAAACACAACCGTGGTGGCTTTTTTCATTTTAGCAACGATGTTTTTCCTTCATTCGAATTAATGCACATGATTCTAAGTTGATATCTTAATTTAGAAGGAAATGCACTCCAACGATGCTCCAACTACAACGATGAACAAAATGAGTGGCGCGAGAGTGCTGACTGTCCCCTTCAGCGCCTCTTGTCATTGATGTAAGACTAATCTTTCGTGTACCAATATGTAAAACGCGTGAAAGTTCAAAGAAGCAAATGCGCGAATTGCCACCTGATTTTTCCGTGAGGAAAGGAAAGGAAAAGTTTGTCGGGAGAATGTCAAAAATATAGCGCAAGAAGATGCATGGAGGGACTAAACACAGCCACACCCCCCTCTACTCCACGTCACCACATGTTGGGTTGGTCGTACAGGCAATTAAATGATGTACGGAAGAGTTGAAGGAGCCAAATGCCGTGAACCACGCTTGGATATCTCAATCAGGAAGAAAGTTATTCCAAAAATCGATCAGAAATCAAGCAAAGAGCTGCGAGGTCGCATCGACAACCCCCCCCCCCCCCAATGCACTCACTTTATGTCTGCCCTCAAAATGGATGACTCACAAATTCTGAAAATCGAGTGCATTAAAAGTAGCTTATACTATGATAGAAAAGCTCGTTTGGTAAAAAAAAGTTATTCTCAACAACAAGCTAAGCAATTCGTTAACTTGAAATGAAAGATAGCCCACCCCTCCTCCCCCCATCACGGTTACCATGAAGAATCACGATTTTAAACGCATACTTCTATGCGTATTGCATATTGAAACATTTACCTGAATGCCGCAATAAATGGTTCGGTCGCCTCCTCAATGCGGACAATATCGTGATTCCAGAGAATGTCGTTACCGCAGCAGTTGCGCGGAAACGGTACGCCCCCCCCCCTCTCGCCCATATAAGGGTCACATATGTGGACATCAAAAGATGCGCAAAAGTTTGAGGAACAGAATGCCGCAAACCGCGTCTCAATTACTTAAATAGAAAAAAAGTTATGTTCAAAACGGTGAAAAAAGGAACCTGATAAGTAGCAAAATTCTATGTTCTCAGAATCGTCGAATTTGGGACCTTTGGCCCCCCATAACTCGAAAACTAGTCATAGGATCGCTTTGGGCCCGTGGAGACTTATGATCAGGAGGTCAAAATGAACAATATCCCAAAGTTTCATCCAATTCGACCGAGACCGTTTTCCCATAAGGGGTGTGCCATGTCCTTTGTGTTTTTAGCGTGAATTCGTAAATTTTAACCAAAAGCTGTTGACTTTTTGAGCAGCCCTACGTGGTGTCTACGGTATAGAAACTAATCGACCCCGGAATCATCTTTCTCCGCATAGAATTAAGTTTCGATTAGATGAGACTTTTCCATTGTGTCTCGCTCATTCGACTGCCATGCATATTCGAATTTTGTGAAAAGCATTTATAGAGTTTGTGATTGGATTTTGGTCATTTTGGAACTTTCTGCAATGCTTTCAATGTAATTTTTACGCGATTTTATACAAACTTGACCCTCCATAACGCTGTAGCAATAGTTTTCAATAGACCTATTGCAAGGTGTATTTCAGCAATGTTTCTTTCTCCTCGAATTTATTTCAGTCTAGGCTCATCAATTTCGTGAAGCTGCGATGTCTATTCACGGTAAAGTTGAGCGTAGGCACGCGGTGTCATTTCAGGGCTTGCCAAAGACAGGGGGGGGGGGACCATGGCCATGCCGTGTTATCCAGAGAGAGGGGGGAGGGGAAGGAATGCAATCTTGCCGCCCCTCAAGATTATAATTTTTTTTCTTTTTTTTTTTACTTGTTACAAACTGATTTTGCTGCCTTCATTTTGAAATTCGATAACTTTTTTTTTTTTTTTTTTTTTGGATATTCACCCCGATTTTGCCTCCCACAGAAAGTACCGATCGGGACAAGGGTAACCACTCCCCACCCGCCCGCCTGCAAAAAACTTACGAATACCTTTTTTGCTCCTACTGCGAAAAGTAGCTTACCATGAAGGCTCTAGATGATCCTATGATGTATTTTTCCTCTCACAAATTGAAGACTTTGGGTGCGAGAAGGGCACTTCTTAATTGCAGTGTTTCATTATCTCATTTCTTACTTTATTTTTTTGAAAGAATACGAAGACTTAATTTTTCTTGGAGATTGTACTAAAAACACCCATAAATCTTGAATAATTCTCAGTAAAATTTTCAGCAAGTTACAAGTATTTGCTTTCTTTGGAAAGATAAAATAAACTAAGGAGATAATGAAACACTGTAATGCAGAAGTACCCCTCTCGCACCCAGGTCCTCAATTTAAGAAAACTTTGGGATTCTAGCACTTCGTTTACTCATTCTTTCCTAAAATTAAAACCCACTAAAAAGACGACCTTATTTTTTTTGCTTCGTGAATTTTCCGTGAGAGCCGAAATTTGGAGGTGCGCAAACCTTTATATCGTGTGACATAGTACAAATCTGTGCACATTTGTTATAAAGCTACTAGACTTCTAGCTTTTTGGCTTGGTCTTCGAATTTTAACCGTCGGAATTTCCTTTTCTTCCTATATTCATCCAAAAATTGTCAACCCTCATCCCTCTGTGCGAATTTTATTTTGCGTGTTGATAGTCCTGGCACACTAGACCACTAGACTACTTCCCTCCTGACGCTACGCGACGCAGCTCGATTCCAACGTCGTCACCTACAACACACCATACCTTTTTACAGGGCGGTTTTTCCACCCCCAATACCACCCCCCCCCCCCTCCACCACCTCCACCCCCTTCATCCATCTACATTACCAAAGTATTGTATCCTCTAATTTCCTCCCTTTCTGTTCCCCTCTCCTCCTTCGTTCTCTGCAGTCGCAGTCTACCTTCCACCTACCCCCTCCTTACCCCTCTGTATACGGCAAACCCACGACTTTTAACGCTGCTTTCTTGCAGGCGATTTGAAAGTCCACCCCCCCTCCTCACCACTCCTTCAGTCTCAACCAACTCGAAACCCTCTTTACAGCTCCCGCCTCCCCCGCGACCTACCCTCTTAAATACAGCGAAAACATTCTGAACAAACCTAGACAGAGACTTTCCCTCCTCTTAGCTCTTGGTTCGAAAATAACAGATGAATAAATATTCGACCTAAAAATATCCGCTTTGCTCTGCGGCTGTAAGGTTTTGCCGGATAGCGTTGTGGTGATATGGAAATTGAATACCCAGATGTTTGTTTGGTTAGCAAAAATACCATCCATGGTTGGATCGATTATAGGTAAAATTTATTCATCGTACGTTTCTGTATGTAACTTTGAAGTAAAACGCAATTTGATTTTATTACTGTGAATCACAGGTGATTTCTCATATGTCTGAAGTGAGGATCTGAAGCAATAAATATAGCGTCACTGGTCACTTTTTGAGAATTTGACCTTTCAGGGTTAAGGTGTTTTTCCCTGCGCAAATTTTTAACTCAATTTTTTTAACCCAATTTCAACAATATTGGCCTTAGATCGGAAAAATCAAGCACCTTAAGTTTTGATTTCTTACAAGGGTTCATCGCAGGTGTTCCTCTACAGGATTTTAATCGTGTGCATCTTTTCTTACCACCCCCTCCTATCTCCCTCCCTCTCTCTCTTTCTCTCTCTCTCTCTCTCTCTCTCTCTCTCTCTCTCTCTCTCTCTCTATCTATCTTTTTCTCTCTCTCCCCCTCTTTATCGCCCACTCATCTAACGCAAAGATTTTTTCTGCTGATTTTTTTTGACGCCACGGAGATTTCAATGACCGCACTAACACTGTAACACTCCTGTAAAAAAAAAAAAAATGGTGTGTTGAAACTGAAAAAAATCACGAAGAGCAAATTAGTCAAGGGAAAACAGACTAATTTTTGGAATACATTTCAGCAGAGGCAGTGGCTTACCGGAAAATAAGGCCCCCCCCTAGAACTTTCAGTCGGGAACCCTATACATTTTGTACACAAAGGATGAGGGGTCGTATAAGGACCCCCCCCCCCCTGCCTCTGCAGTAGTGGATTATAGGTAGGGTAGGGTCGTTTTATCAGGTGACATCGCCCAATATTTTGCCAAAATGTCGACGCTTGATTTCTCCGCCAATCTAGGACAATGTGGTTGGAATTTTGCTTTAAAAAATGCAGTAAAAAATTATGCAGTTCCTGCGGATACGCCCATTTCGATCAATGCTTTCAGAAGGGGGGGGGGGAGGAAGTAGAAGTATTTTTAAAGTTATAAATTCTCAAAAAATGACGAATGGGCGCAATCCACTGAGCCGGAGTCTCACTTCAGATAAGTGAGGAATCACCTTAGATAAATTACAGAAGTACAGAGAGATGCGCTTTCGGAAGCGGAATGTTTTTGTGAAAGCGAATATACAATGCGAAGTGGGGTAGAGTAGAGACCCCCGCGGCCCCGCGCTGCGCTGCTTCCATGCAAGGGAGAGTCGGCCATGTTTCAGCGTACGGTACGGGACGGGGGTGTCTAGTCTTATCGATCCGGCCACGATAGCGGGGATGTCGGAGTCAACGATGAGGGAGTATGGCAGAGCATTCAAAGGGAGCTAAAAAGGGTCGAAAAGGAAGATGTGGGGGTGAAAAGGGGGGGAGCAAAATGGGGGATTTCTAACCCTCGCAGACTGCGTTACGGCATTGCGTTACACTGCAAGTTTCAGTCGGGCTTGCAGTGAAATCCATCCCGTCTCCAAACGGCTGAAAATGCTGAAATCGATACCCCCTCAAGAGTCCAATTCAGCTAAATACTATTTTCCACTTCATGTTTATTTTTTGGTTACCTTTGCTGACCTTCAAAACTTATGGCACCATATTTATATCCCTGATTTTCAGCCCTTAAACGATGGGAATATGCAATGCGACGTGTAAATTGTTTCTCTCTCTTTCTCTCTCTCTCTCTCTCTCTCTCTCTCTCTCTCTCTCTCTCTCTCTCTCTCTCTCTCTCTTTCTCTCTCTCTCTCTCTCTTTTCTTAAGTTGACCTTGACTTTAGAACTCTCGAGGCTTCTCTATTTGGTCTGCTGATTGCAGAAACTAAAGTAGTACACAAAACTCAATTTCACAGGAGGAACAAAAAACAAACAAAAAACAAAACAAAAACAGTTTTACAGCCAAATGGGTTGTGTTAGTTTTTATTTTTTATTGTTAGAGGTGTGACAAAACAGGAAAAAAAAAATTGAAATTCCTGTAACAGCATATTTGCATTTAAAACAGTCTTTTTGTTCCTTCAGTAAAATTCAGTTTTGTGGACGGACTACTTATTTGGTTTCTGCAATTGGCGGTTCATTTCAGTTGTGTTTAAGGAATGAATAAGGGGGCACGTTGCTATTGATGAAATGGTGACGTTTTGGAGGCTTTATCTCAAGGTAGCATCACTAGCATCATGCTACCTTAAATAAGTACCTCAAAAAAAAGCTCTCAGAGTAATCTTCAAATTGCGCAAACATGTTTCTTGCAAGAATATTTTTAAAGAAAATAAGCTTTTTACTTTACCCGCTCTTATAATCTTCAATAAAATCAAACTCTTCAACAATGAAATGACAAAACCAATTCAAATCATCAGTGATAATACGCAGCGAAATACCCGGTATCAAAACATAACTTAACTTATTATAGAATCTGAAGAGCTAAGAAAATATAAAAAATATTATGAAAAACTGCCAACTAGAATAAAAAAAGAGTCAACAAGTAGAGTATTTAACAATTTGGTCAAAACGTATCTCTGCATTCAATGTCCATATACCGTAGAGGAGTATTTAGAAGCTTAATTTAAGCTTAATCTTATCTTTATCTTTATTTAATATTTCTTTAATAATCTTTATTTCATATTTAAGTTCCATCCCCATGTAAACTGACATATTTGTTGAAGCCTCTGTGCAACATTACACAAATAAATAATTATTATTATTATTATTATTATTATTATTATTATAAGTACCTCAAAAACTCACCATTCCATCTATAGCAACGTGCACTCTTCTTCATCCCTTCTTTAAACAGAAGAATATCATGAATTATCAGGTCAAGGCTAAACTCATCGAGGCTAGCTCTTTTTTTCATAAAGTCTCTAAACTGCACCCTCACTACTTGATCCAAGTAGATTTTAAAACCTAACCAGTTATAAGGGAATCATAATTCATAGATCTAGACATTTTTTCAATTCAGCTAGATCAACATAATGTTTTCAAACACGTTTGTGATCTGATAATGGGGCTCTTGCAAACTTTCGCTGTGAGGAATTGGATAGTTCAATCTGATGTCAAAATCAGCAAAAGTCACGAAAATCACATAGAAAAAGTGTAAAATTTAGGGATAAACTCACAAAACTGTTCTGATGGCAAGATCGTAATGGCGGTTCAACGCAGGTATCATGGGATATTCCTGTCTCACTTTCTCTACGAAAACACAGAGATATGTCTCAAATTAGATAGGAATCTCCCATGGTATACTGGCGTTGAACCGCCATTATACCTGATTCTGAGAGTGAATTTCGTGAATTTCTAGTGTATGCATCGTCATTTTTACAGGTTTTTATGCAAGAATCAACTTTTCAATCCCCTGTAGCAAAAGTTTGCAAGAGCCCCATTTTGTTGATATAGAAAATAGAAATCTACTACTGCTTCATTTTATCTTGTTTTTCTTTCTTTTTTTTCTTCTTTGGAGATCGATACGTTACAGTCCTTTAATATTTCCGTTTCGTCTGTTCATTCAATTGAATATAATTTTTTTCTTATAAGCATGAAAAGCATTTCATTCAATTTAATATAATTTTTTTCTTAAAAGCATGAAAAGGAGTCATAACAGACGTCAATCCCGACCCATTAAAAATTACACGCTAGTTTAATCGATTTATTTATTTCAGATTCTAACTTGAAACCACTAAACTATTTTTATTCGCCCGTGAACTTATATCTAAAGAGAAGAATTTGGAAAAATAAGTACAAGATGAAGACTCACGAGTCAGGAAGTTTGAGTTCATGCGAAATGAATCCTCTAGAGAAAATGGCGCACGACAAGTTGCATGTAGCTAAAATTGAAGGGGCTTTATGTTGATATTCACATTTCGTGCCGCGTATACATGACTATTTGTATGGAGCAGTCAAGGAGTTGACTGCATCAAAATCTATTGATAGCGTCTTTTACGGACACATGTTTTCTGAATTCTGACTCCAAAGACCGGATCTAATTTTTTAAATGCAGGGCGGGAAGTTCACGCTCATTGTTGACAAATTCTATAAATGTTTGAATTTTATTTTTGTTTGTTTACACTCATTTTACCTGCCCTACTGATCTGCTTAAAATGCCATCAAGTACTAGAGCCATTTTTTGCCTCCTCCCCTCCTTCCCCCTCCCTCCATCCCCTCTTCCCCAACTTAAACATTTATCCCCTGTCCCCTATTCCTCGATTATCATAATCAACATTTTATTGATTTTCTCAGATCGACATTCGAGCCGTGCCTATTAACGAGAGGTTTATTTATTCAATTTATCCATCAGACATTAGTTGACCGCATTACAATACATTATTGTAGTGGACCTTAAGATAAAGTGGTGTTGAGCGCAGTAAATCTGAAAGCTAATGCTAAATTTCCAGCGGCCAGTCAGCTTCTTGCTGTGCAAAATATACAAGGCATCAAAGAAAATTACACTCTCGAAAAACAGGATGTCTCATTTGAAAAAAGCAAATCTCATCAACCAAAATTTCTTAGGATGTTGATAAAAGTTAAATAACTTTTTTTTTTCATTTCAGGGCAGTTTTGTGTTTGAATAGTACCATCTCATTGATAAGTAAAAAATTAAATTTCGAATTGCCATTTTGATGGTGTGAGATAATTTACAATTATAATGGGTGCGTAGTTCAAACACCAAGTTTAAGCTTGTAAGATACCTATGGCAAACCTCTTAAAAACTGAAGTAGTTTTTTTTTTTTTTTTTTTTTTTTTTTTTTTTATACTGTTCGTGGTTTTTGATCCGCATGAAATTTGAGGAATCAAGAATTTTGAAAAAATCGAAAATTTTTAGGGAGCCTGAAAATCAATTTTAAACCACTTTTTGGGGGCTATATTTATTTAAAAACTGCTTGCTCAGGAAAACACATTGCATCCATAGTTTCAACCAATTTGGAACATTGTAAGTAGAACGAGCTACGAATTTTTCAAAATTGATCTAGATCTAACTTTGAAATCTAATATATCGAACACAAAAAATGATGTCGACCTGCAGTTTGCGCTCGAAGTCCTAATTTTATGTTCTTTTTAGTGGTTTAGGAACAAATAAGGGCCACCATTTTAAGTAGTTGATTTTGGGGGGAAGGGCCCCCGGAAATTTCAATTATGCCCGAACGTGCATCATGATGATGCTAGACCACCTGAAAAATGTCTTTCTTTTTTAATCAATCGTCCAGAAGCTACGCTACAGGGGCGCTCCCGGACTTTTTGAAGACCCTGTAGAGTGTAGAGTTTACCTGCTGGAGTTCTGCTGTATGCCCACTTGTGCCCATCCTAGTTGCAAAGTTGCGCCGCGTGCGTGTTGGTCCGGTTGGGCGCGTAGACGGTTTAGGGCAAGGTGATTTCGCAATTTGCTAAACCTAGATTAAAATTCAAAAACGATCGTATGGATATGCCCGACAAGCGCGTGTCATAGGAGCATGCATGATTTGACGAAGAAGGTTATTTTTTCATGTCTGTTGCAGGTGTTCAACATTGTATTTTGACAATTCTGGAAAGCAAGTGAATGTTCAACATTGTATTTTAAAAATGCTGGAAAGCAAGCGACTTATATTATTATAAATAGATTGCAATCGTACCAAATCTTTGGAACCAAAGAAACCAAAATCTTGGAAATCCACCGACATTCTTTAATTCTTCGAATGTACTCCCAGACTTTTGTTAATTGGTGAGACACATCAAAAAAGAAAATTCAAGTCCCAGGACGAAATTCCCAGCAGAATCATTTACACCATTCAGCACGGTTGGATCTTCCGAAAAACAAAGAAGTAAGCTAATAAATCGTCCCTCTCAACGGAGTCCGCTATGGGGCTCTTGGAAACTTTTGCTGTGAGCAAATTAATAGTCAATTTATGATGTAAAAACCAGCGAGAATCACGAAAATCATACAAACAAACTCTAAAATTCAGTAATAAACTCACATAACTGCCATAACGGCAAGTTCGGAATGGCAATTCAACGCAGGTATCATGGGAGATTCTTGTCTATTATGTCACGTTCTCTACAGAAGCACAGAGATATGTCTCAATTTAGATAGGAATCTCCCATGATACCTGCGTCTCTCCGCCATTGAGCCCAAATCTGAGAGTGAATTTCGTGATTTTTTAGTGCACTCGTCGTCATTTTTACAGGTTTTTATGCAAGAATCAATTCTTCAATCCCCTGTAGCAAAAGTTTGCAAGAGCCCTATTGTTGAAAAGTCGGTACGTGCGATTAATCCGCACTGTCAGTGTGCATGGACAGAGTGCATGAAAGGTGCGCCTTCATTATGGTTGGTATGCAACTAGCATAACCGCGATACAACATATCGGGATGATGCGACTTGTTGCCCCTTCAACATTTCGGGTCTGCAACATCAGCTGGCATTGTTCTCCAACCACGATATAGGTATGTATACAGGGTGTTGAAAAACTGTTCCCGAATATTTCAGGGGCGGATTTTACAGGTCAAAATAAGTCCTTCTTTCCCACAAACATGTGTCCGAAAATGCCCCCCTTTCGAGCTACAGCCCCCCAAAGTTTTAAAAAATTGACGGTTTTTTTTGGAATAGCGACCTCTATTATGAACCAAATGTCCTAAAAAGTGGTGTCTGATGGTAATTTAAAGTGCAAAATCCATTTATGACCTCGAGAAATTCAGAAATTGAGGCTGATTGTACTTCTCACGCAATCTCGTACCTTTAACGACACGAATGTTATGTTACGGATTAAAAATTTGAAGAATAATAATTACCAAAATTAGATGCAAAAAACCCTTAGAAAGATTTTTGTTCCTTTTTGTTTATTTCGATACGACGTGTTTTAAGTGAGATAATCGCTGCACAGTGTGGAAAAAGACAGCGCTTTTACCATGAAAAGCGGCAGAGAGTATGCAACCCGCCTCTCCGCTGCTTCTTCGGGCCGGCCGCTATGGTAAAAGCGCTGACTTTTCCACAATGTGCAGCGATTATCTCGCTTAAAACAAGTCGTATCGAAAGAAACAAAGAGGACCAAAAATCTTTTTAAGGATTTTTCGCATCTGATTTTGGTAATTATTCTTCAAATTTTTAATCCGTATAACATAACATTCGTGCCGTTAAAGGCACGAGCTATTGAGTGAAAAGTACAGCCAGACTCAATTTCTGAATTTCTTGAGGTCATTGATGGATTTCACACGTAAAATAACTATGGGACACCACTTTTTAGGACATTTGGTTCATATAATAGTGGTCGCTATTCCAAAAAACCCGTCAATTTTTTAAAACTTTGGAGGGCTGTAGCTCAAAAGGAGGGCATTTTCGGACACATGTTTGTAGGAGAAAAAGGTCTTATTTTGACCTGTAAAATCCGCCCCTGAAATAATCGGGAACAGCTTTTCAACACCCTGTATAGTTACAAGTAAATGGCTTTGATGTCTTGTAACGTGTATAGCCACTCTCATTGTTAGACCACTACGCCGCACTATAATAACTGCAAAATAAACCGAAACCTTTTTTACGATGACGACATTTTTATTCACCATGCATATTTCTATAATTTACAAATTTACATTTGCGTCATAACAATTATTGTTTCACCCTCTCTTTCGATAGCAAAAAAACGAGGGGGGGGGGCGCTGTGGTTGACAAAAACGTTGGCGAAACCTTCGATAGAGAAATGATCCAGCAAAATAGTTTAGTTCAGCAAAACAAGGGTTTTGTACGCTTAAAGTCTATAAGGAGATTTTGCTGAGTGAACCAAATATTTGGTTGGCTCCACTAAAGCCTTTTGCTGATTCCTGTTCAACCAAATGTTTCGCCAGCGCTACCAAAGCGTTTTTCTTCTGTTTTTTCTGTGTGCACCCCCCTCCACTCACATTTCCCTCGATTTGAGTCCATTTAAAAGTCTACAAACTGCCCGATGTTATAAATAATAAATTGCAATGAGTCCTCAGTAGTATTATTTTGTAACGCCAGGCGAATTGCATGGAATATACTTTTATACTCATTAAAAAATAGAAGAAAAAAACATTTGGTAGCGCAGACAAAATCGTTGGTAGAAAAATGACCTAGCAACAGAGGCGGCTCGTGCTATTTGGCAACACTGTTTTCCCTCCACTTGAATCTACATATGCACAATAATCGAATGCCGGTGAAGCGCTGCTTCACTATTGAATCGATTGTTTAACACAGAATCAAATGGAGGAAAAACAGTGTTGCCAAACAGCACGAGCCGCCACTGCCCAGCAAAATACTTTAGTAGAGCTAAAGAACACTTTTGTACGCCTAACTAGAGAGAGTTTGCTGGGTGAATCAAAGATTTATTTTTCTCAACTAGACTCATTTGCTGGGCCATTGTAAGCTACCAAAATGACGGCGAGTACACTAAAAAGTCAGGAAATTCACTCTCAGAATCGGGCTTAATGGCGGAGAGACGCAGGTGTCATGGGAGATTCCTAGCTAAATTGAGACATATCTCTGTGTTTCCGTAGATAAAGTGACTTAATAGATAGGAATCTCCCATGATACCTGCGTTGAGCCGCCATTACAATCTTGCCTTTATTGCGGTTGGGTAAAGCTCAATAACTTTCAGATACTAGACTAGACATTTTCAAAAAATGAATTTTTGATTTAAGGATCAGTGAGGTTATTTTTTTTTTTTCAAGTATATACTCTACTTTAATGTTTTGCCAGTGGTCAAGCTTAATGATACGTGAAATCTCAACACAAACTCAGTCACACAAAACACAGTCTAGCTTCAGACTGATTATCTAACGCAGCGCTGCGGTGCGGAACAGCCCGCGGAAACATGAAAAAACGACGGAACCGTCTGGATCTTAAATTTAGGGGTCAAAATAAAAACGTTCACAGCTCAGCAATAGAATTTTATTTTTTGCCTGCAACCATTGTACCTGGAACTTAAAGGTATACAACAACTCACACCGCGGGTATAGATTGATGGAAAAAAATTCGTTTTTAGTGCCTTTTTTAATGTGGAACTTCGAAATTCGTGCTGGGGACACGGGGCCGTCTGGAAAATTCCTCCCTTTGAAAATTCACCAAGAGAAAAATTTCACTCAGAAATCAAGTTTAATGCCCGACCCAGGTCCGCAGAGGTCACCTGTCGATTGAAAAAAAAAAAAAAAAAAGGAGTTGGGGGTAGTCAATGAAAAATTAATCTTGAAAATTGCTGGGAACATGAAATCTAAAAGTTATTGAGCTTTATCCAGTTATAGGAGTTTCTTACTGAATTTTAGACTTTCTTAGTGTGATTTCCACTGTTCTTTACATAAGATTGGACTATATATTTTCAAAAAGCAAAAGTATGCAACACACCCATTAGTTGATGTCATTAATTTGTCTTCCGATTAGATTTCCGATTTTTTCACCATTTTCAACTTGGTTTCATTATTTTTGCATTTTTGGGATTCTCGACGATCTGCATAGCCTTGAAGGGTACACGGAGAAAAATTTCTGATTGAAATTACGGAACGTAGGAAGAAATTGGGGTTAAAAGAAATTCCCTTTAAAAGAATGAGAATTATCATTGATTCAACCAGAATTCTTATTGATCCAACGAATCTTTCTTGCGATTCTTCTGAATCATCAGAATGTTCAATTGGACCAATGATAATTCTGGTTGAATCAAGAAGAATTTTTATTATTTTAAAGGGAATTTCTATCTTCCCCAATTTCTTCCTATGTTCTGTAATTTCAATCAGAAATTTGTCTCCGTGTATGGAGTTTGATGGTATTATATGGTTCGTGTGAGTGATTGGTGGTTGGGCATAGTGAATACATGATCAGGGGGAAGCAAAAAACTGAAAAGTGATGACAGCCACGATGAGATGAAGCTCTAAAGGATGAGTGAGAGGAGAGATGGGAGAGGGGAAAGAAGGTAGAGAGAGAGAGAGAGAGAGAGAGAGAGAGAGAGAGAGAGAGAGAGAGAGAGAGAGAGAGAGAGAGAGAGAGAGGCGAGAGGAGGGGCAGTATGTATAGAGGAACGTTCACCTTGACCCCATAGGATAGTGACCCTTAATGACTGTAGCGAAGTTGCATCCGCACCGCACCGCGCGCCGTGTTCATGTTCCTGATCGCCCTCCGATGCATTTATGCATTGTTGTCAGATTTGTTTATTTTATCGATCTATTTATGTACTGTGACTTGCAAAAGAAAGTACCCTTATCGAAATTCGTATTGATACGGTTTTTCGTTGTCTTCAATAGAATTTTTGTTTTTCCATACTGGATTTACTTTCAAAGAGACACTCTGCTTAGTCTTTAAACACTTAAAAACTGCAACATTTTTTAATGGTTGCCAAGATTTAAAAGAGAAAAAGTGTCGACTACTGTTCTAGGAAACTAGGGTGTTGTGATTTTATAGCTCTCAGTTGCAGTGGCGTATGCAGGGGGGGGGGGGCTAAGGGGGCTAAAGCCTCCCCCCCAGACGTCCGATTTTTGGGGGTGGAGGGGAAGGGGAGGAACAATTTTCAGTCAAACGACGCTCATCAGTGCGAGCCCCTCCCAAGAAAAATCCTGTGTACGCCACTGCTCAGTTGTCTCTGCCCCCTGTGTTTACCGCGGATTATAACTCCATAAACTAAATCAGCGTTCGATTTATATCCGAATCCGATTCTGGCTTTTCGTATAGTTAAAGACATGATTCTTTTCAAGTTGTGGTGGGTTTGTGGTTGTTACTGAATAATGAGGCTCTTGCAAACTTTTGCTGAGAGAAAATCAATAGTCCAATCTGATGTCAAAACCAGCGAAAATCACGAAAATCACACTATAAGCAAGTCTAAAATTCAGTAATAAACTCACATAACTGCTATGTAACAGCGAATTCATAATGACGGTTCAACGCAGGTATCATGGGGGATTCCTGTCTAATATGTCACTTTCTCTTCGGAAACACAGAGATGTGCTGATATTTAGATAGGAATCTCACACGATAACTGCGTCCCTCGGCCATTAAGCCCGATTCTGAGAGTGAATTTCGTGATTTTATAGTGCACTCATCGTCATTTTTACAGGTTTTTATCTAAGAATCAACTCTGTCATCTCTTTTAGAAAAGTTTGCAAGAGCACCATTCTACTACTATTGAAATAAGAGAGAGAGAGAGAGAGAGAGAGAGAGAGAGAGAGAGAGAGAGAGAGAGAGAGAGAGAGAGAGAGAGAGAGAGATTTCATTTTGATTTGATTTAGCCTGGCTCTAATAGGACTTGCAGTAGTCCTTTCTACTCTAGAGCCAGGATGATTAAATGCATACATTTAAACATGTACAGTCATGGCCGCTATCATCGTGATGGCATGACTCTTTGTTTATATTTTTTTTAATTTTTAATTTTCGATTGATAAAGGAGGTGTTAGCCCTCCGAAACGTCTCGTTTTTTTTAATTTTATTGTTTCACGGCCTTATTCCCAATTAAGTTGTTATTATTATCATTTAAACAAATATATAATATACAGAAATAATCTTATAGTTAAAAAAAATTGATCGTAAAGAGAGAGAGAGAGAGAGAGAGAGAGAGAGAGAGAGAGAGAGAGAGAGAGAGAGAGAGAGAGAGAGAGAGAGAGAGAGAGAGAGAGAGAGAGAGAGAGAAATAATCTTATAGACAGAAATAATCTTATAGTTAAAAAAATGATCGTAAAGGGAGAGAGAGAGAGAGAGAGAGAGAGAGAGAGAGAGAGAGAGAGAGAGAGAGGGAGAGAGAGAGAGAGAGAGAGAACCATTGAAAAAAATTATCACTTTCATAAAGAGGGCCAACGACAGAGCGCTGTATGCAACTGCGGTGCATTGTGCAAGCCTGGTAATACTGAGGATATTCACCTTAGCATGAGAACGCTTCATGTCTTTTCCATTTGTCTGACTCGAAACAAAACGAATGACGTTCATCCCACAATAATGTTTGGCAACAGTGCCAATGTGATTCCGTTGACTTCGATTCTGCAGCCCCGCACATTGTATCGTTGATCGTTGCTCTCTGCTACTCACCGGTGCAGTGAACAGTGAACTCTCGGTGCTCGATGCAGTGCCACCGGTGCGCTCGGTGCATGATGAAAATATACGCGCTGACTTGAATGCAATAGAGAAAGAATCGGGCGCGAGAGAGATAGGTTGATTATGCCGCACGGTGGACAGAGATAACCAATTTAGTGACCGAACACCAGAAAGTTAAAAGCACAGAAAAAAATAAACTGTTGAGAATACCCTACGAATACTTTCTCTCATCAAATTTAATCTGGGGGAGACCCCCAGACCCCCTTTGATATTTTTATCTATAGATCTAAAGATTCACTTTCGAAATATTTAAATTTGTCCTTTTTTGCCCTTTCTCCCATTGATTTTAATGGAAACCATTTTCCATCCATAACTAGCCTACAAAAAAAAAAAAAAAAAAAAAAAAAAAAAAAAAAAAAAAAACGTCCCTCTGGGGAACGTTGAAAGCAATGTCTGGAAAATGTGGACGCATTTGCATATGGATCAATAGTTCAAAATTTATGCTCTGAGATTCACGTTTTATGGCTACGGACGGACGGACAGACGCCACAGGAAGTTTGGGCATTTACACCTCCAAGCCACATATGGTTAAATAATATTGAAACTTCAGGGATGAAGATTCTTTAGGATAGTGCTAGGCATAATAAGAGCAAATTATTTTGTGTGATTTATTATATGATTGTATGATTTACTTAGTCGTAGTGGGCCAAATATTGAAACAAAATACCTTGAAAATCTTTGCGCCATTGCAATACTTTCTCTGTTTCTAACTTTGTTAGTAGTGAGAAAATAAAAAACGATTAAAAGCTTTCAGGACGAATTTTACTCAAATGAATCCCATCTCTCAAAATTTGTTTTGGCTGGTTAATATAAGTAATAATTTTAGCTTTAAAGTCGAGTATTTTTTAACTTCGAAAAAGTGGTCTCGAGTAATTTCAACTTGCTGATTTTCTTGTCCCAGATTTCGGTGTTTTTGAGCTCTATGTATGTCGTAGCCATGCCAATGCCAATGTCACGGCCCATGACACCGTGAAGGCGCGCCGCGTGACTATGACGAACGGCCATCATGGTCAGGCAGTAGCGTCGCGTGCCATCTGGCAACAATGCTACTGCTCCATTTAAACTCATTAAATATATCGAATTTTCCTTGTGCACTGTGCACCCCCTGAATTCGATCTTTTACATGAGTTTAAATGGATAGAATACATTGTTGCCAAATTGCACGCGACGCCACTGTAGGTCAGGGCTGCTACTTGGAAGAAATAAAGCTGCAGTTTTACTCTCTGCAGAGAAATATGATGTCCGAGTTTCATTATCCTCATCGGTGAAATCCTTGATTGATCCAACTGTGATTCAGCGGTGTCGCGTGAGATCTGGCAATGTTGCGTGTAGTCCATTTAAACCCATGAATTAGGTCGAACTATTATTGTGTACCTGTGGGCGCCCGCAAAAAAATAGTCGGGGGGCAATATTATGGAAACTGTATGGGAGGTCTAGGGGACAACACCTAGTGACAGGCACGTCTAGGGACCCCCACCCCCTCCCCCATTAAAGAAAATAAACTGTAGGGAGAACCTTACGAACACTTTCTCGCGTCAAATTCAATCTGTTGAGACCCCCATACCCCCCTTTAATATTCTGGGAGAGAGAGACCCTCCTTTCGGATTTTGGGGGAGACCTTGAGAGGCTCAGAACCTCTTAAAATGATAGGGAGACCAGGACACCCCCTCCCCTCTCTCACAATACTGTGGCTTGGGGCTGAAAACTATTATTAAAGTTCGTCAATTCTTACTACTTTAATTATTATTTTATCTTCTGTTGATCTTTTCATTTCTTATCTCGAAGTTCTGATTATTCTGAATTCCAGGGGGCAAGTGCCCCCCTTACCTCACGCTGAGAGCACCCTCGTGCGTGGCACAGTGCACTACTTCGAATTAATCATGAGTTTATTTTAGCTCTATTCTCTTTTTATTTGAGCTCTTGGTATTTTAATAGTGTTTCTTTTTTTTTCCCCTCTCTAAGGATTAGAATTAATTTTAAAAATAGGATGGAATAAAATAAAGAGTCAAAAGTGATGTTATGTAAACTTCTTTTCACAAAACTTTTTTTCACGCACATTTAATTCTTTTTTTTCTAACTTTTTTTACTTCAGACTCCACACGTGGTCGAATTCAAGTTTCTTTTTCCCTCTATATGACAGGATAAAGAAATTATTTTAAAATAGTAATGGACCTCTTTCTCGCGTCTATTATTCGATTCCAGTATTCTAAGAGTCATATATTTCAGATTTCCATCCTTCAAATTAATTCTCGTTTTGAATTCCACTTGATGGCAACCGGTGGCGTAGCGTGCAATTTGGCAACGTTGTAATGTGTCCGTTTAAATACATTAAAATGATCAAACTATTGGGTGAACCATGGATTTAAATGGACACGTAACAACGTTGCCAAGTTGCACGCTACGCCACTGTTGGCAACATTGCACAGCTTCCCCTGTCCCCTCAACCAAGAAGAAGGGCGTGATGACCAGTGTTGCCAGATCCTGCTGCTTTTTCTATGTGTTCTTGTGGGAAACAGTGGCGTAGCGTGCAATTTGGCAATGTTGCAGTTTGCCCATTAAAATCCATGAAAAAGATCGAACAATTGAGTGTTCGGTGAACACCTTTGCATTCGACCTATCACATGAGTTTAAATGGACATAATACAACGATGCCAAATTGCACGCTATGTCACTGATTTGGGAAAATCCCGCAAGATCTGGCAACACTTAGTGATGACTGACTGAACGCTATGAAGAGGAGTACTCTTCCATGCTTCGCAATTATTGTCTTTATTTTTCATTTTTTATTCCGTTGTCTTTTTCATTTTCGTTTGTTTTCCTTCTTCTTCCTCCTGAATTTCTTCCTGCTCTTCAGTAAGAATAGAAATGATGCAAATACTTTCCATTTCTTTTCCATTTTCCATTTTTCATTTTTCGATATTTTCCTTCTGCTCCTTCCGTAATTTTTTGGCCACTGCGCATTATTCCCATTTGAATGTATGATAAACAATCGATTCTTGAAGGGTCCATGGCCCCGTGACTAATCAATTATTTGCCATGCAATCAAATGGGACGGATTCAATGTTGCCAGATTGCTGGATCCACCTATATGCATACTTTCTTACTAATTTAAAATTTTAGTGTAAAATATTTACTTTTAAATTCTTTTTTAGCCTCTGTTAAAGAAGCTTCTAATTTATTTTATGTAAATGTAGTCCATAATATCTCTTTCTATTAAACTATATCTTGACTTGATTTTTTGGCGGGGTTATTGGTATAAAGCAATTTCATAAGTTTTATGTTAACAGCGATCTGCGATATACGTATAAGTATATTTTGTTCAAAGTAGGTTCACTTGTGGGGTATATCAATGAGAAGCACATGTTCATTGTTTACGCTCTCTATTAATGAATACGTGTATTATATCTATTTCATTCTTCGACGCTTCGACGAAAAAGTCAGCGCTTTTATTACCATGAAAAGCGGCAGTGAATATGCAACCCGCCTCTCCGCTGCTCCTTCGAACCGGCCGCTACATGGTTAAAGCGCTTAGACTTTTCCACACTGTGGAGCGATTATCTCGCTTAAAACGCGTCGCATCGAAAGAAACAAAGAGGACCAAAAATCTTTCTAAACGTTTTTCGCATCTGATTTCGGTAACTATTCTTCTAATGTTTAATCCGTAACATAAAATTTGTGCCGTTAAAGGTACAAGATTGCGTGAAAAGTACAGTCAGACTCAATTTCTGAATTTCTAGAGGTCGTTCGTGGATTCTACACGTAAAATTATCAAGGGACACCAATTTTCAATACATTTTGTTCATAATGGTAGTTGCTATTCTAAAAAAAATCATAAATTTTTTAAACTTTTGGGGGCTGTAGCTCAAAAGGGGGGCATCCTCGGACACACCATGTTTATAAGGAAAAGAAAGTATTATTTTGACCTCTATATAATACGTGGTTACAAGGACTACATAAAGAAAATTTTAGCGATATTCTCTTCAAGAAAAAACGATTGCTAACTGATGCCGCTGATCGGTGAAAAATCAAGCCAATGAGAGTTGAGAATGAACTTCTGAATGATATTATCGTGAAAATGAAAAATGCGATAATAATATTCCATAACATAACCTCTAAATCGGCTCTGAATGACATGGCCATTTTTAACAATAAAACTAGCGTTTTCGAAGCTAAAATTATGTCTGTCTCATAGGAAAATGACTTTTACGCATGGTCTGTACAGTAAACTTTATTCGAAAAGTTCGTCATTTCCGAAATTATCGTGGCGAAAGGAGTCAAACAGGATAGAAGATGAGATTTCTGACACCGGTTGCAACAATTCGAAATCAAATCTACCTACCTCCGGAGGTGAATTCGAAATTTCCAATTGTTGGAATTCAACGGTCTCTGTGAGACCAACGAAACAATCGAATATCATCATCAAAATAAAATGCAAATCCATCGAATATCAAACGACGGTGAATATGATATTCGATCGCGAAAATTCGCTTTTTAATATGTTTCAGATACACCCTGTATATCTATTTCCGGTAGTCTACCCCTCAGGGGTCGTCTGACATAATGTTTAAATCCCCATCTGAAAGAAAAGAAATTGGCAACCCTGATTGGTCATCCTCATCAGCCATAGCCTGGAAAAGGGCTCGTTGTTCGCTCGCTCGGTCAGTGCCGGCCCGGCCGTGCCGCGAAAGACCGAGCAGATATGAGCACAGAGGGTACACTTGACCCGGTTCTCGGCAAGGTTGACGTCCTATGGGCTCCGGACGTTGCACTACCCTTTCCACAACCCCCTCCCCCCCACCCATCGACTGATACCCCTTCTCGCCCGTCAGTCAACCATCTCAGCCTGCCCCCTTCCACCCTGGGCACCGACTGACTGTCGAGAAGGAGCGAAAAAGGGCGAACGACAATGATAGCGTCCCGTACCGCGCGCGTCCTCCCGGTCAACATTATAGCGCGCAACTCGCCTCGCGCGCAGTAATCACGTTACCATGACAGCGGATTGTCTTCATATAAGACAATAAATTCACCATTTTTACCACCACTTTATCACCACGATTAAGCTGAGAACTAAAGCGGAACCATATCTCTCATTTCTGATACCCACTCTCGGAAGCATCAACCCTCGATTGATCAAAGTTCGGCCAAGGCTCTTGTTTAAATCCGTCGATTTCATCAAGGACGAAAACCGACGTATGAAAATTTTGATTTCTCTGCTCTCTCAATCACACGGACGTAAAACAGTGATGCCGTTTTGTGTGTAATTAATCGCATTTTTCAATTCACCGATGATTCCACCGGTTGAGAAAAGATTACACAGTTCGGTTCAACGTATGACTGTAATTCACGAAAATACTCTGTTCTGTAATCTTTACTCAATCGGTGGAAACTCCGTTGATTGATTAAAATATCCGCACGTTTTTAAAGGCATCCACGAATCCACCGGTTGAGAAAAGATTACAGATTTGAACGTTTTTGAGGATTACAGTCATACACTGAGCTGAACTGTGTAATCTTTTCTCAACCGGTGGAATCAACGGTGAGTTGAAAAAATGCGATCAATGGAGCTCTTGCAAGGTTTTGCTGTAGACAAATGGCCTATCAATTCTGATGTAAAATGCTGCGAAAATAACGATGAGACCATTAAAAAAGTCAAAAACTCACTCCTCGCAGAGGACACTTAACTTGAAATTTCGGGTGACCACCCTTGCATGTATGCACCAACCTTGGATTCGGACCCCAAACAAAAGAACAGGACATGAAATTAAGTGCCGCCTTCTTCGTTCATTACGCAACGTAGAACTTCTCTGATGTTATCACTGTGCTCCTAGAGACAAAATGTGTATAAATGGACCTTTAATTCCTTCAAATTTACTTTTTGAAAGCAAATTCATTAATTGCATTGTTCAAATTTGTAGGTTATGTTCTTTTGTTTGGGGTACGAATCCGAGGTTGGTGCATGGTTCGGCCCTTTTATAAAAACTGGGTTTGACCGAAGTTTAAAAGGAGTATAAGCACTGAAAGTTTGAGTTTTTATTCTTTGAACAATCGGCGTGGCACACAATTTTGAATCACCCGCCCGCACTTATAAAGAATAGTTCATTTTCTAATAATTCAATAGTCTTTAGTAAATTTTGAACAGGCTGAGCTTCTCTCCCAATTTTTTCCTATATTTTATCAACTCAATTTTATTTATTTTTTTAAAAGCGAACCGCTTCTTTTGAGAATACATTGAAATCAAACTTTGGCATTTGGCCTCCAAATGGCCTTTGGATACACCAAAAACTTAAGCCGACATCAATGTACTGATCTGTGCCAAAATGTTTAGTGTTTTATTTCTTTTGACAATATTACATTAATAATATATTTCCTCTTATGACAATATATCAATAGATGGGGATTGGTTTTGAATATTTTGAGTTAGAGGTGGCGGTTGATTCCTTTTAGCGCTCACCTCAAAATTTTAGGATACAATACATCAATGAGAAGCCACCATTAATTTAAAACAATAACGAGGTTTTATTTTTTATCAACAACTTTTTAAATTGGGGAAGGGACTTTTGACACACCTTGTAATGGGGTTTGAATGGAGAAGAGTAAGGAGGAAGAAGCATCAGCAAAGCCTACAGACATATGATATACTCAACTGTACTAAATAGAAACTGCACAAGGCACAACGTATAAAGTAATGTTTTTTACTTCATACAGGGTGTAAACAAAATTCATGTACCGCGAACTTCAACTATTAATTAAAAGCCAAAATAAGACATTTTTTCCCAATAATCATGATTCCGAAAATGCCATTTTTAGAGCTAGAGCCTCTAAAAATTTTGAAAAATGTATGGTTTTTTGGAATATCGTCCACAATTATGAGTCAAATGTCATAAAAATTGGTTGCCCGAGGTATTCCACTGGTATAGAATTCATTGATGACCTCGAGAAATTCATAATTCAAGTCTGAGTGTACTTTTCAGGCAATTTTGTACATTTAACGACACAAATTTTATGTTACCTATTAAAAATTTGAAAAATAATTACTACAATTAGATGGAAAACACCTTTAAAACGATTTTTTGTCTATACCTTATTTTTTCGATGCGACGCATTTCAAGCGAGGTAATATTCCCGCAATGTGGAAAAGTCAGCGCTTTTACTATGGTGGGCGGCAGTAAGTATGCAACCCGCTAAACTTAACTAAACTAAATAAAATGGTTTTTTTTTAATAATCGGTCGGTTTTCAGTCAGCACGAATAGTACTTACTTCAATAAACCACGCACGCATTGCAACGAGATTTTCTCAAAGTTTTTGAGAAGGATGATACCTACCATTTTCGAAGGGTGCTCAGTGGAAATGTCCTATTTTTAATGTACAACAAGAAATGCCCATTGCAACAATGTCCGCTCTAAAATGTCCAATGCACAATTGGTCCTTGGTAAATAAATGTCCATAAAAAAGAATATTCAATATAGTAGATTTTGTCCATGAATCTAAAAACCTCAGGGGGTTCAATGTCCCTAAGGGAGGCGGCTAAAATTTGAAATGACGAAGAAGTTCAAAAGCAGGAATGAACATAGGTTTTCACAAAGCTGCCTTTAGACAAAAGCTGCACGAATCTAGGCTCTGGCCCTGTGCATCTGACAAAATTGGTTACAAATCATAAGTTAATTGCCATCATGTTCAAAACAGCTCAGAAGGTACTTACTTACTGACTTCGTATTTCATGCTTTATTTATAACTTGAGGTAAAATGTATAACTTGTGAACTTTTTTTTGCGTACTTACTTAGTCTACGATTGGGCATTATTCTAAGGGGCATTAATGTATGATGGACAAATCCTACATTGGACATTTATTCACTATGGACAAATTGTGAATTGGACATTTTATAGTAAACATTGATGCAATGGACATTTCTTATTGAACATTTTGTACATTGGACATTTTAAATAGGACATTTCCACCTGTCGCACCTTTCGAAGGGGGCCACTTGATCCTCCTTATTTAGACAGGACTCTTTGCTTCCAATGGAGCAGTCATTCTCCCCGTCAGAAAAAACTTTTCTTGTCACGAAAAAGCTCTTAGTTGAGGAAAGGAAATGGAGAGAGAAATGGAACGTGAATCGATTTTGACGCAAGAAAAGTATTCGCGCAAATGATGATGGAATACGTAAAAACAATATATTAGTCTGCCACAAAAGAATCTTTCTTCGAGTGGGTGGACCTTTGTGAGAGTAGAGGACATTGAAAGTTCACGGAGAGAAAAGGTCAATAACGGATGAGGGGTTTGAAAGGGAGGGGTTAAGTATAGGAGGAGGAGGTCATGAGACGTACAGAATCTCGCTTTCGGGCCGGTCTGCCATTCTCAAGAGAGACGCTCTGGCTCTGTGCGAAGTCAAATTCGCAACGACCATGAACAGCTCGAGGTGAACTTTCAGGGACGCGCTTACCAAAACTTCTCTTGGGCCACGTGACACTCAGTCTCTCCTTGAAACAGAGGATTAACCGCGCAGAAGGGCGCTTTATATGATCAGAGATCGAAAAAATGCGGCCAAAAAACAGTGAAAAAAGAAGTCATCGTCAAAAATCATCGTTTCCAACCTATACTTTCCAGTGACATATCTAGATTTCGATTACTTGTTGGAAGTATGTTCTCTGTGACTCAATTTGGTCTTGAAAGTTTATAAATGATAAACTGACAAGAAATTTGCTTTTTGAGTTTTGGCCATTTCTTGACGATCTCAGACCTCAATAATGTATGATTATAATGCCTGAAGCATCTTACAGATGATCGACGCGACGTTTTGAAATTTGATGACCAGGTTTTCTTCACCTTTTTAATTGGTTTATTTATTTTTTCATTTTTATTTATTTATTTATTTATTTATTTGTTATTATTATTATTATTATTATTATTGTTGTTGTTTATCACCGCTTGTGGCGGGTAATGGGGTGTTAGTCCCTCGGCGGGACTAAACAATAGTCCTATACTCTGTTCAGGATACGATGAAACTTGGTGAGTCAGGTAGAAACGCACTACTTTGCAACGCGGCCTTTTGAGTTGTATGGCCATTGTACTCACTCGGGCTCTTTTCGACTGGACCCTTCTTCGGGAAGAGGCAATACCGAGAATCGGCTGACTATGTATGTTATCTGTGCAAAAGTCAAATTATACTCTGTTCAAGATAAGAAGGCGGGTGAGAATTCAGGGAGTAATGCACTATTTAGCAACAGTGTGGCTATGCTGGCTACTCCAACCCTTTGCAGTGTCCGTTGTTCTCCCGATCTCTCTCTTGGCACGGAGGATTTCCAAGAACCGACAGACTCAACAACTTACACACGTCCAGTAAAAATTGCGAACGGTCAAAAATACGAAAAAACGGACGAAATTTTCGCCCTAAAGGGCCAAAACTCGGCAAAGATAGTCGACTTCGAATATTGATGACTCTCAGAAATTCGTATTTTTCAGTCGGAATTAAATTCAGAATATTTCGTCTAAAATCGAATATATGAGAGTCATCAATATTCAAAGTCGACTATTTTTGCCGAGTTTTGGCCCTTTAGGGCGAAAATTTCGTCCGTTTTTTCGTATTTTTGACCGTTCGCAATTTTCACTGGACGTGTGTAAATTGTTGAGTCTGTCGGTTCTCGGAAATCCTCCATGCCAAGTGAGAAGTCGGAAGAACAACGGCCACTGCGAAGGGTTGGAGTAGCCGGTATAGCCGCACTGTTGCTAAATAGTGCATTACTACCTGAATTCTCACCCGCCTTCTTATCCTGAACAGAGTATAGAAACGGTCACAGATACGACGAAATGGATGAAATTTATGCCCAAAGGGCCATAACTCGTCAAAATTAGTCGAATTTGACTCCTCGATATCCTCAGACACTAATTTTTTTAAACAATTCAATTGAGGTACACTCATACATGGAATTCTCAATAAATAAATCTCCGATTATGATGAGGTGTCAAATTCGACTAACTTTGACGAGTCGTGGCCCTTTGGGCGTAAATTTCATCCATTTTGTCGTATCTGTGACCGTTTCTAATTTGACTTTTGCACAGATAACATTCATAGTCAGCCGATTCACAGTATTGCCACTTCCCGAAGAAGGGTCCAGTCGAAAAGAGCCCGAGTGAGTACAATGGCCATACAACTCAAAAGGCCGCGTTGCAAAGTAGTGCGTTTCTACCTGACTCATCAAGTTTCATCGTATCCTGAACAGAGTATAAGCCTTGGGCTTTTTTCCGGTCGTTTAAATTTTCCGATATGTGAACAAAAATAAATTATTATTAATTAAGAATTACCATCCCTTGAACAAAGGGAGGAGACTACTTCTCCCAGGGACAGGTTTTACGCCTTTATTTTTTTTTTTTATTCGTATATTATTGTGGCAACATGGTGATTGATGTGGCAACCCTGGGCATATGCAGAAATTAGTATTAATAATTTTTTTTTTAATAATTATTGTGGCAACACGGCGTATGATGTGGCAACCCTGAGCAAGATTTGAGTCCCTATAGGGTTATGGGGGTAGTGGGTCCCAGTGGGTGGGGAAATGATTGTACTCCTGGTTTCCCCCCCCCCCCCTTAGAAAAACTGATCTCTTTACTTTTTTTTCTTCTTTTTTCTTTTTTATTATTATTGTTATTATTATTATTTTATTTTTTTATTTATTATATTGTATTTTATTTTATTTTTTTTGCGGGTGACAATGGGGTTGTAACACCCCGAAACTTCCTGTTTATTAGTCAAGGAGGCCGATCATTTCAACGTTTGCTTAATTTCAATTTAGGAAACTTTTGGGCAAAAACACATTTTGTACACACTCTTCTCTGAAATTGAAAGCTTTCTTAAAGAATGCGCGCTAAACATATGACAGCTTTTTATTTTACCTCGCAACTTTTCCTTCAATTTAGAGATGTGTAAAATCTTAAATGACGCGCCCATGCCATGCGTTTTGTATTTGTTAATTTAGCCTTTAACCCGTCATTTTTGTATTTATTTATATACATCCATCTATTTACCCGTTTATCATATATTTTAATTTTCTTTGAATTATAGTCCGCCCAAGTAAAAATGTTCCATTACCAATTTATTTTACATGAAAATCAATTTCCATGGATACCAAATATTTTTCTGTGGAAACCACATCAATTTCCATGGAAAACACACCGATTTCCATGGAAATATGCGCGGTTTCCTTGGAAAAATACTCGGTTTCCATGGAAATTTGAGCAATCTATTTCCTTGTAAAATTGGCCATGGCACATTTTTACCAGGGCGTCTTTCTACGGGCTGAAACTCCTGTTCAATCTCATCCCTCAGTTTACATTGGAAGTAAAATGGGTGATCTGACACGCCGCGGCCGGCCGGCCCGATCCTAAAGCTTAAATGTGCCCTTCAACTTTCTTCATGCCCGCGTTTGAAATAGAAGCCTCAAGTTCATGATCAATAAATAATAAGAGAGAGACGGTATTAATGGAAGGTTTGAGAGATGTGAGGAAAAGTAACGACTATAGGGTTGGGGTTGTCGTTGGATGAGGGCGAATAAAAGGTTCGTACATATACGGATGAGAATGGTCTGACCTCGGTGAAGAGGATAGAGAAGAGGGGAAGTGGAAGGGAGAAAAAGAAGAGAAATGAGAGAGGTCGTCAGAGGGAGAGAGGAGGAGAAATAGAGGGAGTGATAGATAGAGAGAGAGAAAGAGAGAGGCAGAGAGACAGAGAGAGACAGAGAGACAGAGAGAGAGAGAGAGAGAGAGAGAGAGAGAGAGAGAGAGAGAGAGAGAGAGAGAGAGAGAGAGAGAGAGAGAGAGAGAGAGAGAGAGAGTTCCTGAGTAAGTAATAAGGTTTGCTGTTTGTTACGCAATGCGTCCTGCGCCTATGTTCGCACACTCTGAGCATTGATTTTTATTTGGAGTTAAATTTAAAACTCGTCCCTGAAATATAGGTCAATGTCAACCAAGGGGAAAATGCCTACACAATTTTCAAGGGCGCTCCTTTACTTCATTGCCAGCTTCACCAAATCACCGCCCTCCTCAGCCCATTGCTTACCGGGCTATATCTTTACATTATACTTACAAGATTAATTTGCGTCTGTGTATGAGGTGTCATTTACGAAGATGAATACGCGCCATTGCGCGTGTTAGCTTGCTGAATTAATTTTGCGTAAACGGAAAGGGAAAATCCCGGCAAAAAGGGATTTTATCCACTTCCCTTTCTCCGTTCTCTGAAGAAAGTATAAGTATCAATAGGGACTTTGTTCTGGTGGTGACTGATGAACTGGGCAGGTTTTAGCAGGGGCGTGCCGTGAGGGGGGAGGGGGGCATGTGGGTACCCTTGCCCCGGGTGGCACTCTCTCAAGGGCGGCAAATTCAGGGTGAACAAGCAACAAAACAAACAAACAAACAAACAAACAAAAAAAGGAAAGATCAAATTTATAATTTTGAGGGGCGGCAAGATTGAATTCTTGCCCCTCCTCGGGTTTTAGGCTATTATTTCTTTTCGTGTGTGTGTTTCTTTTGCGATTGATAACGCGAAACAGTGAAGTTTCGAAACGTCCCGTCGTTTCTAATTTAAATGTTTTCATCTTCACTCCCGCGATATTAACGATATTGTGTTGATTGATCTGTAGGTACTGAACAGAACACACATCTAAAAGAAGAACTATTCCAAAATACCAGCCGTCTTTCAGTTTTGCTCATATTATTTCTCTTCCGTTCCCGGCGCCTTTCCGGACTTGTAGAAAAAGTTCACGTTGTCCTGAAATAGCCTCGGAATAAGGCAACTACTTTAGCCGATCAACTTGAAAAATTGGCGAATCAGCGAATTTGTGATCGATGAATTTGCGGTGAGTGTTGGAGAAGGATTGAATTAATTGAAATGGGTCTGTTGCAAACTTTTGCTACAGCGCTATAGAGTGATTAACCTCATGTAAATCCGCGTTAAAAGTCCATTGGTGGCAGCAGAAAGTCATAACATGCAATAACAAACTCACCAGAGGCATTTAACTGAAATCCAAGATGGCGGTAAAATATCGAGCAACCTGTATGCAAGCACCATGAACATCCATCAAGATGCGGCCAACCTCACAACATCGATCACAACCAATCACAACGCAAACAAACTCATAACCTCTGATGCTGTGCGGTTTGTTAACGTTGGCCATCATGGATGTTCACGGTGCGTGCACACAGGTTGCTCAATATTTTACCGCCATCTTAGGTTTCAGTTAAACGCCTCTTGTGAGTTTAATACTGCATTTTATGACTTTCTGATACCATCAAGGGACTTTTTACGTGATTTTACTTAAGATTTAATACTCTATATCGCTGTTGCAAAACTTTGCAACAGACCCATTGGGAGATTGAACGGAGGAAATTTCGTATCGGAGGCTCAATTTTGAAGAGAGCACGTTGATGTATAGGTTGGGCTTTTCAAGTTGTTTTCTCAGACATCTTAGGCTCTATTTCGGAGGAAGCGAGGGTGTTATTTTGTTATTTCACCCACCCTCGTTGGAAGATGAAATTCTTGATTCGATCCCGTACCCGTACAAGAACAACAGTATACATATAACGAGAGTTAAGGAGCCAGTGTTTATAAGGTCAAGGCCAACATTTTGTATGGAACGGACGTTCGGCGTTCCTCTTGACTGATGAATGTTGAGGACGATGGGTCTGTTGCAAACTTTTGCTATACCGATTAAGAGAGTTTAATCCAAATAAAATCGCTTGAAAAGAAGTCCATTGGTGGCATCAGAAAGTCATAAAATGCAATAATAAACTCACAAGAGCCGTTTAATGAAATCCAAGATGGCGGATAAATATCGAGCAATCTGTATTCATGCACCACGAACATCCAAGGATAGCCAACCTTACAACATCGATCACAACCAATCACAATGTAAACAAACACATAATCTCTACCTCCAGTGAGGTTGTCAAAGTTGGACATCCTTGGATGTTCACGGTGCATGCATACAGATTGCTCGATATTTCTCAGCCATCTTGGATTTCATTAAACGCCTCTTGTGAGTTTATGATTGCATTTCATAACTTTCTGATGCCACCAATGGACTTTTCAGGCGATTTTACATTAGATTAAACACTCTTAATCGTTGTATAGCAAAAGTTTGCAACAGACCCATTGCGGTTCAATGCAAAATTCTCAAGAGCACGCGGAAAAAAAAAGAATGGTGTTATTTACCATTCGCATTGCTGATTTTGGCCCCTACCAGAGTTAAGATAAACTTGACCAGAGTTATGGAACATTTGACCAGAAATCAGGTCCATTTCAATTGATACCTGGTCAAATGTTCCATAACTCTGGTCAAGTTTATATTAACTCTGGTAGGGGCCCAAAATCAGCTATGCGAATGCGCGAATGGTAAATTACACCAGTATTTTTTTCCGTGAGGTAAAAATCGGTGAGGACTGTCGATCCCATACAAAATGTGTGCGCAGTGTAAAATCACATGTGCTCAGTGTGTTGATATTGAACGACGAATAGAGCAGTAAGCATTTTGGGTATCGGGTTCTGACAAGTAGTGGCACCAGCTTTTCCTATAGATGCATCAAAGCACATCGGTGAACGGTTCATGAACGAGTCGAAACCGTGCACTATGACCAACCACTCACCTATACGTTTTGATGAAATTCGGAAGTAAGAACCGCTACTTATCGCAGTAGTCGCGCAACTGAAGGGGGGGGGGGGGCTTCGGGGACTCAAGCCCTACCCATAAATTTAGTATTATAAACGCTTGACTTTTCTCTCAGAATCAATTTCTGGTTGCGTGCCTGCTTGTCAGAACTCGATACTCAAAATTCTACTGCTCTAGTTAACTATTTCTACATGAAAGTAACTACAAGTATTTTGCCTACCCTAGAAATTGATGTAGCGAATTGCTACAATTTACCATTCCCGACGTACGTTTAACAGTTCGATTAAACACAGCAATCGTTTATGAGCCGTAAAATGTACCACAAACGGCAGGTGACCGACTGTTGCGTGTTAAAGTCGAAAATATTTCATCGTTGTTTTGTCAAATAGACAGATTGTTCAAAGTGAGGCAAACGAACTAGATTCAGGTCGCCCATGCTGTTACACTTTGAGACAGTGGCGTCGCGTGCCATCTGGCAACAGTGCAACTGCTCCATTAGAACTCATTAAATAAATCGAATTTTCCTTGTGCACTGTGCACCCCCTGAATTCGATCTTTTACTTGAGTTTAAATGGATAGAATATGTTGTTGACAAATTGCACGCGACGCCACTGCTTTGAGATAGGACTTATAACATGTTTCAGCCTCTCCATCGCTGTATAGCTCGTTGTTAGTTACAGTTACAGAGGTCTGCTTTTCGATGAACACATTAGAAGAACCAATAGTGTCCTTTCTTCTGTCCAGTGTCCATCCATGAGTTCAAATGTCAGCCCGCAAGTCAGTCCGGTTGTCGTGCTGTGATCTTTGTACCCAAATCATGAAGCTGTGAAAATTTAATGAGGGTTGATTACTGATTAGCCGGTCTTGGCAGCCTTTTCGATTTGGCTGCATTTATACCATTATTGTGTTATAGCGGAGCGCTGTCGGTGCGAAAAAATCTCAGCGCTACTATAGATAGACTGACCAGTAAACATGTGAGTATAAAACTTCGCTATTACTAGAGCATACGGGTCATCGGTTAAGTCAGTGGTTTCATTGCAGGTTTAACATTACATGGATAGATTTTACAAACGGAGAGTAATAGGTAACTGGGCCTAAAGACGGCGGCAACTGCGTGGTTAGTGGTTAGTGGACTGAAGTCACGCAAAGATTGAAGAAAGTGACCGCCGCGCCGCTGCAGTGCAGTGCGTAACTGCGTAACAAGAATAACCGGGCGCTTACGGGCTCACGTCGCAGCATTCAACAGTAACTTCGTACAGCAAAACAACTGACGCATCAGGCGTGATGAAGAATCGCCGCGCCGCGCGCCGCACATAAGAATGAAATTGAAAAAGTTTTCCCGTCAAAAACATTCATGTAAATCTTTCAGCACATTAACCCCTTACGAACCAAGCCCGCGCGAGTTGACTCGTTTTTCTCCTCCCGCAGTCTATTTCACTGTGATTCAGTCCTCATTCCGGATAAACGCAAATATAAATGAAAACACTACAAGATAAAGCCCTCGTCGGGCGCCTTCAATTCGTCGTATAGGCAATTCCAACTCCTTCAAGTACAAACAGTTAACTACCTTACCAGTAGAAACGGAGGAGTGGTGTTCTCTTGAACTAACCTGGTCCGTAAAGGGTTAAAACCGGAGAATACCTATAGTTAATCATTAAATGTCGTTTCAGAAGTGTTGGCACACCTAGACTGATAATCTTTGGAATTTTTCAACATTATTTTTTTAAGTTGCAAAATGAAAATGAATAAGAGCGGTGCGGCTTTTCATCGAGGAACGCTTGAAAATCAAAATTTAGAAGTCGGAGGCAAGTTTTGTTATTGCTTTGGTTTAGGGGAATATAAAAATTGAGGTTATAGCCATCGGCGTCGCGTGCAACATGGCAACGCTGAATTTCGTCCATTGATAGGTATGTAAAATTTCATGCACTGTGCACCTCCAGTGTTCGATTTTTTACATGCATTTCAATGGACGAAATTCAGCGTTGCCAGATTGCACACGACGTCATTGGTTGTAGCTCGTTGATGGTATCTCATTGTTATTTTGTGGAGATCCAATCCAGATTATACAAAAAAAAAAAAAAAAAAAAAAAAAAAAAAAAAAAAAAAAAAAAAAAAAAACAAAAAAACAAAAAAAAAAACCCTGACGAAACGCGCAATCGGTCTGCAGAAATAACGCAATATTTAAAATATTTCGTCTGTATCATCACCGGAATTTAGCTTATCCAGCTTTCATGTTTAAATGAATAGGCCACCTATAAACCAGAGTCCTTCGACCATTGTGCGCCACACCGCGGCCACACCGACCATCGGCGGAGTGGAGTCCCAAAGTGAGGCTGTTGCCGAAATTACTGAATGAAAAACGAAATACAAGTCCAATTATCGAATGATGCAAGCGGTCTACGCCGACAGTCATCTTTCATCAAAGAGAGTCCGAAATATCTTCAATCTACGATCCACATCGCCGAGCAAGTGCAAATGAAGAGGACCAACCACAGTATCGCGGTTTGGTCGCGCGGGGAAGTGCAGAGAGACCATGGGTGGGGGGTGGGAGGAGGGAAATGGTGGCAAAGCTTCACGCTTGGCCGCTCTCAAGAGCCCGGCCGCGGTAGATCGACGAATGGTCGTTCACCCTCTCTCGGCCAAGGTCACTTCCCTCCTTCCCCTTCACTCTCTGCAAACAGCGCGGTGTGCCCCTGCCCCTTTTCCATCCCTCTACCCACTCACTCACTTCGCTCTCCGCGTTCGCCTCTCAATAGAGTCAATCCTCGCAGTTTCTGTTCCTCTCCCTCTCCCTCTACATCTCTTCTCACTCTCTCCGTCTCACTCCCACTCGCTCCTCGCGACGACCAACCGCGTCCACCGCGCACCGCTCGACTCCCGGCGTCTTTTCCTCCAGCTTTTCACTTATCGCGCTCATGACTTCCAATGTTGCCGTGTCGATTGATCAATTTATCGAAGAACCATGGAATCTAAGAGACCTGTTTAGTGTTTAGTGTAGGACGTCACGAAAAAAATTTGGTTCCAAGCAAATGCTCCATCTCACTCACTCTCGTGGGTTTTCCCATAAGAAACAGGATCCGAATTTTCAAATGCAAATTCGTGACAGTAAACAACAAGTTTTCTCAGATTTTATTTCACCATCGTATAAGAGAGATTGAGAGAGAGAGAGAGAGAGAGAGAGAGAGAGAGAGAGAGAGAGAGAGAGAGAGAGAGAGAGAGAGAGAGAGAGAGAGAGAGAGAGAGAGAGAGAGAGAGAGAGAGAGAGAGAGAGAGAGAGAGAGAGAGAGAGAGAGAGAGAGAGAAGGACAAAACATAGAACATCTTTCGGTATAACTGTGATTGTAAATTCGCCTGTGATCTTCAGGAATTATGTTAGAGTGAAAAGATACTTTAAGGTACTTGGAATCTAATGGTGCAATAAAATTTGAGAAAACTGGTGGTTAACTAGCATGAATTTGCATTGGAAAATTTGGATCTGATTTCTTATGGGTCCAATTTTGATCGTGACGTCTTCACTAAACAGGTCTGTTAGAATCTGAACAGAAGTTTGGATTTGGATCAACAAGCTACAAACCAGTGACGGCTCGTGCAGTGGCGTAGCGTGCAATTTGGCAACGTTGTACAGTGGATATTTAAACCCACGTCAAATATCGAATGCGAAGGTGTTCACCGAGCACCCAATAGTTCGATCTTTTTCATGAGTTAAAATGGACACAATACAACGTTTTCATACTGCACGCTACGCCACTGGGCTCGTTTTATTCGGCAGCCATGTGCTATGGTCATCTGCACCTTTGCAAAAGTATCAATTTATCAGGTATTCACTGAAACCCTCAAAGATCGATTATTTTACTTAGGTTAAAATAAGGAGAATCTGTTGTTGCCACATTGCATGAGACGTCACTGGCAATAAGCATAGACAGGCTTTCTGTGGGACTTACTGTTGAGAACACTAAGGATACAGGCTTGATGAACATCTCTCGTGGACATTTTACACAGCCTCAGTTTGTTTGCTTTTTTAAATTTATAACCTCAAATTAATCATTGTGATATCTATTTAAATTTTTTTTTTTGAAATTATGGTGAGTGTGTTTCCGAGTGGCTACTCTTTTGGAAAGATTTGCACGATAAAGAAACAGACACATAATAAAAAGAAGCATAACTTTTCGCCTGAATAGTTTTATTAATATGTTGGGTCCAGATAACCACTCTAAAACACCTGCATTCTCTATAGAACGAGCCTCTAAGTCAGACACAAGTAACGACGTCTGCAGTTAGTTAAAGTTACCAGCGCACACAAAAATCCGGAAATGATTGTAATCGGAGCATATAATTTTTTGCATGAAGCAAAAAGTACGTAAATGTACTTACATACATACAAATGGGATGCGGTAATGTGATTTAGATCAACTGTTAGTTCTGTTTCCAAAAATTCTCAAATAAAAAGCAAATCCAATATGTATGGAATTCAGGCCCCATAAAATTAGTCAGTTTTGCGTCAAGAACTTTGCATTTTTTGACTTTGTGAAGAGGTGATCTGTTTTATGAGTTTGTCTCGATTCCCATGCAATGACATTTTATATGTTCTGTGTTGACAGGATTTCGAGAATGTCTCAAATTTCGGAAAACACTGAAACACGTTTTCGATTGTATTTTGAGAGGGACAAATTTTTAGTGGGTTATCAAAACAATATGAATGGTGAATTTCTATAACTCTGATAGTTGTACTAGCTTTTACATTGGTTCTCATATCGTCGTGCTTCTGGTAATCTTTTTTCTCAGTGAAGGTTACATTTAAGAAACGAAAAGCTGGAAGTACTTCAGAGCATTGTAAATCTCAGACAAAAATGCATTTAAAACCAAAATTCGATTTTTGAACATTTTTTAAAGGAATTTATGTAGATTTGATGAACAAACGAAGGGTGAAAAAGAACGAGGTGTTTTGATCCAATTCCTTAAAGTCACCCGGTACATTATGCAACTACACAATATGACCTCCAACCTATCAAAAGTCTCGAAAATTTTTTTTATAATATTCCATTGAAGTAGCTACTTAGATCAATTCTTGAAAGAATGGCTCCCGCCGATTTATCACAATTAAAACCATTGACAATGGTACTTTTTGTGTAAAAAAATTATAATAATAAAGAATTGAACTTATTTCAGAAACAAATAAAATACTTATCTCTTTAGCATTAAAAATGCCCACGTAAAAAGTGAACTAACTCCATCAAGAAAAGAAAGTATTAGCTCGTTATAACGATGTACAGAAAGCAAGTTGACAGCCCTATAGCTGTTCAGTGTTCATGATGAGGTTGATATAATACTATTCGTGCTGCTTGTAATGCTCGAAGTATCATACTTTTTGAAGGCGTTTCTTGCAACAGCGTATCCAGTCAATGGCAATATGGCTCGGCGCGGCCGCAATGCGCGCTAAATGACTTTTGACTGACTGCGTGCAGTGCATCCGTGCTAACGATTTGCCAGAGAGAGCAAATACTGATGTGTTGGGCACGAATTGTCTTACGGCAAATGGAAATTCGTTCGTAACTTGTGAATTGTCGCATCTGATTGGTTAGTGGTGCTCAAATCCGTCATTTTTACGCATGAAGTAACGTAGGGTAGGGTAGGACTGGGCGAATCAAACATTTCTTGGTCAATGATATCTGATCAAATCCGAAAGGCTCACCCAAATAGCTGTAGTGCGTGTTTATAGGCTTAGTTCCTCTCAAATAAAATGTAGTGTTTTCTTACGAATGTCTTGCTTATCTTAAATGCGAGAACCCAATTTTAGCAGATGGCTTCATGTGGGACATTCTATGTTATTTATGCTCATGGTATGAAGCATGCGTGTGTCGGCCTATTTTTTCAGTCACGCTTAAGAAGAGTGGTAGCCTTCAAGGATTCGTTTTTACTTTTTTTACTTCGTTTTTAAGGTAGGTACTTATGTATAGGTATACCTTATTAGTATCTTTGCCCATGTCCCACACGCATCTATAATTAAAGGAGTGGAAACAAAGACTTTCAGGCTAAGGGTGCTCATTGAAATTGATGTAATATGTCATGCGGTATCAGGAAGGGGCATTGGCGGATCCAGAAATTAACTCTTCTCTCTCTCTTCTCCATCAGGACTTGTGTGTTAGAAATGGACAGATCAGGAGTAGTCACGTGATTTTCGCCCTATCTTCTATCCTCTTCCAACAAATGCATTTAAATGTTCAAAGACAGGGCTATATCTCACTTTTGTCCCGCGGTCAAAAAAAAAAAGACTCACTTGAGTCCTAAGGTAAAAAGGGTAGGACTCACTTGCGTCCCACGTCTCAGCAGCCATTATTATTTATTCAAGCAAACAGCAACACTGTAAAGGAGGAAACGATGACTGAGTTACTATTACCACGTCATCGTTACCTCGCTACACTAGCGGATCCAATAAATTGTCCATCTCTGTCTTCTCTCATTAGAATGCATGTGTTAGCAAAGGATAGGAGAGGAGGCGAAAATCACGTGACTGCCCCTAATTTGTCCTTTTCTAACACACGCGTTCTAATGAGAGAAGAGAGAGGAAGGAAGGATAGAGTCCTGGATCCGCCAGTGCCTCGTTAAATCCTCGAAAATGTAAATAACCCGATGAGATTGAATCTTTGCCGCAAATTTTAGACGATCCAAAGGAAAAGCTATGTCGAAGATCGGAAAATGTCAAGGATTCGAGCTATTTTGTCGAAATGGGGTAAAACGCACGCTGAACTGGAAGAACCGAACTTCTGCGTCAGCAAGATAGCTTCCTATTGTGAGAAAAACGATTTCAATAAACTCACCGTCGGTGGCGCACTTTGGTTGGAGTTCGGAAAAGAGTATGACCAAAATTCAGAGAAAAAAAGGCATCAAAATTCATCGTTTTCGACCTTTCAAACATAATTTAATACTTTCCAGTGACATTTCTCGGTTCAAATTACTTTCAGTTTTTTACAGTTTATGTTTATTTTGATTACTGCCAAACCGAAATTTTTCATTTGGTTCGATGTGGCAACCGCGAAGGTCACTGAGAATGACTATGGTCATCTGACGTCCATTTCTTTTGGCGCGTTTCGTTCTCTGGCTTTTTGTTATTTACCTGTTTATTTTCTCACCTCGCCGCGCCTCACCAGTCACCACACACCTGTTCTACTCACTCAAATCAAGTCATGCCTCCTGCGTCGCACACGACCTGTTCACCAAGCTTGCCTGGATGCCTATCCTCCCAAGCGCCGCCGCACTTTAACTTGAGTTCTTCAAAAATTGGCAAAAATCAGAAAATAAATTTCTCATAAATTTCTCATTTTATAAAAGTTTAAGACCAATGGGGCTGTTGCACACTTGGGCTACAAGCGACTTAATAGTCGATTATGGCGTAAAAACCTCTAAAAATAACGATGGCAGCACTAAAAACTTCCGAAATCCACTCCTAAACTCAATAAACGCTTTTATTTGCGCGGGCGTAATGGTGGCTGAGGGCAGTAATAATGGGAGATTCCTATCTTAATTTCGTCACTCTCTCTATGCTGACAAGGATGATTTACAGAGTAATTAGTCATCAGAGTGATGATCCACATCCGATCAATGGTACTGCAACATCTAGTGACACCGGTGTCAAATGAAAGTCGTCCCTTATTGGTCACCTCTTGATGGAGTTACAGTCTTGTTAGATGGAAATCTCCCATTATTACTGCCTTAAGCCTCCATTACGCTCGCACAAATAAAAGCGTCCAACAAGTGTAGGAGTGGATTTTGGAAGTTTTTAGTGCTGTCATCGTTATTTTTGGAGGTTTTTACACCAGAATCAACTATTAAATCGCTTATAGCAAAAATGTGCAACAGCCTCATTGGCAAAAATCAGAAAATAAATTTCCCATTAATTTCTCATTTCATAAACGTTCAAGACCAAATTTAATAACAGAAAACACTATTAACAAGTAATTTAAATCTTTAAACGTCACATTGCAAGTTTTAAAATTAGTTTAAAATGTTGAAAACGAAGATTTTGTTAGGCCTTTTTTTTCCTCTCTGATTTTTTGGCCACTTTTTTTTTAAGCTCAGACCATAGTGCGCCGCGCCTTGGTCACCGCGTCCACACTTACCGCTGTTCACCGGCTCACATCTCACATTCACTTTCTTTCACCAATTTACGATTACGGCGCTCCATCTCTTCGCTCTCGGCACTTTCCTCCTCCTCCTTCTCCCCGCTCCCTCACCGAATCTCCCCCTAAGCCCCCCTCCCACACACGCTCACTTAGCTATCATCTCTCGCCCATCATTCATCTCATGCAGCGATATACCTCCATTCATATTTTTTATATGTGTATTATTCGTTCAAAAGAAAAATGGCAGGTTTGTATATAAAATTACCGTTAATGTGTGTGTGAGCTTGATTGAAATCGTATTGACTCTTTTACATTAATTCGGAGAAAGAAGGTAGCATTAACTAATCGATGAGTAGATTTTCCACCCTACACAAAAGCTGAGCCGCACATACGGGCGGATCCAGAAATCTTGCAACTGTGTATCATTCCCATTTGAATGTATGAGAAACAATCGATTCTTGAGGGGATCGTGGTCCTCTTACTAATCGATTGATTCTCATGCACTCAAATGGGAATCATACAGAGTTGCCAGATTGCTGGATCCACCTTTGGAGCCGCATTTTTCCAGTTTAAGCATTTAAATATTGCATCCGAACTGTTAATAAAATATAACCCGCTTCACTCAGTTATTGGTTATTGTATTAAGGTGAATCTTCAGCGTTTAGTCCCAATTTCTGCCACCAGAGCGCTACCGTTCGATTAAAGCAAATTACAGGCCGAAAGTAATTTATTTTTAAGAAAACGGAGCGTCAGTTACTACTTTACTAATTAATCATCTGAAGAGTGTCTCTGCAAAAAAATCTCGGCAATAACTTCAAAAATACGGCTGAAAGTACCAAAAAATGAAATAATGCATTTCGATACAAGAATCGATTCGCGATAATTCATTTTTTGGTACTTTCAGTCTTATTTTTGAAGTTATTGACGAAATTTTTTGCAGAGACACTCTTCAGATGATTACCTAGAAACTGACGCTCCGTTTTCTTAAAAATAAAATACTTTCGGCTTGTAATTTGTCTTTAATCGAACGGTAGCGCCCTGGTTGCAGAAATTGGCACTAAACGCTGTAGAATCACCTTAACAGTGAAAAGAAATCTGGAACTTTAAAAATGTACGAAGGCGTGTAAAGTCAGATGCCTTCAATTAACAAGAAAGGCAAAAATAAGTTTTCATAAAGTTGAAGTTAAGGCAAGAAAAGAGAGAAAAGATTACTGATCAGATTATTTTTCGTGCAGTACAGTCGCATACACTGAACTGAACTGTGTATAATCTTCTCTTGACGGGTGGAATTATTGGTGAAGTGAAAAATGCCATTAATCATACGCAAAGCAGCAGCTCTGTTGTGTGTGTGTGTGTGAGTGTGAGCGTGCGTGTACGTTTTTGTGTGTTTATTTGGGTATGTGTGGTGCCTGTTATGTCTTCGTGTGATTCTCTATTAATTCTGCGTGAAAGAGTGCAGTCTTCAGAGATGAAATGTCTAGCTTGTTAGCAGGGTATTTTGATGGCTGATGGGGAAAATATTGAATATGACAACGCTTTTCTGGTCTTTAATTATGTCATGCCAAAAAAACATACGATGTACGTACTTAAACGTTCATAACGCCGTACATCGCATCACTACCTTGGTATGAACTGAAATAATTTCAAGGTTTCTAAAAAGAAAGTAAAACACGAAAGTGGAAGACGAAGGGTGAAAGAGAAAGAAAAAAAGTGGTCGGGCTATTTTTGGATAATCGTTTTTTTTTCTTCTTCTTTTTTTCTTTCTTTCTTTTTAATCACCAAGCATCGAAATGATTACCTATTTTGCGAGCAACATTATTTACAACAAAAAAACAGGCACTATTCTTCACCTTTCTGCCTTTTCGAAGAGATTAATAACGCTTTTGCGAGTTTTTTCAATTCAAGTTCTTTCAAAATCTAAGGAAATGTGCTCTATTTTCCGTATCGTGTTTTAATCACGATCATGACCGTCGCGGTCCCGATTTATTTATACGGTAGACTTGTTAACCAATTATTGTGATACTGTCTGACAAAGTTTTTGCATTTAAAAAAATATGCATTTGATTTGATTCGATTTAAATGTTATTTGACCTTTAAGATTTTTTATTTTGTCAACGCAAAACTCTTTCGGTTTTTTGTGTTTTTTTTTCTTTTTTGCAAGAAAACACAATATCCTGCCGGAAAAAGGAAACAGGTTATGTGCGAAGGTATTTTCCGTTGATTAAAAAAATAGAATATACTATGAACGTTTCACTTAATTGCATAGTTTGTTCCTTTTTTCAACTCTAGAATAAACAACACAAAAAACAAAAAACTTGTCGGAAACTAAAACAAGACCCGAATGGATCAAAAGTATATCGATAAGGTAAATCACATTTTTTGAATACATTTGAAACAAAAGATTCATAGGCGTAACCAGGAATTTGTCTCTCTCTCTCTCTTTGTCGATCTGAACGTAGCGCTTAGAAGGACATTTCATTTTAAATCGGTGAAAACGAGAGAAAATGGTTTTTTAGGACCATCCTCGAAAGATTAATTTCCCCCGTTTCTCTAATTTTTGACAATTTTTTTAACTTGAACCAGTTAAATTTAAGTTTGCAAAATTTATTTTGGTTTTTTTTTCTGAATGGAACAGCTATTGATTTGTTTCAGCAGTATAGGCTCTGATACAAAATGAGGCTCGTTTCATCAGTGGCAACTCAATTGCAATCAGGCAACAGTAGCCAGGATGTCAAAGGCGGGGAGGGGGGTGGTTGAAAAGTGGTAACATTTTTTTTTAATTTTTGCTTGTTCGTATATTTAAAAATTGGAATTCTGATACGGTGAAAATAAAGATCAGGATTTTTACATAAATTGAGAGGAAATTGTTAAATATTCCATAGAAACTGAGTTCTTTCAATTCAAACCATTCGATTCGTGTCACATCTGTTCTTATCGCAAAAAAAAAAAAAAATAGCTGGGGGCTTTGGGGGCTGTAAATAAAAAAAAGGGGCTCCATCCCTCCCAAGCCCCATGCGGCATCACACTACGCCTATGAATGTTTCTCCTCTATTTGATTCTATGAATAACAATCGATTCGATAGTGAAGCAGTACTTCATCAACGCTCGATTGTTGTGCATTGATTCAAATGGAGGTAAAATATTATTGCCAAATTGCATAATCCGCCACTATATAGCTCTTTTTCTTTTCATACCCCAGAGTAAGCTAAATTACTAGAAAATGTTCATCGTTAACAAAAACAAAACTGGGCTGGAGTCTGTGCGGACGTAACCCCCTCCCCCACGGTTAATTAGAAGGAATTGAGTAACACAGATACAAAATCAAATCTGTTGGATGGGAACACAGTAATACCGATGCTTCAGTAAATACTAATAGATTAAGTAACGCCAGGTGGGCGGCTCACTGCGGGTCGAAAATGTGGAATTTCTCAGACGAAATTTTACACACACAAAATTAAGATTATGAACATAAAATAGCAAGATAACTTAAAAATGAGTAAACTTTTACACTTAAGAGCTTCAAATGAGTCAAAATCATGATTTTTTTAGGTCAATACCAACGCTAGAATGTTTTTTAAACCGGAAAATTCATATACTCGAGCCAGTGTACGGCGGGCGGATTGTCGTGCTACAGACATCATTGTAAGTGAGTAAAGGTTTAATATTCAAACGTTACACTGATGTGGCTATTATTATATGATAGAGAAGAATTCATCGGCAAATCTTGCCGATGTAGAAAAGATTACAGAGCTCGTGTTTTAGAACATGTATTTGCATCGAGCATTTTGATGAATGTGTAATCTTGTAAAACTCCGGCGAAACGCTTCGTTGAAAATAATCACGGCTCCGTTTTATTTAATTCTGTTTATCTCGTTGAGCTTTGTAACTGATTATAGCAGAGGAGTTGAGACCTCGAACAATCAATTTGCAAGACCATTTTGTCACGGACGCACTTCTATTTACAGGAATTTTCCGCATACTTACTCTTCCTCCTTCACTACTATATGAAGGGGTACATCTGTAAAATAAACTGTAGGGAATACCTTATGAACACTTTCTCACATCAAATTTAATCTGGGATAGGCTCCCATACTCCCCTTCAATATTCTGGGGGAGACCCCCAGACCCCCCTTTGATATTTTTATCCAGATCTAAAGATTCATTTTTGAAATAATTAAATTTTTTTTTTTACCCATTTTCCCATTGATTTTAATGGAAACCATTTTTCATCCATAACTAACCTAAAAATTAAAATTTCAAAAAAACAATAAAAATTCCCTCTGAGGAATGTTAAAAACAACATCTCTGCAAAATTTGGATGCATATGGATCAATAGTTCAAAAGCTACGCTGGTTTCACGTTTTATGGCTACGGACGGACAGACAGACGCCACAGAAAATTTGTGCATTTACACCTCCAAGCCACATATATGGTTAAATAATTGATACTTCATGGATGAATGTTCTTTAGGATAGTTGTAGGCATAATGAGAGCAAATTGTTTTGTAACTATCATGATTTACTTAGTCGTAGTGGGCCAAATATCGAAACAAAATACCTTGAAAATCTC
The DNA here is from genome assembly GCA_011764245.1 of Trialeurodes vaporariorum. Taxonomy (NCBI): domain Eukaryota; kingdom Metazoa; phylum Arthropoda; class Insecta; order Hemiptera; family Aleyrodidae; genus Trialeurodes; species Trialeurodes vaporariorum. The sequence continues at coordinate 36,552,115 of VMOF01000002.1, read as the reverse complement.
TGCGCCATTGCAATACTTTCTCATTTCTAACTTTGTTAGTACAGTCAGAAAGTAATAACTGATACTATGCTTTAAGCAGCGCATGTCACACACATTATATGCCTGTACACTGTACAGTGTACGTTGTGAATTACAGAAGCGTCGCGTGCAATTTGGCAACGATGAATTTCGCCCGTTTAAAGACATAGAAAACATCGATTCGAGGGAGCACAGTGTGCACCCCAAATGGTTCGATCTTTTTCATGGGTATTGATGGACTGAATGCAACTTTGCCAGATTGCACATGAGATTGTGTAAATGTATAAACGTCGACGATGAGCCTCATTAGAATGGATCTGTCTCGAATTTTCGCTACATTGATTTCAAGCAATGAATATTAGGCAGCAGTGGCTTATCTAGCGATTTGGCAACGTTTTGTTTTCCGCTCTGCAAAGCTCGTCAACCGATCGGCGAGTACGTCTATATTACGAGACGCTTCTGAATAGGGGCGGGTTAACCCTTACGCAAAATACGCCAACTGCGTGGGGCCTCAGATCTAAGTCGGTCACATCTCATGAAAGGAGAAAAACTAGAAGAAAGAGAGTGATAAAGGAAAAAATAAATAAAAAGCAAAAGGATATAATAAAATAGCAATTGCCAAATTAATGGCTCAAAACTGAATTTGGATTGTGTTTATTTTTTTTTTTTTTTTAATTTTTTTTTTTTAAATCAAAATTTAGGGGGAAGGGAAGGACCCCAAACACCCATTATTCCTGGTAGATGTCCTTTCAGACCCTCAGGCATCCTACATTTCTTCTAGAGGGTCTAAAATTCAAAATTGCAAAGGGCCTCAAAAGATGTAAATCTGTCCCTGCCTCTGAATACAACGTGAATATATTTCCCGCAATGTAGAACTGCTGACTTTTGTACGGCAGGAAATCTAACCACGGTTGATATCCGGGAGGCGCGTGCGATATTTAATCAAATCTTTGTCCAGTCCTCGAGTTTAATTCGAGGAATCAATTATTGACATATATCCATTTTTAGTTCGAATCCTTTTGATGCTTTGATTTGTGTTTGCGTCTAGATTACACGAGAGCTTGGAGCCTGCCTTTGTAATAGGATCCTGGACCCTGGTTTTTTTCCCCCATTATTCCTCATACAATTGTCTACTGAAGTTAGCGGCTCGTAATATCCCAAGCAAATGGCAAGTGCTACTTATAACTTACCTCAGCAATCACCAACATGGTTTGTTTATGCCTCAGAAAATCACAAGTCCTGTAGATCTGCCTGATTCCTCCAATTTTAAAATCAGCGTGCATTCTTCCTAAAATTGAGTCAGGCAATTGAGATCACTCAGGCAAATCACAAGCTTTATTGCAACAGAAACTATAATGTACTTAAATGATACTTAACGTTTACTTAAATGATTTCTGCCCCAAAACTTTCGTTTTGAAAGTTTCTTGTTCTTACTTTGACTTTGTGTTAAGTTCGTCGAATAAAGAAAAATAATTATGTGACAATTTTTTTTTTTTTTTTTTTTTTTTTTTTTTTTTTAAACCTCTTATAGGCCAAGTCCGAGTTTACTCGTCCTTCTCCTGTTGTCTATTTCACATTGCTCCAGTATTATGATTAAAAATAAACGCGATTCTGGATGTAGACACTTACAAGATAAGGTTTCGTTCGGGCGCCTTCAAATCATCGTACAGGCAATTCCAACTCCCCCGAGTACGAACAGTTAACTACCCTCCCTATGTTAACGGAAGAGTGGCGCATGGCGTTCTGTTGATTGAACCTGGTCTGTAAAGGGTTAATACAGCTAAATGAAAATGAGCAGTGGACGACACAAACTTTTTTTGGAACAAAAAAATTGGACTAAAATTACAAGACTGAAGACATACTTTGGACTTAACAGTAATGGGGCTAGAAAAAGCATGGACGCGTGTGCCGTGTGGTAGTCGTGGACGAAAATAATTATTGGACCGCTGGTTCTATAGGTCACAAATTGATAGGACAAATTATATCATGGACTAAATGTCGTTGACGAAAAGTTTCGTAACCGATTGGATGACTTATAACCCTTTCAGTATCATGTTATTAAGTAAAATTCCAACGAAGGTATTCAATTACAGCGGGAAGATAAATCTTCCTACACAGAGGTACTTGTTTTTGCCTGTATTATAAATTGAAGGCGCTTATCAAACGATAATTTTGCTTCGTTTACTATTCAACGCTCTTTTCATAAAATTTTATACATAGGTATAGTTTTGGCCACTGCGTGTGCCTTTCAAAGAACATTAGATTCAGTGGCGATGGATCATGATGTATCGATATCATTGGCGAAGCGTGCGATTCGGCAGCAGCGATTTTCCTCCACTTGAATCTATGTAAATGAATCGATATATATGGAGGTATTTGCCTTTTGCAAAATCGATTATTTTACATGCGTTTAAATTAAGGAAATCTCTCTTTGCAAATTTCACACTTCGCCACTGATCGATACCTCCATACCTCGATACTTCCGGCCTCCACATGCAATCATGCATACCTGTAGAAAAGAATCGACCTCGCAAGGGAGCTCAATTCGATCTCTGAAATAATCGATCTGAAATAATCGACCCTCCCAAATCGGTTAGAACGGCAGTGAAACGGCACGATCAAATATTGTTCGCAAAACAACACTATGCTTTCGTTGAAAACGGTGTAAAAGTTGTGAAAAATAAGAAAATAAGAGGGGGGAGGACAAAGAAGAAGAAAATTCCATGCACTGTGAAGGACTAACACAATGAGTTTTAAGTCAAAATGTTGCATTCATTAATAAAAAAAAATAAAAAAAAAAATAATTCAAGGGTGTGTCGAGAAAAAAAAAATCATAAGGGAAAACAAACCTGCAAACCCAATGCTCGACCAATATCTCATTCTTTTTTTGCTTTTGTCTGACATTTTTTTTTTGTTTTTTTGTTTTTTTGTTTTTTTTTAATGAATGAATGAATAAATGGATAAGTAAATAAGTATGTACTTAAATCTATCTGTAAATGGAGTAAAACATACAAGAGAGCTGACAAATCCTTCAAGCCCTCTGTTACGTTCTTTATGATATCTTTGAATTGAAGGCACTGGCTATCTGAATCCAAACGTATTGCAGTAAATCTAAAAAAAAAAAAAAAAAAAAAAAAAAAAAAAAAAAAAAAAAAAAAAAAAAAAAAAAAACTAGGAAAGAGATGCACAAGAGACAATTATTATTAAAAATAGGAAGCAACTTCAAGCCATATCTTTTTACTCTTGAATTCTTTAAGTACGACATGCTTTAATTATTATACTCATAAACATCTACGGATGAGATCACCGCCATATGCCACCGGCTTGCTCAAAATTCAAATCAACTGGCTATTTAACTATTTCTACTCTGCAGTACTCGTTTTTGCATAAGTCATTATTTGAAGGCGCTCGGCGATTCTGTGATTCTCTCAAAGACATCAATTTGATGGGCATTTATTTATTTATTAAATTATTTAGATCCACCTCCCTCTGCCATTAATTATCAACTAACGTGATACTCATCACCACCATCGTCATCATCTGTAGTTCATTCAAACATAAAAATAATGAGACGAAAATTAATCAATGCTGTTTAGAAATTATGTAAAAGGTATGCATTTAGTTTTTTGTGCATGTTTTTGAATGAATGATAAAGGGGCTGTGATGCCTCTAAATTCCTCTTGTTTTTGTGTGTTTTGTAGCATTCTTTCCCCGTCATAAATTTGAATCTATTCATTGTATCGAACTACGTGAATTTTATCTCATTAATAGTACATATGTATATGTATTGTTATTTAATCAGAAGAAATAAGACATTTTTGAACGAAAGGTATTAGTCATGCTAATCAAGAATAAAAAAATAAAATTTAAAAATTAAAAAAATATCTGTCTTTTGACGTTTTTGATGTTATATGATATACTTATTAAATGTACGTGAACCAAATTTAATTGATGACAACTTAAGTATACATGCCCACGCAGTGGCGTCGCTTGCAGTTCGGCAACAATGTATTATATTCATTTAAACGCATGTAAAAGATCGAATACAGGGGGTGCACACTGCACAGTGCACAAAGAAAAGTCGATATATTTAACGAGTTAAAATGGAGCTGTTGCATTGTTGCCAGATGGCACGCGACGCCACTGTAGCCCATGTGCAGAAAGGGTGAAAAAATCGAGCTTTTTTCTGTCAATATGGCAGCACTGGTGCTCTTGCCTCATGACGAGCCGATTAAAAGTAAACGGTGACGCAAACAGCGATTTTCTTTGAAGGTCAGCCTCAACAAAAAGGGAGGAATGAAGAATATTTCTCCCCTAAAATACCGCCAATTTGATCTATTTTTAGAACACTACCCATGTAGCGCCTTTAAGAGCATGAATGAATACCCACAGTAATCACGAATGGAATAACTGAAGTGCCGAACAAGAGTTTCAACGAGAGTATGAATCTAAATAATCGAAAGTGTTTAAAAAACCGTTCAGTTTGACCTTTACCCCTTAACAACCACGCTCAGGATACATAGAAAAATGAGAGAGCTATATCTCGCGCTTTAGTAGGTAGTTAAATATTGGTACTCCGCTGAGTTCATTTTGCCTATCTCGGTAACTGAAGGCACTAAATGAGACACGAATTTCTTGATGTTAACAATTTGGGATAGCTTTTACAGTCAATGAGAGATTGAGTTATGAAAACCAATAGCTCGGGTCGGGGAGTGGTTTTGAAAGGGTTAATAAAAATAAAAATTCCACGCAGCTCAGCACCCCAATGTAGCTATGTTTTCGGCTGTTTCTGCTTCCTCTCATTCAAATTTCTGAACATTTCGAAGTGATGATACTTTCTTGTGCAAAATTTAGTTGTTGGACTCCTTTTAAGCTCCGAAATGAATTATTTCATACATTTGTAAGTTTCCTGACTATACATTGTTCATAATCTTGCCAATGGCGAGGCGTGCGATTTGGCAACGTTCCTATTTCCCATTTAAACACGTTAGAAAGATCGAAGTGCTTGGTCACCGCCGATGACTGAACCGTTCGACTTATTTTGGTAAATTCAAAGGGAGAAAATGCCTAAATGCCAAGTTTCACGCCTCGCCACTGAATCTTGCTTCTTATTCTTGAAATGGGGCTCTTGCAAACTTTTGATGTGAGCAAATGAATAGTCCAAATAGTCCAATCTAATGTATAAACCAGCAAAAATCACGAAAATCACACTAAGAAAGTTTAAAATTCAGTAATAAACTCATACAAGTGTTATAACGGCAAGTTTGTAATGGCGGCTCAACGCAGGTATTATGGGAGATTCCTATCTATTATGCCACTTTCTCTACAGAAACACAGAGATATGTCTCTCAATTTAGATACGAATCTCCCATGATACCCGTGTCTTTCCGCCATTTTTTACCCCGATTTTACGAGTTAATTTCGTAATTTTTTAGTGTACTTATCGTCATTTTTGCAGGTTTTGATGCAAGAATCAACTCTTCAATCCCACATAGCAAAAGTTTGCAAGAGCCCCATTATGTCCAGGAAATCCCACGTTTCGCTCCACTGTGCCAACATGGTTTTCAACCTCGCGTGTCGCGTCACAGTGTACTGCGCAGTGTTGCCACATCGAGGGTAAAAAACCGTATCGTCTAAATTTAAATCAATGTAAAACGTACGACTTTTTCACCCCAATCTGGCAACACTGGTGCTGCGTCACACCATTTTCAAGTCAACGAAACGGTGCGAGCCGAGTTGAAGCGAGGAAGCGAGATGGGAATATGGTTTAAGTGGGAACCCCAAAAACCGATAGCAAAATATAAATTGTAAATGAAAAGAGTACAGAGACTAGAGAGAAGCAGCCGAAAAAGAACTGACTGAGAGCGAGAGCGATGGAAGTCAAGACAAGACAAGACCTGGTGATGGTGGTAGGGGGAGAGGGGGGAGAGGGGGATAACGAATTATTTGAGCATTACAAAATTATGGCCTTTATCTGAGCTCTTCTCTGAGCTCACTCTCATGGAGCAAGGACAAAATGACGGTCAAGGTCGTCTAAATTAAACCAGAATTCGACTCCGCGCAGCGTCGCGTCTCGCTCGCTCTTTCTCGCTCTCACCTTCGCGGGTTCGCGCTCGCGGTCTTCCTCACGCATTTTTCGTCTGTGCCCCCCTTCGTTGTCCCCCTCCAGCCGCCCCTCAACTTATCTCTCCCCCGCGCCTCTTGTTGCTGTCTCTCTCCCTCTCTCTCTCTTAGTTGCCCCTGACTGTGACTATCGCTACCTCGCTCGCTTGTGCTAATCGACACGCTCGTTCGCTCTCGTGGTTTTAGGAGTCTCTTCGTTTCTCCTCCCCCCCTTAAGAACACCCCCTCCCCCTCCTCTCATCTCTCCCACTGGTTCTCTCAAGTTATCTCACTCTTCATGTTCCTCTCTCCTTTTTCCTCTCCTCTACCTTCCTCTCTTTCATTTTGAGTATATTTATGTCCTTCTCTCCTTCTCTCCTTCTCTCTCTCTCTCTCTCTCTCTCTCTCTCTCTCTCTCTCTCTCTCTCTCTCTCCCTCTCTCTCTCTCTCTCTCTCCTTTTTTTCACTGTTCGTGGCATTTCTTCCATTCCACTCCACCCTCCTTCGGCTCAATTTTCTTTTTACAAACTTCTATATCGAACGTTCCCTTTCGTTCTCTCCTGATTTCTATCACTCAGTATGCTGCTGCCTATCTACTAAGATTTTTCATCACCCCCCCCCCCCCAGGCCTCTTACTGCTGTTTTTCATCGGGTCATTCCAATTTAGCATAGAGACCCCCCTCCCCCATATGGTTATTTTTTCTGTCGGTCGATCGGTCGGTTGCGAGTCGGTCGCATAATATTATCTTCTTTCTGTTTCTCTCTCCTCGCATTCTCATTTCTCACCCTCTATCTCCCTCTCCCTCTCCTTCTCGCCCTCTCTTTCTCCCTCTCTCTCTCTCCCTCTCTCTCCCTCTCTCCCTCTCTCTCCCTCTCTCCCTCTCTCTGGCTCGACTCTCGGTTTTCCTTCCTCCTTTTTTCATCTATTCATTATTTTCCTTTCATTTTATGTGAAGTGTCGTCACCAAGTCGCGGTGATGTTTGTTCGCGATGACTGTGACCTCTTAAAGTTTAAATTCAAGGTTCAACGTCTCTTTTTGACTCCCACTCTCAAGTCCACCACCCCCTCCCTTTTCAGCGCCGCACATCGGTTCCGCCTGATGATATTTTGAGAGGAAAAGGTTGAGTTCGAAAATCTCCGTGAGGTGAAAATCAGTGGACGGATTCCACCGTTCTACATTTTGGCTGCACGTTGCTCTGAAAACGGGGAAAATGATACTCCGCAATATGTCGGCACAATAAATAAAATGGCTATCTTTATACTCTCTCATGAATTTCTGTTCTTTTGAGTGTTGAGTACATTAGTACATTAAAACAAAAATGATTGCTTTGGTATAATTATAACACTTAAAGGAATCTTCTGATCTACAACTGAAAAGCTGCAGAAAACAGAGGCGGATCCAGCCCTCGCGAACGGGGGGTGAACTTGAAATTTTTGTCACTTAGAGACCCTGTTTTCTTTTTTCGCTCTTACGTTACACCTTCCTCCTCCCTCTTCTCCAATTTTGTGGGCCGAACGGGGGGCGATCGCCCCCTTCGCCACCCCCCCTTTATTCCTCAAACGCAGAAAAGAGAGCCGTCATTGGTCTTAAAAGTGGGGAAACTAGGAAAAATGTGTTTTTTATGGAGGGGAGGGGGGGGGGGGCTTCTCACTTTTCTTCTACTTTCCTCCGTACAAAAGTGGAGGCTTGCTTAAAGGTGTTATGCGCGTTGTTTTCCCCTTGTTTATTTGAATAAATCCCCCCCTATTTTTCAAAAAAAATAAATAAATAAAGGGGGGGGGTTGAGCCCCCTTAGCCCCTACCCCCTCTGCCACTGAGAGCCTCATATTCCTTTTCATCGCAATTTTGTAGCCGATTTAAACCTGCGATAACTTCGCGTCATCACGTGTGTCCAGAAATACTAGCACCTTCTACATATCCCGCGTGTTACGGGTACAGAAATGGTCCGTCGGTCGAGAGAACTAGAGTGTTTCGGTGAGTCGTCGAAGCGTCATAATATAACGATAAAATCTCGCACTAAAAATTCCGAGTTAAAATTGATTTCTGCGTCAGCTTCGCGACCAATTTTGCAACATTATGCAATGCAATTTGCCGAGACATATATTAACCTTGGAGTTCAGTTATTTTTGATTGTAAAATAATCAAATTTACATCATAACGACTTTTATTAAAAGTCTCATTGAACACGATCATTTAAAAAAGATGATCCTTGCAAGGATTTGACGTCGGAGCACTATCAAAACCTTGATCATCATGTAACGACATAAGACATCAGACTATTATTCAAACAAAAACGAATGTTTCGATACATCGATGTTTGAAATATAATCGGAATTTCACTAAAAGCGTTTCAATGTCACGCCCGTGGATATTTATTTTCATCACTTGTTCTGCCTCACACAATTTTAATTTCTTATTGATAATAGAAATCACTCCAAAATATTGATTTATAAAAAATAATGTCTCGTCTCGTTACTCGTCATTTGAGGGATAGGCAACATTAATACAGCAGAGTATGAACATTTAACTACGTACTAGATTTGAGCAAGCCAGCGTTTATTTCTGGCAGTCAACGGGTTAATTTAATGCATAAAATGATTCATTAAATGAGATAGAGCATCAGTGGCGTAGTGTGGAATTTGGCAACGTTGCAATGTGTCCATTTAAACCCACGAGAAAGGTCGAAAGCAAACGTGTTCACCGAAAACCCAATAGTTCGATCCTTTGAATGGGTTTAAGTGGACACATTGCAACGTTGCCAAAGTGCACGCTACGTTAGTGTAGAACATGACGCATTAACCCTCTAAGGACCATGTTAGTTTGAAAGAACGCCATTCTTCCGTTTTCACAGGGTAATTAGTTAATTGTTCGTACTTGGGGGAGTTGGAATTGCCTGTATGACAAATTGAAGGCGCCCGAAGACGGCTTATCTTGTAAATGTTTTCATCTACACATATAGTCGCGTGCATCTGAAATGAAGACTAAAACCAGGTGTAATACAGTCTAGCGAAGAAAAACGAGTATACTCGGGCTTGGCCCTTAAGGGGTGTTAATCCATTATTAAAACGCATGTGCTGTTTCGATAGATCGAACATTTCAAAATTCTGGAATCGAATAAACAGAGACATCTATCGATTTTTCAGACGAATTTCTCAGCGGGTAATCATAACCAATTATTACATCCATCGAGCATTGAAAAAACATCTAAATTCAGATATAGAATTAAAATAAGACATCTATCAACTTATCACTTATCATACAAGCCCATATTCATGATCATCTGAGGTGCAAGGAAAACACTGAAGCATATACGTGTGTAAATAAATGTACAAATAAGAAATGGAATAAAAGAAAAGATAAATTTTACGTCAACACACCAACTGAATAGTCATTACTCGAAGATTAGTCAACAGGGCTCGAAATGAACGAGGCAGACTTGAGCTTGACCTTGTTTTGTTATCTCTTGTGTTTGCGTTATCACTAAGCTTGTAAACTTCAAAACTCGAACAAAGCATGCCGCGGTTGGCTCTCAAAAGAGATTTATTTTTTCTTCTCTAATTTTGTGGGTAGGTGCGTTTATGAGGACGAACAACCAGAGAATTAATGAAGAAAGAAAAAAAAAAAACCTAGCCAGAAATTCATTCAAAATAATTTTGATGACTATACTCCATTTTACTAATTTGTATTACTTGTTGATGTAGTAATTCAAAGGTGTCCATTATGAAAACTTGTAAAAAAAAAAGTTTGACTGGCAATCTTCCAATCTTCGAAATTTTGACCGATAGTATCTCGCTACAAAAAAATACACCTTTTTCCTAACAAAGTTAGAAATAGAAAAAGTATTGCAATGGCGCAGAGATTTTCAATGTATTTTGTTTCGATACTTGGCCCTCTACATCTAAGTAAATCGTGATAATTACAAAATAATTGGATCTCATCATGCTTAATACTTTTAACATTCTCCAGAGGGACTTTTTTTGTTTTTTTGAATTTTGAATTTTTAGGTTAGTTATGGATGAAAACGGTTTCTATCAAAATCAATGGGAAAAAATGGGTCGAGAAAGGGAAAAATTTAAATATTTCAAAAATGGATCTTATGATTTGAATAAAAATATCAAAGGGGGGTCTGGGGTCTCCCCCAGATTAATTTTGATGTGGCAAAGTGTTCGTAGGGTATTCACTACAGTTTATTTTTCCAAGGGTTCCTAATTTCGAGAGCTTGGGTGGCTCCATCAAAGCTATGTTAACGGAAGATGTCTCTATAATGTCTGGATGCTGGCATCAGTGTTGGCTCGTGCTATTTGGCAACCATATTTTTGCCACTTGACTTTATACGAAAAATAAAAAAATTCTTATGGATTCAGTGAATCCGTTGGCAGTGGCGTAGTGTGCAATTTGGCAACGTTGTGATGATTCTATTTAAATTCATGAAAAATATCGAACTATTGAGTGTTAGGTGAACACCTTCACATTCGACCTTTTACATGGATTTAAATGTACACATTACAACGTTGCCACTTTGCACGCTAGCCACTGTCCGTTGACGATCGATTATTTCACTCAGGTTTTAATGGAGCACTGAAAAAAGCGATAGTCATAATACCAACTCACTATGGTTTTCTATGGCAAACAAATTAAAATCTGGGGGATAAACCTGTTCATATAGTTGCAGTGGCGTAGCCAGGCATTTTTTTGGGGTGGGGGGTCCGGGGTCCGTAAATTGCCAAGGAGGGGGGTCTAAATATACTAATGAGGTCAAATTTGTCGAAAAACGTTAAAAACGACCTTTTTTAGGGCAAATTCCAGTGTGAAGGGGGGGGAGGTCCAGATGCTCCCCCCCCCATCGGCTACGCCACTGCATAGTTGATATCGGACCTGAAGCTTCCTTGATAATAATTTCGAGACCCAATAAAACTAGAATTTTGGGGTGTTTATGGGGCCCTTTTCTTAAGTTCTGTCAAGATGCACCGTTTGATGACATCATTAGTAAATTTCGTTAGAGTACGTAGAGGGAACAAATTCAAATATTTCTTCCGAAGGAACTTCTACACTGTCACTAAACGAATATACGTCATTGTTATTCTGTTTCATCTCCTCTTCTGCGTTTTTACATTCTTTCTTTCGTATCATCCTTATAATTCTTTCCGTTCCCCTCTCTCAGTCTTCCTTATTTTTTATAGTTTATTTCATTCATTTTCGTATCTGCGATATCCTATTGGATTCCCGGGGAAACTGTGGAGGGGGAGGAGGTCGCCGTCACTAGTCTCTCACCCTGCATCGACGCCAATGAAAGAATCATGCGTATAGGTGCACGTGTGAAATAATGCGTGAGTACATGGGCGGATCCAGCAATTTGGCAACCATGGAATCATCCCATTTGAACATATGAGAAACAATCGATCCTTGAGGGGACCATGACCCTGTAACTGATCGATTGTTTCTTATGCATTAAAATGGGAATAATACACAGTTGCCAGATTGCTGGATCCGCCTTTGAGTGAGTATCGTCTCCCAAACGTCTATCATTTCCATAGAAGTTATTAAGTCGAATACGTATTCAGCCCAGTGCCGTACTCACATTCAGATGTTACGTGAATTGATTGTAAAAGGGACCCCTAAGATTGTGAGTGAGGCTGTTTACTCTTGCACGTGCAATGTGCACCGCTGCTATATCTAACTTATCGTCCAACGAATGAATAAAAATAAAAACTTCCTACTACACGAATCATGTGAAGATGCTTGTGATGTTTGTCCTCAGTTCTGGCAACATTGCAGTTTTTGAAGCGATGTAATGGAGGCGGAAGGTAGTGTTTTCCGAGGCCCGAATTATTATTTTAAAATCTCTTTTGAATACTTATCAGTGGTGAATCAATGCTTGCAGTGGCGTGGTTTCAGGTCTTGCCAAGGGGCAAAATAATTTATTGAACTTTTTTTTTTCTTTCGTTTTTTTTCTTCTAATGCATACTTGGTCATCCCTGAAGCCCTGATCGTTTGGAGGCTTGATGACCAAATTGTACTTTTTCACTTACAATTTGGGCGAATTTTGGGAAAAAACAAATTTTTTCATTTTCTTTCTTGAAATTAATAACTTCCTTATAACCTATGCTCACTTAATCTGACAATTTTTTTTCTGCCGGAGGGGGAGGGGGTCATCTTAAATTTTTTGAGTGAGTCAAAACATCGGTGCCAAACCACAGCTCCCCCCCCCTTAGAAAAACTTTCTGGGTCTGCCACTTATAATTCTGATATTGCGTGAGTGAAATACTTAAAATATTACTCTCTGTATTACTTATGTGTGAGTATTGATGCTTTTGAAATTATGCGAAAGTCAAAAATAACCCAGAGAAAACCGAGAAGAAATCTGGTTTTTAAGAACAAATGTTTTAATGGGATTTTTGCAAAATTTTACTTCACACCAATGAAAGAATGGTTTATTTCTATTTGTTCCAATGGACCCATATCTGTCCGTCAAAATTTCAATGGCCACGGTTTTTTGAAAATAACCAAAAAGTTTTAATTTATTTGTCATATAAACTGAGAACCCCCCCCCCCCATTTCAAACACTCAAACACCTATATTTAGTTTGCTGTGAAGCACACTCCTCTCAAAGTACAATTTTTTTTTTTTTTTTTTTTTTTTTTTTTTTTTTTTTAATAAGCCTAATCTAACCTTGCCTAACTTAGCCCAACATACGCTGACCCAATATAACCGAAACTCAATCTAATCCATACCTAAAAAGGGGTTTGTGTGAACTCACACTCCTCACAATGTTTCCCACATCTTTATACTCCTCACACTGTATTTCATAAGTCTAAAATTGCATTTTTAGAGCTGACCACACATCTCAGTATAAGTGTGAGGTTTTCCTCACAATAATTATACATATCTTCTCACTATGTATGTTTAGAACCAGCAAAACTCCTCAAAACTCACTATAAATAGGTACACACTCACACACCCCGTCCCCCTGCCGATGTGGTAGCGAGTAGAAAAACCACCTAAAAAACCTATGAGCAAAAGAGATCCGTCTAAATAATAATCATTGTATTTTCCCTCGCAAACGCGTCACTGGCCAGACCCGGTCAGCTGAAAAAAACAAAAAAAAAACAAAAACAAAGGAGGCACTGCGCGCGAAATGTTGATTATTTTTTGTTTGCTGTAGAAAGCAATTTCAAGAGCATGGTTAAATTCGGAATCACTCCAACGAAAATGTTGAATAAGACTTTTTTCTGTATTCAGGTATGCAACGATTAAGTCGTGTATAGACAAGTTTCCAGGAAAAATAGTTTTTTTCCCTCTGAAAATGAAAAAAAAATAAATAAATAAATATATAAATAAGTAACCGTCTGTGAGGAAACAATTGTGGAACCGAACGAAATCTCACGCCCGCGAAAAAAGATAGAGAAAAAAAAACTGTCATCGTTTGACTACTTGACAAAGATCGATGCATCCATGTCATGAATCTCGTCATTTATTGGTATATTATGATACATTCATGATTGATTTATACTGTCAAAAAATTTGATTGTTTGACTCGCAACAGAATCTTTGCAATAAGTATAATTTCAGGTGAGTTGCCTGATGTCTCTGTGCGGAGCTTGCAATTTTTGTGCGCAGTAGATGGGTTTGGAACTTCTGCGCATTACAATCCACTTTTCCAGGACTGTAAGAAGTTATCCACTATCCAGCCAGTTTCCCTAATGACAACTGATCTTTAGCAATATACCTACACCCCATACACACTTTTTACCAACAACGACAACATCCCCACAACACAGATACAAATCATTCTTTCTACAAACCCTGGTTAAAATGTTTCGTGAAGTTCCATGACCAAAATTCCGTGAGCTATTCTTCCATTGGTATTGGGCAATTATTATTTTTCCGTAACAATTCATGGAATCCCGGGGCAATCCATGTAATTTGGTGGAATTTAATGAAATTTGAAGAAAAACATTGAAGAGTTTTCGCTAAAAGAACAAATTTGAGGAACGTCAGCACCTGCGAGCATATACTTTAGGAAGATATACCCCGAAAGTTTCAAGCTGAAACACTCAAACGTAAACCCAGGATTCAGGGGCGCCATTTCAGATTTTCCTTGGGGGGGGGGGCAAGAAAATTTGGATTTTTTTTTTTTTTTTTTTTTTTTTTTTGGCCGTGCATCTTGAAAAAATCTCTCTGACTTGAATGGGGGGGGGGGCTCCATAAATTTGGATGACCTCTTCTTTTTTTTTTTTTTTTGCCGCGCATCTTCAAAAAATCTCTCTGACATGATTTTTTGGGCACATTGAAAATCCTTGGGGGGGATTGCCCCCCCTGCCCTCCCCCAAATGGCGCCCCTGCCAGGATTTATGAAAAACAAAAATTCCCATGAGCCTCAATGAGTGCGAGTGAGACAGATGGACACATTATAACTCGCACAGTCACTTGCACTATCACTAAGTTTATGACGAAATGAATTTCATGATTCGCGGTTTTAAATCTCAACCATTTTTGCTTGTTTTGGGCTTGAAAAATTCATAAAAAAATTACGCAGGTACTGCGACCTTCTTAGAATGTGCGTATTTTCTTCGTTTTCATTTTAACCCTTTCAGACACGGTGTGCACATATGTGACCAGGGTTTAACATGGAGTCTTATGGAAAATAGGGATGCACGTCAATTTAGATGAGAAAAGTTCAACTAGTTCAATGACGTAAATCCAAGATTGATGTGACTACTTTTACATAATGCGTGGGTCAAAGGGTTCAAATGCCAAAAACATGACTTTTCCCCAATATCGACAAGTGGCGCTATCCATCGGATCGAAATCTAGAAAAGTTTCGCGAAAAATCACCCTGAGAAGGCCACCCTCGTTAGAGAGATAGAGACTCTGTCGGTGGACACCAAAGTTATGCAAATAAAATCCAAGACATGGTCGTATCCAGGATTTTTCCACCCGATTTTTCGGGGGATGCTGCAGATCACGAAATGTTATTTGGGGACCCTGCAGGTCTTATCCCCCTTTTTTCTTTCCTTTACCTTCCCTTCTGCTCTATATCTCCCTAATTTGTCATTTCGGGGGGGGGGGGCAGGGGAGGCTATAGCTCAATCCTCTCCCCCCACATACAGTGGTGGATCCAGAATTTTTTTCTGGGAGGGGGCACGCCTGTGAAATTTTGAAATTTTAAGCGTCGGGGGAAGCGATTTCGGGCTCTTTTCTATTGAAGAAAGGCAGAATTTAAGGCTTCTGGGGGGCACGTCACCCCCCCCCTGTTGATCCACCACTGCCCCCATACTCGGGGCTACGGCCATGATCCCAGGTTTGAAGAAGAGGACAACTGCTCTCCGATTTTTGACCCCGGAGAAGTCAATTTTATTGTCCGCCCACGATACGATACGGATCTACGGGCAGACGCGTGAGTAAAAGCAAGGGAGTCGGTTGGATTTTTGAACGATGCGCGGCGTGTGCAGGTATAATAAGGAGAGGGAGATGAGTGGAAAGAATAGGGGAAAAACCCGGGAGAGGGTTTCATGAACTGAAAACGACTTTGGGGAGATATTCTGACTATTCTGAGCGTCGCGTCGGCGACGGAGGACTTTCGGTGTTGGGAAGGGGTGGGGAAGGATTGGTGATGAGAGGGGGGGAGGAAGGGAGGGTGGCGGCCGAGTCGTAAGTTACAAGGTTACAGGAGCGACAAGGTCGAAGGGGTTGAGTCGGCCGCGCGGCGCGATGACTCGGTGCGAGCGTTGAGTGTTGAAGTGAGTGCGTTGAGTTTAGTGTTGAGATATGAAAGGGGACGAGGAGGGGGGTGCGGAGGGGTTGAATTTAAGGATAGGGGGGCTGTCGTTCGAACAGACCGCACGAGCAGAAGTTTTCTCCACAGTTCACATCAACGACGAACTTCTTCGGTGGTTGCTCATGCAACATGTCATCAACTGATTCTTTCCATTCAAATAATCGATCTTCAGGAGATTTACTGAATCCCTCGGAGTAACCTATAGTTTTTCATTGGTTCAAATGGCAAAAACATGTTTGCCAAATTACACGGGCTGCTCCTGAACCTATTTATTAGTGCTGACTCGTGAACAATCGATAGTCGTTTTCCCTCCTTTTTGAACATACTACAGACGTGCATATGTAAATGCATCGAGTGTATGGTTTAAATTGAACCCCCCTTAAGAATTGAATTTATGCCATATTTCTATCGACGCCGTAATGGACCCTTTCAATACCGCGCCCGAGTACAGTGGCGTATAGCTCGCAATTTGACAACTTCGCAGTTCGTCCATTTAAACCTGTGAAAAATATCGAACTATTGGGTGTTCGGTGAACACCTTCGCTTTCGACCGTTTACATGGGTTTAAATGGACATTGTTAACTGTTGCCAAAGTGCGCGTTACTCCACTGCCAGAGTATATTAAACATTCTTTCTCGCTACTAACAATAGGTGCAATCCACACAATTCCAATGTATTATTCATACAGTAAATGCTACTCCCGTTTATTGATCTTTGTAAACCAACGTTTCGTCAAGCGCCTTCATACTATGGAATAGGCTAAATAAAATCCGAGAAGTACGAATGTTTATCTATTCAGTTAATTTCTGCGAGCTAAAGTTCTTAAGGAAGGTTTAAAACCAAAGAGCTAACTAATTCTCCATAGCATCAGCTTTTGCCGGATCCTACGAGCAAGAACTGAACAGATGTCATATTGATTTTTGTCAATGTGATGAATAATAAAATTATATCATGATAACAATATAGTTCTCAATTAGCAATGCACGAGATCATAATGTTCATTTTTACCAGGGATACCGCTGTGCTTCAGGAAATAGTACTAGAATTTACAAATTACTTTTTTCAACGTATATCATTTCTATCCAGTTTGAAACGATACAAAAATATCGATTATTTGAAGATCCAATGGAGCTGTTGCAAACTTTTGTTACAGGCTTATTAATAGTTGATAAAATGGGGTAAAACCCTGTAAAAATGACGATTAGCGCACTAAAAAATCACGAAATCCACTCTCAAACTCATAATATTCTTTCAAACGCGAGACCGTAATGGCGGCGGTTGCCGCCCAAATCGTATGGACATTGTATGCTTCTTCTTCTTCTTGCGACTTGCGTGGTAATTCGAGAACACCTCGTGTAGATGGAGCTGATTGAAGATAGCGAAACCCAATGTAAACCGCGGCAACCGCCGCCATTACGGTCTCGCGTTTGAAAGCATTTTCTGGGTTTGGGATCGGATTTCGTCATCTTTTAGTGCGCTAATCGTTAGTTTAACAGGGTTTTACTCCCATAATCATCTATTTATAAGCCTGTAGCAAAAGTTTGCAACAGCTCCATTGGATCGATTGAATCGACTAAATCGTCCAGGGTCGATTTTTTCTTACAGGTTTAAATGAAGGATATCAATGCATCTTCATTCCCAAGTCATTACTGCGACTCTTGTCTCTTTAATAGTACCTACGACTGAATTCGCCGTTCGCGAAAGAGCAGACAGCGGAGTGACTCATAGATGACCTCATTTTTATGAGACAAACAATTCAATGCTGACTACAACGAATCAATCGCTGACCCAGAGACTTCACATATTTAGTCGCTGATCCTACTCCTCAAAGCTGATGCATTCTTGGAGTATTTTCGATGAGACAGCGTCTACTCTAACACGCGGCCTCTCAGCTCAGAAATAGCGCGAAACAGAGAGGAAAAGAGAATCGCAGGTCTTTAACCCTACTTTATGCAACTGCCAGACGTGGATCAAACGGACAGACGGCTGCCAGGGCTGTCTCTGTGTGGCGCTATTGACGAGACTTGTGTTATGTTATGACGAGAGGCGAGAGTGCAAGAAACTATTGCACTCGAAATAAAGTGCGCTTCTAGCCACGATAAGATTCTTCACACAGTCGCTATTCTCTGCGCTAATCCCGCATTTGGCTGTTTCTAGAGAGGGTGCTATAAAATTAGTGGCGTCGCATGCAATCTGCGGCAACGTTGTATTTAGTCCATTAAAACCCATGAAAAGAGTCGAAACGTTGGGGGTGCACAGTGAACTCCCTCGAATCGATATTTTACATGGGATCAAATGGACGAAATGCTGCGTTGCCGGCTTGCACGCGACGCCACTGTATAAAATTCAACGAGCCATAACAATAGAGGGGCCGGAGCTACGCAATGTCTTAAGGTGATTCCAGGCGAAATTTTTCCAAATTTCAATCCGATGGATAGCGCCACTAGTCGCTTTTCGGAAAAGTCGTATTTTTGGCGTTTTAAATTGAAACCATAGATAAAATGCAAAATCCCATAACGTCAGCACCTGCGAAATTTTTGATGGATGTTTCATTGAGCCCAAAACGAACAAAATTGGTTTAAAATTAAAGCCGTAAATTATGAAATTCATTTCGCCATAAGCTTAGTGAGTGAGAGTGAGAGCGAGTGATAATATGTCTATCCGCCTCACTCGCACTCATTAAGGCTTATGGGAATTTTCGTATTTCAAAATTTCCGGCTTTATTTTTGAGTGTTTCAGCTTGAAACTTTCGGGGTATATCTTCCTGAAGTATGCTCGCAGGTGCTGACGTTCCTCGAATTTGTGTTTTCAGCAGTTTCAGAGAAAAACTGTTGACTTTTTAAGCAGCGCGACGACGCGACGTGTTGTCTACGGTTGGAACTAATCGACCCCGGAATGATCTTAAGTCATATCCTAAATTGTGACAGCATAGCTGCATGGACGATCTAATTCTAGTTTATTAGTCTCATTTTTCTTAACCGCAAATCAAAAAAAATAATTGATTCAGTGGAAATTGGTTTTAAATGAAAGTATGTGAATGTTTTAGAGAGGCAATCTGGACACAGAATTCTAAAACAACTATCCAGGTGAGAAAATTTTGCTTGTTTCTGTCATGTTTCAGTTTCTTTATGTTGAAACCCTTCCAAAAGAGACATACATATCGACTTCTGTGTTCAGACTTTCTCTAAAGTCCCATTGTTCTGGAGATGCGATTTCAGCCCATTCGCATAGTGACGTCACTACGCACACGATCTCTTACAACTTTACACGTGTGTATCTCCAAAACCGGAACACTTATGAAAAAACCAAAGGCACCATAGCTGTTCTCAGCTCATCGAGCACTATCAATTATCATGCTGGTAAAGAGAATTCATTTTCTTTACAACAAACACAAAATTTTAGACCCTTGAATCTGTACCATGGTTACGAGTTTCGATTTGAGCGCAGGGCGCGTTTTGAAGAGTTATTATAGCTTGTTTCAGAAAAGGTTGGATTTGACACTTATACAGATTTCATGAAAGCATCAGCTTCCATCCTCAGAAAGGGCCACCTGATTGGTTAGGGGAGTAATAAGAAGCTGATGTTTTCATTCAAACATACAGTTGTCAAGTCCAATCATTCTTGGGACAGGCTATAGCGCCGTCACTGCTGAACACCAATCCACCAACCGCCACTCGGACCTCACCCCCCTCCCCCCCCAATTTGTAAGATTTCTTGGTCCACCACTGTCTACCTCGATGTATTATTTTTCACCGTCAACGATATGTGGCGACGCGGCCAATAAAGGTCGCACTTATTGTCTAACACCTGATTGGGTGCACTAATTAGTCCGGAAATATATAAATACACTGTGATCTCCACCAGCTGATCACTCCGCTCCAGCAGTAGGGCGAACCGCGGAGGAACCGGCCGGTCGGCAGTCATCAAGGTTATAGATTAAAGAGGTATGCTCATCTGACTTCGCGCCACAAATTCAGTAGCGAAACAGTTCAAAATCACTGCAGGCAAGATGGCAGACTAAAGCAGAAAACGTATTCTCTTTGCAGAAAACATTGGGTTGGGTTGTTTCGGGT
This sequence comes from Trialeurodes vaporariorum, assembly GCA_011764245.1. NCBI lineage: Eukaryota > Metazoa > Arthropoda > Insecta > Hemiptera > Aleyrodidae > Trialeurodes > Trialeurodes vaporariorum. The sequence goes on along the minus strand of VMOF01000002.1, from coordinate 36,532,142 downwards.
TGTTCGGGCTGTCATCGGGCTGCCGAGGGCAGCCCGATGTTTTCTGCAAAGGGTATACGTTTGCTGCTTTTGTCGGCCATCTTGCCTGCAGTGATTTTGAACTGCGCGCTGCTGAATTTGTGGCGCGAAGTCAGATGAGTATAATCTATAACCTTGGGCTGTCATCATGTAAAACGGCCCTTCTCAGGGCCACCAACCAATGCACTATGATCTAAAAATTTCAAAAATTGGCCAAAAATGAGAAAGTAAATTTCTTATCAATTCATCATTTATTCACTTTCAAGGCCAATTTTAACCACAGAAAGCCCTTTAGACGCGTTATTTAAACTTGGTAACTTCAATTGAGAGTCTTAAATTAAGCTTAACTGGTGGAAAACGATGATTTTTGATGACTTTCATGCACTGAGTTTTGGCCACTTTTTGGCGATCTCAGACCATAGTGCAATGTAGCAATTCCCTACAGATATATTCGACCGTTTGTATCATCAGGGGTAACAACCCCACTCTACATTTAGAAAGCCCGATTTACGTCTGAACCGGGCAAGAATTATTTTTCAAAGCCCCATAAAGTAAACTCAAACTCGTCATTTAATGCTTCTCAATTTCGCCGGTGGAACTAACATAAATGGGACTCGGGAGTCGGGTACGAGAAGTGTGGCTGGGTGTGGCCTCCCTCATCATCGTCACACAGCGATATGACGCGCCCGCCGCTGCGCCGCGCCGCGCCGTGTGGGGCTGGAATGACATTGGGTCTAAGGCCAAAGGGGTAACAACGGACACACAGCCACATCATACACACGTAAGCTCCCGCGAGCAGCGAGAGGTTTAAAGGGGAGCAGGGGATGTGAGGGGGGGAAGAAGGGAAGGCTATGACGGCCAAGGGGGTAATGCCCATCACCAAGCCAAGACGCGTCGCGGTCGGCAGGTAGGGGGTGGGACGGGCGGAAACAGATCAGACACGCCGGTGAAGCAAACTCAAAATCGTTCAACCGGTTAATCGCCCCAATTTATTCATCCTTCATTACGACGTTGTCAATTTCCCTTTCAACCTGTGTAGGTATGACGGGAAACAAGTAAACCAACAGAGCACGGCGATCCAAACACTGGTGGATCCAGTGGATTGTCTATCTCTAACTAAGACCATTTGATCGCGTGTGTTAGAAAAGGATAGAAGAAGGGGCGAAAGTCACGTGACTGCCCCTATCTGTCCTTTTCCAACACACGCGAACAAATGGCCATAGAGAGAGAAAAAAAATTCCTGGATCCGCTGGTGGATCGAAAGCCGCCAGGAAGAGACAATGGGGCTGTTGCATACTTTTGCTATAAGCGATTTAACAGTCAATTGACGATTCTGGTGTAAAAACCTCCAAAAATAACAATGGAACCACTAAAAACTTCCGAAATCCCCTCCTAAACTCGATAAACGCTTTTATTTGCGCGGGCGTAATGGTCGCTGAGGGTAGTAACAATGGGAGATTCGCGTCTAACAATATTGTAACTCCATCAAGAAGTGACCAATGAGAAACGACTTTCGTTTGACACCGGTGTCACTAGGTGTTGCGGTACCATTCATCGGATGTGGATCATCACTCTGATGACTAATTACTCTGTGAATCATCCTTGTCAGCATAGAAAGAGTGGCGAAATTAAGATAGGAATCTCCCATTATTACTGCCCTCGGCCACCATTACGCCCTCGCAAGTAAAAGCGTTTATTGAGTTTAAGAGTGGATTTCGGAAGTTTTTAGTGCTGCCATAGTTATTTTTCGAGGTTTTTACAGCAGAATCGACTGTTTAATCGCTTATAGCAAAAGTGTGCAACAGCCCCATTCAGACGGTTTTTAGGTGTAATAGGGGTTGGGGAGTGTATGGCAGGGCGGGGCGGGGCGGGGCAAAAGACCGGGGTTCATTACCTTTGATAGAGAGGAGTTCTGGGAAGTTCCACTATCAAAATACCGTGGAGCTATTAACTCCCACGGAATTCCATAGAATTACATGAAATTCCGCATAATTACACGGAATTCCATGTAAGGCACATGACAGTGACGGCTCGTGTAATGAGGCAACAACGTATTCTCTCGGTGGCGTAGCGTGCAATCTGGCAACGTTGACATGTGTCCATTTAATCACATGTAAAAGGTCGAATGAGAAGGTCTTCACCGAACACCCAATAGTTCGATATTTTTCAAGGGTTTAAATGGACGAACTACAACGTTGCCACATCGCACGCTACGCTACTGGATTCTCTCCATTTAAATCTTCGTAAAATAGTCGATCTTTAAGGGCTGTGGCGTACGCAGGATTTTTGTTGGTAGGGGCCTGCACTGATGAGTGTTTGGCTAAAAAGTATTCCCCTCTTCCTCTCTGCCCCTAAAAATCGGTGGTCGGGGGGCCTACTTAACTCCCCCCCCCACCTCCAAACCCGCGAACGCCACTGTTTAGGGGGCTCACCGAAACCCTGAGAAATCAATACTGTTGTTGCATACATTCAAATGGCAAACCGCAAAAAAACGTAGTTGCTAAGTAGCCAGTGCGGCGAGGCGTGTGATTTGGCAACGTTCGCTTTCCCCATATAAACACTTTAAAAAGGTCGGCATGCCTGGTCGTCGCCGATGACTGAAGCGTCCGACTTTTTTGGTGAGTTTAAATGGAGAAAATACATTGTTGCCAAATTTCACGCCTTGCCACTGCAAATAGCAATACGTTCCGTTATTTCGATCAGAAATTTTTCTCCTTGTGCAGTTATCGCCGAAAACGGCTCATAATGATCATGGTTATCGAACGACAAATTTACAACCACCCCCCCCCCTCCCCAGTACCTTTATTGTGCTGAGCCTGTACAAATGTAGGGGTTATAATTATTATAATTATTAATTTTTTAGCTGTTGAATTAATGCAAGGAAATCTTGCAGCATTTTTTTGATCTTGTAAAAGTGTGCTTCGTAGATAGCAAAAGTGAGTGATACGAATATTTTGTTTGACTTCCGATTATTATTTGAATGTATAATCTGCGGAATTTTTCTCCCGGTGTGTTCATTATAGCTTCTTCAACCTCTCGAAAATGCGTTCTTTTTACCTCTTACTTAGTCCTCTTCAAGTCATCTCGCCTTTGTTCCTGCTGCTGAACGCGAACGAACGAAAAAGAAAAAAGAAAAAGAAAAAAGAAAAAGATACAAGGAAAAGAAAAAAGAAAAATAAAGAGAAAACTGGAAAAAAAAAGAAAAAAGAAAAAAGAAAAATAAAAAATAAAAATAAAAAAAGCAAGAAACAGCCGAATGTATATTTGAATAAAGCAGAGGATCCGGTTCTCCTTGCATCAAAACCGGCAACGGCGTAGTTCGTACTCAAATCTTTAATTTATGAACCAACTGCATAGGTCACCACCTTTCAATATCAAGGTGGTCAACTCTTTTTGTTGCAGTTTGATTTTTGCGCGCCATTTTTAGACGTCGCGCCGCGTAGTCATAAATATAATGCGTCGTTGCCCGATTGATTCGATAGGATCCACTAAATACGTTCCGAACATAGACTGATTAATAAATTCTATTTAATGGGGATCTTGCCAGTGGCGGATCCAGCCCTCGCGAACGGGGGGGCGAATTTTGGATTTTCGCCCCTAAATGACCCCCTTTTCTTGTTTTCGCTCTTGCTTTTCCCCTTCCTCTCCCCTCTTTTCCCTGTTTTTGGGCCGAACGGGGGGGGGCGATCGCCCCCTTCGCCCCCCCCGTATCCGCCAATGGCTCTTGCAAACTTTTTCTAAAGGGGATTGAAGAGTTGATTCTTGCATAAAAACCTGTAAAAATGACGATGAGTACACTAAAATATCACGAAATTCACTCTCAGAATCGGGCTTAATGGAGGAGAGGCGCAGGTATCATGGGGGATTCCTATCTAAATTGAGACATATCTCTGTGTTTCCGTAGAGAAAGTGACATAATAGATCGGAATCTCTCATGATACCTGCGTTGAGCCGCCATTACAAACTTGCCGTTGTAGCAGTTATGTGAGTTTATTACTGAACTTTAGACTTCCTCAGTGTGATTTTCGTGATTTCCGCTGGTTTTTACATCAGATTGGACTATTCATTTGCTCACAGCAAAAGTTTGCAAGAGCCTCATTTGATCATGGAGCTATTATACAATTACAGAATGATCCAGAATATATTGCCACTTTATGTTTTGTGAGAGCAACTTGTGATATTAACCGATCATGTTATTTGAAGTTGTCCTGTCTGAAGCTGTTCTTGCGAAAAATGTAAAGGAAGGGAGGTTCGAATCAATCTGTTTAAATTTATCGTGGAACTGTACATATATAGTGTGCATGGATCTTCAATCTAAAATCGAATCACAATAATTATATTACGTGCTGTTCGAGTTCTGCAATAAAAGTTCATGAGGCTTTTCCTATTCACTCAAAGGCGGATCCAGCAATCTGGCAACTGCGCATTATTCCCATTTGAATGTATGATAAACAATCGATTCTTAAAGGGACCATGGTCCCGTGACTAATCGATTATTTGCTATGCAATCAAATGGGACGAATACACTGTTGCCAGATTGCTGGATCCGCCTATGTATTCACTTCAGTATAGGTTGTCCAAAAAAGATTAGACTTGAAAACTGTACGTTTGAATGAAAACATCAGATTCTTACTGTCCCTAACCAATCAGGTTGCCTTGCGTCTGAGGTTGGAAGCTGGTGTTTTCATAAAAGCCGTAGAACTGTCAGATCCCATATTTTCTGAGACAAGATATACCAAAGTAAGTTTTGTATAGGTGCAAAGATGTTTGGTTATTTTCGAATTTCGAATCCTAAAAATCTTCAATTACGTTGCGCGGAACAAAATTTTTGTCTGTTGCAGCTCTTTTTTAGATATATCGCTGCGGCCAATAAACATTCGAATCCGGGTGACTTTGACAACTAAAGTTATCTGAAGGAAGTTCTATCAGAATTTTCTTTCACAAAAGAATACCACTTCCAAAATGTTATGTGTAGAATGATTGTACTAAACCTAAAGTACGTTTGAGAAATCGATCTTGCTGCAAATTTTTATACAAAAACACGAGCAATCAACAGACGAAAATCTCGCCGGAAATATGATAAATTCGGCAACAAAGGGGGAAACCTATTCAGTGACGCAATAGAACTTTTCTTCATACAAATAATTTCCACGGCCGTGAGCAAGCGTGACTCTGAGCGGCTTGCGGTTAAAACACTGAATAATAACCACTTCTCGTCCATGTTCGAGTTTGAGTTGCCCGTTCCACCCACGCATGGAAAACTTTTGAAAAAACCTCAAAGACGGACCTGCGTAGGGGAGGGAGGGGGGGGTGTTGCAGTGGCGTGCGATAATTGCAAGCAAGGCAGCAGGCAGCCCTTAAAATTTTCTGCATTTTTCAAAATTACACAGTAAACATACTATAATTATTAATAATTTCTACGCCATTTGACTCAATTCTACGCGCTTAGGAAGTAGAACATGAAAATTCTTTCTAGAAGTAGTCTATGAATACACATATACATATATTTGCAATACGTACTGCTTGCCTGAATTTCATATCCACCGCACGACACTGGGTGGGGAGGGGGGCTTTGTTACTTTAAATCAGTTTATACCGAGTGACTCTTTTTGCTCTCCCTAATATTGAAATCACTCGTTTTATTTTTGAGTTGATCTATATTTTTTTATTTTCCCTTAAAGAAATTTTTTCCATGATTAATACCTGACTTTTTCCTGAGCTAGACTCGACTTGCGAGTTGACTAAATTAAAAACAAATTGTAGCTGATGATGAAATTGAGATGGCTCAAACGGATCTACCACTACCATACGGGTTTTACCCCGGAGAATTTGAAGGCAGCGTTTTCGCACTTGTCTTTTCCAAACCTACTTTTCTGATCATTTGCAAAGTTGGTCTGTATGACGTAGCTCATGCATGGCTTCAAAAGTGTTAGTGAGTGAAATGTCCACAGAGTTGCCAGATCCGAGCAGCGGAAAACTGCCCGCGCGCGCCATTGTTTGCATGTGGGGAGCGTAGCTACTTTTTTTTTCACTTGTGGAATTGCAGTTCTGTCTACGTTTGGCGGCACTGAATGTCTACTTCAAGAGGTGAGGGCATAGAAAAGCCAGAGGCGAAGCATGCGATACTGGAACGTTGTATTTTGTCCATATAAACCTATAAAAAAGGTCGAAGTAGAGAGGTAACACCGAATCACCACGGTCCAACAGTTTTTTTTTATTTTTATTTATTTCTCATTCAATCTAGGACCAATATTGTTGAAATTTGGCTTAGTAAAAATGTAGTAAGAAATTACACAGTTCCCGTGCGAACACCCCTTTCAATTAATGCTTTCAGAAAGAAAAAGTTATAAGCCTTTAAAGATGATTTCTCAATAAATGACTATAGTGAGATAGTCTATTGAGCGGGAGTCTCACTTCAGAGTTCAGACTGATGAGGAATCGCCTAAATTCAGCTCATTATATGACCTTGGAGCATTCGTCTCCATACCCCGTGACTCCAGGTTTGACGGTGCATCTACGCATGGACAAGAAAAGAATGTCGCTTGGATCATTTGGAAAAGGTTGGAGAAGGCGAATCCTGCTTCCCGTTTGCATGAAGACAGAGTGAAGAAAAACTAAACGAAGATTTTCCAGAAACTCCAAGGAGTTTTCTAAGAACCCGTGAAACCACTTTATTTCACCGAGAGGATTTGCCCTCTACTTAATAGTGAGAAAAGAAATGTGTCATGGATAATTTTTTTATTTTTTTATTTTTTTTATTTTATTTTTTCATTTTTTTTTTTTTTTTTCAATTGGTATTTCAATGTTAAAGGAAATGGATGAAAAGGCGGACCAGACACCCGTCCGACGATGCTGCCGTACGGAACATGGCACCAATGTTGCCAAATTGCAAAATGTACTTTTGCCTTCCGTTTAACTCAACGTAAATTTTTGAATCTTTAAGCAAAATCTGACAAAATTGTCTCGTATACTTATCCATGAACGGACGTTGCATTTGTGAGTATACACAAAACATTAAAAGTAAAACGCGATTTTTTTAAAAACAGTCTTCAATTGGAAAGAAATCCTATTTATTTATTTATTTATCTATCCATTTATCTATTTATTCATTTATTCATTCATTAATGATGTATTAACTTAATTGCTTGCTGTTTTACACACTCCTTTGCTTGTTTTCGAATACTTTATGCAACAACTTCAAATAATCATTTTAATTTTTTTATTTTTTTTTAAAAAAATTATTCTCTTAGCAGAATTTGTGGTACACATTAGTAGGGAGAAAAAAAGTAGTGAAAAAATATCAGATTCTTTTACAATCAGTTTTTTGTTGTTTGTCTTTTTTTCCAATAGTAGTACTGCAGGAAGAGAAAAAAGAGAGAGAAAAAAACAGTATTCTAGTAAGTACATGTTTCACCCGCCACCTTCTCCCCGCGATTCTTCCAAGTCTCATGTCATTGGGCGTGCATTACTTTACTGACTGCACATTCTATATGGGTACGGAATAACAAGCAAATCACGTGACGCAACAGTTTGAGTCCATTTAAAATCGACCGCGGGGTGGAAAACGGAATTAATTTTGGTGAAAGTTTTCCTGTGAATTCGTTTATTTTTTTATTTATTTTTTTTTATTTTTATTTTTTTATCAGACGTTTCACGAGCTCGATCTAGCCGACCTTCACTCAACTCGACATGGTATTGGTATATGATGTATATATGTATAGGCTCATTATTACGGTGTTTTTCGACGTTCTGGAATTTTTTTCAGCGATCATTAGGAGTAAAGTTCAAACGCACCGTATAGAATTAGAGCATTAACACAGTGTTATGGCAATAGAAACTATATAGACTGTCGTGACAATGTCGGATCCAGGAATTCATCCTTCTCTCTCTCTCTTTTCCCATTAGAATGCGAGTGTTAGAAAAGGATAGATCAAGGGCAGTCACGTGATTTTCGCCCCCTCATCTATTCTTTTTCCAACACATTCGTTCTAATGGGAAAAGAGAGAGAATGACGATTTCTTTGGATCCGTTAGTGTGTCGTGACGCGTGAATCGCCCGTCCATTATAGACATTGGCGGATCCAGTGGATTGTCTCTCTCTCTCTCTCTCTCTATGGCCTATGGCCCTTTGATCACGTGCGTCAGAAAAGGATAGAAGAGGGGGTGAAAGTCATCTGACTGCCCATTGTCTGTCCTTTTCTAACACACGTGAAGAAATGGCTATAAACAGAGAAAGAAAAATTCCTGGATCCGCTAGTGAATTTATAGAGAGACAAAAATAATTATATAATCTCTATAAGTACCTATATAGTGAAGGATAGTACATACTTACGGGGACAAAGAAACCTGGCCAGGATATGCAATACGCAACACACACCTAATACTCGTGTATAATGGTATACTGTGCATTGCGTATTGCATACCCTGGGTATATATCTTTGTTCCCGCTCGTGCTTGATTCCTTATTACATTTAATTTCGACAAGGAAGTAAGAAGCCCACTTCCAATGTAATCTTCCTGTATGTTTAGTCCATCCATGGTCCACGGTTTTAGCTATGATGGGGGGGGGGGAGAGGTATTCCCTCTTGAAAATTTTGGAATGTGGGAAAAGAGAGACGGAGAACTATCTTTGTGTGTAAATTTTATTGTTCACTCAGGCACTATTTATGATCGTTGAGTCACACCCTGGGGCGGTGGCAGATTGGGGTGGCACGGGGGCACATCCGTCGTCCACCCCGAAGCCAAAATTTTTTTTCTTTTTTTCAACAGAAAATATCTCAAAATTGCTACTTGCGTTGCTTTAAAATAAAAAATTCACAGGCGTGCCCCTCCCACATCAAAATTTGTTTTTTGGATACGCCACTTCCTTGGGGGCGGGGCAAAAAGATTGTACGCCCTATCCAACCTTCCCCCTTCCATTTCGGCGAGGCACACCCCCCCCGCCCCAGCTTTTGCGTCTGCCTAGGTAAGGCTCATCTGCTCCTCGCCCTCCAAGCTGCAACAGTTTACTGTACTCGAGGCCATTACATAGATGTTCTGCAATTTGATAATTTTTTATTCAGGGAGGAGGGTCTATTGAAACTTGAATGGAGCTCTTGCAAACTTTTGCTGTGCGGGGATTGAAAAGTTGATTCTTGCATAAAAACCTGTACAAAACGATGAGTACACTGAAAAATCACAAAATTCACTCTCAGAATCGGGCATAATGGCGATTCAAAGCCGGTATCATGGGAGATTTCTATCTAAAATGAGACTTATCTCTGTGTTTCCGTAGAGAAGGTGACAGACCAGACAGGAATCTCCCATGATACCTGCGTTGAAGTGCCATTACGATCTTGCCGTAAAAGCAGTTTTGTGAATTTATTACTGAATTTTAGACTTTTTTGGTGTGATTTTTGTGATTTTCGCTGCGATCAATACATTAGAGTGGACGTGGACCATTTATTTATACTTACAGCAAAAGTTTGCAAGAGCCCCATGTGTGCAATACCCTCTGATAAGGAGCTCACCTTGTTGCAAATGTGCTTTAAATGTGGCTCGAATATGCATAAACGCATCTAATGGCGGCGCCCTTGATTTCAGCTGTCTTAACTCTCCACATATATATTTATAGGGACTCTAACAGTGGCGGCTCGTGCAATTTGGCAACCATGCAATTTTTCATTTAATAAAAGAATCGATTCTTGAGGAGGCTGTCGCAGCCTCCTGGTGAATCGACTTTTATACATTGGTTTAAATGGGAGGAGGACTCTGTTGCCAAATTTCACGAGCCGCCCCTGGACTCTAATGGACGGTTTTAGTCAACGGTTAGCCAACAACCACAAAAATGCACTAATCGGTCGCAATCGGTTGTGATAAAATTCGCGTAGCGTTCCAAACTATCTCACTCACTCTCCCGTATGACCCCCATCCCATGTATACCCATCTCTATTTAATTTCAAAATTTGTGTACATGACCTTGTTTTACGACATTTTACTATCAAAATCGCATTACAATGCCTCGAGGAATTCATTTCAGCCGAAAGATTTCACGGAAGACGCAAAAACGATTTTTGAAATTAGTGTGAGATTGCAGTACATGGGGGTCACGTGAGAGGGAGAGAGACAAACTGTCTCTGTTTGGAACGCTCATCACCGGCAGTCGCCATTACTAAAAACCCTCTATTGTAAGGTTGACTACCCTTTTGTCTTAACTCTCTACACATAGGGACTCTAATTTCTACCTTTGAAGATTACTTTAAAAGAAAGGGAACATGCTGCGGCGATCGAAACCTCAAAAGCAATTTATTCTTCGCCCTCGCAATTATAACATTGAGCGAGAGTGCGCGCCGCAATCAGCAGCGATAACAGCGTATAGCTGCGCGGGGAATATCGCGACGCGACGTTCTTCGGCAGCGGCATCGCGACGTGCAATTCCACGCTGCACCGATGCGACGCGCGACGTCTCGTCGACGCAACGGAGAAAGTGTCGGCGTTGCAGTCAGCGTTGCCATCGGGGCCTTGACAGTCGAAGTCACTAAGAAAGCCGCCGCCCGCCGACCGCCTCCACGTTTCCCCCTTCCCTCCCCCCTGATGCCTCCTCCCGCATTCCCTACCACGGTGCATAGGAGTGGGTGAACGGGCTACCGATGGCGGGTGGAAGGAGGGAGGAGGGAGTAGGGAGTGGAGGTAGTGTCACTTGGCCACTATGACATTGCACTTGACTGAGCGCAAGTCGCGGTCACGCTCTGCTCGCGTCACGCTGCGCTGCTGTGCGGGGCGCGCGCGCGCCGCGACGCATCGGCAACCACCGGTACCACCGCGTGCTTCAACTCAAAAGAAACGCAACGTCGAGCTGGAGTTTGCTCAGTCACCGCAGCGGAAAACGGCAAGCACCGAATCCGAACAACGTTGCCATTCACTCGAAGCAGAGGCGTCTGCAATGGGGCTCTTGCAAAATTTTGCTACAGCGGTGTGGAGGGTTTGATTCTGGTGTAAAATCCCGTGAAAATGGGGCTCTTGCCAGGGGCGTGCCGTGGGGGGAGCATGTGGGTACCCTTGCCCCGGGCGGCACTCTCGGAGGGCGGCAAAATCAGGTTGAACAACCAAAAAAAAAAAAAAAAAAGGTTATCAAATCTCAAAATGAATTTCAGGGGGCGGCAAAATCAGTGTGTAAGAAGCACCAAAAAAAAAAAAAAAAAAAAAAAAAAAAAAAAAAAAAAAAAGGTCGTCAAGTTTATAATTTCGTCCGCGGAGGGCGGCAATATTGCATTCTTGCCCCCCTTCTCTGGAAACCACGGCACGCCCCTGGCTCTTGCAACGATTTTCTATAGGGGAGTGAAGAGTTGATTCTTGCATAAAAACCGGTAAAAATTACGATGAGTACACTAAAAAATCACGAAATTCACTCGCAAAATCGGGCTTAATGGCGGAGAGACGCAGGTATCATGGGAGATTCCTATCTGAAGTGAGTGTCTCTGTGTTTCCGTAGAGAAAGTGACACATTAGACAGGAATCTCCTATGATACCTGCGTTGAACCGCCATGATGATCTTGCCGGTATAGCAGTTATGTGAGTTTATTACTGAATTTTAGACTTTCTTAGGGTATTCGTGATTTCCGCTGGTCATTACATTGCAGTGGCGTCATTTGGGTCATTTGGCGTCCCCAAGGATATGGAGTCAGGCTCAAAAACGGAAACGAAGTATATTAATGAGGAAAAAAAAAAAAAAAAAAAAAAAAGGTTATCAGATTTTTGCCCCCCCCCCCCAAGCCGAACGCGAACCCCTGTTACATTGAAAGCATTAAATTGTCTCAAAATTCACTCCTAAACCGACAAAAGGCGTTTCAAGAAACGCCTTCGATGGCGGTCGAAATGGCGAATCAACCCTGCATGCATGCACCACGAGCACCAAAAAATGTAGGACGACGTCAATTTATAATGTTGGTTAGAATGTGAACAAACGTCTAACTTCCTCATTCTACTTACTCTTTGAATCATTTTGCGTGTTTTTATCCGATAAATTTACTTTCTCGTTATTGTTTGTGATTACTATGGTGAATAAAGTACGTTCTACGTCAATTTGTAGGAATTATGAAAACGTAACGCCGGGCAAGTAAGTACCTACTTTGTCGGATGCTGTCATAGGCCATCTTTGCTGCTCGTGGTTCATGCATTGCCCTTTCGACCGCCATCTTAGGTTCTCCTTAAAACGCCTTTTGTCGGTTTTGGAGTAGATTTTTTAGATTATTCAATGCTTTTAATGTGATTTTCAAGTGATTTTACACCAGAACCAACTTCATATCGCTGTAGCAAAAGTATGCAACAGACCCATTTGGTCACATCGGATCTCTTTCCATATAAACCAGTGAACAAGGTCGAACTGTTGGAAGTTCACGGTGCACTCTCTCGCATCGATATTTTACATGGGTTTCAATGGACGAAATTCAGCGTTGCAAGATTGCACACGACGCCACTGACTCGAAGATGTAGTAGAATCCCTATACCTTTATGAAAGGAGTTAAGACAAGAGGGTAGTCAATTTCTGATTGGTCAGCAGGTTTTAGGCTCTACTGGCCGGAGCTTTCATCGTAACGTCCGCATAACTAAAACATTGATGTCATCGCTTTATGGAGGTCAATTGAACGTCCAATAATTTGCCGAACGGGGTTTAAACACGAGGAAAAACGTGGATCAAGAGGACATTTTTAGGACCTTTCCACATGACGATGAATTCTTTGGCAGGATCTTTCATGGGACAGCCGACGCCAGTGTCGCAAGCAGAAAGCAAAGATGAGTTCAAAACTTTTTATCGAAAGGAGCTCTCGCCATTTTGACCTGACCCTCTGCAACTTTCTTTGCATTCCTCGTGAATCCTCTCTCTATCACTACAGAGCACTGCACTGGTGCCCGTTGATTCGACTACCTATTGACTCGAATGAATTTCTCCCCCCCCCCTCTCCGCTATCTTTTCAATGACTCGGAGGGGGCCATATCGGTCCAAGCTTACGCTCACTCTCACTCCCGCATCAATGAATGAATACGTACTTACTACTCCTATGTATTTAATGGTATCATCCTTAGCTCTCGTTTCTCAGAGGGTAAAACCTTCAGATCGTAAAGTATTAACTTCGCCGAACTTCCTTTTTTCCTCTGGATTCGCGCTTTCTCCGCGAGCGCTTTAAGTCTGCGCGCGCGCACAAAGCTGCCACGAGTCTCATTGCAGTATATATCGTACAGTCTCCGCGGGTCGTGGGGTCGATCGGATGGCACCAAAACCAGGAGTGCCATATCGCTCTAGAAAAATATGCTTCCTTCGCTTCAAAAGCCCAATGAAATATATATGCACTCACTTTCGGAACTTTAAATACTCTCGACGCGTGATGTCTATGGCATAATTTTGAGTAAGAATGACAGTATGTATTTCAGTATAGAATTCGTTAAAGCACGGGAAAAAAGACTGATAGAATTTACCATCTGCATAACTGATTTTGGCATCTGCTATCAAGTAAGGTAAATTTTACCAAAATATAGTAAAAGCAACGTACGTTGTGCTTGATCATAGCAGGCTCCAAAATCAGCTATGTAGATGGTAAATTCTATACCAGTCTTTCTTTCTCGTGAACTAGACCTTAGAGATATTTTAGTGCACATTTTGTTTTACAAGAATTCGTTACAGACTTATTTATACAAGCTGGCCCGAAAGTAACTTTAAAATGATCATACATTTTTAGATGAGGATTGGCGCAACCTTCATCATTTGAAGGAGCCAACTGATCAGCGACTAGCGAGGAGGTAATTTTTCGCTTTTTTTAGGGACTTTTGATCAATTCTGGATCTAGGAATGGGGCTCTTGCAAAATTTTGCAACAAGGAAATAAAAAGCCAAATCTGATGTATAGACCAGCAAAAAGCAAGAAAATCACACTAAATAAGTCTGAAATTCAACTTTAATTCCTAAAATTCCTGACTTATTTGTCACTTTCTCTACGGGAACACAGAGATATGTCTCAAATTAGATAAGAATCTCCCATGATATCTGCGTCTCTCCGCCATAAAGCCCGATTCTGAGAGTGAATTTTGTGATTTTTTAGTGTACTCTTCGTCATTTTACAGGTTATTTTTATGCAAGACTCAACTCTTCGAGTTTTACGCCTTAACGACATAGTGTGTCCGGCTGTTATAAACGTAAAACCAGGGTTTCTCATCATAAGATACCTCTTTCTCACCCCTCTCGCACGATTTTTCCATGTATTTTGACCCGCTGATTTCAAATTCGGTCTTAGTTTCTACTCAAAACTCATACTTTTTCCAGAATTTTGAATTTTTTGCTTCAAAGACGTAATTTCGAATTTACGTAAAATCTAGGCCAGCTTAATGAAAACTGATAGCATTTTTGAAATCAGCGTCTCAAAACACATAAGAAAGCGACGATGGAGTGAAATTGTAAGCGTAGAATTATTCTAAAACACTAAAAAAGTAAAATTAACACTGATGGATATATGGTGAATGTCGCGGACACATTATGTCGTTTTTGATGCTTACTTCAACTCTCCAGTCCCCTCTAGTAAAAGTTTGAAACAAGCCCCATTCTCCTAGTCTACTTCCAGACCTGCGTATACACCCCCCCCCCACCAATGTATGACTACGCCACTAGTTTTTAAGTACCCATCCAACTGACCTATTGTAGAGAGGGCGTATTTTTTTTTTAAACAGTACCTGGCAACCAAGGGCAAGGGAGAGCAGCGACAGAACCGACAGAAGGCATGCTACTTTTAAGCGAGTACCATAGCAAGCTAGTAATCCCCGCGAGTGCAGCGTTTATTATGTCACGAATGAGCACCGCGTGTTCTACAGTGTCAGTGCCAGTGCCCAGTGAAGAAAAAGGCGAGGGCCGAGGAAGCGTAGGCATGAGCGCAAATCGAACGGCGAAGAGCGGAGCGAGCGAAACTAACCATAATTTTATTATATCTTCAAGTTTCACTTTTTATTCGCTGCAACTCAGCTTCAAGAGATGGGTTTTTCGGAGAGGGGGGGGGACTGCACGCGCTGCGCTAGGTTCCCCGTGTCGCGTCGCGTCGCGGCGATTCCGAGCGCTACTCTGTTCTCTGTCTCATCAAACCTAGAAAATAATTATTCCAGTCACACCACTTTTACTTTATTCACAAATTAGAAATCTCTCTCGACCCCCGTCCCATCCCGTCCCGTCCCGAGTGTCCATCGATGCAACGATGGTCTGTGAGATGCAATTGAATGCAACGCAACCAACCTCGCGTCGGTCAGTTACTCAATACATGCGTTTGCATCTAGGTATGGTATACTTGCGCTGTCGCCGGCCGGTTGCGGTCCCTCAGCCAGCGTCAACGCACTTCAAACGCGTAACTATAACTTGACGTCTCTTATTACGAGGATGCTGGAGGCTGGAAGAACGGGAGGCCTGGCCGATCTTGGACCCAATTCAAGCTTGCGTTCATGTTGCAGTCCGCGATGTCCACTCGCAACGTACTATTCCATAAAGTTACTTGTTTATACCTTTGGAGGTATACAATATACATACAAGAGCGAATGGCTGCTTGAAAAGTTTGCCTGTATAATGGGTCTGTTTGCAAACTTTTGCTACAACGATTAAGAGTGTTCAGTCTAATGTAAAATCGCCTGAAAAGTCCATTGGTGGCATCAGAAAGTCATAAAATGCAATAATAAACTCACAAGAGGCGTTTAATGAAATCTAAGATGGCGCATAAATAGCGAGCAATCTGTATTCATGCACCGTGAACATCCAAGGATGGCCAACTTTGACAACTTCACTGGAGGTAGAGGTTATGTGTTTGTTAACGTTGTGATTGGTTGTGATCCATATTGTGAGGTTGGCTATCCTTGGATGTTCGTGGTGCATGCATACAAATTGCTCGATATTTATCCGCCATCTTGGAGTTCATTGAACGCCTCTTGTGAGTTTATTATTGCATTTTAAGACTTTCTGATGCCACCAATGGACTTTTCATGCGATTTTACATCAGATGAAACACTCTCAATCGTTGTAGCAAAAGTTTGCAACAGACCTATTGAATGAATTGATGGAGGAGGGAACTAACTTTTCTATCTGTGTATAGGATGCGGATGGAACCAACTGCCTTCGGTTACCTAGGTAGGTATAAAGTATATGGCTCCCTTCTATATATGAATACACGAACAGAAAAGTTGGTTCCGAAGCCAACTCTTTCATTTATTCTTTCTGAAAACCTATAATAATTAAATAAGTACTATAACTTTCTTCATAAAAAACACACAGTTTCAGACCCTTGCAAGTGCCTCATTATTGTCGTATTAACTTCATACTTCGACAATGCTTTGCACTGCATTATACATTGACGAGAATAATCTAAAAAGGAAAGATTCCCGCGGAATAGCTAAGGAGCATATAATGGCTCGATACATTTGGCAACAGCTCATTTTATAGACGGAAATATACTGAGTGATGACATTGAAATCAAATATATAAAAAAGAAGGGGGAGGGGGGACCATGTGCCCAGACTGTTGCGAATATATTATGCCGCATTGAGATTCCGCACAGTATCGGTATAAAGATATTGTTTCGCGATCCACAACTCGCGTCCTTCACACAATCACACATATAGAAAGACAACACAAAGATAGGGCAAGCTAAGGAAATTTCGTGAGATACCGCCAGTTTTGACAATGAGCACCCAGTCATTCGCCTTTTTTTAGATACCCGCGCTCTCGGCTTGTTTAGCGAATTATTCATGAGTATTGCGACGTAAATGATTTTTTGACAATTCACTTGTAATGTGAAGATTTGGCATGAAGCTCATAGAAATGAGCTGGCACGTCACCAGCATCCGAACTAATTAACATGAAAAGAGTTGAGGTATTTTTTGGTGAGAGGCGAACATTTTGATCCTCTGCTGAACTATTTTAGCCTGCCTTGATTATTTTCCTTTTCCTAATGTTCAAAATCTGGTCTGAAACAGTGGCGTAACCCTGATAGAAATAAGCCATGCGAAAAAGTCCAAAGCATGGGAATTCATGAGTTCCCATGGGCTCCTCATAGAAACCCATGTGAAACCATGATTTCTCGTGAGCTTCCATGATTTCCTTTGGGATCTTATGGTTTTACCTTGGTATTCGCATGAGTTCTCGTGAGAAATCATGAGCATGTTCGTAGATTTATAAGGAAATCATGAAATTTTTCATGGGTTCACATGAGAAACTCGTGATTTCCCATGCAAATTTGGTCATGATTTCTCATGAGTCATTCCTACAAGGGAACGACTGGGGAAGCAGGGGAAGTGGAGCTTTAGGGCCCGAGCCTCTAGGGGCCTTTTCATCAGAGGCCCCCCCCCAAAAAGTTTTAAAAAATACACTTGAAGAGACCAAAAGCGACTCGATCTCTGTGTCATTTTGAAAAACTTCGTTGCCTAGTTAAAGTCTCTTAAGAGTCGATTTATTTTATTGGTTGCAAAATATAGAAAAATCATGGTTAGGGTTACTACCTAGAGCCTAAGATTAAGGGAAATAAGAAAAAGGGTGTTAAAATTAGAAATGGCAAGTCAAGGGGTTAAAGGAAAGATAAGTTTTTGGGGAAAAACATTCTTTAAGAAAATTCATTGTTTATTTTAAACGTTCTCAGTTCTATACACTCTTTCACTCCAGAGTTTAAGTTTCCCTAACGGCAAAGAGATACATACAAAGGTGTATTATCTGTATACAATGTAAGCATTGTTTGCTCCTATGTATAAGTACATGCATCCAACTCTCTCAACACATTCTTGGAAATCTTGGCAAGGTGCTCCGATTGTAACCAGGTGAATGTTACCTCCCCCTCTCTCTTCAGCCCCCAGTTTCAAATGAGTAAAGTTGTTGGTAAACAAGAAAGGCACAGAAAAAAAGAGAGGAAAAATAAAATCTAATCACCCATCTTACGGTGTCATGCTATCACTTACACTTTCATGCGACTCCCATTTTTAAAAGGAATTTTATAATGAGGTTAGAGATTACGAGTGTAAGAAAAAAATTAATTGCCCCCTTTACCCCTCGCTGTTTATTTATATTAACTTTTACTTTCCATCTCACTGCTCAGACGCCCCTACACTCCACATCCACACTCCACAGTCAGGCAATAACTTCTGAATGAGTCTAGTATTTTCGCCTCGTTAGCTTGCTGCTCGAGCGGCCGAACGCTCGACTCACATTCACTGACAATAGAAGTGAGAAGCTAGTGTCAAGATCGCAAGGTTTTTAGACTAGATCGAGACTATACAGTTTTGCTTTCTTCGAAGTTATATCCAATTATAGAGTAGAAATGCGAACAGCAATAAGTCACAGCCGCAGGTCATGTGAATAGACCGCCGATTGAACTGTTTTTGCGAAGAAACAAATCTGAAGGAAAGATGAATACATTGCGTCGATTGGCATTGCCCCTGAGTACCAACCAACTGACTTTAGAGGAGTATTCTGAGACGTGCTTTTCTTGTATGGACATTTTCACCTTAAAAAAGTTAAAACCCCCATTAAAAACAAAAAACAAAAAACAAAACAAAAAACAAACAAAAAAAACAAAAAAAAAAACAAAAAAAATGTGACAAATCCATTTAAAATTGATTTGAAGTGCAGGTGAAAGTCTTTTCGAGTGGCTAGCTGGACAAAGGAGTCGATATAGTTATATAGGTTTATTTTGGAAGGATTTGCTTGCACGATAAAGAAACTGGCACATGACAAAATCAAGCAAAATGTTCAAACCTCTATTTAAATTATGTGTCTCGCTAACCACTCTAAAACACTTGCAACTTCATTTAAACCAATTTCCCCGAATTAATTACAATTATATTGGTTTAAAAAAAAAAAAAAAAAAAAAAAAAAAAAAAAAAAAAAAAAAAAAAAAAAAAAAGTGAGGCAAACACATATTGCTGTAACAAAAGTATGCAGCAGACACCCATTTGAAACCACTCAAAAGGTCGAACATTCGATAGTACCATACTGTATGATAGTTTATAATTTCTAGATTCGATTCATTGTGTGATGGTGGGGAAGAGGCAAAGCGAGGTGAGACACGAAAGGCATCGCGGGTGACCGCGACCGAGACATTGAGCCTCTACGGTGCTCCAACCTCCAACTCAATTTCGCCCTGAAACGCGCGCGCATTCTATCATAAAGAATCGTTCGTTTACAAAAGACAACAGTATCGTCGCCCCTCTAAAATCGCTTGCCGTTTCTCGTTTCCTTTCAATTTGAATCAATGCAAAAGTATCGATTCCATTAAAGTTCAATTGGCCGTTTCTAGTTTCCTTTCAATTTGAATCAATGCAAAAGTATCGATTCCATTAAAGTTCAATTGGCCGTTTCTCGTTTCCTTTCAATTTGAATCAATGCAAAAGTATCGATTCCATTAAAGTTCATTTGGATCTTCTGATGATAGATTCGATTCGTTGCCTTACACTAAGAGAATTCTTTTTTTAATCCAAGGTGTATTTAATTTATGTTAAGGCACAGTGAAATATTGACGAAGGGGGAATTCCTTTAACCCATGGAAAATATCTGCAGCTACAAGTAAAAGATTCCTTGTTGTGACAATGATTCTCTTTCATGCAACGAGAACTTGACTTCGCGCAAGGAAAACTGTCGAAAGTAAACATTTCCTTGTTTTTAAAGAAGTGGTTTCTCTCAGTGCACGTTTATAAAATGTAGATAGGTCATCGGAAGGAAGCTTGCGGCAGAGAATTTTTGATTGAACGTCTGAACGAATCAAAAGTACCAATGTGGATGAAACCGACTGTTTCAAATTTTTGTTATCCGTCGACCATAAATTCCAAGTTGAAACTAGCGGGTTGTGGGTAGTTGATTTAGATGACATCACAAGTAGAGTTCGATCTATCTTTTCATTGCAGTTAAAATGCTGGCCGAAAAATTTTCAGGTGTAAAATTATGATTCGCTCGTCCACATAAATTCAGTTCCTAGAATTTAAATACTCTAAAACTGAATTATTGTAATGCAGTATGGTGGCTCAAACCATTTAGCAACAGGGCTCCCCCTCCCTATTTAAACGAATGTAAAACAATCGATTTTGCAAGAGACTGTCAGCCTTCTCAGGGTGGGGGGGGGGGGGGGGCTTCATTAGTCATTAATGAGAAGTGTGGTAGTAGGTACTAGCGAACACAAAAGTTTTTTTCAGTCAAGAATGCACGCGGCGCGCTAACGGTTGCTTTTATTATACACACGGGTTGGCGAAATAGACTCATATTTAGTGTGACGATATTTCGCTGCGATACATCGTTTTAAGACCAAACAAACTACCCCCTTCCTCAATACAGTGTAGCTGAGCGGCGCACTATGTGGTATTTGACCAAAAAAGCTGGCATAAACTAAAAAAAAAAAAATCGCTGTTGGGAAAAACTGTTGTGATATTCGGAATCTACATAGATTTTTGCATTAGAAAATTGTATTTAGCGGGTCTAAACTAGACTAATTTAACTAGAATCCACCAGGGGAAAAATCAGTTTTACCACCATTAAATTTAGCCTCAGCACGAGACTATAATCAAAGTAAAAAAAAAGTGTTTCAAATGAAGTCAGAACAAATTTTTTGTACATGGATCGTCTTCCTGAAGGTATTTACAATCAGTTTATGCCTATTTTATTCAATTTTAATTTGAATTTGATATTTTTTTGCTATTTCAAAGTTTTTAGCTAAAAACGTAAATTTTCCGATTTTCAAGAGAACTTAAGTTCAATTATCCTGCCACATCCCGCGGGTATATATATGAGAAATGGTAGTCCTTAGTGCGTACTTATAGGCCTTGAAGTCAGAAGTTGCGGAAAAATGCGGCTTTTCCGGGAAAATTAGTTCGAATTTTGCGTTTTTGCACGAAATTCTCGTTTTTACGTGTTGTAAGGGCTACATCACTACAAGAGTGAAATTTGGCAACACCGTCCAAATGACTTGAAACTCAGTATCCAAGGGTACTTTTTAACGCTGAATTCATATTTTGCACCAGTTTTTCAAAATTCGAAAATCCAAGATGGCTGCCGACCGATTAGCCAAAAAATTTGTCGGCGGCCATCTTGGATTTTCAAATTTTGAAAAACTGATGTGAAATTTGAATTCAGCGTTAAAAAGTACCCCCGAATACCAAATTTCAAGTTATTTGGACAGTAGAAACAGTTTATGCCAACTTTTTCGGTCAAATACCACATAGTGCGGCGGGTGCTATCTTTGGTCACAAAACGTTGTCTCGAGGCTGTACGTAGTGTACGTACTGTCACACTAAATGAGTCTATACCTCGAATGAAGCTGTTGCAAACTTTTGCTGCAGGCTCACTAATAGTTGATCATGGGGTAAAACCCTGTAAAAATAACGATTAGCGCGCACTTAAAAATCACGAAATCCGCCTCCAAACTCATAAAATGCTTTCAAACGCGAGACCGTAATGGCGGCTGCTGCCGCCTATTACACTGGGTTTCCCTATACCTCTTGATCAGCTCCATCCTCACGAGGTGTTCTTGCGACACCACTCAGGAAGAAGGAGAAGAAGCATACAATTTCCATAAGGTTTAAGCGGCAACGGCCGCCGTTACGGACTCGCGTTTGAAAGCATTTTATGAGGTTGAGAGGTGGATTTCTTAATTTTTTAGTGCGCTAGTCGTTATTTTCACAGGGTTTTTACCCCAGTATCAACCAATAAGAGGCCTGTAGCAAAAGTTTGCTACAGCTCCATTCTTGACTGCCAAAACTTTGGCGTTTGCTACTTCGATTTCTTGCTTTTCACTAACAATAAGTAAACGAAAAAATGTCAAACCTACCTCGGATTATGGAAAGTCCCCCCTCTAATAAAGCCGCCTATGGAAATGCGTTTAAATACAAAATGCGTAAAATAGCTCAGTCAAATGAACGATAATCGAGAACTGAATCAAATAAAGCGGATCTATGAATAAGCGGTTTTACGCGACTCCACTATTTTAACTCCTCCTCCGCTCCGCGCAGTGTTGCTAGAATTGACGTTTGAAGCCGTATGTTTTACATTGTTTCTTATGAGAAAAATACGTCCGAAAACCGTACATTTGGCGACACTGGTTCCGCGTCTCCGTCAAGTGCGCCGCTTAAAGTGAACCAACTCCGCCCGCCACGGTCAAATCTCGACCTTGCTACTACTTGACGCGCCGCTACTCCGCGCACCGCGCCATTCCAAGACGCGGAGACACACCATTCAACATACAATCAGTCTAGACTTGCCACCAGCCTGGCTGAATGTCACCGCCGCCGCCACCACCTTTATTTCGCGAATCGTAATCGCGTCGCAAGAACTCACCAACCAACCCCCCCCCCCCGCCCCACACATCCACCCACCCACCACACACCCGTGGTTCCTCCATAGCTTCGTATGATAGGAGGTCTCCCATCGCCCTATTTGCATCACGTATTTACTTATTCGCATTATCCATCCACCGTTGCCGAATTGAGACACAGAAATAGTATTTCCGAGACTATCCGATCGATCACGATAGCTCGATATTACACTGAAAAAAAAAAGTTCTGGCTCTCCCGAATACATGCCTCGGGAAGCTGTAGGAGGCATATCCGAAGCAAAGTTCTGTGACTCGCGGGCTTTCCGTCGGTAGTAGCGAGCCACATGCTCTAGCGGTCCCGAACCTCTTGCTTCGGCATTGCGATATAGGCGGGCAACACGCGCAATGACATACAATCAGTAGGACCTGCCGCCATCTTTTCACTGTTAAGTATCAGAGTAGAACGGGATCACTCTTGAAATCAATTTACTCTGTGACATAGTCATCGGCGATCTCTGAAAGAACGCTACGATACAATTTAGGAGCATATTCTCACAGATTGCTCACTTACTCAGCGCGTCGTAAAGGGTGTGCGCCTCGGAGCGCTTCCCCTATATACGCAGCAATCAGCCCTCGTCTTCTAC
This sequence comes from Trialeurodes vaporariorum, assembly GCA_011764245.1. NCBI lineage: Eukaryota > Metazoa > Arthropoda > Insecta > Hemiptera > Aleyrodidae > Trialeurodes > Trialeurodes vaporariorum. The sequence goes on along the minus strand of VMOF01000002.1, from coordinate 36,509,202 downwards.
AAGCATTGAGCGGCCGCGACGCGCGGCGCAGTGGTAATGCACTGGACTCCGGAATGATACATCCCTGGACCGATCCCGGGTAGCGGCTCGCTCTTTTTTCACTCTTCTTTATATACATTCCCGGAGCACGTGCTCGTGCTCTACCGAACGTTGCTCCGCGAAGCTATCTGAATCAGCACGTGCTTCGGCTCTACTGGAGCTTTAGGTTTACTGCCGGAGCACAGTTCTTTCAGTGTACACCTTTGAAAGCAATAGACGGTTTTCGTGGATTTTTTAAAAATGCGTTTTTGGGCAACCGATTCTGGAAATTTGCAGCAGTCACCTGCTTTGAGGTCATTCGATCGTAAGAAAGAAGATCTCGAATCATTAAGTGGCGGTAGCCATCGAGCCGATGCTAAGTCCTACTCGCTCTCCCGTGACCCCCATTTATACCCATCTCTTTCTAGTTTCGAAAGTCGTATACAGGACCTTGTTTTACGATATATTATGATCAAAATCGCGTTAAAATGCTTCGAGGAATTCATTTCAGCCAAAAAATTTCACGAAAGATGCCTGCCTCTATGGACGATTTTTGAAATTAGAGTGAGATGGCAGTACATGAGGGTCATGTGAGAGAGGGAGAGAGACAAACTGTCTTTGTTTGGAACGCTCATCCCCGGCTGCCGCCTTTACTAAAACCCTCTATAGGCTCTATACCAATAATGCAACTTACATCTAGAATCTTGATGGTCCATCGATGGCATCAAAATATTGGGTCTGTTGAAACTTTTTGATACAGCGTCATGGTCCATGGAGGGTCGGTTCTCATGTATATGTCGGCGTGAAAATCACATTGAAGCCTCGAAATGTCTCAAAAATCTATTCGCACATTCAATAAATGCATTTCACGAAATTACAAGGTGGCGATCGAATGGGTGGGTCACGATGGGAGACTCCCGGGATTGAAAATTTGATTTTTGCATTAAAACCTGTGAAAATGAAAATGAGTGCGCAAAAAATCACGAAATACACTCTCAAAATCGGGGTTAACCCTCTAAAGGCCAGGTTATTTCAAAAGGACGCCACTCTTCCGTTTATAAAGGGAAGATAGTTAACTGTTCGTACTCGGGGGAGTTGAAATTGCCTATACGATACATTGAAGGCGCCCGAAGACATCTTATTTTGTACATGTTTTCATTAATAGTCGCGTTTACCCGGAATGAAAACTGAAACAATGTGAAGGAGCCTAGAGATGAAAAACGAGTATACTCGGGCTTGGCCCTTAAAGGGTTAATGGCGGAGAGAAGCAGGTATCATGGGAGATTCCTATCTAAATTGAGACATATCTCTGTGTTTCCACAGAGAAAGTGACATAAGAGACAGGAATCTCCCATGATACGTGCGTTGAACCGTCATTACGAACTTGCCGTTATAGCAGTTTTGTGAGTTTATTACCTAATTTTAGACTTTCTTAGTGTGATTTTCGTGATTTCCGCTGGTCATTATATCAGAATGGACCATTTATTTGCTTATAGCAAAAGTTTGCAAGAGCCCCATTGGGATCAAAAATAGAGTGCCATGGATGATATACATATAAAGTGATTTCAATGTGATTTTAACAAGATTGTTCCACCGGCATAGACCCTCTCTACAGTGACGTAGTGTGCAATTTGGCAACGTTGCGTTGCGTCCATTTGACTTTTGAGCCCTTGTAAAAGGTCAAATTTGAAGGTGTTCAGCGAACACCCAATAGTTCGATCTTTTTCTTGGGTTTAAATGGACAAAATGCAACGTTGCCAAGCTGCACGCTACGCCACTGCCTCTCTTTCGATGTAGCAAAAGTTCGTGACAAACCTGTTGGGCTCAGCTGTACCCTACAGACACAGAATGACGCAATCAGAGTGGAAACTCTCATAAGAGCCAATGTACACATTTTTGCGGTCTCTTTCGGCGGTGTCAATATACAAAATGGAAGACAGGTCTCATTCTCTGTCTTTTGCAATTCTTCACGCACTTCTCAGAATGGCGGACCAGAAAATAATGCTTCAAATTAAATTGAAGTTTCCGTTCTGATTGTAATATTCTGGTACTGATGGTGGGGGTTCAGATAAATCTGATGGCTTTGATATCCAACAAAAACGGCATAAGTGGCGTTGAATTTTGGCCATTCAAATTCATTATTAAGATCGAACTAGTGGGTGCAAACTCCCTCAAGTTTGACGCTTTTCATGAGTTTAAATGGGCAAAGTGTAATGTATGGAAATGCACGCACACTTCGCCACTGAACGGTATTTATATTAGTTTTCTGCAAAATGCAGCGGAAATGCGATCGTGAGAATTTAAGGATCAGAATATAGTCGCGAAAGAGTATTTTTAAGTTATATGATCGAGTGTATTGATGCAACCGTTGAATACGAGAGATGATATTTCGTGTTGCCAATTGCATCGAAATCTTTGGTAAGCCCACGAAAATTTAAGGTGAAGATATGATATTGAGAACTTTAATGTCATAAATTTTTGGGAAACGAAACTTTTTGAGTTCAACAGCGATGACATAAGTCAGTGGTGGTTTGTAACCGATGGATTACCGTCGGACTCCCATTTGGACCAATACAAATGTATTAATTGTTCAAAGGTTCAACTGGACCGCCTAACAACGATTGTTTTTGCAAAGGTTAATGCGAAAAAGATATTGATACACTATCACATTAATAAATCCTCTCAAGATCAAGTTAACGCATCTAATCACGCGCCAATTCTAATTAAGGGGGTGGATATAAATCAATATTCGTAATTAGGTGTACTTGTTTTTGCCTACATCGTGAATTGAAGGGGCGCTACGATTCCTTAATTTGACAATGTCTATATCAACTTCAAAGATCATTCATTGCCTCTGAATCTGATAGGAAGAATGGTCCCCACCTTCTCCCGGGAGAAGGGTGTGAGATCCTCAAGCAATATCCAATTAAGATTTCCTTCATACTCAATACATCGTGCAATTATCATTATTTTTCTTTTTTTAAGAACGTGCTGCAATTCAAAATTGATCAAGGTTAATAGAATAGTAACTAAAACAATGGTGTAGCCAGACAGTTTTCTAGGGGGAGGCGGGGGTTAAGGTTTTAAAGTAGTCTGTGGGGCCAAGGTCTGAATTCAAAATTACCTAGGGAGGGCAAGATTTTTTTTCTTTCTTTTTTTAGAAGGAAAATGTTGAGGCGAAGAGGCTCCACTAGACATCACTAACGTCTAATCTCTATGTTGGTTGAAGTAAAACTCGACAATACCGCAGTCTGCCTCTGATCTCACGTGAATGAGCTTTGAATACAACCAGTGGCGTATCGTGAAATTTGGCAACGTTGTATTTTGAGCATCTAAACCCAAATAAAAGGTCAAATACGAAGGTGTTCATCGAACGCACAATACTTCGATCTTTCTCGTGGCTTTAAATGGACGAACAGCAGCGTTGCCAAATTTCACGCTATACGCCATTGAATACAACCACCAAACAGCAACAGCGTGACAAATTTTAGAATGTTCAACATGACAACGAGGCTTCAACCCGCCGGCCTCTGAGCTCCGCTCCGTTCAAAACCGCAGTCTCTAAAGTCACCGTTGACGAATGTTGTAGATCGGCCCACTGGCACGGTTACGTGGTCTCCCCCCAGTCCCCCCATTACCCACCCACAGCCACCGTCTACACCCCCTCACCGACCCCTTCATCACCGTACCAATTCACTCCAACAGTCCAGCAGCAAGCGCAAATAGGAAGCGAACACTTTTATGAGATAAATCTGGTACTTAAATCGTTTAAATCCACATACGAGTGAGTACACATGCACACATTCGTGCGGAGTCACTCAAGTTAACTGCCGATTTTTATTCTGCCCCCCTTCACTCTCTCTCTTTCTCTCTAACCTCGTCCTCCTCCTCCGTCCCAGACAACCGCACCGTCATCATCGCCGATTAAAAGTTACACAGAACCGGTAAACAATTATTCGGTTTTACTTATTAATGCGACTTACAATTTTACTAGACCGATGAATTTAAAAAGGCGCTGCACATTTCTTGAGGCCAAAAGCACAATATAACTTTTTGATGAGCCTATATTGGATACGTTTTCTAGCTCATCATTCTGTGCGAAAATGCTCATGGCCCGAAAAAAAATCACACGATAAATTTCGTGGTTTTTCAAGCTTGAAAGTTGAAGTTGGCGTCAAATCTGAAAAGTAGAGTCGCTTTAAGATGATTCCAGGGTCGATTATTTCCAACTATGGACACCACGTCGCGTTGCGCGAATCTATCGATCTTTCACACGGGTTTAACTTAAAAAAATGTAACAATTCCAGATTCTATGCCACGCCACTGTTTACTTATCATTGTTTACCGATAATTAGATTACGTTAAAGATAAGCTTTGCTCAAGTTCAGACCAGAAATCGTCTGAAAGTTGTATGTTTATGTAAAGAAATGTTTATTTATACTTGTGTAGGTATTTAAAATAATCTCTGTTAGAACATTGATACAGTGACGGTTCATTGAGGGGGCTTCGGGAGCTTGACCCCCCCACTTTTTTGGGGGAAAATGGCTCCAAAAAAGGGAAAAAGAAACCTAGTATAACACCTTGCGTCCCCCCATCTCTTATAAGGAGAAAGGAAAGTGAGAAGCCCTAAAAAAAAAAAAAAAAAATAATAATAACATTTGTTAACCCCCCCTCCTCCCACCACTAGTTTGAAACCTACGCAAGGGCATCGTCGGAAATAGAGGGGGCTGAGGGGCTAAGCCCCCCCCCCCCCCCACAGAGAGTTTTGGAAACAAAAAACGTTTATCCATTTGGACTTGTGATTTGGAATTCAAGGCGCAAAAACTGTGTTTTCCAGAGGGAAAACACAGACAAATTTGCCTGGATTATAAGAGAAACAGGGGCATCTTGGATCTTGATTAGCAGATATGAGGAGCCAAAAGAAAAAAAAAAGTTCATCATTTTTTTCCTGCTCAGCCCCCCCCCCCCCCCCGAGAAAAGTCCTAGTTCCGCTTATGTCCAATGACCGCCAATGCATTGGTATATTCGCCAGGGTGAAACGCAACGAATAAAATCAGTAGGGGGAGGGCATCCCTATTCGAAAAATTTGCTTGGTGGTCTGGATGAGTTTAATATTGGAGGAGAAGAGATGGCAGTAAATGGCCCTGGCAAAAATTTAGTGAATTAGGTCAAGTTCGCCGTAAGTTGGAGGGTCGAGTTACGAGCCTGAGCAGTGAGCAGCTGCTCACCAAATTATGTGCATCCGCGCGCATTTCGTACTTCGCAGCCTGCAGATGTGATTATGCGCAGGAGACGGCTCATGAATTACAGAATAATGAGCAACTCCTGCACGTGTCAGTATATCCAATATGTATGCTTCGTGATAAGTCTCACAATGGGGCTCTTGCAAACTTTTGCTGTGAGCAAATGAATAGTCCAATGTGATGTAGAAATCAGCGAAAAAAACGAAAATCACACTAAGAAAGTCTAAAATTCAGTTATAAACTCATATAACCTGCTAGAACAGTAAGTTTGCAATGACGGCTCAACGCAGGTATCATGGGAGATTCCTGTGAATTATGTCACCTTCTCTACGGAGACACAGAGATATGTCTCAATTTAGATAGGAATCTCCCATGATACCTGCGTCTCTCCGGTATTAAGCCCGATTCTGAGAGCGAATTTCGTGATTTTTCAGAGTACTCATTGTCATTTTTACAGGCTTTAATGCAAGAATCATCTCTTTAATCCCCTTTAGCAAAAGTTTGCAAGAGCCCCATAGTTGACTTGCTAGTTGGATGGAGGGCACATTTACATCCGCGAGCAAATTTTGCAAGAGACACATCAAGCTGTCTTGCGCTCAGGGGTAGGTATCAACATTTGAAAAATTCATGTTGGCGCCCCTGAATGCCTAGCAAAAGGCAGACAAACTATTTGCGCACACTTACAGTAACACATGTTTTCTATACTTTGTCTTTTTTCTTCTTCTCTTTTACGTAAAGACGTTGTAAAACCAGTTTTTGGATGCATTTTAGCGCATTAAATTTACTTGAAATCTCAGATGCTTATATTTCTGACTTTTCTCCGGCAGTTCAATAAAAAAAATTGACTGAGGACACTTGTCAATGCAAATTTGGTCTTATTGCGAATGGACCAAACTTCCATCAGTTTTTGTGATGTAATCACGGTATATGAATCTATGTGCGAAATAAACCCGGTAGGAGCGCATACCACATTCTCCTACTTTAACTTTTTTACTATAACGAAGTTATACCGTCGATACCGAGACAAATCACTGTTCGCTCGCTCGATTTAAGAGGGTAGTTGAATATTCCTACGTCGCAGCATTTTGCATAAGCAATAAATTGAAGGCGCTGTAGGAAACTTTGATTTCCAAATATTTACAATTTGGAGACACAGTTTTACTGTGATTAAAAAGTGTGGTGGGGCTCTTGCAACTTTTGATACAGGTAATTGAAGAGCTGCGATTCTTGCATAAAAACCTGTAAAAATGACGATGAGTAGTACACTAAAAAATCACAAAATTCAAGCTCAGAATCGGGCATATCATGGGAGATTCCTATATAATTTCAGACATACCTCTGTGTTCTCTGTGTTGATCAATTATACAGGAATCTCTCATGATACTCGTATAGCTCCGCCGATGCGATCTTGCCGTTAACCCGTTACAGCTGTTTTCTGAGTTTAATCATGAATTTAAGACTTTTTTAGTAAGATTTACGTGATTTTTGCTGGTTTTTCCCATTAGACTGTAATCATTTGCTTGTAGTAAAAGTTTGCAAGAGCCCCATTGTGTGTGTTACATTTAGTCACAGAAACGAATATCCTCGAGTGTGGTCGTACAGGGGTTCATATAGACCGCAAATTCGTGAATAAGTCAAAATCAAAAGAGCAAAATAGCATAAAAAAATAAAAAAAATCGGGGGTGCAGCCTCCTTCTTCTGAGAAGAAGAAGTTAAGGAATATCCCTTTACACGTGTAAATTTTGGCTGCGTCTTTGATCAGCCTCTCTTTAAAAAGCAATCCTGACTACTCGATGGCCCATCATGACTCATGAGTATGTGTTTTTTTGCGTTTCACCGCGCGCGCTTATCGCGGACCAGTAGTAGCGCAACGAGAGTTTCTTCATCTCTCTCTTTTCTCCATTGGAACACATACAATAGACAAGGATGGACAAGGGGATAAAACCCCCTCTTTCTGCCCTTTTCCTACTTATACATTTAAATGGGAAATGAGAGAGATGGAAGAGATCCTTTGTTGCGCCAGTGCGCACCAGTTTATTTTGTTGCATCGACGCTCATTGGGATCGAAATAGAGATTTTACTGGGCATTACATTGTGCAGTTTGGCACCCGCAATTTGTACTGTGTCCATTTAGACCCATGTAAAAGGTCGAATGTAGAGGTATTCACAGAACACCGAATAATTCGATATTTTTCATGGCTTTAAATGGACGAACTGCAACGTTGACAAAATGCACGCTGCCACTACTGGATTTTACTCAAGAATGAACTATATACATACCCAATAGCTTTTAGCAAAATTTTAGCAAGAGTCTCAGTGACTTATTTTAAGCTCTAGCATGAATTATTACTCTTGTTTTTAAGTTTTCATGTCAGGCCCGTCACATCTTACTACCGGGCCCTGGTACTAATTAGGCTTACGGGCCCCCTTTACCCCTTTCTAATGAGAGGTAGGCGGGACCCCCCCCCCCCCCCCAACTCCGAGACATGTTTTAACATTTCCCTTATGAAAAATCACTTCCAGCCATTTAGAGCCGAACGCTTTCAAATTAAACTAATCTAAATTTAAATTATTGCTACAGATCCAAGGGTAAATTTTAAGATAGTAAAGACAAAGATCAAGTCAATTTCAATACACGAAAAATAAGAATGTACTCTCAAACTGAAAAACATAATTTTAAATTTTTACTAAGGAGTTTAAAGTTGCTTTTCTGGCTATATATATATAAAAAAAAAAAAAAAAAAAAAAAAAAAAAAAAAAAAAAATCCACTTGCCGGGCCCCGGACCCATGGGTCCAGCGTCCCCCCTCATGTGACGAGCCTGATTATTGTTATTTATCATTCAAAATATTTAATTTTATCCGTAAAATTCTGTCCGGGAACTGCCATGTTTTGATCCACTGTGCGGTGGCGACGCAGAGAGAAGAGCGGCCAAGCGCGTTGATCCAAAAGCTTCCATTTTATTTACAGGTCGATCACGAAATCGTGCCGATCGAGGGCGAGGGGACGAAAGAGAGTACAAAGCTCTAAACGGTTTGGGGGGGGGGGGGGTTCTCCAGTCGGGAGCGGGAGCACCAACTGAAAGTGAAACTACTGCGCGCGAATCATTACCACTCTATCACGATTTATAATGTCATATCGATACTTAAAGTCTCTGTCACCACTTTCACTCTTTCGCGGCGCTCAACTCAACGAGTCCAGTCTCTAGCTTTCAACTTTCCTCCAGTTTTACCGCTTTTTTTCGGGGGACGGACCAGAGGTGGGGACGGGGGACACTCATTCATGATAAGGAGCTTTGACTGCCTTCTCGTTTCCCAATTCGTCCGCTCACTCCGCGGGCAATTTGGAGCACTTGTAATTCACAGAGCAACTATTTTTGATTCTGAATCGAATCCCAGGGAGTAGGTATTGCCCTGGTAAAAATGGTCCATACAGGCCCATAACTAACTCTTCATGCAGATTATGGATAGGTATGGATCCATATGGAAATGTATGGACAGTGAGGGATCCAGGGGGGACACGGGGGCCGGGGGACACGGGGGCACTTGTCCCCCCCAGAAGCCTAAAATTTTGCCTTTTCTCAATCGAAAATAGCCCAGAATTGCTTCCACCAACAATTCAAATTTCAAAATTTCACAGGCGTGCGCTACCCCCCCCCCTCCAGAAAAAGTTTCTGGGTCCACCTCTGTTTTTAGAGCATGAGTGTCATGCTCTATTGAAATCGTTTCTACAAGGTCAATAATGCTTTTCTTATAGGAACGGCATGGTTCGGGGGTCCGCTCGGGGGATCGCTTGGTTTCAGTATCGAGAACGGGTCCTCGAGGACCGATTGACCCATGTGATTCCGCCAATCCGGTGTCCTCCCAATTTGTCGCTTTTTCTTTGTGGCGGGAGTTTTTGGCCAAGATTGAGGTTAAGCATTTTTGGGAATGTAATTACGTTACTAATTTGGATCAGACTTCAACGAAATTTTCTGTATGAGATATTGGGGTTTTATATCAGAGGATTGTGTCCATGTTTCGTGTATTCTGCGATTTAAAATGCATTTAGATGCTTTCAAATTTCCAATCCTGTTATTGTTGATGTTTCGGTCCGCTAAAAGAGTTCGTTTGGGGAACGCGATCGGCGTTGCGTTTTAAGGTGAATCCTCAGCGACCTGTAGTAAGATTCTCATCCGCTAGATAACGTCACTGTTCCGCGGTCCAGAAACCATGCTTTTTCCGCCTTTAATCGTTAATTGCGAGAGCTAGAGTTAACTATTCGAAAATGTAAGAACGTTGCGTTCTAGATCAAATCCTAAGGAAAATTTTAAGACCATTCCGAGCCATGGACGAAGATATAACTAAGGACTGCCGACTCCCTATCTCCGCCCGTGTTAAAACCTGTTAGCGGGTTTTCGAGCGCGACCGCAGCGCTCCAAGCAGCAATAAGGGTCAACTAAAAGCGAACCGCTGCAGCGGTGGCCGCTCCGGCTCCCTTTCTCCCATGCCTTCCCGCAAATGTATACCGTGTAGGTAATTTGAATCACGATTGAACGAAGGGAACAAATGATCAGCGAATTAAAAGGAAGCAAAATCCGCTAAAAAGCAAACGTCTGGAGTATTTCTTGAAAGATTCCTGAATTGTCGAAAATGATTAATCAAGGACTGAAATACTATACATCACAGTTAACCTCAAAACGGAATCAAACAAGAAAGAGTACATAGACATTTGTTTTATTAGTAGAGATCAGGCGACTCTTTTAATTTGCTGATGATTTCTGTTACCTTGTCCAACGTTGATTCTGAATTTCCCTTGCTTTCGATCTTCCATTGAGATACTGAGTTATCTGATCCTCTTGGGTCGCCGACAGCAGTTGACAGCCATGCCATAACGGACCAACTCCAACAACGGTTTTAGCAGTAGCACAGCATGTGAGCATGGACACATCGCCAGGATCGCTCACTTGAAAGAGTAGTTCAGCTGACCGCTGCTTGGAGCGCTGGGGTCGAGAGCAAAACAGGACTAACAACAGTCGGCAGTCCTTAGTTATATCTTCGTCCATGGTTTTGCGACGACCTCCCGTCCCCTTTGCCCTCCCCACGAACTACTGCACCTATGCCTACAACAGTTGCTTGCCGCGTTGTGCAGATTGCATGAATGATGTGTGTCCATCTACTTCATCCCAATTTCACAGCCATCACGGATGCCACGCCCGCCACGGGTCATATTCTACCTGGTTTTATGCGACATCGGTCATCGTGGCCCAGTGTTACATGGTAATCAGCGGCGGATTCGGGAAAGGCACGCCTCCCCCCCCCCCAACTCACGGTAGCCTTTGCCTTTTTTCAACAGAAAAAATCCCATAAATTCCTCTCTGCAAATTTGAAAATTCATAGGCGTGAAGCCCCCCCCCCCTAAAAGAATTTTCTGGATCCGCCATTGGTAGTAATTTTTGCGGCACACTACGCCGGATTCCCGTGCGCTTTCCCACACTTACCTTTCTCCCTTATCTGTCAATGGGCGCTCCCCGAGGGGCGGCGCGGCGCCCCCCCCCTAATTCAGAAAAATCAAAACTTTACAATAAAAAAGAATCGGAACATTCGAAGATCAAATAATAACGAAAGGAGTAAGAGTTAACAAACTTTATTCTTAGTTTACTTTACAATTTTAATAGGGGGTGTAATTTAGGGGGGGGGCAGGGCGGGAAGTAGCCCCCCCAAGCAGTGGTGCCCAACCACCCCTTGCCACTATACAGCTCGCCCCCCAGTTTCAGGATTCCTCTCCCCCCCAGATCTAGACCTCCCCCTGATTTTTACCCCACCCCCTCCTGATTCAGACGACATCATCCTTCCCACCCGTCATCTCCCTCGCCGAAAGAAGTTTTAAAATCTATTAGTATGAACGTGTCTACATTGGCAACTACCGTTGGCAACGAGAATTTTGCGAACTTCCTTGAAAATTCAGAATCCTCTGGTCGATAATTACATGATTAGAGAATGTATAGGCAAGAGTTTGGTTTTGTTAATTTAAATAGGTTAACTCTTAGAATTCATCAGGACAATGAAAATAAAGAAGGAATAGTTGTACTTAGCTTTTTACTATTTCTATCATCTGATGCTGTCACTTTATTCATAATATCAAACACTTCAAAAATAGAATTACTTTTGATACAACTACATGCTACAATCACTTACAATTTCTACCATTTGGAAGGATAATTGATTTATTTTCTATTTTGGGCGGAAGTGGGGGGGGTTCTCTAGACTTGCCCGTCTCTAAGTGAAGTCCCCTAGACCTTCCATTGACATTCAAAAAGTTGCCCCTCCGGGCAATTGTTTTGCGGGTGCCCATGTCTTTTTCCATGGTCTCTGAACCAGAAATTGAACGTTCTTCCGGTCTGTGGTTGCCTTCTTTTCTCATAAGTTTAGACACGGCCACCCTGTAAACCCCACAACAAGTTAAAAGTCCGCAATCCGCACCCTCGACCCGCAGCCACTATCAGAAGTAAATTGCCGGTTGACTTGCAGGTACTCTCCTCCTCCTCCCCCAACTTAGATTAGACACAAATATAAAATTTAAAAAAAAAAAAAAAAAAAAAAAAAAAAAAAGTGAAAAATAGAATGTATGCCCCAGCAAAGGGCCCCCTCCACAGTTTTCCAAGAGAGGGAGCGACCCCCTTGCCAGCGTAACTCCGAAAAAAAAATTCCAACTGGGGTCCAAGTAACTCAAGTAAGGTCTCAAAATGAAATCAGATGGATCCAAAATTTTAACGGCGAGTACCGGTAAGCTTACTCTTTTGATCGGTCCAAACCGGATTGCGATACATCGATTTACTCTCGAGATATCGATTTTTCAAAGGCGCGCGGTATAGGGTCAGAAATCTAAGATTCTCTAAAATCCGCGAATTTCGACTCTCATGGACCTAGCATGCGCCGTGAGAAGTCATATGTGAGTTTTTTGAGTTCACATGAAGTTCATTAAGGGCCCTGACAAATGTCGGACCGATAAAGTCTATATCGGGGGGGGGGGGGGGGGCGTGGCCCCAACTCCAGCGTAAGTCTCACGTACAATGTCTCACTGCGGCCGCGGGAGGTCCCATAAGATCCGTTTAAAACTTGGATGGATCTGAATTTTTTTCAAGAATTATCTAAAAGCTGAAGCTACCGCCCAATCCAAACCGCAGTGCGCAATCCATCGATTCGTTCTCGAGATATCGATTTTTCAAAGGCGCGCGGTCTTGTCAGATCGACCTTAGAGGGGCGCTGGAGGCTGGAAAAAGGCGAATTTCGTCTCTCACGAACCAGTCGTGTGCCGTATTATATCGGTTCCGCTTTTTTTCGGGTCCCAATGATGTCCCGAGAGGGCCCAATGCAGTTTCGAGCCAAAAAATATCATCTTAGGGGGGGAACTACTCCCCGTTTCAGCGTAACTCTGACAAGAAATGTCTAACTGCGGCCGCGAGAGGTCCTGTAAGGTCATTAAATAAACTCGGATGGATCTGAAATTTTCGAGGTTGTCAGTCACAAGCAAGCGCTTTCGATCGGTGCAAACCGAATTGCAATACATCGATTCACTATCGAGATATCGATTTTTCAAAGGCGCACGGTCTTGTCAGATCGAACATTGAAATAAGCTGTGGATACTCTGTATCCGCGAATTTCGTCTCTCATGGACCGTTTAAGCTCCCTTAAAAATCGAATGAGCTTTTTTCAAGTTCATATTACGTTCCTTAAGGGCCTTGATGAGTGTCGGCATTTGATCAATATTAACATTCATTTTTTAATCTGAGACAAAAAGAGCTGAAACCATAAAGACGAAGAATTTCCATCGTGATGACTTTGGTTCAAGCGAGGAAAATTCTATAGAAGTCCCAAATAACTAGACTAGACTTTCCGGCTTGCTAGGATTGGTATTAAGAATTTCCTTCCTGATGACTTTGGTTCAGGCGAGAGAAATCTAAAAAAGTCCCAAATAACTAAACTAGACTTTGCGGCTTGCTAGGATTGGTATTGCGTCATCCGATTTTAAAGGAACTATCACTATCGAAATCGATTTTCAAAACCACAGTATTCACCTCGCCTCGTGAACAACTGTTTCAACACGCTATAAGTAAATTTTCATTCCCACTTTGACCTATCAAGTTATTTTTACAGCGATCACTGTTATACAAACACAAATGCAGCGATTGAATTTGTCGCAGTTTTGTACTATCAATATGGAACTCCACACTTACAATGATTTACGGCCGACACTCATGCTCTCTTTGCTAACACTGTTCCAGTGTTGCAAGTTCCAACTTGTTTTTTTTTTTTTTCCTTTAGGTTAGTTTTGGATGAAAACTGGTTTCCATCAAAATCAATGGGAAAATGGGTCAAGTAAGGGAAAACTTTAAAAATTTCAAAACTGGATCTTTGGATTTGGATAAAAATATCAAAGAGAGGTCTGGGGATCTCCCCCAGAATATTAAAGGGGAAGTGGGGGTCTACCCCAGCATAATTTGATGTGAGAAAGCAGAAAGCATTCGTATAGGGTATTCCCAACAGTTTATTTCTCTCTCTTCCTCTCCGTGTATAATTGACAAAGCGTCAAACTCGGATTATTCAAGTGTTATACGCAAAGTCGCAAACTATCCAAGCTGATGTAGGAGATTGGCCCAAAATCATTGGCTGGGCAGGAGATGCGTGAGTGGGCGCGAAACCTTTATTTTGACTTCCGCAGTCGCAGTCGGGCAACGCAAGCGCAAGGTCATCAATCGGCAGTTCGTCTCTACTTCGCCCGCCCGCCCGCCCGCCCGCCCGACCGTCTCGTCTGTTCTGCTCCAGACCTTGACTCTTATTCCACCATTCCACCATTCCGCGAGTCTGCGTTAATGCGTCAACGTGCGGCGTCACCAACTCCGAAACTCCGATCAGTATACATTCGATCGTCTCACTCGTCTCAAACAATGAGCTATAACTTTAGAGTGGCAGCGGGCTGGTCCACCTTGTGCCACACAGGGTAGAAGGAATCCCGGGAAAAAGCGGAATTTGGACGGCAGACTCCAAGGTTTGAGGTTAAATTTTGTAGGTTGATCGGAATTTGGCGGGAATTTGGACGGCAGATTCCAAGGTTTGAGGTTAAATTTTGAAGGCCGTTTCCGGCGATGCCCGAGTTTGTTTACGAAACGACCGGAAACAACCTACAAAACTTAACCTCAAAATCGATTTTTACGGCAAGATGGCGGCGCCCTTGGTGACAACAATGAACCAGCGGAACGTTCCTTGATGTGCCATTCTAAAGTTATAGCTCATTGGTCTCAAATAATCTCCAAATTCAGCGTGCTTGAACTTAACCTCCAAATCACGCTGCGCTTGAACCTGAGTCTGTACACAAAGACAAAAGGAGGAACAAATTACAGTGGCGTAGCGTGCAATGGGTCTATTGCATACTTTTGCCGCAGCGTCATGGAGGGTTGATTCTGGAATAAAGTCGGGTGAAATTCACATCGAGAGCTTAAAAAAGTCTCAAAACCCGCTCATAGGCCCATTAACCCTCTAAAGGCCAGGTTATTTCAAAAAGACGCCACTCTTCCGTTTATAAAGGGAAGGTAGTTAACTGTTCGTACTCTGGGGAGTTAAAATTGCCTATACGACACATTGAAGGCGCCCGAAGACATCTTATTTTGTATACATGTTTTCATCGATAGTCGCGATTCCGGAATGAAGAGTGTCTTCAATGAAGACTGAAACAATGTGAAGGAGCCCAGAGAAGAAAAACGAGTATACTCGGGCTTGGCCCTTAAAGGGTTAAAGACTTTTACAGGAAAGCCTAAGATGGCGGTTGAAAGGGCGAATCAACCCTGCATGCATACACAACGAGCAGCGAAGATGGCCGACGACGGCATGCGACAAAGTAGGTACTTGCCCGGCGTTACCCTCTCAGAATTAGGGCAAATCGACACGAAACTTGAAATATTAACCATAGTAATCATAAACAATAACGAGAAAGTAAAATTGGCTGGTGAAAAAACACACATGCAATGACACACAATGTAGATATTATGAGGTAGTAAGTCGTTTGTTTACATTCTAACCATCATTATAAATTGCCGTCTTATCCAAGACATTAGTGAGTGGATTTCGAGACTTATTGGTGCATTCAATGTGATTTTCACGCGATTTTACACCAGATTTTACCCCCCCCCCCCCCCCATATCGCTGCAGAAAAATTATGCAACAGACACATTACAGTGGCGTAGTGTGCAATTTGGCAACGTCGCAGTTCGTCCATTTAAACCAGTGAAAAAGATCGAACTATTGGGTACCTTCGCATTCGACCCTTTTACATGGGTTTCAATGGACATTGTAAACTGTTGCCAAATTGCACGCTACGCCACTGGAACGAAACGGAGCACTGTAGAATTAATAGAGGCGCGGTGGAAAGATTTTATTCATTGGTACTCACAAGACATCAAAAAGCAGAAAGCTTCCCGCATGTATCTTAAATGGGACTTAAACTAAAGAACAGAGGAAGATTTGAGCTAGAAATTTATGCAACAAATGAGGGGTTAATCAAAAAGATCCGGGAAAGTTACAATGGAAAAAGCGCCTACATAGCGCAAATTGTATAGGAAAGGTTCGAATCGCTTCTTCGACTTGCTTGGAAACAGGAGCACATGGCGATGATTGTTGTTTACGAAGAAGAAAGTGGCGTAGTTTTCATTGTTACCAACTTTATTTTAACTTCTACACGCTTCAAACCACGCCCACTTTGCTCGCCAACAATCTAATAAAATATACGAATATCGTCAACAAAAACGATTTGTGGGTGAGATGAAATACGATTTGTCTACATGTAGGTATATTGTCTCTGACTTGAAATGTAGGTCCTTTAGATCTTTTGCCCACACTGTAACTGAAGCTTATAAAAATATTATAGAAAAATTAAATAGTACCAGTTCGTCTGTTGCAAACTTTTGATACAGCATTTTGGACGGTCGATTCTGACGTAAAACTACTTGAAAATAACTTTGGTAACATCAGAAAGTTCCCAAATCCTCTCACAAAATTACTTCGTACAATTCACAAAATTATAAGATGGCATGGCGGTCGAAAGAGCGAGTGACGGAGTGACAGTGCGGGGGAAGTCCCATCTAACAGCCTCCAATCACTTTTCTCGCAGCATAGCGAGCTGCAATGGTGCTGTTGCACACTTTTGCTATAAGCGATTTAACAGTCGATTCTGCTGTAAAAACCTCGAAAAATAACAATGGCAGCACTAAAAACTTCCGAAATCCACTCTTAAACTCAAGAAACGTTTTTATTTGCGAGGGCGTAGTGGTGGCCGAGGGCAGTAACAATAGGAGATTCCTATCTTAATCTCGCTACTCTTTCTACGCTGACAAGGATGATTCACAGAGTAATTAGTCATCAGAGTGATGATCCACATCCAATGAATGGTACCCCAACACCTAGTGACACCGGCGTCAAATGAAAGTCGTCACTTCTTGATGGAGTTACAGTATTGTTAGATGGGAATCTCCCATTGTTACTACCCTCAGCCGCCATTACGCCCGCGCAAATAAAAGCGTTTATCGAGTTTTAGGAGTGGATCTCGGAAGTTTTTAGTGGTTCCTTTGTTATTTTTCGAGGTTTTTACACCAGAATCGACTGTTAAATCGCTTATAGCAAAAGTGTGCAACCGCCCCATTAGATAGGACTTCCTTAGCATCATTCGCTCATTCGGCACCTTTATTTTCAAGTGATTTTACTTGGGAATCGACCTTCAAATCATCCATAATGATGTAGCAACAATAGACCCATTACAATTCCGTTCATTCTACCCTGAAAAAAAAGAAGAAAAAGATTACCAGAAGCACAATATCGAAGAATTCTGATGTTTGTTTTATAACACATGAAAATTTAAGGAAATTATGATACTGTTACCATATTCTCATTTCTCCATCTCTTTCTAGTTTCGAAATTCGTATGCATCAGGGCCTTGTTTTACGACATATTATTTTCAAAATCACATTAAAATGCCTCGAGGAATCATTTCAGCCAAAAAATTTCACGAAATATGTCTCTGTGTACGATGTTTGAAATTAGCGTGAGATGGCAGTACTGGGTACGTTTACGTTAGAGCGAAAGTGACAAACTGTCTTTGGAGCCGGCAGACGCCATTACTATTACTAGAATTTACTTCTTTTTTTTATTTTTTTTTTCAGCGCAAAAAACTGACATTTCTTTCCCAGCTGTCTGATTGTGAGATGAGACAATAACGAAATTTCGACTTCTCCAATTGAAGCGCAGAGAGGCGCATCCGTAGTCACACGGTAGGGTGGGAGGAGGTCAGTCCATTTTAGGGATGGGGGGGGGGGGAGAGGGCGAGCAACGGAGGTAGAGGCAACAAAGCTTCTGTGAGTCATAAGAAAAGAAACAGAAAAGAATAATAATAATAAAAAAAAAAAAAAAAAAAAAAAAAAAAAACGCATAAAAATGCATCAGATGAAGAAATAATAGGGACACGTCCAATACGTGCGTCCACACCATTCTAGTGTGCGTGCGTGCAGAGCGAGCGGACAGCGCATGCGCAATGTAAGAGCAAAAGTGGGTGGGAAACTGAAACGAAAGAGATAGTAAAACGGAAAGGGGCATTCGCTCTCGAGGAGTAAAAAAAGAAAGATGTAATTCAATATTATGATAGTGGCCAGATCTTCAGAGGAGATGTAGAGGAGATGAAGAGACGGTGGGGGGAGGGGTTTGAGTATAACTGGGATCGGAGAAAGTGAAGAGAGAAAGAACCCATTCGGATACACCTCGGTGTGTGTGCGTGTTCGGTGTGCCGTATTTTACGAGTGATTGTATTGGTGAGTGAGTGAGTGTGACCCGCTATGCTACCAGCACCGCCATGCAACAAAAGTGAGAGTTATGGGCATTGGATGCGCGATGGCTATAGATATAGTATGCCTGTGTGAGTGTGCCATGGAGATTCCCTTTCTCTTGACTCGGTCATGGCCAAGTCAACTCCAACTTTACGGACCCGGGGGGGGGGGGGGGGGCATGGTTGCGTCTAAACCGACCGAACGACCAAGCGACCGTTTTCGACCATCCTCAAAACCAGACCTCTCGGCGTTCGGCACTCTTAACACTCGCCGACGACCGACCGACTCGACTCGCACCCTCGCGCTGAAAACCAGTGCGTCGCGTTGTGAGTTTGACGGGAGAAGAGGCAACGAATTGATAATCCTTTAGTGCCGAATTGAGCATCTTATTCTTCTTCGGTTCGTTCTCTTCTTAATCTAAATATGAGCCAACTTTCGACTGAGAGACCAAAATAAAACCTCGAGCTTTCGCCGAAGTTTACAGTGAGCTCATTCAACTTGCACACGCCAACAAGATACATCCGATTTCTTGTTTCCAAAGATTCCAAGAAGCATGTCCGCCCGCAGCAGGGGCAAGGTGGGGTGCTTGAATAAAAAGGATGACATTTTCGGAGGCGCCACGTGCAATTTGGCAACATCGCGATTCGTCCATTCAAACCTGTAAAAAAATGGAACTATTGAGAGTGCACAGCGCACGCCATAGCCGTAGAGCCATTTATCCTTCTCTCTTTGATCATTTGAACGCATGCGTTAGAAAAGGATAGAAACATGGACTGAAGTCACGCGACAGCCAATGCTCCTCTCTCTATCATTTTCTAACACATATTTTATGACCAAAGGGGCGAAGAGAAAGAAACACAATTTCCCGACTACGGCTACGGTGCACACTGCACTCCGTTTAGTCGACACGATTCATATGGTTAATTGGACGAAATGCAGCGTTGCAAAATTGTACGCGATGCCACTCGTCATTGAGGCAGAGCTGGAATGATGGACGCTAAGGGACGACTTGTACTTTTGCACAATTTATAATTGGGGGGGGGGGGGGTTGACCGATAATCGATTAGTCACGAGCCACCACTGAATTTCAGGCATCGGTGAGTGACTCGCCGCGATCTCAGCGTTCACCGGCGCGGCCGCGGCGCGGTGAACGAAGAAAGGAAAGGTGTGAAATAGAGATGTGATGATGCTGTTGCGAGTGTGGCGGAGAATAATAGCTGCAATTCATTACGGTTCAAGTTTGCTCCAGGGCAACTGCTAATAACTACCGCGCATCCATGCACTTCTGATGTGCTTTGCTGCACTGCACTGGGATCGAGATGCCTACCTCCGCGAGATTGTACTCATATAAATCATATCAAATACGTCGGCGCCCTTTCCATTGGCGGATGCAGGAATTTGCCTGCCTCACTCTCTTCCCATTTGAATACAAGCGTTAAAAAAGGACAGACATAGGCTGCTATCATTTTCTAACACATTAATTGGTTCAAACAGCCGGAGAGAGAGAAAGAGAAATTCCTGTGGCTTCAAAAATGTAGCAGAAGCAGGCAGTCTCCAATCAGGGGCCTCCTGCTGGCCTATCTTTGAAAACATTGGATGAGACTGGATTCCTATTGGTTCCTTTAAAGTGTTTTTAAAGCCCGATGTTCGTGAAAGTGACTTAACCCTTTGCAGCTCAGCGGTATGACATTCATACCGCCTTCTTAGTGAGACTTTGCTCCACCTGCACGGTGGTATGTATACCCTGGTAAAAAAAAACCTCAGGACCTCAGAGATGTCTGAGGGTAATTGGAACAAGAGGTCCTGAGGGCGCCCACAGGATTTCTGAGGGCACCCTCAGGAATTTCTGAGGGCACCCACAGAAATCTTGAGGTCGCCCTCAAGATTTCTGAGGGTGCCCACAGGACCTCATGTTCCAATTACCCTCAGACTTCTGAGGTCCTGAGGTCCTGAGGTCAGGCCATCAAGTATTTCTGTGTAACTAAAAAACTAAATTTGGGACAACCTAGTCGAGTTTTCTGTAGAAATCCTTGCTCCTATCACGAAGGCTATGTACTTTACGCCTTTTGTCGAGCCGAAGAAGTTGGAGCCCGCACAGAAACTTTGCCCGTGGTGGGGTTCGAACCCACGACCTCCCGATTGATGGTCCAGCACTTTACCACTAGGCTACACTGCCCGCGATGACAGATGGGCGAGAATTTCTCAATATAATAATATTGCGGGTGCCCTCAGGATTCTCTGAGGGCGCCCTCAGAAACTTTCGAGGGCATTCCCTCAAGATTTCTGAGGATGCCCTTGGAGCCCTTATTTTCAAATTACGCTCAGACTTTTTTGAGGACCTAGATATTTTTTTTGCAGCTAAGGTTTTTATAATGGGACTTAGAAAAATTTCGTTTGTTGTAGATAAAATTTGTTTAAACCTTCTAATGAGTAAGGGCCCTGACTTTAGTACATGAATTACTTGTTCAGTGCAATAACATTAACCTCAAAAATTATTTCTTAGATTTTTAACAACTGTAGGTTTTAATTGATTTAAAAAGAAAATAATAATAATATGTATATCTAATAATATGAGAATTTCTCGCTCAATGCATTGGTTTAACCAGGAATTTGTTTGATCCTGAACTTTTACCCCTCTTTGTGCCAAAATGGATCCAGCCGATGAAAAAATTATTTTTGATTTTTTCCTGACCTATAGGCCCTAAAGAACATGCTCAAGCAAAAACATTGAAAATAAGGTGCTTGCGCTACGCGACAGCACCTAAAAACCCATAATTTTTTTTTTTTTTTTTTTTTTTTTTTATTAATTACTTAACCAGTGGTGGCTTTGTGCCATGTATGGCAAAAATGTTTTACCTCTATTTGATTACATTGTAAGCAATCGATCGTTTTTCATGGAATCATCTGATATGGGATAAAAACAATGTTGCCGAAATGCACGAGTTACTATATTGAAAATAGCCTCTAAAACATTTAAGATTCGAAAGTCTGAGTGCGAGTTTGTTGTCCTGAAAAGTTTTATTCCGGTCAGGGGCGCCATTTCAGATTTTCCTTGAGGGGGGGGCCTACAAAAATTTGGATGACCTTTTTTTTTTTTTGCCGTGCATCTTCAAAAAAAATCTTTGACTTGATTTTTCGGCCACATTGAAAATCCTTGGGGGGGGCAGTTGCCCCCTTGCCATCCCCCAAATGGCGCCACTGGTTCCGGTCGTCTTCAAAATGATTGAAGCTCACCCTCGAAGATTTCTGATCAGAATTTCTAAAGTTTTAAGAGCCCCTCAAAAGATTCGGGATGCTCTGTGGGCGCCCTCAAGCGTTCTGCGGTCACCCTCAAGGCGCTCTGTGGTCGCCCTCAAGGCGCTCTGTGGTCGCCCTCAAGCGCTCTGAGGTCGCCCTCAAGCGCTCTGAGGTCGCCCTCAAGCGCTCTGTGGTCGCCCTCAAGCGCTCTGTGGTCGCCCTCAAGTGCTCTGTGGGTGCCCTCACAGATTCTGTGGGCGCCCTCAAAGATTCTGTGGGCGCCCTCAAAGATTCTGTGGGTGCCCTCAGAAAACCTCAGAGGCCCTCAGAAATCCTGAGGGTGCCCTCAGGATTTTCTGAGGTTCTCTGAGGTTTTTTTTTACCAGGGTATCGCGTACCACGTCAGGTCAATGCAATGGAGCGAGTAGTATCACTATCTTCCCCAATGTATCGTGGGCTTGCTGAAAGCGTTCGATGTGAGAATTGCGGTGCGGGTGGGAGAGAAGCTGTAAACATTTTGTAAGTTAGCTTCATTTTCAATTTTACTAATTGGAAAGTAATTTTTACTAACAAAAATTACTTCCAAGTCGTCTAAATGTCCCCCCCTCCGTTTCAAAATAATGGCCCAGGGTAGGAAAAGGTTCAAACCTGTCAACATGAAAGACGAGAGTGGCATCGATCTTGCGCTGTTTCAGATGCCCATACACCACCATTCACCAATGCATCCAACAGAGTCCATTTTATTGTTTTTATTGCTGACCTTACGTCAAATGCATCCTCTCTCTTTTTCCCTTGCACGGTGCACACTGCAAACTGCACACCGCGCGGGCATCGCATCGGCCCTTGGCCCGTCTCTCTCTGCAAAAGTCAGCAGTCGATGCCAGTCGATACCTTCTCGCAGTTCTCTCCGCTTGCTCGAGCCCCTCACTTTTGCGTCTTTTGCCCACTCACTTTCTTCTATAAGACACGAGACATCTTTGGTCACGATCGACTCTCTCAGTGGGTGAACTATGCTCTCACCTCCCTCCATGTTTCGCATCAGACTCCGAACTCTCACCAGAACTCAACGAGAAATCCTAAAGCTCGATTGCATTTGCAACGATCATCAAATAACCAGCGTCTCTTTCACCGGGTTGAAGGTCGCAGTTTTCTGAACCTGAGCAGTCGAGCACTTCTCGCAAAACACACGATCTGTTTCACCAAAGCCTCAGTCACCGAGTATATACTCTAGATTTTTGGATTGCTTATTATTTTAGTCCGAATCTATTGAATGTTGTCCTATCGTTTTCTCATGGTTCTGACTCCGTGAAATGCGGCGTCTTGTCTATAATGAAACGGGGAGAAAAGAGAAAACAAATTGAAAAAATGGAGCGGAAGAAATGTATTCATATCCTCGTCCATACAGTGGCAAGGCGTGCGATATGGCAACGTTCCTTTCGCCCATTTAAACATATTATAAAGGTCGAAATGCCTGGTCATAGCCGATGACTGGAGCATTCGACTTTTTGGTGAATTTAAATGGAGAAAATACATTGTTGCCAAATTTCACGCTTCGCCACTGCGTACATATTGAAGTGGATGCAGTGGCATCGCGTGTTAGCGTGTAGTTCGGTAACGCTGCATTTCGTCCATTTAAACCCCATGCAAAATATCGATTCTATCGAAATAGGCGTAGCTCGACTTTTTTCATGCGTTTGAATGCACACAATTCAGCGTTGCATGGGCGCCCGCAGAGGGGAGGGGGCAAGAGGGGGCACTTGCCCCCCTCCCCCTCCCCCCTGGAATTAAAAAAAGTCAAAATTTCACGGTATAAAATGAAAGGAAAAAGAAAATGCAATGGTTATCAAAGGAGTAGTAGTTAACAAACTTCATTGTTAGTTTAATTTGTCATTTTAACTAATTTTTTCCTAGGAATAGTAGAATTCAACATTTTACTTGATATCATTTTTGTCTGCTGTCTGCTGTCCGCTGTCCCTTCATCCCTCATATCAAACACCGAACACGTCAAAATTATTACTATTATTTGATACACGTACCTTCCATGACATAATAATTGTACACCATTTGGATGAAGAAAAAAAGTTTTCCCTTTTCCCCCGGTGGGGGGGGGGGGAGTGTCTCCTAGACCTTCCATTGAGGTTCAACAATTTTGCCCCCCTCCCCCCCCCATGACATGTTTGTGGAAAACCATTCTTGTCAAACAGCAAGAGTCGCCATTGAACTAAGCATATTCAATGAAAAATTGCATGTTTCTGCTATTTTATTTTGAGGTTTGGAGTATAGGTATTCTCATCCATTTCTTTCAATGGTACAATAACTATTCTCAGATTTAATACTCGGAGATTTTGAGGTTTCATAACTTTGCAATGAGTGAGGTTTAAACTTTGGAAGCTATTCTTTTACTTACGAGCTTTGGAAGGAGCACTTAAAAAAGGGGAAGGTTATTGCCACGAGTATTCAGAACTGGGAATCGTGACCAAAATTATCTGAGAAGGAAAGTTACACGAATGATTAGATAAGAGTGAAAGTTGTCATTGGATGTATAAAAATAAACCACTATGAAAAATTCAAGGAAAAGTAAATCGAGTTGGTCGCAAGGTTGAAGAGGGAGAATCGATTATACCACATGACTCATAATCTTGATCTCATTGGTCAGTCACACATTCTCACCAATTTTTGCGATAATGTGTCACGAAGTTTATAGAAGTTTTCTACGTCTAAGGAATGATGGTAAAGGACAATGGCGAGTTGGCTTTCGTCATAAAATCGATTTTCTTCGAAGAGGAGTCGGCAGCTGTTTGAATAAAATATCAAATGCATATATACATAATACATTTATGTATTCGCAAGAAAGGGCACTTGTCGGACAGGTCCTCCTCTATAGTCCTGAACAAGGCCAGAAAACTTACTGAGCGATGGGGAAAAGTTTAATTTTAGAACCCTCCTCTTTTTTTTCTTAATTTTGTTATGTTTGTTGTTTTTTTTCTTTTTCCTTTGCTCTTTGTTTCAGGATATGGTGTATTTTATTAGGGGTCCCTTGAAGTCGGGGACCCAGTCGCCTTTCCTCCCCAAGTGCCCAAAAATGTCGGCCCCTTCTTTACAGGCAATGAAAGCTCACTCTACACTCAACATCGCCAAGAAAATGCACTAGTGTCTTATATAAAATGTCACATTGTTTTTGTTATTGTTTGTACAGTCGTACAGTCGTGTCTCTCTCTCACTCTTATACGGTTTCGTCGTATCCAACGCTCTGTCTCGCTCACACTCACTATGCTCATTTCCTTTTCTAGTTTCGTGCTAGAAACTGCAGCTCGAGGGTTTGATGGCCCAGTCCAGTCGCCTTAAGCACATGTGTTACCGATTAAAGCGACCCTCGCGCTTTCTCTCTCTCTCTCTCTCTCTCTCTCTCTCTCTCTCTCTCTCTCTCTCTCTCTCTCTCTCTCTCTCTCTCTCTCTCTCTCTCTCTCTCTCTCTCTCTCTCTCTCTCTCTCTCTCTCTCTCTCTCTCTCTCTCTCTCTCTCTCTCTCTCTCTCTCACCCTCAGCCCCTTCCAACTTATTTGTCTTTTGGTATCATCCCTCGGACCCTTGATCCTGATTTCCTAAGGAGTCAGTCGCGATACACCCAGCCAACGCAAGAGACACGACTGCGCGTGCTCTTTCCGGTACCGTTTTACTGATTCCATTGTTTTCTGTATAACTTCACGTATTATAACCCTATTCAAACTGTTGGAAATTGTGATTTTCATATTAAATGCTGTGAAGCAAACTAATTCCTTATATTAGACAGAGTTTGTTAGCTCACTATCTCCCCTATATTTTGTTCTCACGCCTACAGCATCTTGAGACACTTGAGCTGATTTTTACGACTTGCAGCTGAGGCTAGAGTTCACCGAGTGGACCGAAGCCAAAATCATCCCCCTTGTCCTTTTTCAGTCTGCCTTGAACATCGTTACCGATATCACCCGTGCTTGACCAAAGAAAAGTATTAGTTCTCTCCTGCCAATCTTGTGTTATTATTTGTTTTCATTATTATTATTATTTATCATAACCTTAAATTTTCAACACAAACTTTACATCGTCGTCTCACTCTCACATCACTTTTACCATCAAACTACTCTGTGCTCCTTAAGAGGCAGCGTATAGGGCTCTTTTCATCCTTCGGTGTGCGGAACATTGTTTTTGTTGGGTTTTTTTGTTTTTTTGTTTTTTGTTTTTTCTCTCACTGCAAGAAGATTATTGTTTCTGCGCACCATCGAGGCCACTGATTATTCGAGATCGAATGTTGACCACCGTAGATGACTGATTGATGAGCACTCACAAAGGGGTCAACTTGCGCGAGTACCATGAAGAATGGCATCGAATTTACGAACATTGAGGTCAAGAATGCCTCGTATCAATCAAAACAAAAAATTAAACAAAAAATAAAACAAAAAAACAAAAAAAACCGCTAAACCCATAAAAGCCAACATTTATTCAAGTTCTGGGTCCGGATTTGTCTATTTAAAGGACCCACCTCCGTGATGATCGCAGGACCGACCGATCGACGAAGAGGGCAGGCGTAGGGGAAGGGAGAGAGTTTGGAAAGAGGACGAAGCAAGCGCGAAACAATTTTATGTATGAAAGTAAAAGTTGTACAGTAAACCGAACGAAATGCTGGGAGAGAGAGAAAAAGAGATGGATGGGGACATGCAGATAAAAAGAAACAGAGAAACGCAAGTTAGAAAGTAAAAAAAACCAAGAGGCGAACACCGACGGCGACGCCGCTGCCATGGTCCGCGCACCCGCCGCAGCACACTGGTCCCGAAATATGAATTTTTCTGGATAAGAAAAGTTTTCGCTTTTGCTTTAGAAACGTTTTAAAAGTAGTTATTTTCAGTCTGAAAACCATGATATCCAACTCATTTTTAGATGCAAAATTGTTTTTTAAACTCAGTTTTTGATTATCTTGTCTTTAATTGCTCATAATCTTGATTTTTGCCCATGAAATAATGTCCGGGAAATTCCGTACTTGGAACCACTGTACGCCGCCGTCTCTCGTCGCTCGCGATGCACGGTCCTAGGTTGTCAATCTTCGCACGATAATTATCTTGGACACACGATAACTTCAATTTCACTGATAATGATCAAGAACTCAACTTGTCTGGACCTTAAGAAACACTTATGACAGTTTGACAAAAACTACATTTATTTATATCTGATGATTTCAAAATGTATTAATGAAGAATAGTTAAATAAATTAACCTAGAGAGGAGAGTTGCCGGATAGCTGTTCAAGTGTTCAAGTTGGCAAACGTTAAATGGCGCAGTTGCGAGGAACATACTTCGGTTTTGAACTTTGAACCAGAGTTAAAAAAAAAGAAGGGAAAAGCAGTGGGTAATGGAAAGAGTGAAAATATTGAAGAGAAGCTGGAGCCACTATGACTAGAATTGGAGTCAACAATTACACTCTGACTCCGCATTTAGCATTTGTGCAGTCTTTCGCGGGCTCAGAATGAAGCGAAATCGAGTTTCGACGCTACGATCTTGGCTTTTTCGATTGCTCGATGCGATGCGATATTTTATCGTGACCAGTGGCGCGGCGGCGCGGCGTAGCGTGCAATTTGGCAACGATGTAATGTGTCCATTTAAATTCCCACTACAGATCGAACGATTGGGTGTTCGGTGAACACCTTCGCATTCGACCTTTTACATGGGTTTTAATGGACACAGTACATCGTTGCCAAATGCACGCTACGCCACTGATTGTGACGTGCAATGTCAAGGCAAAGGCGTAGATCTGTATTGAGAACTGAGAGGGAAGGGAATATAATTTTACGAGTCCATGCCATACTTTAACCCTTTAGATACCAAGTTGCGTGTTTGTTTCCTTCAGTCTGTTTCACTTAGAGTCCCTGGCCCGAGCATAAATGAACCTATTTGACTCGCCTTACTTGCATTTTGTTGCAACAAAACGGATTATGGAGAGTCAAAATTTGAGTAAAATCCCTTATAAATTACATTGAAAGTCTCAAAATCCACCCATAAATCCACAAAAGGCGGTTTAAAGAAAGCCTAAGATGGCAGTCGAATGGGTGAATCAACCCTGCATCCATGCATCACGAGCACCAAAAAGATGGCCGACGACGGCAATTTATGTTGCATGCAGCATGCAGGATTGATTCACCCATTAATTCGACCGCCGTCTCGGGCTTTCCTTTTAACGCATTTTGTGAGTCGATTTTGAATAATTTTTACGCAATTTTACACAAGAATCGACCCTCCTTATCGTTGTAGCACATCAAGTGTACAGCAGACCCATTGTGAAGGAATACTAATTAGATCGAAGCTTAATCCACAATCCCAGTTCAGATGATCAGAAGATGTGAACTTTTTAGGTAGGTCACTTACTTCTTAAGTACCTAACCTCAAACTGAATATTTTTTTTTTGAGGAAACTGTGCCACTCAGAGAAAAAACTTTTTGTTTTGTTTCTGTCTTGTTTTCCCTTTTTGCATGTGGAGACTTCACCCTCGTGTAGAATTTATTCACAAAATTCTCGTTGGACCATGACATTGGATAAGGAAATACAAAAATAGACTGAAAATTTAGTAAAACGAAATAATGAACGAGCGGAACAATAAAAAAATTTAGAGGACACTCACTCGGATAATTTTTTTTTTCTTTTTTCTATTCTCACCATAACAAAACCTTGAACTTGTGACGAATATCCGTGCTGATGAAGCTCTCGTTCGCTCGCGCGACGAAACAAAACACAGTTGGAAATTTACGATGACATTCAGCCGAACGAATCTCGCACGCACGCACGCATCTGCAAGCAGTCGCAATGTTGCCAGTTTTAATTGTCACCTGTAAGCATGTATTGGAAGCAGTGGCGTTGTGAGCAATTTGACAACATTGTATTGTGTCCATACACCCAAATGAAGGGCTAATTGGAAATAGAGCACATCAAACATATTTGGGGGGGGGGGATTGGAGTTAAGACCGGAAATGTACTCTACTCGGCAAGGGGCATCCATGGGAAAAAGTTACGGTCCTAAACACCCCCCCCCCCATACGGTTGAAAATTTCCTTTTCAAAAATGTATGCTTGACTTACTGATGAGACGTGTGACTGTGTGCCGTTTTAGCGTCAAAATTCGATCTGACTGGATTACTTAAAAACCTCATGACAGACGCTCTCCTTACGAAAGTAACGCCAACGGGAAAGTATATTAAATATCGCGCTCTAAGTTTATTGTGGGAAGTGAATTGTGTAAAAAATACTGTTTGTGAGCCATTTCTAGTGTGCTTGTGTCTGCTTAGTCCATTATTTACCCCCATAGAACCAATCTTGGCATAAAGGGAAAAAAACGACGGACAAATGCTGGAACACACGCAAAAAATAAATTTGGTGAGGAAGGTTCGGCTCAAATCGCAGCCATTTTCAACTTTAATACTTAAAAATTAAAAGAAATAGTGAAGAAAAAATTTCGAATTGTAGAGAGAGGCAATAGCCATACTACTCTTACGTAAGCCGGTGCGATGTACAATTCTGTGCATCTAATTTCGATGTAAAAAAAAAAACATCGAAATTTTATCGATGCATCGAAACAAATTTTAACAAGTCAAAAATGAGAAATCGCTGGAAAGCAAGATACTTTATATGCTTTTGGTTTAAATGACCCTTAGGTCTGTTTTTAGTCAAAATATCGATAAATAACGAGTTTCGATGAATCGATTGACATCAAAATTAGCATCGAATCCATTCGATGCTGTAGGAAAACATCGAATTTTCGATCAATGCATCGAACATAGCACAGGCCTACTCCTAACTATACTGTACACATTACTGTGTTACATTATGTAGGAAAATTGTAACGATTCAATGCTATCCTTACGGATGAACCTTTTCGATGCAATCAAGGTCACTCAAATGGAGTGGAAATCAACCAGTGGCGTAGCGTGCGATTTGGCAACGGCGCAGTTCGTCCATTTAAACCCATGCAAAAGATCGAAGTGCTGGGTGTTCGGTGAACACCTTCGCATTCGACTTTTTACATGGGTTTAAATGAACCAAATACCACGTTGCCAAATAGCACGCTACTCCACTGAAATCAACCGATAGCGTCTCGCTAATCAAGCCAATTTCAAAGAAGATTGGAAAGTTTCCTTGAAAATTCTACCCTACTTTGATGATGACTTGATGACACCCTTCAGGTTATAACATTTCCGATCAACGACTCGATACGATAATTGGTTTGCAATCGCGAATAGTCACCCTGCTAGTGAGAAACGAGGTGGACACGCGCACGCGTGTAAAACTATTGATCAAAACAAGCGAAACTGGATTTTCGAGGTTAAGTCTCTGCATGATTTAATTATGTTAGTGTCTTGGCAAGCAAGATGCATGTGTCAGTTGTAAGAAATTGAAAGACTTATCTGTACAGTGATTTTGTTTTATTTAAAGCGCTGTGTTTTACAATTATTTAAAAAAAAAAACAAAATCGTGGTTTTTTAATTTACACGCGACGGGCGATGATGAAGAAGAACTTCCTTCATTTAGATAAATCTGTGTAAAGCAATCGTTTTTCTGGAAGTAAAAAAAATTGCCTTACATAAGAATCGATCGTTTTACATAGGTTTAAATGGAGGAAAACTACTGCTGCCAAATTGCACGCTTGGCCAAAGAAAAAAAAAGTGAAGCGGCACAACTAAGAGTTTTCTTTCGATTCAGACTAAGAAAACGATCATTAAAATTTTGCAAGGCGTTTACCAAGAAATTCTCCCAGTAATAAAAATATTCCACGAGGTATACGTGAAAGGGCATTTATTATGTGACGTGTGTGTTTTTCTCCATTTTCAATTCATTTTCCAGTATGGTGGCATCAGAGCGATTCTTTTCAAACGGGAATAAAGGTTGGACACTGTTTCTCCAAAAATTACGTCTTATAGCGCCAGAGAAAAGATTGTTAACCTTGGGGAAATGAGGCTCTTGCAAACTTTTGCTATAAGCAAATAAATGGTTCAATCTGAAGTAATGACCACCAAAAATCACGAAAATCACACCGAAAAAGTCCAAAATTCAGTAATAAACTCACATGACTGCTTCAACGGCAAGATCGTAATGGCGCTTCAACGCAGGTATCATGGGAGATTCCCGTCTAATCGGTCACTTTCTCTACGGAAACACAGATATGTCTCATTTTAGATAGGAATCTCTTATGATACCAGCTTTGAACCGCCATGATGCCCGATTCGTGATTTTTCAGTGTACTCATCGTCATTTTTACACGGTTTTTATGCAAGAATCAACTCTTCAATTCCCCCGTAGCAAACGTTTGCAAGAGCCCCATTCAGACCAAAAGTTGAGAGAATATTTGAAAACTTTGAAGGCTCCAACTTTCAGTCTGAATTTTCCCAAAGTTAACGATGTGCCCCTAATTATTGTCGGTGCAATAGAACATAAGCTTTGAATAGCGCCGACTGTTTCCCAAGGTTATAGATTAAAGAGGTATGCTCATCTGACTTCTTCGCGCCTTAAATTCAGTAGCGCGTAGTTCAAAATCTAGATCCAAGATGGCCGACAAAAGCAGAAAACATTGTACACTCTTTCCAGAAAACATCGGACTATTTTCTGCTTTTCTGGAGAGGGAGCCCAATGTTTTCTGGAAAGAGTATACAATGTTTTCTGCTTTTGTCGGCCATCTTGGATCAGGATTTTGAACTTCGCGCTACTGACTTTGAGGCGCGAAGTCAGATGAGCATTCCTCTGTCCTCTTTAATCTTTAACCTTGACTGTTTCCCCCGTGCACTTGCCTTGACACACACGGCTACACCTACAAACACCGGCCTCTTTTTTTTTTTTTTTTTTTTTTTTTTTTTGACAGAATCGGCAATACCGCCTCTACTCATACCCGGTTGCTCTGTTTTGAGATCGGGGAGGTTATGTTCGTCTTGGTATACGTATGCTTATGGCCCGCTTATGGAGTTATCGAGTATTTTGTTGGTTTTTTTAAGTTCAACCAAAATTGGAAAAGCACGTCAGTAATGAAAGTTTTGGGCTTAGTTACTTACATTAGGTATTAAAAGACTTGAAAATCATATTTAGAGAGGATAAATCACGATTTTGAATTTCATCAACATTGCACTCTCCATAAGCTCTGTATACCAAGATGACCCTAACCTCAAAGAAGCAGCTTGGTATGTGTAGAGGCGGTATTGGAATCGGCCAATAGGGCTCCTGAAACCAAACTCTGTCTGAACGTATAAACATATTTTAATCTTTTCAGTATTGTTATGAGGTCTTGGTAATTTCGGATAAATCTAGCAACACTGTGAGCCATGAACGAAAGCTCCTCAATCTGATCGTGACACTCACACTCCGCCACTCCGCGACTCTGCTCGACTCAGCCAACAAACAAACGAACAGCAGCGGCGCGGCGGGCGCGCGCTCACAGTAAGACCTTGACTTTGAACCAGGGTTGCACTCACTAATTATGATACGCCCGCCAACGTTGACAAATCTTCAGGAAACATGGATCTATAAATTCATGTGAAAAGGGAATGCGCGTTTCTTTTCTCTAAATCTGGCATCAATGCTATATTCCACGGGCAGGCTCGACTGATTTCGGATTTTGGTCTCATGCATAACAACTCCTCTGTTTCGCCCCCCCCCCCTTCTGTCTCCCTCCACTGCTGCTCAGTGCTCCTATCACACCACATAACGACTGGACCCCCTTCGGCCCCCTGCCGCAGTTCCGAGAATGATTTGGCCTCGTTAATTTCGCGACACTTTTTGAATGCGTAACTAACTGAGAAAGAAAATCAAAAGCTTGCAGCAGTTGTTGTTAGAAATTGCATATTTTAGCCAATATAAATTTCCCTTTGATTCTTTCTTAATTTTCTTGATTTTACGATTACTGATTGGTGTATGTCCAGATCATTCATCCGTTTACGGATTATAGGTATTATTGATTATACATCGTGTTGTTCTTACTTGTTCATTTTTATTGTGTCATCTTTCCGAAATAGGGCCTCTCCAAAGAGTAAACAAGAGTCCCAACAAAACGGTAGGAGAGCGTGGCATAGTCGAATTACTATCGAATGTCAATATCCATTGTCCGGCCTCTGATTGGCTGGCGAAAGCCTGGGCCCTGTGAAATCGATCTTATGGAAATTTCACATGGGATTTTCGACTTTGCTTCATTTAAAGTTAAATTTCAGGAAAATTATTCTTTCTTACCCTCGGGAAATTCAAATTATATTTTTTTGAGACTATTACGAAGAGATTGATGGGTCATCCATATCACTTCATCGAAAAAGTAACAGAAGGATATGAATTTGAAAGTAAAATTACAGTAAATTTTTTGCCGTGTTTCCCGCACTCTTCGCACAGGTCGGGCCGCAGTGTGTGGTGTAGCAGTTGTTTTTTCCAGTTTTCTTGTTTTTGTGTAATACAGATGGTTTGAAATGCATGTTAAATTCATTGATTGAAGGAAATACGCCAATTTCATGAAGATACCCGAAGATTTAAACGAAATAAGCCAATTTCATGAAGAAACCCGAAGATTTAAACGCAAATACTCGAAATAATAAAGTTCGTCAACTATTACTCCTTTGATATAGGTATATTTTCTATTCTTTTGTTCCTTTCATTTTTTTAACGTGAAGTTTTAACTGTTATGAATTCTAGGGGGAGCACCCCCCCCCCCCCCCCCCCGTGCGCCTTGCCCATAGCTTCGTTCACCCATTCTTGAATCGCATAAACGCACAAAATCCACCGGAACTTAAATCAATATAGTGCCTGTTGCTGGAACTCTTTAGAAGTGGGTTCACGGCAAGTGATTACAATGTGGAGTTCTGAATGCCAAGAGCATGGGTGTTTCAAACTCCTGTTGATGTCTGGTGGACCTTAAAGCATCAAGCATCTATAGAGATGGCTGCAGGCTCCTGAAATGTGGAACGAAGCCAAGAAACTCTCTCTGTTATTCTCTCTCTCTCTCTGGGGAAAAAAAAAAGAAAAAAAATCGTCCAACAAATGAGCCAAAATATCTATCCAGTATACTCGTGCTTGTTTCTACTCTTGTCCTAACTTTGAAACTTTTTGGTGGTACCTTTCCAGTTTAAAACTTTCAGGGTTGAATGTTTCAGTAATCTTTGTGTGATTTTTGTTCATGAAACATCACGTCCGAATCCAACGAGCCCGACTGATTTACGGTGACCCTTCGGCAAATTCAGAGACTGTGCCCGCAAACCAGTTTCCAAGATCTGAAAATTTAATTTTGTTGGAGGAAATTAATGATTTAAATTACGAACTTGGCCCGAAAATTCATCGATATGGTCAATTAGATTGATGAGAGTCAAGTGGATATTCATTTAAAGTAGGACGTAAAGTAAAAAGTCACGAAATTTTACGACTCGACTGATTGCAAAGCATATCCATATCGAATGTAGTGTGGTATAATTTTCTACGACGCGACGAAAGGCCATGTCGTAAACAGCACGTATTCCACGAGCAGATTTTCTATAGACGACCGTCTAGAGAGCCATGCACCAGAAAGAGAGAGGGGGGGGGGTGCAGGCCAAGCTTAGAAGCGTAATTTCCAAAATCAGCAGCCCAAAATTGCAAATCAGACTCTCCAACCACAGCACTTTTGCACAGATCAGATTTTCCGAGTAAAACACAAAAGCACACATTTTCAACAATTTTGGAAATTTGCAGCAGTTGCTTTTGAGGTCATTCGATCGTAAGAAAGAAGATCTCGAATCATAAAGTGGCGGTAGTCATCGAGTCAACGCTAAGTCCAAAACCACTCAGCAAAAAGATGGCGTCCGCGGATTAGAATTTTTACCTCAATGGTCCCAAATGATATTTTCTGTAAAATGTTGGGCTTAGCTCAATAATGAGTGAATTGTAAACAAGAGGGGTGAACAATAATGATAAATTCGTCACATTAATTGATGATGGTGGCGCCTGTGGAGCCTAAAACTTATATGGCAAAGCAAAACTTGACCACCGGCTCATCTTAACCCTCTATATGGCTCAAGGAAGCAACATCCAACACTGCAACTTTCGCCTCATGTTGAGTGGTGAACATTGCTGCAATTTAAATTTACCGGAAAATTTGCTTCTGACAATGAGTCAACATTTCAATTATTTGAGGTGTTTGATCATGTCCAGTGGTGGATCTAGAAATCTTTCATTGGGTGGGCTACATCCCTCTCCCCCCCCCTCCCCCATCCCTTCCATCACTCCCCTCCAGGTTTTGTCACCTGAGTAAAGAGATTTGCTGGGTGAACCAAATAAATATTTGGTGGGCTCAAATAAAGTCTTTTGCTGGGACCTTATTTTTCTACCGAAGGTTTTGTCAGCGCAACCAAAGCGTTTTTGTCTGTCTGCTCAGTTCTTCATCAGTGGTTCTTCATCACGTTATACACAACATATTTCCATTTCAGTCAATAGGGCTGTTGCACCCTTTTGCTACAAGCAATTTAATATAGTAATTCTAGTGTATAAACCTCCAAAAATAACGAAAACAGCACTAAAAACTTCCAAAATCCACTCCTAAAACTCGATAAACGCTTTTATTTGCGCGGGCGTAATGGTGGCTGAGGGCAGTAATAATGGGAGATTTCCATCCAACAATACTGTAACTCCATCAAGAAGCGACCAATAAGAGACAACTTTCATATGACACCAGTGTCACAAGGTGTCACAATACCATTCATCGGATGTGGATCACTACTCTGGTGACTAATTTCTCTGTGAATCATCCTTGTCAGCGAAGAGAGAGTGACGAAATTAAGATAGGAATCTCCCATTATTACTGCCCTCAGCCACCATTACGCTCTCTCAAATAAAAGTGTTTATTGAGTTTAGGAGTGAATTTCGGAAGTTGGTAGTGCTGCACTGCTGCCATCATTATTTTTTGAGGTTTTTACACCAGAACCGACTATTAAATCGTGTACAACAAAAGTCTGCAACAGCCCCATTTGGCCGGTTGCCATTTTCCATAAGGAGTGCAAAGACTGCAAGGAGTGCAAGGTCCTTTTAAAGAGACCAAAACAAGCGATTTCCACCTTCCACCCAATTATCAAAACAAACGCGCGGATTCAGTCGCGAGCCAGTGACTGTCCTGTTTGGCACGTGGGCTGGGCATGGGCGCTTTGTGCAGATGTGAAGGGGGAGGGGCCGGGAAGAGGGGGGAGGGGGGCTTGTTACACTTGTAAAAAGTGAAACAAGTGAAGCAATTGATGAAAGTTCATTGTCAGCGAGGGGTGAGAGTGAGGTTTTGGGGGGGGGGGGGGGGTAGGTTATCGGACAGAATGCTATCTAGATGCACCAGTAACTTTAGCTGGCATAATCAAACTGATCAAATACTTTCACTTGACGGACGAGCGCGCCAGCAGAATCAAGCGATGCAGAGCGTCGTCAGGTGCCGGTGCTGCAGTGTTGCCATATCAGGCACTCATTTGTTAATTCACCGATGATTCCACCGATTGAGAAAAAAGTTCAGAGTATGGCATATAATGCACAGAAATACTCTGATCTATGTAATCTTTTCTCAATCGGCGAAATCACCGTTATATGTACTTTGTTGAGGTGAATCCTCACCGACCTGTAGTGAGATTCAAATCCGCTAGATCGCGATATTGTCAGGCGCTCTCTGAAACCAAAGGTCTGCCGCCTTTGACCGTCATTTGCGGGAGCTAAAACCAAGTTTTCGAAAATGTTTGAACGTTGCGTTCAAGATCATACCTGTTAATATGAGGAGCATTTTGACACCATTCCGAACTTTCTACGACCAATTTTTCGGGTCGAAAGTATACTTGCAAGAAATTGCGAGTTTAAAGGCTCCGTACAAATTCAATCAACACCTCCAGACTCGACATTTCTTGCCAATGGGGCTATTGCGAACTTTTGCTACAGGGGATTGAAGAGTTGATACTTGCATAAAAACCTGCAAAAATGACGATGAGCAAACTGAAAAATCACGAAATTTACTCTCAGAAAAGGGCATAATGGCGGTTCGATGCAGGTATCATGGGAGATAGATTCCTATCTAATTTGAGTCGTATCTCTACGTTTCCATAGAAAAAGTGACAAATTAGACAGGAATCTCCCATGATACCTACGTCGAACCGCCATTACGATTTTGCCGATTGAGCAGTTTCGTGAGTTTATTACTGAATTATAGATTTTCTTTGTGTGATTCTCGTGAGTTTTGCTGGTTTTTACATTAGAATGGATTATTCATTTCCTAACAGCAAAAGTTTGCAAGAGCCCCATACTATCGATCAGAAAAATTGGTCTTGGAAAGAGCAAAATGTTCCTTAGAATTCGATCTTGGACGCCAGGTTTAAAATTTTTCGAAAACTTGACTCAAGCTCTTGCAAATGACGATCAAAGGAGGCAAGTTTTGTAAAGCCAGTGGCGAGTCAACCGATGAAGTAAATATGACAGTTAGAGTATGTTTGTGCATTACAGCTATGAACTGAACTGAACTATGTAGTATTTTCTCAACAGGTTTGAATCACCGGTGCATTAAAAAATGTCATT
Organism: Trialeurodes vaporariorum; assembly: GCA_011764245.1. Lineage (NCBI taxonomy): Eukaryota > Metazoa > Arthropoda > Insecta > Hemiptera > Aleyrodidae > Trialeurodes > Trialeurodes vaporariorum. The sequence continues at coordinate 36,472,325 of VMOF01000002.1, read as the reverse complement.
TAATATTCTCGGAACGGCAGTTTTGCCTGCGGGGCATGGGCGGAGCCAGCAATAAGGCAACTGTGGATTCTTCACATTTGAATGTATGAGAAACAATCGATTATAAATTGGGCCATGGCCCCCTCAAGAATCGATTGTTTCTCATACATTCAAATGGATAGAATCCACAGTTGCCAAATTGCGGAGAAAGCTGTAAGATTTGGCAACAGTGAGTGCGCAAAGTATAATAAGCGGGAACCGCATGAATGCACTGTGCTGCGCTTGCCATGCTGTAAGAGTGCGGTGCCAACTGTTAACTAATTTCTCACCACGGGCAAGCGAGAGTGCAATGCGTACCTGTCGTGCGGGTTGCCGATTACAGCTGCGGTGTGCAGCAATGTTGCTCTATCCATGAGGGGAGAGAGGGGACAAGCATTGATATGCAAGAGACACCGTTTGCCAGAGGTGTATTGTGCATTGCGAGCTATCGATCTCTCTACGATGTAACCGATGAAAAGGAATATACGTGCAATTAGACCATCATTGGCGTAACGTGCAATCTGACAACGATGCATTTGGTCCATTTAAACCCACGTGAAATATCGATTCGAAGGAATGCACAGTGCACCCCTCATCCAATAGCTCTACTTTTTTCACATAGGCTTGAATTGACAAATTACGATGTTGCTAAATTGCAAGCGAGGGACACCTCTGGATTAGAGTAAAATATGATCTTCAAACATATGATGGGACTAAAAAATTGGGTTTATCGGGATGTAAGACCAATTTGGGCGATCATGCGCGCTGCGTTCGACGCAGGGGCGTCATTTCGAGTTCGGCTTGGGGGGGGGGGGGCAAAAGTGTGATGACTTTTTTTTTTTTTTTTTTTTGTCGTGAAAATAATTTTAGAGCCCTACAGGCTGCAGCCCTGCATACCTTATATTTATGACCCTAAATTCCAACACATTTTTTTGGTGACCACCGAATTTCAGTTGGAATTTTTATTTTCTATACCGAAAAAAAGGCACTTTCTTATTACTTCTAGCCGACTATTGGGGGGCACCCCCCCCCGCATATGACACTACTGGTTCGACGCTCGTGGCTTCAGCAGAATTTGCGTTGGTAGCCAAGTCGAAAATGTTTAAGTACCATTAATGTTCGCTCCGATTGTCACTCCGGATTTTTCGGCTGATTTTTAACAGTTTGGACGGAGTCATTAATATTTATTATTTAAATATTATAAATGAAATATAAAAGTAATATTACACATAGTTCATATAATAAGTATGGTTAGTTAACTATTTAGTGAATAAATAATTAATTTCTAAATAGAAAGAATACTATACATACAGATTAAATTCATATGAGTATAAATAAAAATATCTATAATATAATTAAGATTTCTCAAAATTTGTCAGTTGAACCGTAATCGTAACTGTTTTTCCCACCCGCCTCAACTTGACTTTAGCATTTCTCAAGTCAAGGCGTGTGAAGTTAATTCGAGTGAATGTGGATTTTTTTTCACGTTTCTGAGTTGCATCCTTTTAAATTAAATATATATTATATATATATATTTTTTTGAAGGCCAATGACCGTTGGTCATGGTACTTTCATTCTCTTCGTCTCTCGCATTTTAATCCAAACTTGACTGAGGTGCCACACGCCACGATCTCAACATCTCAACACGCCGGTTGTAACCGGCTGTGGTTTGTTGTTTCGCTTCTTTCGTTTTAAGTTAAATGAATATGGAGGAGGAAAAAAAATAGCGTAAAATTGACGGAGACAATGGGTAACTTTCATATTTTGACAGAAGAGGTGCAAAGCGCGATCTCTGAGCGCTCGCAAGCTGGGAAAGGAAAGAGAAGCAAGTCGTAAAATTTAAGTGTTAAAAGGAGAAAAGAATTATACTTTACAGTGTTGCAAGACATAACTCTTCTGTGGTACCTGGATTTATGGGGTCAATTTTAGGTTCAGAAAAGTTGGCGCTAGCATCGGGTTCGGGCCAGAGGGTTGATTCTGCTCATTTCATGAGGCTAGACGAGATGACTCCAAGTCGTCTCGTCCTATCTCTTTGCACGAGATAAAGTCGTCTATCTCGTGTCGTCTCGTACGAGATAGACAGGGAGAATCAGCCTACAGGAGACATATAGCAAATCAGCGTGTTGCAGTATCGTGTTTCGGACCGAATAAAATTCAAACATGGCGGTTGAATGAGCGGTTATATCACAATGAGAAAGTCAGTGGCGGCTCGGTGGCCATTTGGGAACTATGTTTTCCCTCCATTTGATTCTATGTGAAACAATCGATTCGATAGTGAAGCAGCGCTTCACCAACATTCGATAGTTTTACATTCAGTCAAATGGAGGGAAGACACTGCTGACAAATTGCAGGAGCCGCCTCTGGAGAGAGTCCCATCTAATTGCAGCTTTCACTACATTGGATAAGGCGTTGGCGGATACAGGGGACAAGAACGGACCTAGAATACACTTTTCGGAGGGGCTACTTGTTGGGGGGGGGGGTGGAGCCATTTCCTAGGATTGTTTTGAATCCACCTGTAATCCAAGTTACTTTGTACTTACGTGAAAGGGCCGTAACTCGTCAAAATTTGTCGAATTTCAATAGGTATCCTTTCTTGTACAAAATGGAGGTACTCAACCAAGTAAAATGTATTTTGTCTAATAAATTATTCCTATTCGGGATTCCTACTCCTAAAATTAACGGAGTTTCTACCGATTGAGAAAAGACTAATGATCAGAGTATTTTCGAGCATTCCAGTCATACATTGAACTGAGCTGTGTACCTACTCTTTTCTCAACCGGTGGAATCATCGGTGAATTGAAAAATGTCATGAATTATACGCAAAAAGGCAGCTCTGCGTAAAATCCTTGAATGATTTTTTTTTTTTTTTCTTTGGGCCGATCACCTTTTAAAAGTCAAAAAACGGCATTACAGAATACAGATCCAATCAATCAAGACGTTTTCAAAATTTTCTTCGAATGTCCTCCGGACAACCTGAGGACGTTCAACGCATATTTTTTTGACGGGTTGTGTTTTACATAGTTATAATAATCTCCCATTACTTTGAAGCAAATCTTTGCAACAGACCCATTTTTGGCTTGAATGAATCAGTTGAAATTAATTGAGGTGACTTTTTAAGAGCAGGATTATGTTAGTAAAACAAGCGAATGAGGGGCCAAAAAGAGGGGAGAGTAAAATGAAAAGGAAAGCCGAAGCGGTGGTAGATGAATAAATGGAGTCTAAAATATTTTGTTTGTGCTTGTTGTCAAGTTGAAGGAGGCCCATTCGTCAACACGTAACGTTACGTAACGCAATTTAGTGCGCGGCGCTGCGCGCTGTTGAGCCAATGCACTCACACCGCAGTACAGAAGAGCCTCGTCGCAGTGGGCAGCCGGCAGACGCGTCAACAATTGGGCCTAAACTCAGAGCATCACAGTATAGGAGACATCAACAATTATGAATCCATAGCAACTTGAAAAATAAACATAGAAACTTTAGGTAACGCATTTTTTACGCTTACTTTCCGATAGCACAACCAGATTTTTTTTTTTTTTTTTTTTTTTTTTTTTGTAGGTGGGAGAGGGGGCAGTGGCGTCACTAAGGGTGGCGTGGGGGGCTGATGCCCCCCTCCTAACGCTTTAGAGAGAGAACGTGTGGAAAAGTAAAGGAAAGTGAAAGGAAAGAAGAGAAGAGAAAGAGAACGAAGGAAAAAGAGAGAAAAAGAAAGGGATCAAAGAGATAGAAAATCAAAGAAATAGCAGAAGGAGACACAGGAGGAGAAATAATTAAGAGGGAAAGGGGAAGGAACATTTATTGACTAAATAAATGCATATTAGAGGAGCTCGAAGGATAACACTCCTTTTTTTGTTGTTGCTGTTTTTGTTTTGGTTTGTGTTTTTGTTTTTGTTTTTGTTTCTTTTTTTTACAATCTCAGAGTATAAGATTTTAGATCGATACAAAGTTTCATCGTGACCGATTTCGTGACCGATCGCTAAATAAACTTTTAATTTCTCAAAATTTTCTGGGAGTGAACACCCATACCCCCGTTAACTGGGGGGAGAGGAGGCCCCCACAGGGGAGCTCACATCTTGCCCCCCTCCCCCTACCAATGCAAAAGTCGAGTGACGCCAGTGGAGGGGGAAAGTGCTGCCCTTAAAATTCCCTTAAAGCGCAGATGGCAATCGCAAAAATTGACTTTGACGAGACGAGTCAAGAGGGAAACATAATTAAAAAATAAACAATATAATATAATCTTTGAAACCACTTTCTGGTTGTGAGTTACTGGTCCTAAAAAATGTTTCACGGTTTTCCTACGTGAGCGGTGTAAAATTTGATTTTAACTGTGACTCCGCAGTTCCGGGATTTTGACCAAAACTATTATCTCTTAAGCCAGAGCAACTACGCAAAAAATAAAAGTTCACAGCTATCTGAACTGTTTGCTAAACCACCTACAATTTCCTAATTCTTTACAAAATGGCAAATGATTTCTCTGCATTTAGTGTTTGACGAAGTCGACGCTTTCCGAAATTTTGTTCGCAAATTTTGTTTCGTTGTCTAGAATAGATTTGTCTGTTGAAGAGAGGAGAGGAAATGACAAGTAAAAGGTTGCGCTTAGAATTGTGAGGTAGGACTTGGAGTATTTGATCCGAGCGATCATACGATTTGTTTTGCAGCATCAATTATTCGGATGTGGTTATATGACCGTGAAAAGACGACTGTACTAATTAACAAGTGAAATATAGTGACATAGGAGTGAACATAAGGTTTTTAGTGATGACGTCAGCCGGTGGAGAAGCTCATTAAGCGTTTCAGACTAAAATATCTCGCTCTCACGAGACTGTCATATTTTGCTTCAGCTTGCTCTCATCGCCAAAATTGTAAGCCAATTGACGTATTCCAGCAGAAATTTACTGATTGGGCTTATTTATGGTGATAAACTCAAGAAAGTGTCTTAAAGCGCATCTCGGCAGTGGCAACCATGATTTTTACACTCATTTTGTGTAGTGATACAATACCTGCGTAGCTCCGTCAATACGACGAGCTGTTAGCGCTGAGCGCTGTTAGCGTTAGAACGTTTTCCTGAGTTTGTTACTGAACATTAGACGCTAACAGTATAATTTTCGTTGGTTTTCACATCAGATTTAACTATTCATTTGCTTGAAGCAAAAGTTTGCAAGAGCCCCATTGTTTGTAATTGATTCATTTTGCATCAGTGACGACTTCAGCATCGTACCTGGAAAAAACATTTTAAGAGTGAGTATAGTAAAGACAAAGATATGCAGTTTTGAGAACGCACAGCAGTTTGCACGCACTCACGCAGCTCCCGGGGATTTGGAAGAGCAGAGCACGCGCGCAGGAGACGAGACGCTGCGGCGCGAATGACGCGTCGCGTGGTTTGGTTTGACAGGAGAAGCGGGAGCCCCAAACGCAACGTGGGACAAGCATCGCAGACCAAGTATTATCACAGAGTGAGTGAGAGAGAGAGTTTAGTGGCCTTGTTTCTACTTTCGAACTGCGTTAGCGCAAGTGCAGAGGTTTCCCCTCTCCCCACACAACTCCCCTCCGTGTAGAGTCGAGTTCATGGGCCGCATTCAAGGACAAGGCCAACTCACTCTGCCTCTCCTCTGAGTATGCTGAAAATTCAACAGCCCTCAACCGCCTCAGTCTTAACACAGCAACGATTTGGAGAAGGCATTGGGCGGTGATTGGATATTTGTTGTTTTTGTTTTCCTTCTGTTATTTCTCCCGGCCTGAAGTTATTTCTACATCGTTTTTTTCAGTTAATCCGGAATAAATACTATTCTTTCGAACCTTCTGTGCTCTTCTTCCATTCGTGTTGTGATCAGTGTTATTTTGTTTATAGCAAAATCATAACCTCTCAATCGGATACTTCTCAGTGATTTCGCCGCCCAAAATTCAGTGATAGTTCAATTGTTGATAATACTTTCTATGCTTATTTTATTTATCATTACACAGTTGAATGTATTTCTTAAATCTGTCGTAAAATCCTTACGATCTAGTTTTGATGAATACCGATTATAAAATAATAATTATTTTTTCGCGCTAATCAGTGATAAGGATACTGTTGAGTGTTGGTGATTATTTTACTATTGTTGTCAATATTCTTTTGGATCATAACTTTTTTATTTTTATCACTTTTATAAATACTTATCCCGCGTTTAATATTTTATCCTTTAACATATAATCCCTAGTGTTGAACCAAATAAGTGTAACATAGTGCAATCTTGTTTTAAACTTCTCCGGTTATTATTTATTTATTATCATTTTATTGATCAGTGCTATTTTAAAGTTTTCTCATTCTTACATTATTCGTTGCTTAATCGAAGCATACCGCAGTTGATTTTCTTATTTGTGTAAAATTTATGGTGCTTTTCGTTCTCTCGAATTTAAAGGAGCTGGGCCGGTTACCGACGAAACGAAACTGGTTATAGTGAAAGTGATACTTTTACCCGATCACTTAAACAGATTCACTTTTCTTCATATTTTGTTCAGTTTTATGCCGGCTGTGTCCAGGTCTCAGTGCAATATTTCGACTAATCTTTCGAAAATAGTTATGGATCGCAAGGCACTATTGTTGTCGTTATCCCAAGTGTTGTGTTTATCAGTGACACTCGCACAGTGATTTGCGAGTAATCATATTATTATAGTAATATCTATTAAGTGTCTCGTGGAATTTGGATCGGGATTCGAACCCGGGTCTTGTTTGTTTGATAGTTTATAGTATGCAACTACCTTCGAGTCACCCGTGTTGAATTATACGATGGTACCGGTTATTCGTGATATTAAAGAGGAAAACGTGGCTCGATTTATGGTTTGCGATATTAAACAAGAGCCCTCGCCGAATATGACTTCTTCGTCAGTGACGTCATCCAACGGTGAGATGCTTCGCGTTATCCACCATTCACCGGTGGGTGGTGGAGTCCACAGTGCACATATTGGTCCTCCCCAATCGAGCAACGGTGGAGGTCATCTTGGAGGAGGAAGTCGCATGAACGGAGGGGTTGGATCGGTCATTACGAACGGTGGTGGCGATTTTCGGATCCCCTCTGCCCCTGCACCGCCCCTCGTCTCCTCGTCAACATGCTCGCCCCCCGGGGGGTCCGCGGTTATCATGAGGCCACCCCCACCCCCGCCCCCGCCTCCAGCAAGAGTCCACATCAAGCAGCACCAGCCTCATGAGGAACCCTCCAGCTCTATCCCCGATTTAGGTAAGATTCTCATCCTGCTAGATTTTTTTGCATGGCAACAATGCAATCGCAAAGCGAGATATTTGACAACGTTGCATTTAGTACGTTTAAACCCACGAAAAAGATCGAATTTACTCCATCCCCTATTTAGGTGTGAGTCTCATTCTTTACTACCTTGAAATTTTTAAGCGAATTTTCGCGATCGAATATGATTCACATTACCAACCTAACCTGAATATTCGAGGAAACTCATTTATGTTTTCGGGTGATCGATGGCTGAAAACACCGAAAAAGTTCGGCAAACACGATCCAGTTACTTGTCATCCACCGTTGTCATGCGTAGGTTGGCAGTGATTTTGTATAATTCTGTCGGATATATTCGTTGCGAAAATTCGCTTTTTCCAAGGCAATGATGCTATCATAAAGCGTGCTATTTGGCAACGTTGCAATTTGTCCGCTTTAGCCCATGAAATTTTTTGAATTACCAGACGTTTGTTGTTTATCCGAAATACTTAATGAGAGCTTTAGGATAACGCTTCATCACTCCAATTAGTATGGCTTTTGGGGAAATTGCACGGTTTGGGAAACACTCAAAATAATATTTAAGGGTGAAAATGACAAAATGTATAGGGTACATAGGGGAAAATACAAAAGTTGTGCTGTGTTACACGTTCACACTGACTTTGCAGCTTCAACTACGGTTTACGAGAGACCAAAGCACCCTCTCAATTTTTCTTTTCCTTCCATAAACGGAATGAAGTAACGAACCAGTATTTTTTTTTTTTTAAATGTACCCAATTGAAAAAAAATTCTAGGATGCGTGTGTTTGATTTCTTTGGAAGCGAACTGTGAAAGGAAACATGTGTGCGATGACGACGCGACGTGACGTAGCAATTGAATTTAATGGGTTTTACTCTTTACGTTGAAACCAACCTTTGATTTGAACCCATAAAGTTTAATGAACCTCTCGAACCACTGAACCAACTCGATCGTTCTATTCGCTGCAAACGTTTTCGCGAGTTTCATTTGAACCTCTTTGGCAATGGCGTAAACTTGGGGTAACTTGGGGAAGGGGCAACACAACTTTTGAGTAGATGCACTAGGGAGGGGGAGTACGGGGGTCCTCCCCCGGTAAAAGTTGAAAATTCAGGTACTCTCAGACGATATTTTAAGCAATGTTATCGTACAAAAATGTCGCACAATTTACAAAAATTATTAATCAATTTTACTTATATTTTCTTCATTCACAAAAATTATTAATCAATTTTACTTACAGTGGCGTAGCCAGGGGGGGGGGGGTTTCAGGGGGATGCCCCCCCCACCCCCCCCCCCCCCCCCCGACACCAAAATTTGTCCTAAAAAAAGGTAATTTTTTGCGTTTTCAGACTTTACCAAATTAGTATCTTTGGACCCCCCTTGACAATCTTCGGACCCCAGACCCCCCCCTCCCCCAGAAAAATTCCTGGCTACGCCACTGTTTACTTATGTTTTCTTCATTTCTCCGAGAAAAAGGGAATTTATCATTCTAGACCTTCAACGTGATGAAGCTGATATTTCTGCATCTTGAAGGATAAATTTATTAAGCTTTGGGAAAGTTTTCCTCGCATATCGGAAACAAAAATTTATCTTACGAAACTGGAAGCAGCGATCATAACGTCGAACCGTACAGTTTGGCAACACGTTGTGCTTTCTGTATTTAAACCCCAAAAAATATCGAACTATTGGGTGTTCAGGGATCCCCCTCTAATTCGACCTTTTACATGGGTTTAAGTGGGCTCAATGCAGCGTTGTCAAATTTCACGCCACGCCACTGCTCATCGTACGGCCGACGCGGCGCACCGTCTTTCCACAAATTCGATACTTCTCTCGATTTCAAAATATTCATTCGTTGCCGGTTAGGTAATACGCTGCGTCGCTAATGCACTGGATAGAACGAAGACAGTAGTAGACATTTTCTCGTTCAATATGATCGAAACTCCATACGAGATCTGTCCAATTTATACTCTTTTATAACGGCCAAATCGTGCTTAGCATGCAAAAAAATCTTACATCGCACAGTGACGTGCTGAAGACAGCCGATCGTACGCACCCGATGATATAACCCCAATTTTTTCCCCTCTAAAGGCGAATTTTCGCGATCGAACATCAGAAACAATATCAACCTCTTACTACATATTTGAGGAAACTCAATTGTGTTAGATGTGTTTTCGGGGCATCGATGACATCAATTCGATTTCGAATTCACCTCGGGACTTGAATTCAAAATCAAATTGATGCCATCGATGACTGAAAACACCGAAAAAGTTTGAAAAACACAACACGATCCAGTTTCGCGTCATCCACTGTTGTCATGCGTAGGTTGGCAATGATTTTGTATAATTTCGTTGGATATATTCGTCGCGAAAATTCGCCTGATGACTTACGTCGATTGGTGGATGCATGATTCATAAATGATGAGTGGCAATCTAGCAATGTTGCATTGGGTTCATTTAAACTCACGAAAAAGATCCAACTATCTAGGGATCGGCGATGACCACCGGATTCGACCTATTCTATGGGTTCAAATGGTCAGAATGCAACGTTGACGAAAAGCACGCTCCGCCAAGTCTGTAAATGGTGTCTCACTAGGATATTTTACCTTACATCAAACGCCTTCTTTTGAAAATGGATGAAAAAGAACACCGAGGTTAAAATGAGCTCAGAGATATTTTTGAAATGATTTAAAATGCCCATGAAAAATGTCGGAACTATCAGGAGAGAATGAAGGAAGGTTAAACAGGATAGTCCGATAGCGCTGTATAGCATGAGCGTAGATGCCGACTGGAGTACCTTGAATGTCATACAGTCCTTAAATTTAATTTAAAAACAATAAAAACAACTGTCCTGGTGTCGTTTCTATGGCCGACACCCCCCTCCGCACTCCTTAAGATTAACGCAAAAATCACGCGTTTCAGGAGAAAATTAAAGTTAAATTGAAGACCAGCAGCTCACATTTCGGAAGTGAAATTGACTTAAACGCATATTTTGAGGATCTAAGTATGCGTTTCAGTGAATTTTACTTCCGAAAAACACTTGTTTGTAACGTTAAATTTATTCAAAAATAGGTGTCAAGATTTATGCTTGTTGCCAGACTTAATCGATGTCTATTGTCTATCCAATAGATCTTGTAGCTCTATAAGATTATAGTCATCTGCTATCAATTTCTTTAAGTCTGAAGCGAGGTCCATTTCGCTCGAATGTGTCTCTCTCTCTCTTCTTTCCTTTTTCTCTCTCTAATTTTGCAATGAAGAGATCAATCCCAACGCTCTTGATGGCGGCGCGGCGTTGATTGCGGAAATCCGAGCCAGCTCATTATTATTTGAATTGATCCATTTCTATGTCGCAATGTAAACAGTAAACATTAAAACAATCCTCGAACGGGCTCTGTACGAGTTTACTGTGTCAGTCATATCAAACGATGAGCCCCCCCCCCCCCTTCTTTAATTTTCTGTGGAACTCTTTGTCTCTCTCGTTTTGATTCTGTCTTTTAACACTCGTGCGATATAGTATATGTTTGTTAACGTCGCTGAAACTGTGCAATTATTGTTCTGCCGATGTCTGTATAGTTTTGAAAACAACCACACTTGTTTTGAACCCAACTGACCGAGATTACTTTTATGCAGTATACTTACGTATCTATACGAACTTAAAAACTGTTTTTTTTTTTCAAATCTTCCGATGGTTGTGTCTCTACTGCCCCGCTTTACGACACGTGCTGAAATGGCACATTCCGTGTGTTTGGGCTGTCATGTCTCCTTGTTCGTTCGCGTGCAGATACGATGCGATGTCCGGTTTGGAAATCGAATTTCGACCCAAAATCAACGCGTTCTTACTGCTTACTTAGTGTCGAAAATATTCATTGAAGGCATGCGCAGTGTGCACTATTGCCTAATCCCAATCAGTTAGAAATTGACGACTCAATCAGTTTATCGAAAACGAACAGAGGTCGATACTTTCATAGGCATTGAACATGGGAACTGGAATTCTACGGTATGCAATAATTGACAGAAAATTACAATGAGCGCACTGTTATCGTGATACGTTCTGACCGTTTCGGCCCGAAGTCGATCAGTCTATTCGGGCACTACCTACCCCATGACGCGACGCGTTGTGAGTTGTGACGTATGTGAGGTGTAGAACCTAAACATACTAATGCTGAAGTCAAGTCTCATCTTTTTGTAAATGCGTAGTTGCCGTGCAACAAATTCTGCTCCCAAATCTAAGTTTGTTTTTCGAAATTATACGAAAGGTCGTTTGTCATGACGGGTGTCAACAATCGAATTTTAGGCTGTTTTAATCATGATCTAACTACACAGGTCAGTCAATGCGCACACCCTCCACTGCCTCTCCGTCTGCCTGGCACTATCACTGGGTAGAGTGAGGAAGGGGATGACGTATAGCTGGCGCAGCTGAAGAACGGGCGTTCAAATCTACACGCTTTCATAAGGGGTAAATACCCTATTTCAAGTGCGAATTATGAACAATTTACGACAATGAAACTTGGTTTTCATTTATGATAGACCACGAGGAAGGTTTCAAGCTTTGAGAAAACCAGTCTGATCATACACTTCAATTTCTTATTCCTATATTTTCTGGCGGTTAGTAAAAATCCCTCTTATGGAGAAGGTGGGTATACGTAATATTCAATGCATTCTACCCAAGTTTCTTGAAGTGCCCGAAAATAGAAAAATCAAATTTGCGTACGAGTGCATTGGTTTTCTCAAAGCTTGAAACCTTCCCCGTTTCTTATTGATAAAAACCAAATTTCACCGTCGTAAATTGTATATAATTTGCACTTGAAAAGGGGTCTTCTCTGTTGAAAATTTAAGGTTATGATAAATAATAATAATAATGAAAACAAATAATGACACAAGATTGGCAGGAGAGAACTAATACTTGTATTTGGTCAAACACGGGTGATATCGGTAACGGTGTTCAAGGCAGACTGAAAAAGGACAGGGGGATGATTTTGGCTTCGGTCCACTCGGTGAACTCTAGCCTCAGCTGCAAGTCGTAAAAATCAGCTCAAGTGTCTCAAGATGCTGTAGGCGTGAGAAAAAAATATAGGGGAGATAGTGAGCTAACAAACTCTGTCTAATATAAGGAATTAGTTTGCTTCACAGCATCTTTACATATTTAATATGAAAATCACAATTTCCAACATTCTCCACTTAAGAAAGCATGTAGATTTGAACATCCGCTCTTCAGCTGCGCTAGCTATACGTCCGAGCGGAGGTTGCGCAGATCGCACCGAAACTCGTCCACCGGATTGACTGACCCTTGTAGTTAGATCATGGTTTTATTGGGGACAAAAAAATCCATTTTATGAGTGAAAACTTTAGGAAACGCTTCTTCTTGATCTAACTTGAAAAAAATGAAAGGTCTAGCATTTTTTATTTATTTTCCATCTTGTGACACTCGGGAGAAGGACCCGTGTTGACATCCAATGGTGTAGCATGCAATTTGGCAACATTGTATTCGCCCCATTTAAACCCTCAGGAGAAGTCGAAAGCGAAAGTGTTCACCAAACACCCAATAGTGCGATCTTTTTTGAGTTTAAATAATAAATAGACCAAATACAACGTTGCCAAATTGCACGCTTAAATGGAAAAAATGCAACGTTATCCGATGTAATGCTGCACCACTGACTCTGGTTTATTTTTGTTTGTGGTGTGAGAGGGGGGGAGGGTGATGCTCCCGGCCGGCCAGTAGCCAGTGAAAGTAAGGCGAAAGTCATCAGCTGCACTTATACAGGGTGTTTTTTTTATCTCCCCCCCCCTGGTTTTTTTTCTTGCTAATTGAGATAAAATGTTGCGGTTTGGACTATTCTTCATCATTTTGGCTGAATTTTCTTTTTTTGGGGTCGAAACCCCCCCAGCCCCCCTAGGGGGGCCCCCAGGGGGGCTATCTCAAAAATTTCAAATGGCAACCCCTATCTTGTGATACATCGTTCGAAAGGGCATAAAATTCTAAGACTTTTGGCGCAAACCGGAAGTTGATATCGTTTTTCGTTTTCGATATATCGAATTTCAAAGTTCGATTTGGACCCATTTTCAAAAAATCGTTACTCCACTTTGGAAAGTCGGAATTAAAAAAACTATGGGTCCAAAATACTCTAAAAAGCAAGTACTTTTCAGATAACGAAATGGTTTTGACATAAAATTTGATTTTAGAGCCCCACATTTTTTTTAAAAATTTTGCCCCTAAAAGTGGCTATCTTGAAAATTCCCTTCCACGACCCTTATTGAATGATGCGTCGATCAAAAAAGCATAAAGAACTGAACATTTTGGCGCAATCCGGATATCGATATCGTTTTTCGTATTCGAGATATCGAATATTAAAAATTCAATTTTCGCCTATCTTTAAAATTCGATATCTCGAATACGAAAAACGATATCGATATCCGGATTGCGCCAAAATGTTCAGTTCTTTATGCTTTTTTGATCGACGCATCATTCAATAAGGGTCGTGGAAGGGAATTTTCAAGATAGCCACTTTTAGGGGCAAAATTTTTAAAAAAAATGTGGGGCTCTAAAATCAAATTTTATGTCAAAACCATTTCGTTATCTGAAAAGTACTTGCTTTTTAGAGTATTTTGGACCCATAGTTTTTTTAATTCCGACTTTCCAAAGTGGAGTAACGATTTTTTGAAAATGGGTCCAAATCGAACTTTGAAATTCGATATATCGAAAACGAAAAACGATATCAACTTCCGGTTTGCGCCAAAAGTCTTAGAATTTTATGCCCTTTCGAACGATGTATCACAAGATAGGGGTTGCCATTTGAAATTTTTGAGATAGCCCCCCTGGGGGCCCCCCTAGGGGGGCTGGGGGGGTTTCGACCCCAAAAAAAGAAAATTCAGCCAAAATGATGAAGAATAGTCCAAACCGCAACATTTTATCTCAATTAGCAAGAAAAAAAACCAGGGGGGGGGAGATAAAAAAAACACCCTGTATAGCATGGCGGTCAGGCTCGTAAGTCGTAATAGCGTTGCAAGCTAATTTTAATCGGTTAACTTTTTTTTCAATTACGCTCTTTATAGAAGTTATTACCAACAAGCAACAACTAATTACAATTACGGATCGATGCAATTTTTCATTGCATCAGCCCCATTACAAGTTGACAGTATTTATGCTCCTACTCACTTCTGACAGGGACTTTGATGCGTTTCAAACTGTATATCACTGTATGGGTGAACCTGAAGAAAGTAGTAGGTTGATTTACAGCTTTCTTAACTTTTATGCTTATTTTTATTAAGTAGTTATGTATTTAATTTTTTTTCTTTCTTTTCTTTAGCTTTTGTTATTCATTGAACTTTTCTACTATTATTATTGAACATGTTTGGTAACTTTATGTCTTTACACCAGGACATTAACGTATCCTCTAAGCTTTATTTTAACGTTGGTAATGGTGACGTTTGTTAGTGGTAACATTCGCGTTTGATGAAACGTTTCTCAGTTGCATAGTCGAAACATAGATTTTTCCCGAATATATAATTTTCAGTTTTTCCCCCCAAATATTTAATTTTTAGTTTTTTTTTCGCTTTAAAAACATTTTAGTGCTGATATTTTCTTAAGAAAACCTTGTTTTTTCCACTTACTTCAACCTCTTCAACGAGCAATTTACACTCTTTCCAGTTTTTACGTCCTATTAATTGTCGATAATCTTGATTTTTATTCGTAAACTTATGTTCCCTTCCACTGTGAAGTCGTATATGAGTTTCAGATGCAAAGCGTGCAATCTGGCAAATTTGCATTTGGTTCACCATAACACACGAAAAATATCGAACTACCTAGGGATCGGTGATGACCATTGAATTCGATATTTTCTACGGGCTCAAATGGACATAATACAAGGTTGCCAGATAGTTCACTTTGCCTCTGATGATCAGGTATATCTACCAAAAAAAATTTGGCCATTGCTACACTCAAAATACCTTTTTTGATGATCGGCAACAACGGTTTCTGAAAAGTGACGTATATGTGGCATTCACCATTAGTGAGTTTGGAGAGAAGCTCTGGTATTTGTGGAGGGAGGGGGGATGGGGGGCTGTGTCGATCGTTGCGTTGGAACTTGGAACTCGACTTTAGCAGCTCGCTTCGTCTTGTGTCCCCCCCCCCCCCTTTCCGAAATGCTCGGTCCTGGGTCCTCGTGAGAAGGAGATCGTTTTCGTTTTCACCGAAGAAAGTGAACACACTCGTCCGTGGAGTGGAGTGGCGTGGCGGTGGCATGGCAAAGACTCCGAAGGAGAAATCGTTTTGGTCGTGGTCGAAAGTTGGTTGCAACTGCAATTCACCAACCGCCGCGGCCGCGTCGCGCGTCGCTCGCTATGCACTATTGTTTCTTTAATTGCATCATCTCTCGGTTTGAATGTTGCCAATTTTCTCTCACCGAAAAAGTCATTTTTATTCGTTCCACGGAAACTTGTATATTGCTCAGGTATTTCGATCGCCCAAAAATAAACTATCGTCGACAATCTATCTTGTCCCTCGCATTCTTCCAGATTCAGCTCTTTCAGTTTTGAAAGCGTTTTTCTTTATTGTCATTTTTCCTCATACGTAAATTGACTAATATTTCGGATCAAAAAAGGGGGACAACATCGTGATAGAGTCAATATTGTTTTCATCCAGCATTTTTGAAAGTTTGGATTTAGAAAATGCATCCTTCTGGCGCGTTCCCCCTACCGTTTTGTTTTTCAATATTTTTGTTTTTGTTTTTTTTGTTTAAACTAGTAATTTACTTATGTTTTAACTAAGTTTAATTTTTCAAAGTTCAGTAAAGAAGCAATTTCAATCAAAACTATTTATACAATTTTATGGCATAAATCTAATTAGTATTTAAGTGACTTTCCAATTCTATAAAAAAATAATTAAAAGAAGAGATAATTTCCACAATTATTTTGTTTTTGTTTTTTTTAACGCATGTGTTAGAAAAGGATGGAGATAGGAGCAGTCACGTGACTTCAGTCCCTGTTTCTGTCCTTTTCTAACACATGTAGTTAAACGGGCAAAGAAAGAGAAAGACGAATTCCTGGCCGCGGCCGCCATGGTCAGAGGTCACTCGCGATGGGTTTCAAATTTTACTGAAGCTGCGTCCGAGTTGGATTTGTTTTGTACCGGCACTCAATGCAAACTGGCAATCTTTCGCTAACTTCACTTCATCTTCATCTTCTCTGTGGCCACATATTTTCTCTTCTCTCTGTCATTTACTCCCTCATTTCTCGCTCTCTTCTTTCTCTTTCTTTCTCTCATCTTTAAGATCGGATTGAGTTTCATTTGATACGTTTCGCATGCATTTCAACTCTCTATTCGGTATACGTACTGTCCATACCTATACCAGATTTTACTTGTTAATTTTGTTGTTTAATTTCCTGCTCAACGGCAAACAATAATTGGACAAATTTGTATTAAACAGATCTCCTTGTCATGGGTGGAGCAAGCAATTGTAAACCCACCCTGGTGATTAACCCCCAGCCCCCCCCCACTTCGGTCTGCCCTGGCTCACCGAAGTTAGATGCGTTCACATTTCGAATTGATTTGTACCTAACCTTCTATAGCAGTGTTACCTCCAGTTAACAACGAACATATGTAACCTAATTGAAATTAAAAAAAAAAAAATCGTGCCGCGTATCAATATTCTTAGAAAATTGAGCCCAAGAAACTAGCATAGGTCCAGTGCTCATTTGTATCAGAAAAAATAATTCCAGCGATAGAGGGTTAATTTGCGGGAAATAATAATAAAACAGGGAATTATGGAAATATGGAGGAGATATTGGCTCCGCCCTTTTTTCTCAATTCTCCCTTTCTTATGGAATGAAATCCTGAATTAAGCTCTAAAAGTAAGTCAAAATCCTTGATCCCGGGAAATAACCGAGAGAATTCAAGGAGCCAATGGTAGATGATTGGATGAACCATACTTTAGCCGAACGGTGGTGCACCACTGGCGGATCCAGGAATATATCCTTCTCTCTCTTCTCCCATTAGAACGCGTATGATAGAAAAGGACAGATTAGGGGCAGTCACGTGATTTTCGCCCCCTCTTCTATCCTTTGCTAACATACATGCATTCTAATGGGAGCAGAGAGAGAAGGACAATAACTTGCATGCGCTAGTGTGGTGTACGCGCTTATACGAGCATCAAGTAAGTGAGGAAGGAGTGAAGGTTTCTTACTATTTATATAAAGAGTCAAGCAGGGATTAAAAATAGTTTCCAGTGCTTTCACCCCTGAGTCTGGGTCTGGGTTTGGGTCTTGGCCGAGCTGGGTCTAGGCTCTCTGGCAAGTATTCGGGAGAATCTGGAGGCATTTATACTAAAGATAAAAGGGGAGAAAGAGATTTCAAGACCAAGACCAAGACCAAGACTCGAAGCCCGGATAGACGAATATATAGATCGACAAGAGAGTCGGGGGCCAACAAACACCTTTTTACTATGGTCCCAACATTCGACGTCGTGGTGTATATCAGTGCAAGTACAGTATGTTTCATAAGTCCGTGGCAACACGGAAAAAAATAGCTAAGAGAATTTACCGTCTGCATATAGCTGATTTTGGAGTCAGCTATCAAGTATGGTAAATTTCACTAAATGATGGTAAAATGTACCAGCAAGTTAACTTAATTTACCATAATGTACGTTGCATTTATCATCTACTTGATAGCTGACTCCAAAATCAGCGCAGATGGGAGATTCTACCGTTTTTTTTTTTTTTTTTTTTTTTTTTTTTTTTTTTTTTTTTTTCCGTGAAGGGTTACAACTCTATGAGTTGTCGAAGCTTTTCGAAACCTCTTTTAAAAGTTCCTCAATAAAACTATAATTGTAGATTTAGAGGGTACTTAGGTATGTCAGTAAGTGAACCGTGCTTTAAAAAACGTGATCAGTAGAATTCCAACTGACGTCGATGAATATCAGTTAATTTCAGTAACATATCAGTCAACCTCATATAAGATCTCTATACTGACCAATATTTACCAGGGTTTAGTAGTGGTTTTTGGAAAATTACCTTCTTTTGTTCCTGAAAGGACTCGTGCACTCGTGCAGGTTTAAGCTCTTCACGTACTTCCAACACCGTTTTTTCAATTTTTTCCAGCGGAACTTGTGAGTTTCTGAAATTGAGTCTAATTTTAATCATGACCTACAATTAATTTCAGCATGAAAATCTTCGATTCACACCAAAATGTCCAAAACTGCATGGCTTTCCTGAAACTGGATATTTTTAGAACCAAATAGCCTATCGAAAATTTTCAGGTAGGCCTTCCATTTTGAAAGGAATTGGGGGGAAAAAATAATTATACCATTTGAATTGGGCATTTCTTGAAACCCTCCCCTAACTTTTTCCTAATGTATTGTACTTGTTTATTCTTTTTCGAGTTACGCAAGCCTGGTTGAGAACATAATTAAACATACTGTATACGAGCTGTCCTTCGTTTTTCGGTGTAGACCGTGGCGCGACCCCCATGTCAGGCTTTTCTCTGTTTTTAACCCCTTGATAAAGTGTGTTCGACTATCCAGACTGAAGCAAGATTGCCAAACTTCTTTCCCCTTATTGAAATTGACGCGGAAAAAAGTGCTTACTCTGAGGCCGTTTCCAGAAATAGGACCCATGAAACAACACGTGTGCTCTTCCTGAGAAATCAGCAATGTAATAGAATGGATACTTTTGTCTGAAGAGCACACCTCTTGTTTTATGGGCCTTGTTTCGGAAATGGCTTCAATTTTAGTCTTTACTGTCTTTACTGTACTGCACGGACGGGCTTACCTTAAACCTTAAACCGTCTGAGACGTTGTAATGGCTCAAGTTTAAGAAAATTTAAGTTAAAAGTTGTAGCATTCCATGCACCTTTGGGACGTACTGTCGACGAATTAAAGATTGACGCGAGATTTCCACAAGCTAAGTTTTGCCTTCAAGGTTCTGGTTCGGCCACTTTTCATACTCCTCACACCTTGCAGGTGAGGGGCCTGTGCGGGTGGGGCGGAAAAGACGTTGCAGATCAGTCCCACACTCACATACCCACAACTGAAAATATGTGAAAATCTCGCGACAATCCTTAATTTGTCGATAGTACATCATAAACTTTGTAAGCTTACAATCGTCAGCAGTGGCGTACCCGAAACTTTGGGGGCCCTCCCGCGAACCATCAGTCGGGGGCCCCCTACATTTTTACACAGTGAATGGAGGGTCTATAAAGACACCCCTCCCCCATCTAGAGGGGGCTCGGGGATCATCCCTTGAAATTTTTTGAAAATTGAGTGCTCTCGAGACGTTTTTTCACGCAGTTTTAACTGGAAAATTCCGTTTCTCTCCCAAGAAAGAAAAGAGCTGAATTTCTGTTTCTGACAGCCTTAATATCCATTTAATACCACAGAAAATTCATGGCCAATGGGCCCCTTGGGTCGGGGGCGCCGCGGGGGCAGCGGGGGCCTCCGGTACGCCACTGATCGTCAGACATTGTTTTTCCCGTGAAATAATTCAGAATCACCAACCGGTCTGTCTGCTGCGAAGTTTTACATTAAACAGAATGATGTGACTACTACGTAAAATTACGCAGGCAAAACGCAAAGCGATGAGACCATTGCTTGTCGAAGCCCAATACTTAAATTTAAAAAAAAAAACCTTTAACGATACAGAAAGAAAGAAAACAAAAAACACTCTCCTAGCGCAGACAGAATCTGTGGAAGTAAAATGACCCAACAAAAGACTTTTGAGCCAACCAAATCTTCTGTTCGCCTGTAGCAAAATGTCTCCTTTGGTTAACTCTACTAAAGTTTTGCTTTGTCATTGTTCTCCGAAAGTTTCGTCAGCGCTACCAAGGCGTTTTTTCTGTTTTTTGTTCTGTACATCAGGTTCGTAATGGTAGCGCCTAGCTTACAGTGGAGTCAGTGGCGTAGCGTGCAATTTGGCAACGTTGTAATGTATCAATTTAAACTCATTAAAAAGATCGAACTATAGGGTGTTCGGTAAACACTTATCCATTCGACCTTTCACATGGGTTTAAATGGACACAGTGCAACGTTTCCAAATTGCGCACTACGCCACTGTGTGGAGTATTCCTATCTAATATGACACTTTCTCCGCGGTAGCAATGGAGCATACATAGAAAGTTTAAGATTTAGATAGGATAGGACTATTCCATTGTAATGGTGCCAATCCACCTTTACGGACCCGTTTTTTGAAGGATTTTCCTAACTGAATAAAATATTTTGAAACCAACAATGCCCCCCCCCCCATCCATCGTTTTTCTACCTTCATTTTATGTATTAATCGCTATATATTTTAATTGTATATTGAAGACGCTTAGAACGGATTTATTGAAATAACTGTTTCAAAAAATTGCTCTAACTTTATAAGAATTACAAATTACAATGAAACGATGTAATAAGATGCAATTAAAAATTCTTTTTTATGTACGAGAGTACCATCCATTCGTAAACCCCTTTTTTGAAAATTTTATCTTTGAGCGCAATTGTAATGCGCGTAGTGTGTGTGTGTGTGTTTTTTTTATGATATAAGACGTTGGATGATGTATGATTATGAATGATGATACCTACCGTTCGATGTTTGCTGAATCACTTTCTATCAATGAACATCTATTACGCGTTCGCTCAAGACGTTAACCAATTACTAGCAACTCGTTTCACATCTTCTGAGCCCGCGCGCCGCCCGCCCGCGGTCTACTCCGTCTCGCATGTAAGTTGTAACACGAACGGGTCCTCGTTTTGAAAAAGGATATCTATCTCTGTTTACTGGGTAGGTTGAGCGGTTCATCGAATAGTCAGTTGATCGGATGAAAGTAAAAATGCGAGTATAATATTTCTCTATAGCGTGCTATGAAGGGATGAGAATACATATCACTGCTCTCGCAAATGATCTCATAATCTGAAAAAAAAACTCTATGTTTTTGTTTTGCTTTGTTTTTGTTTGTTTGTTTTTGTTTTTGTTTTTGTTTTTTTACTTTTTTGTGTGAAATGTGATGGTTCGCGGAAATGTGACCGTATCGCCAGAGTAAATTTTGAGAAAAATTCCAAAAATGAAACTTTGTGTCGCAATTTTGGTTTAAACGTGATTTTAGAATTTGATTCTGCCTTGCCTTCTACATCATTGCAGTATAGCTGAATAGCGTTAGTATATTTGGTGTGCAGGCACAGTGCTTTAGCATGCGGTCCTCTAATTATAAGCCCGATTATAAGAGTGAATTTCGTGGTTTTTTAGTGTACTCATCGTCATTTTTACAGGTTTTTATGCAAGAATCAACTCTTCAATCCCCCGTAGCAAAAGTTTGCAAGAGCCTCATTAGCTCATTTCAGCTTATGCGTTAGAAAATGATGGCTATAGGGACGGTCGCGTGTCTTCAGTCTCTGTTTCTGACCTTTTCTCACTCATGCGTTCAAATTGGCCACGAGAGAGAAAGGTAATATCCTGGCTACGCCTACGGCAGTGGCGAGGCGTGAAATATGGCAACCATGTATTTTCTCCATTTAAATTCACCAAAAAGGTCGAACGCTTCAGTCATCGGCGATGACCAGGCATTTCGACCTTTCTAATGATTTCAAGTGGGAAAAAAGAACGTTGCCAAATTGCACGCCTCGCCACTGGGCTACGGCTATGCATGCTACACTTCTGAAACCACCTCTTTATAGCTCAACGCAGGCTGCACTACACTCTGCTTCGTACGCACAGAAAAAGTGTGTCAAACCCCGCACTATTACACCCTCTCAGTTCACATAACGAAAGGGTGAGAGGGACATGGTCGGAAGAGGGGGTGGGGAGAGGAGAGGGCTGATCAGGCGCATAGGGGTGACCGAATAGAGCGAGCGAGGAAAGAAGTCCCTGTCCTGTGCCTTACCCGCGGGCACATTTTCAAATGCGAATTCACCATTTGTGAAGGGAATGGTTAGAGAAGGAAAGGGAAGGGAAAAGGGAACAGCCGGGACACACACAGACATTCTTACACATGTTCCATAGCCTTACTCCCTCCCCCTTTGCCCTGTTCCATTGTACAATATTTTTTACGCAATACACACACTCGGTTCCTAAGTTGAAATAGAATTGAGTTGGGATCAGAATGAATAGGCGCAAAAGGTAAATGCTCAACCCCTCGGCCCTCTGCCCTCTATCATGCTAGGTTCCAGGTTGCAGGGTCTTTTACTTTCCATTTCATCGGTCGTCGTGCCCTCGTGCCCGTGGGTTGGTTGTCTGGAGTTTAGAGTTTCAGGGTCACGAGAGTCTGGGGTCGCCTCCAGGGGTTGGAATTCAAGGCCAAAGGGGATGCTGCGTTTGCGAGTCTGCGAAGACTCTGGAGCCAGAGGGACGAGGGTGGCAATCTGGCGAACCAGTTTTTTTTTTTTTTCTTTTTTAAATATCTCTCTCTTTCCCTTTCCTTTTCTACCTGCAGCCTCTTCTCTAAGCCCATTGACCTAGTAACATGCATTCTGCGACTGCGATCCTCAGGACGGATTAAGCGAAAGGCAATCCTTTGTATTTTTTTCCCGACCATGCAATGTGTTTCCTTCTTTGAGTTCACTGCTCAAAACTACGCCTACGTTTTTATCTTCCATCATCAACCCTCGGTTTTTGCCGCCACATCCGAGCAGGCCCCATTATGGCCACCACTCTGGGGCCTCCCCCCCCCCCCCCCACCCTCCGCACCCTCTTACGGCCGCTTTTTAGTTTGCTTTTACTTCCTCTCCGATTCCCTCGGTCAACAACCACCGGTGACTATTGACATTTTTACGCAATTCGCTTCTCCGTCTGTTTTCTCCCCTGCACCTATGATGAGAATCAACCGACCAAGGTCTGGCTCTGGAGTGTTGTTATCGAACATTATTGAGGCAAATTCTGTAACGATTGGCTGCCATCAAATGCCTGCTTAGTAAAAGCGTAGAGTTAAATGTGTCAACTTTGCATTGCATCTTTAGTAATTTAAACCTATGAAAAATATCTAAATATTCTCTCAAATTCGATCTGTTACATGGGTTTAAATGGACGAAATACAATGTTGTCAGGTTGCACGTTTCAAGATGACGCGACGGTCAAATGAGCGGTTGCGACGATGTGAGAGAGTTCCATTTATATGCTGCTATCTCTATGATGCACTTTTCTCCGCATAAATGTTTCGATTGGTGGGACTACATCATTGAGACAGCTTATTTGATCCCCGTAATGGAATTTTGTTAAACGCTCTTTATTGTATTGAGTCTTCGAGTGGATTGTGGAACTTACTGGCGCTCTCAACGGAGTTATTTTTAAGTGATTTTCCGCGTAGGAATCAACCCTTCCTAATTTACCAAAAGTTTGCAACAAACTAATTTCCGTACGTCCTCCTTATGTGCCCATCCTGAAAATATGGAACACAATTCTTGGGAGACAGAATTCAACCTCTGTATCCTGAAATGTCGCCTGGAATGGCTAGTCTTTCGCTAGTTCTCTTAGTCGGGGGAAATTACGGTTAGACTCGGAAAAAATTGAAACAAAAAGGCTTTATGGCATCGAAAAACGCAGAAGAATCAGGAGAAAACGATGAAACAAAATTCACCGTAATTCACTCAAAATTTGACCCCTAAAATCCTAGAAAACCCCTAAGAAACTCAAAAAAAGCCCACAATATAAAAAAAAAAAAACAAGTTACAACTTCTGAACGACTGATTTTTGGACAATTTGGATGAAAACATAGTTGTCAAACCGCCCCGAATTCCGACGTTCGGATCAAATTATGACACAATTTTGAAAATATTGCGACGAAAGTTATATCGGCATCTAAAAACGCAGCAGAATCAGGAGAATATGAGAGGATTCAATTCTCCGGAATTCTCTTTAGGTTAGACCCCTAGATTCCCTAAAAAAAAACCCCTAAGGAACTAAAAAAAAAAAAAAAAAATGACGGAATAGCTTTTCCAACCCTCAAGCCTGGGTCAACTACTCAACTCGAATGTTTTAAAGTTATCTGTAACGATCGTGGTCTTTGAAGCTCAGTCGGGATAGGATGCATTTAGAAGCATCAGAGCATCGGAGCTCGGGAGTCATCCATCGAAACCAATGCCGCCCCTAACTCTAACAGCATACACCATACACACCCTCGCCCGTCCGTCGCGTCGTCACGGGCTCGCGATCCTCCGCCGCGCGCCG
The DNA here is from genome assembly GCA_011764245.1 of Trialeurodes vaporariorum. Lineage (NCBI taxonomy): Eukaryota > Metazoa > Arthropoda > Insecta > Hemiptera > Aleyrodidae > Trialeurodes > Trialeurodes vaporariorum. Next base: position 36,447,964 of record VMOF01000002.1, on the reverse strand, counting down.
CCGAGCCGCGAGACAGGGGAGAGAAAACGTACAGGAGACGAGACTGCGGGTTAAATGCGGCTCCGTGTGAGTGTGAGTGAACGCGCGTCACTATAGCGCTTGTGTGAAAGTATTTGTGTGTAGTGAGTGTGTCTGAGTGTGTGAGCCGAGCCGAGTCGAGTCGAGCAGTGATGAGGGAGAGTCCTGCGTTAGTTGACGTAGGCGTGGTTTAAATAAAAACGAGCATTACCAATGTCATTGCCATCAAGGTTAGCGACCTATCTCACTCGCTCGCACTCCTCGCCGTCAATAGCGCTCTCTCTCACTCTCCTCAAAAATTATCGAAGGTTAACCTCGCTTGCTCGAGCACCTCACACTCGCGCACTCCTCACTCTATTCTAGGCATAAAGCAATCGACATGCTTTACTTTATTTTTTCTCTCTCTCTTCTCGACGTATACCTCATAGCTACCCTCTCTGTCTTTCTCCCCCCCCTCTCTCTCTCTCTCTCTCACCCTCTCCTTCTGAGTTCTACCGAAACTTCTTTTTCAATCCCACTTATTTTTCGTGGTTTTAACACATACGTTGAACTTTTTACTTTGCTCGCGGTGAGGCCGGGGCTCCGAGTGGATGTTTCCTAATTCTGGCGATTCTTACCTAATTTAAATTTTAAATCCACGCCTGCTCGTCACTCGTCACTGAAATTTATTTATGGTCTTTTTTTTCTTATCCGTTCTAGACTAGACATCCGTGCCTTGGTGCATGATTCAGTGTCGAGGCCATAACAAAGTTGAACTTGAAATTAACTTATATTATCCCCTCCTCTAGTCTTGCCTGACGCCCGAGGAAATTCACGCACGATATTGCCACTTGCGCGAATCAGTGCAATTGTCTGTGAAGGTAGGTCAATTCATAAGAGTTGGACATTACACAGTAGCGTCATTTGGTGGGGGGGGGGGGCAGGGTGGGGGCACCCCCCCCCCTTTTTGGCTCATCCAGACATTTTGGCTCACTCAGAAAAAAGGAGCAAAAAAAAAGGAAGAAAAAGGTTGTCAAATTTAGTGCCTACAGGCTAAAAAAGCTTTAAATTTCTTGAAAAATTGGGAACAATGTATATTTTTCCCCAAAATTAGCCTAGATCGTAATTGATCGATTGTATATGTTTTTGAAGCGTAAAAATCTCCAGGATACCTATTTTTATAATTTTTATCTAATAAAAGTTGTCCTTTCTTTCTGTTTCAGGTACGTCTTGATGGTGTTTATACAAGGTTCTTATAATTAATTAATAGGGCTGTTGAGTCGAATTTTTTTAATTCAAATTATGAAAGAAGGCGAAAAATTAAGGACCCCATATTTTTTCTTTTTTTCATTTGGACGCGGGAACACCGAAAAAAATGGGTTCAAAGTGCCGAAAAATTGATAAGATTTAAAACGGCCCGTGGCGGGAAACATCGGCTAGCGAGTCACAGCTACGTCATTTCTTCGGTTTGCTCAGCGGAGGTACCCATCCCTATTCTGTCGGCCGGACGGCAGCGTAGCAGGCCTATTGAATCCTACGGCAGCCGCCGGTGGCTCCGATCAAGCCGCCTTCTCACTCCATTTTTTCGAAAACCGTAAGTCTCAGAAACAAACCAATCTAATTAATCGAAAGAGCACAAAATTATCATTTGACATGGATTGGTGGTTTTTTTCTCAAACTTACCTAGGAGTCGGATGGACCGAAAATCAGATAACAATTTAAGGTTAGAGAACGAAACTTCCGACAGTCCTATCTGTAAATCACTGTCTATACCCAATTGACAAAGCAACGCTCAAAAAATCGAATGAAACATATCTATCTGAAATTTTACGCTCTTTAAGTTTGTTCTTTAGTGTTTTTCTCTCAAAATGGACGGTAAACAAGGGAAATTGAAAAGTTCTGCGAAAATTTCGGATTTTCAGCGATGTTCCGGAAATCGAAATATTTGAGATCGGCTCGTTATCTGACTCATGGAAGAGCCAAAAATAATATAAGTGTAACCAATCGAATGGAAATTTTCTAATCTTTCTCTTTGGTTTCTATCATTTTTCATGTAAGACGCACCGAAACCATGGGAAATGCAAAAAACAGCAGCAACTTGGACGATCTTGATGGTGAAAGTGTCATTTCAACCCAGAACTCGACGCAGTTTTTCACCAATATTTTGGTACCGATGCGTCTTACACGAAAAATTCTGGTCATCAAAGAGGAAGATTAGAAAATTTCCATTCGATTGGTTACACTTATATTATTTTTTGTTCTTCCATGAGTCAGATGACGAGCCAATCTCAAAAATTTCGATTCCCGGAATATCGCTGAAAATCCGACATTTTCGCAGAATTTTTCAATTTTCCTTGTTTACCGTCCATTTTGAGAGAAAAACACAAAAGGACAAATTTAAAGAGCGTAAAATTTCCGATACTTATGTTTCATTCGATTTTTTGAACTTTGCTATGTCAACTGGGGGATAGAGATTTATAGAAGGGGATTATCGGAAGTTTCGTTCTATAATCTTAATTTTCATGTGATTTTCTCTTTACTCGTCTCGTAGGTAAGTTTGAAAAAAAAAACAACCAAACCATCCCAATGGATAAATTCATGTTCTTTCGATCAAACAAGTCGGTTCTTTGCTGAGACTTACGGTTTTCGAGAAAATGGCGTGAGAAGACGGCTTGATCGGGGCCACTGGCGGCCTCCCCTCAACTGCCGCATGATCAATGGGTCGCATGCGGCCTCGCTGTGCTGAAAGCAAGACGCTTGAGCCCCTCAACTGAGAACCGGAGCATTGACGTCAAAAGGCACCCACAATGCACCGCGCAGCCAGTTTCCCGCCAAAAAGCCGTTTTTTGAGGATCCAATTTTCAACTTCAATTTTCTCAGGAACGGCGCAACGTAGAAAAAAACTGAAGCCATCTTCGTTCTTCCCGCGTTTAGGTCTATAAGATCACACAGAAAAATCACGAATCCCCGACTCACTCAACAGCCCTATTATATTAAATCGAATAATCCAATCCTTGGTAAGGTGTACCATTCGTCAAATTAATTTTTTTATCTTTAACCTTGAAATTCTATTGGGGATTAATAATTGAAATTGATTGTATCGTGATTGAAGGCATTAGATTTATCTTGTGTAATCTGATAAAGTGTGAGTGAGTATAGTGAGGATTCAGACTGTCACTCTAGCTAAATGTATAGCTCGTTGGCCCCTTTCTACCAGTAGCGAGGCGTGCGATGTAGCAACGTTCTTTTTTCCCCATTTAAACACATTAGACAGGTCGAAATGCCTGGTCATCGCCGATGACTGAAGCGTTCGACTTTTTTAGTGAATTTAAATAGGGAAAGTGTATTGTTGCCAAATTTCACGCCTCGGCACTGCCCTCTATAAAACAATACACCAACTCTCATGCGTTGCATTTTGTTTGCCGACCGCGAGTGTCCCAGTATCTTGGTCTTCGCCACTAACCCTTCAACGACTAGCGAGCCGATCATTTACTTCATAGTTAAACCTATCGTTAAGACTGTAAATGAGTGATTGTATTGGTCGAAAATTGTAAAACTTGGTCGTTGCTATGGTAACCATCGAGAAGAGTCTCGTTGTATAAAGGGTACTCATGAGTAACCTTTAAATAGCGGACACTTTAACGATGGTTACCATATAGCTACGGCCAAGTTTTACAATTTTCGACCAATAGAATCACTCATACACAGTCTTAACGATAGGTTTAACGATGAAGTAAATGATCGGCTGGTTAGTTTAAAAGAACGCCACTCTTCCGTTTATGAATTGGAGGTGCCCGACGAAACATTATTTTTACGTGTTGTCATCGATAGCAGCTTTTATCCGGAATGAAGGTACTGAAACGATATGTAAATAGACTTGAGAAGAAAAACGAGAATGCTTGGGTTTGGCCCGTAAGAGGTTAAGACAGGACCAACCGATGGATCACGGCCAAGAAGGTCGGCTGAACGCTGAACTTCTCCGTCAAAGCAAATGTACTCACACGCTCACAAGACAACCAAAGCAATGGTCTAAAAGTGACTCACAAAGACTCATCAAGGAAGAGAGATACTACAAAGGGTGTGGGCGATTGTTTGGCTCTCAGTGGCATTGTTGGAAGGCGAATCCTAAGCCTAGACTCGATAGAAGATCTTGTTTTGAACGAAGAATCGTCGCTCCTCTTATTCTCTTAATCCATACACACGCATTACTTTTCAATCAATAGCATTGCGCAATCGATGCGAGGGATGTAGTTATTGGTATTGTAGGTATAGCCGCAGCCTGGATATTTTGCCTTTATCTCTCTTTGCCCATTTGAATGCATTTGTTATTTGTTAGAAAAGGATGGTTATAAGGGCTGTCACTTGATTTCAGCACCTGTTTCTGTCTTTTACTATCACATGCAGTCAAACGGGCAAAGTTATAGAGAAAAACAAATTCCTGGCTACAGTTATGGCATGTAGGAGTTTATTCCACAAAAGCAGAAGAAATGAGACATTTGTACTCGAGTATATAAATCTCGTTACTATTAAATTTGAATAGGATGGATCATCTTTTGTGTTTTGTTTACTTTGTCGGTTGTCCGCTTGCGTAGAGCCCAGTCTTTGTCTTCTGCGCAGTTGGTCAGACACCAGCAACCACGTGCTTACATATATTAGTGAAACAATGTATCTTAACCCTTTAACGACCAGGTTAAGAAGGCAAATCAATCAATGTTTTTTCGCTAAAATTAAGAGGGTAGTTAAATATTCCTACACCGCGGTGCTGATTTTACATACACACTTTATTGAAGGCACCCGAGGACAAATTGTTAATAAAATGTTAATACTTTGGAGCTGCATTATTGTTAATGAATAACTGAAATTGTGAGCATCTTCTTTTATCCACCGGTTGTTCCATTATTTGCTATTATAACAACCAACTTGCAAACCAACCCGTTCTTTTATCCACCGGTGGTTTCATAATAGAAACCGTGTTTGTCAACCAACTCGTTCTTTCATCCATTCGTTGAAAATAATTAGTTATTTAATTTGTTAATTATTGTTTCATTTGAACAAAAACAAAACAACAAAACCCAATAGAACAAACAACCAACTGCAACCAACCCGTTCCTTTATCCACCGGTGGTTTATGGTTGTTGACGTCTTATAATAGAACCGAGACTTGCTGGTGTATAAAAACAACCGGTGGATGATAAAAGAAGGCGCTCTGTATGAGACAGTTTTGGTCGCAGAAACGAATATACTCGGGCGTGATAATGAAAGGGCAGGGGCGTCATTCCGGGTTCGGCTTGAGGGAGGGGGATGTGATGACCTTTTTTTTTTTTTTTTCCCCCTAAATTCCAACAAAACTCGTTAATGACCACCACATTTTAGTTAGAAACTTTTTTCTTATCCCAAAAAAAAAAAAAAAAAAAAGAGGTCATCACTTTTTCACTTATGGCCAACCCTTGGGGGGGGGGGGGGGGCAGGAGGGCAACTGCCCCCCCCCCCCCCCCCGCAAATGACGCTACTGTGAAAGGGTTAATTCGTAAGTTGCCACTTCCAGAAGTAGGATGACCGACGCGAGACGCGGCAAAGACTCATTTATGATAGAGCCTTTCTCTCTGAAAACTCGGCGGAATAGACGGTGGGTCTCCCCAATTACCCCAAACTCTGAAGGTCATACAGGATGGCAAAGCAGCTCAGACCAGTCGCGGCTCGTGTTCTGTTTTACGCTCTGTGCAGCCAATCGTGACCCCCCAACTTGTCTGCTCTCTGATAGACACCTCCCCCCCACCCCACCCGCGATCTCGATCCTCCCTCGCAAACAACTCTGTCGACTATGGCAGCGTACTCACCGACCGTTTCCACTGATCCCTTTCCGTCTATACGAGCGCTGAGTTTGAAATCCGAGAATCTGATTGGCCTGGATGATGTTTCTAAGCGCGGAACCGACGTCTGATTGGCCAATTTTGAATTTCCCGCTTCCAAACGCAGCGTCCACAGCATAATTAGTTTACAGATCAGCCTTACCCTGAAAGCGCCCTCCTTTGCACCCCGTTTTCTCGTTCCAACTGTCGTCCCCCTCCTCACGTAAAACCTCAAAGGAACATACCTCTCTGTGAGTATTGTTACCGAGGAGTAGTATCTGTTAGATTTGGAGATTGAGATTGACTTTGGTCTGAGATCGAAAAAAAACTGACCAAAAACTAGTTTTTTTTTAAAATTTTTGTTTCTTGTTTTTTGTTTTTTGTTTTTTTTTGTTTTTTGTAAAAATACTATAACTAAGTTTTGTCCTATTCTTGCATTCTGAAGGTTTTGATGCATCGGTCTGTATTTTTTTAACCCGTTCGATCACCACAGGTCTCATCCAAATCTAACATTAAACTCATTAACTTCAAACAACTTCGACAACTCAAATCATTAACTAAACGTACAGTATTGAATCAAAATGCGGATTCTTCTAAGGCCCACTCAGTATTTTTTGAGAGCCAATGGTGCAACCTATTTTTTTTTTTTTCTTTTTTTCTTCATAAATTTCAAAAAATCAGTTGAGAAGGAATACGATTTCAGCCCCTCCCCCCTCAAAATTTCAACATAAATGACGAAACGGGTTAATTTAAGAATTTAAAGATATGATGCATTGATTGCCACTTCACTTCAATGAAAAGGCCAAATTTCATGAGGTCATTAAATACATATTTAAATTGGCCTTGCTCCTGCCAATACTTCCGCCTCTGAGAGTTCGTATGTATACCTTCCAGTGAGATCCCCTTGAAATTTCTGAAAATGGTTTTCCAGCGCTCTTCAAATATTATTTTTGATCAGCTTCCATTCGTTAGCCTAATCACGCGCTCACTTCCCGGCATTCATTCAAATCAAGGCACTCTCATGTTTCCGTGTGTTTCCGTGGCATTGTTAAAATTTAAGAGCATGTACTTATGTACGAAGGAACCGCGGGCGATAGTAAGGCGTAGTCGCAAAATTGTGCAAGAAAATCTTCAGCTCGCTAATCAATGAAAAGTTCACTTGTGAAAGGGGCGATAGTACTTACATCAGTCATTGGCGGATCCAGAATTTGTTTTAAGGTGGGGGCAACACTTACAAAATTTGAAATTTGCAGCGTCGCAGAAAGAAAGTTTGAGACATTTTCTGTTGTAAGAAGGCAAAATTTTTTTTAAGAAGGCCTATTGGGGTGCTTCCTCCCCCTCCCCCGGAATACCTCCCCCCTCCACACGGCTTACAGTACTCATCTATAAACCAAGATCGCTAGGTTAGGAAGATATATTTCTCACATTACTCATTTAAAAATTGAATATTTTTTGCACAATATGGCAACGCCGCAACATGGAACTGTCGCGATCTCCGCTTGGTATTGATCGGTACTGTATGACAATCGAATCACTCTTATCCAGTGTTGCCAGATTGGGTTGAAAAAGCCGTATGTTTTACATTGATATTAATGGGGACGATACGGCTTTTCCCCCCTCGATCTAGCAACACTGCTCTTATCAAAACCGAGTTAATAGGGTACAATCACAGTTTCTTATCGATACGATAACGCACAAATAAACTCAAGGTTTATTGATGCATTAAAATTTGACAAGGTTATCTCAAATTTCGTAACTCCAAAGTGTGTATAGTCGACGAGGCCTCTCATAATCGCAGATGAAACTGAACTTCCTGAAAATTCCATTTTTTTTCGAGGAAGTGGACCCAGACAGAAACATCGACTCGGAGGCTGTGTGCATGGCGTATAAGTAACAATTTTTATTTCTCGAAAATTTCGGGCATCATACTCTTTGAAATAAGAAAAAGTGCGTAGGCTCATGCGAAAGCAACGGAAATAAATTTACTTCGCCATTAATCTAACTTTTTGCTTTCATGAACTGAAGTGAAACTTTTCTCTTTTAAAATGTTCTCAAAGAGAGCAGAAAAAAAATCCCTTTCAACAATTTCCAATAAACCTTCATATATTTTCCCAAAATCCTGTTTAGGTAACTGTATATTCGGCTTTTTTAAAGACTCTGAAATTGGAATAAAAGTGTTACAGAATAAAAATATGAAGAAAAAGAGACGATCAAGAAGTAAAATGAATCAATAAAAAGAAAGAAAGAGAGCGAGAGAGAGAGAGAGAGAGAGAGAGAGAGAGAGAGAGAGAGAGAGAGAGAGAGAGAGAGAGAGAGAGAGAGAGAGAGAACAAAGATACATCCACTACCAAAGGACTTTTGGATGGGGAGGGGGAGGGGGGGGTCCAGACCCCCTGGACCCCCCTCTTGGCTACGCCACTGTCTCGGGATGATCAATGTCTAATCATTTTAAAAAATGATTTTTATTACAGCTGAGGCTGGAGTTCGCCACCTAGACCAACGCTCAAATCATCCCTCTTTTACTTTTTGAGTCTGCCTTGAACTTTGTGCCCGAATCACCCGTGTTTGACCCAATTAAAAGTATTCATTCTCTCCTCATATTTTGTTGTTCTTATTGTTGTCGTTATTATTCTCATCTAAAATTAAATATAACCTTCAATTTTCAACATTACTACGGGACACTGGCGCACCGAAGGGGGGGGTTTTAGGGTTAAAACCCCCCCCAAGCCTTAAAAAAAAAGGAGGGAGAGAGAGAGAGGGAGAGAAAGAGAAAGAGAGAGAAAGAGAGAGAGAGAGAGGGAGAGAGAGAGAGAGAGAGGGAGAGAGAGAGAGAGAGAGAGAGAGAGAGAGGATGTGGTTCCTTCACAAATAGAAGAAAGAGAAAGAAAAAAAATCGTGATCAGCTAGGAAAGGGGGTTCACGGTGAATAAATTCCATATTATTCGCATTTGCTTAAGAGTTATTCACTATGGCGGGGGGGGGGATAAAATCTAACCCCTCGGTGAACCCCCTCCGTGAATATTCCATGGCTCCTTCATCCACATTCCTTTCGACTCTTCTCCCTCCAATTACCATGAGTCTAGAGCAACGATTTCGTGGTGGCAGAATCGAAAATATATTTGTACATTTCAATTTTCCTGTAATGAAAGTACCGTAAAATTCAATCTGAAGGTCAGAAAAATTGAAAAAATTTTCCGGGGGAGGGCCCCCGGACCCCCCCTCCCGGTGAACCCCTCGGTGAATTTTCCACGGCTCTTTCAACCACATTCCAATTGACTCTCCTCCATCCAATTATGAGTCGAGAGCAAAGATTTCATGCAGCAAAATCGAAAATATATTTGAGCATTTCAATCTTACTGTACATGAAAGTACCGTAAAATTCAGTTTGATGGTAAGGAAAATTGAAAAAAATTTCCGGGGGAGGGCCCCCCTCCTCGGTGAATATTCCATGTCTCCTTCATCCACATTCCTTTCGACTCTTCTCCCTCCGATTACCATGAGTCTAGAGCAGCGATTTCATGGTGGCAGAATCGAAAATATATTTGTATACATTTCAATTTTACTGTAATGAAAGTACCGTAAAATTCAATCTGAAGGTCAGGAAAATTGAAAAAAATTTCCGGGGGAGAGCCCCCGGACCCCCCGCTTGTACTGAGGGGTATTCCATACCCCCCAGACCCCCCGGAGTTTGAGTCGTACCAAAACCCCCCCCAAGACAAATTTCTCGGTGCGCCACTGCTACGGGACGCTTACTTCGAACGATTCTACTTGGTAAAGTCCAGTTGACCCCGAGTAATTCTACTTCCAACTTGGGCAGGGGTAGGATATGCAGTACGCAGTACAAAAGATACCTCTCGACACGAGGCAGCTGGAATTTTTCAAACGTAGATTTCCCAGAATACACACAAGCATGAGAGCAAGGGCCAAAGAGATAAATTAGGTGTATATCAATAGCGCTTTAAACCATGTTTATGTTTAATGTTCATGCTCAGGTTTTGTAAGTACTGTGACAAACTACCCAACAATGAGGAAAATCTATGAACCGTTTGACAGTTTTAAAATCCCCGTACTGTTTGTACGTTATTTATTGCATAATATTTCCCAGGATCAAATTGTAAGTATCTTTGTCAGTTTCCTCGCTAGATTCTTAAAAATGTTGGATCATCTGAGATGTTCGATCGGAAATGAGCGAATCTCAGGCTTTTCAATCAAAATATGGCAACGTTTCCGGTGAGTACCTATAAAAAACAGTCAATGCAATGTCAAGGCAGTTCATATTCATAATATGGGCACCAGACGTTGGTAAAAAGACAACATTTCGAGAGTCCGCGCGAACGTAAGAAGGCGAGGTAAAAGAAAAAAAAAAGGAATATGTAATAAGAAAAAGAAGTGGAGTCTATCTTTTAAATTCATTTTCACTGAAAAAATATAACATAAAATAAAGAGTAAAGGGTACTATTGGTAAGGGTTTAAAACAACTTTTACTAATTCCGAGTCTGCAGTCACGCGATACTCGATGTTTCTTGCTCATACTCACACATACAATATACGCACAGGTCTTGACCAGTCTGAATGACCTTGGTATTATGAATGAAAGGAAAATTTGAAATTAAATGACTCAATTACTATTTCGAGATCAACCGAGAAAAAATTAGAAGCATTCTAACCCACAATTCCATTGATTTAAACTGACGATTTTATTTTGTTTGCCATCCTGCGTTGCGGATCTTTAAAATTGTCAGCTTCATCGATTATCCTCACAATCAGTAACTTGATTTTAATTGACTCATTCTCACATGCTCAATGATTTCAATGCTGCGTCTTTTCATTATTTTCTTCACTAAGCGTTGAATAAACGCAGAAAAGTAGTATACTTCATTAAGCGTTGAATTAACGCAGAAAAGTAGTAAATACGTATCGAGAATGTCAAATTTTCCCTAAAAAATTTCCTTTTTTACGTTTTCAGACAAATTTCACCAAATTAGTATTTTTGGAGCCTCCCCTCCCCCCATTGACAATTTTGGGACCCTGGACCCCCCCCCCCTTCCCTCGAAAAATTTCTGGCTACGCCACTGCGAGACACTTGAAAACGTGTCTCAGGCAGTCCCGTACCGGAAACTATGGAGGCCCCCCCACGAACCTTCAGTCGGGGGCCTCCTACATTTTTACTGAGTGAATGGAGGGTCTTTAAAGAACCCCCCCCCCCATCTAGAGGGGGCTCGGGGATCCTCCCCTGAAATTTTTTGAAAATTGAGTGCTCTCGAGACGTTTTTTCATGCAGTTTTCGCTGTAAAATTCCGTTTCTCCCCCAAGAAAGAAAAGAACTGACTTTCTGTTTCTGACAGCCTTATAATATCTATTTAATACCACGGAAAATGCATGGCCAATTTACCACATCTAACGGAGGAACAAAACAGCTATTTTTACTTCAATATTACACTTATTTATTACCTCCTCCATCTTTATCTTCATTCTTTCAAATGTTATATTTTGTCAAATACAACGGTCAGATGTAATCATGGGGGCCCTAATTGAAGGCCCCCTGGGTCAGCCCCCCCCCCCCCCCCGCGCCGCGGGGGCATTGGGAGACTCCGGTACGCCACTGGTCTCGAGATGCTGTAGGCGCGAGAACAAAATGTAGGGGCTACTGTGACCTCACAAAGTCTGCGTCTAGTTTTAGCAATTCTTGGCTTCACTGCATTTTGTAAGAAAATCACAATTTCTAACATTTCCCATATGCAAAGCTTCACGCCGAGACAAATCATGTTGCGGTAGTTGTGGTTGTATCGGAAAACAACATGGCCTAATTTCAGTGCGTGACGCGGAACGCATTCAATAAGCCGGCTTTGACGTTTCCTTCTGCGTCGTGAGTCGCTTTTTAGTCAGATCAGAGGCTCGACCGGGCGGGCGCGGGAGGAGAATCAGTTTCAATTTCTACGGAATGAACGAAAACAGCCGGAGACTCGGAGGCCGAAATAAGTTGGGCGAAAGGGAAAGTCCTGCGCGTTTTATGGAGGATTCGGCATGGGAGGATATGAATGGGGGGGGGGGATGAGAGGGGCCAGGCCATGCCGAAGCGGAGAGAGATGAGAGTGATTCTTCGAAAATTGTGAACCAGTCCGAAACACGCGGGCCACTCCGGCCTCTCGTGAGTCGCGCCTCGCCTGGCCTCGCGGCCACCGCAGTTCGGCCACCTCCTCCGCAGGCCTCCTCACTTCTCTCTCTATCCTCTTTCGACTTATGGATCCTTACCTCATTTTTCTTAATCCCCCCCCCCCTCTCGCTCTCATTCATTCTATTTCTTCTGTTTGGATGAAGCCGCACCACGCCTTACGTACTTCACTCCACGAAGACCACGCTTCCCTCCCCCCTCCCTATCCCTCTCACTTCAGGGTCATTATTTTGTAACGGGTGGGACATTCAGACAACTTTGAATTAATTTTTTTCAACTTTTTAATCATTTAAATGAAAAAACTATCCCACTATCAGAAAAGTCTAACTTCCAGATAGTGACAGGATTTTCAAATTTTTTTTTTTAAAAAAAAAATTCTATCCAAAGCTGAGGAAAGAGCAAAATGAGGGTGTAACGGGTGGGACAGAAAATGGACAACGTTTTTTAATCACTTCAGAAAAAGTTGAAACTCTGTGAGTTTTGAAGAGATAAAAATTTGGAAAAAATATATGTTAAAGGTGAGGGTATAAGCTTTGATCCTATACATAAAGTTTTTTTCATTTACTAAATTATTTTTCTCTAAAAAAATTAAAAAGTAGCGTAACGGGTGGGACAGCTAGGTTTTGTAACGGGTGGGACGTGTGTTTCGTCATTGAAAATACACATCAAACCTGCTGTAACATCAACACGCTTGACCTTATTAGATTTAGATAATATTTTCGTCTCTGCGGTTGCATTTTAATGCAAAATAATTAAGACTCTAAGTCAGGCTCTGATGACCCTTTTTTTTTTGCTCATCAATATACTTCGTTCCCGTTTTTGAGCCTGACTTCAAATCCTTGCCCCCCCCCCCCCCTCAAATGACGCCACTGCTGTAGGTTGACCCTTGAGCCATATTTTTGTTGAAACTAGGCAAATTGGCCCATGACTACCAGAACAGAATCTAAAAATATCAACTTTTTTCAAGGGGAGGATGAAGACTTGTCCAAATCGGCAAATCCCAGCAGCTGAGCCAATATTTTAAGCCCCCCCCCTCCCCAGGAGTTGAACTCCCCCCCCCCTTTCTAATTTAACGATTGTATCGAACGCCTTCTCCGACGTGTATATTTCCTTTCATGAAGTTTATCGCGAAACCTGTAAAACCCCAAAATCGTTTTCTATGATAGAAGAGTAACGTCCTAGTGGATTGGGAGGGGGGGGGGGTTGAAAATTGTCTGCCCCTAACACCAGCACCGGCCTTTGCAGTAGTCTGGCCCCGGTTATGAGCCTTTTAAAGTCATTCGTGCCCTCGTATCGCGGGGGTCCAGGAACAATCAATAATTAATGTACTACAAATGTATGTTCGCATTTTCTCATCTGGCAATCTTGTGCGGAAGTATAGTAGCAGCTCGCAGATCGATGCGTGTGATATGCTGACATTGAGCCGAGTCGCGGTACTCGGCAATTGTGTCCAGAGACCCCGACTCTGAGTGTGTATGCTGATTATGAGAGTCTGTCTCTAATGGCCTCGATTCCAATACTTAACATCCCATCCAACAGCTCACCGAACGCTGTGTATCCATGAAGGTCAATGGCGCACTCATCATTTTTGAGAGGGACTCGCGAGCAATCCGGCAATGCTGAATTTCGTCCATTTAAACTCGTGTTCGAATAAACCGCGAATAAACCCACCTTGGAACGGTTAGGTTAGGTTAGGCCAGCTTAGGTAGGCTATTTGAGTAGAGGTATTTTTTAGTCTATCTATAGGTCTGTTTTAATCTATCTATCGGAGGAGAGGTTAGGTTAGGTTAGCTTAGGTAGGCTATTTGAGTAGAGGACTGTTCTAGTCTATCTATATCTATAGGTCTGTTTTAGTCTATCTATAGGTCTGTTTTAGTCTATCTATAGGTCTGTTTTAGTCTATCTATAGGTCTGTTTTAGTCTATCCATTGGACTGTTTTAGTCTACCTATTGGAGGAGAGGTTAGGTTAGGTTACCTTAGGTAGGCTATTTGAGTAGAGGACTGTTTTAGTCTATCTATAGGACTGTTTTAGTCGATCTATAGGACTGTTTTAGTCTATCTATTTGAAGGAGTGCGCTGTGCCCCTTCAATATTTCGACTTTTTTCATGCATTTAAATGTACAAAGCTCAGCGTTGCCAGCCGGCACGTGCATGCGACTCTGCTGGTTCTTACCATCGGCGCCTCGAAAATGCCGAGACCTACGGCGGATTTGCCTTGCGTGTTTCGACCCCAGCACGAAACCACGCTGCAAGAGACGAAAATATTTTCGGCGGTCGAGTCGCGATCTGCGTCACCGACTCACCTCTCATTGCGACTATCGGGGGGGGGGGGGGGGGGGGGAGCGGACTCGGAGCTCATTGCCATCGGAGCCTCCGGCGAGAGAGTCAAGTTCAGACGCTGTTGCCAGACTATCTGTACTGAAACAGAAATAAAATAAGTTTTGTTCGGAAAACCGTTGGTACCATGGTCCTTATGTTTTGTAACGCACTTACGGGGGAGGGATGCCCCATTGCCCCATGCGTGACTGCTTTATGGTGCAGTAATATGGTGGTCGTCGGTTCAGCAGTACGTAATCCTTCAAAAAATTCGTCGATGTTTTTACAAAGAGGCAAAAGTCAATGTAACCCACAACTGCATCATGCATGCATTAATTTTTTATGAGGCAAATGAGACTAATAACTAAAGTTTCTTAGGCTCAATTTTCCAATAATTTTGGTTTGCGGCACGATTTTTTTTATTTTTCGTAGGAATTTTTGTGTATTTTTAGTTTTATCTGGCGGTAACACTGTCTGATGCTGGGTTAACATTTCAAAATCTCCTTTCACCGTTTCATTTTTATAAGGAAAGCGTACAAGCATGAATGTTCCTTACTTTTTCTCCCCATAGCGGTTGAAGTGTCAAAAATCTCCTGAAAATTTTTCACAGAAATCGGTTCTTCAGTTCATCATTGGGAACAGATACTACGATTCGAGATTTTGAAACGTTAGATTTACTTACAAAATGTCCAACTTTGAGCCGAATGCTTAAATCACTGTCCGTATTTTTCAGCGCTGTTCTTTATCAATTTCGAGGGCGAAGTTATTCTTTGTAACTTTTAAGGGCGGCTTTGGGTTTAGTGACGATGCGTCCCAATAGAGAGGGTTAGGTGGATTCTTGTGATTTAGTCTAAATAAAGTTTTTTTTTTTTTTTTTTTTTTTTTTTTTTTTATTATTGTTAGTTTTTATTTTATTTTTTCTATTTCTGGCCGCCTTCCCCTCCTTATAGCAAGTTACTTTCCTTATGACCCGGCAACACCGAGTTTAGACACTGTGTAAAGATAGTGTATAGACGGGCAGAGAGTGTTGAGGAGGGGGAGAGGAGTGGGAGGGGCTGGAATTGAGCAGAGGGGAAGAAGTGAGAGAAGGGCAGGGAGCAAGTAAGCGAGAGTTCATCGGAATTAAATGGTCGTATCTTATCGACCGAGAGACCGCCAAACTCAACTAGAGCCCCCCCCCCCCCCCCCCGACCGATACAGCGCGCTGCGGTGGTGGCGGCCAGCGAATGTCAATGCCAAGCGTGGCGTGGCGTGGAGCCGCCAGACGCGATGGCTTTTTTTTTCGAGTGTGAACGCAAGCGAGCTCGCCGCTGATAATCATACTTACCGCACACTGGGGAGTTTCTTGTAGCGACCGGTGAGCTATCGATTATCGCTTTTCCATCATTAGAACGTAAGCAAAAGTATCAATTCCAATGAATTTAGTTGAACTCCTGTTGTTAAAAGAATCCATATTTTCTGAAATTCTACTATTCACGATGTGTATACTCTAGTATGCTCTTTAATCGTGCGGTGGGCTCAAGGTACTTATATTTAACAGGTATGCTCGACTTGCTTCCCGCGTCATCTTCAGTGTGGCGCGAAAATCAAAAGCAGAATCCAAGATGGCCGACAAAAGAAGGAAATACTGAACAATTTAAATGGGGTGTAAAAGAATTCACTGGAGAGGTAATCATATCAACTAAAATCGGCGAAGCGAGAAAAAACACTGAATCGTGAGTTCCACTTCCATCCATCTTCATATCAAGCCTACTCCTGATCATATCCCACGTCATTCACAGTGTTTTCTTCTTTTGTCGGCCATCTTTGATTCTGATTTTCTTGATTTACGAAATTTTTCTTGGAGTTTGCGAAGACAACGAAAGTGACAGGTTTTAGTAACGGTCCATTCAATTTTGAGACCAATTGAAATTTTTGATTTAGATTGATATTGATTTATTTTATCGAATTATTTAATTTTTTGTTCATCTATTTACTTGTATATTCATCCAATTATTTATTTCCATCCGTTTAATTTATACATAATTCCCCATCCACTTCTTGGTGAGATTAAACTAATGATCCACTTTGAAAATTGTCATCCTATACTCTGTTAGTTATCTAAGCCTTAAAAAAAAAAAAAAAAAAAAAAAAAAAAAAAAAAACTAACATTGCTTATGAAAAGTATAGAGGACTGATATATTTTATTCGTTTTGAAAAATAAATTGAAAAGAAAGAAGAAGAAGAAAAAAAAAAAATGAGACACCACTGTTTCAATGAAACCATGACATACACTCAATTCTAATTTGTCTTCAACAATTTCCGGTTGTGATTGATTTCAATTTTCAATGTATTTACATTGTTTGGGAATGAGATTCGAGGTTGAGGATTATCGTCAGAGAGCTTTGATTGATACAAATATATGCTTTTCCAGTGAATGATTTCGATAAAATTTTACAAAATGATGCAAGAAAGACGGAGAAAGTGGAGGTGAGTTCGATTACTTTCATGAAGAGAGTGAAAACGAGCAGCGCACAGTCACACTCACAAACGAATGCGATAAGGAGCGATGGCCAAAGCCCAAACGGCGAGACAAAGCCGCGCAGCCAGAAGACGCGCGGCGTATAAGCGCGGGCGGCGCGGTACAAGGAAAATAGACGCGAGGTTGATGAACACCGAATAAGGTCACCGATTTTATTTTAAAAGTGGCTCGACACCGCCGCTATGCCACCGCGGCTCACATGAAGAACAATTTTGATTCTCTCTGGTTGATGAAAGTGAAATTCACACGCGGGGAAAGTAAAGTAAAACGAAAATGAATGGTCGAATTCGTTGAAACAACAGTTTGGATAAAAAGAGGCACAAAAATTGGTCCGGTGCGAAACTCTGATTAAAATAAAAGAGGGGAGGAAATTATAACTTATACGTAAAATTATTTTTAAATATCGATGGAATCCTGAATATATTCCTCAAAAAACACCCAAACAAAATGTCCTGAAGATTTTTTTTGTTTTTTGTTTTTTGTTTTTGTTTTTTGTTTTTTTTTGCTGTTTTGAGGGGTGGTTCAGAAACCTGCAAGAGGATCGATCTGAAACTGTTTATTTTTAACGCGTTTTCCTCTTTGTTCTCAATTTTGTAGGCCTTCTTTGCAAAAAAGATCGATATGCTCGATATATTTGAACGATATGCTATATTCCATATTAATTGGTGCTTTCAGCTTTGTTTTCAAAGTTTTAGGCGATATTATACACCGCACATTTCGTTTTCTTAATGATAATTACTTTTGACCTTTAGTATGATATTGATCGAACGGTAGCGTCAGGTGGCAGAAATCGGCATTGATCGCACACATTAAAAATAATAATATGGTCGTAATGACGATGGTGACGGCGTTGCGTTCGTTACTATGACTATGGTGTACTAGCAAACGGAAAAGTCACAACAATCCAGAATTGTACAGTCGGGGACAAAAAAAATGTCAGACGCGCCTGCAGTTGGACTCACCGCAATACTGAGTTGGGCCGGGCAGAAAGGATACACTGAATATGCGGACACGCCTCTGTTTTTCATCGGTCTTTGCTGTGCCGAATATTTTACCTGAGTCGGTGTCGTGAGCTGACTGTCGTGCCACTCGCCGCCCGCCCGGGCCCGACTATTGATAAGAGAATGTGGCCGCGCTTCTTCACCCGCTCGTCTCCTCTCTCCCCTCCGCACCACTGACCACTGCCTGTCGCTATCGGCGTGTGTCATTGCTTTGGCTCCATCACATTCTTGTGAACTCAATATTGTCAGTACTCGAAGTTTTATACTAATAAGGCGAAGGCAAAGGTGGGCCCGCGCCAAATGGAACGAGACTTGCGCGAAAACATAGTCTTTGGGGTCCTAATGAAGGGACTTACAGCACTTATTGTGAATGGGCCCCTGAATTTGCAAAATTTTGATTTTAAATTGAGCCCCACGGACGGCGGATTATTATGTATCCGAGAATCAATCCGTCACTCTCAATCGATGTCGTGGCGCAATGACAGTGTAGTGGACTCAGGATTGCATTGTCCCGAGTTCGATTCCTGCTGGCAGCGCTAGATTTTTCACGACCGACAGTTGTGCTCATCTTTCTTTGCCATGTTTTTATATTTCTTCCTTGTTGCTTGTTTGTATTTTAGTTTTGTTTTTGTTTTTTTTTGTTTTGTTTTGTTTTTTTTTTTTTAAAGACCGTTTAAATCGAATTATTCTACCTCTTTTCATCCTGCATGCATCAGGTATTACTACACTGTGCTTGCATATAAAAATTAAGAAAATATTGGAACAGAAAAACAACAGCACTTGAAAAAACAGACGGAAAAAAAAGTTTCGTTGATCAATTTTCATTCGTCTTTTTGATTTTCTAATATTTTCTTAACTTTTACCTACAAGCACAGTGAATTAACTGCGTATACAGCACGAAAATATGTGGAATAATTCGATTCAAACAGTATTAAAAAAAAAAACAAAAACAAAACAAAACCAAACTACAAACAAGCAACAAGAAAGAAATATAAAAACACGGCAAAAAAAGATGAGCACAACTGTCGAGATAAAATTAACATCGCCAGCAAGAATCGAACTCGGGACCACGCAATCTCGGGTTCACTACGCTGTCATTGCGCCACGACTTCGGTTTTGAGCTTAGGATTGATTCTCGACTACATAACGATCTGCCACACAGGATTTTGTTTTTTTTTTTGTTTTGTTTTGTTTTTTTTTTTTTTTTGTTTTTTTTTTTTTTTTTTTTTTTTTTTTTTTTTTTTTTTTTTAGGTCAATGGGGTTTACATAATTCACATTTTTAATTGATGTAGTGAAAAATGAAAGTAAAAAAAGAATCCAAGAGGTCAAGAATCAAGATTGTCGCGAATAGCGCGAATCATAGAATTAATTCAGGACTTGCCAGTGGCGATGGCGTCGCGTGTGATTTAGCAACGCTGCATTTCCTCCATTTATACCCATGCAAAATATCGAATTGAGGTAGTGCATTGTGGACCTCCAACATCTCGACTTTTTGTCTGCGTTTAAATGGACAAAACTCAGCGTTGCCAGATTGCACGCGACGCCACTGGATCCAATCCTCGCGGCATCAACATTGTTTTAAAAAAATGACTTGTCAAAAAAAAGGAAGTGGATGCAGCGATCTCGCGCGTTAACGCTATGCGCCAGCGGCCGCTGCCATGCTTTCAAAACGTTTCAATCTTTTAGCGAAAACAATTTCAGATAAATAAAACTATCAAGCACTGATTGTGCGCTCAAGCTAATCTCACTCATTCTCCAAAACAACTAGAGGGGAGTCAGTAGTTCAGTTGAAGGGAGGGAAGGGGAGCGGGGAGCCTCGGCCAGCTTTTTTATTCATAAACTTCGGCGAATGTCTTTCTCTCTCTTTGCACATTTGAACGCAAGAGTTAGAGAAGTATGCACTAGGAGCCCGAAGCCACAATGTCTGTCCTTCTCTAGCACATGCGTTCAAATTAAGAAACGGAGAGAAAGAGAACTTCCTTCACCCGCCTGTGTTCGTGCGAGACAACGTAAACTTCTTATCAAAGCTATGCGGTCGATTTCCAATGCGTGAACACAATCATTAATCAGCAGAGGTAAAATATTCGGCACAGAGCTGGCACAGACCGATGAAAAATAGAGGCGCGTCCAAACATACAGCGTAACCTTTCTGAGCGGCCCAACTCCGTATTGCGGTGAGTCCAACTGCAGGCGCGTCTGACATTTTTTTTGTCCCCGACTGTACAAGGCCGGCGCGGCGCGCTGGCGGTTGTTTTGACAGCACACGAGGATTGACCGTCTACCTTGCATTCTCGACTGCCAAAACTTTTGCGTTTGCTTGTACATTATTTTTTAGCGTGACAAACTTTCTCCGCGGATCTCTAGTCTCAGCATAGATAGAATGACAAATTAGACACGACTCCTTCATTGTAACGTGGACAACACTGCCATGCATTACATATTTACGACTCTATTTTATTAAGGCTTTTTTTTTTTTTTTTTTTTTTTTTTTTTTTTTTTTTTGGTTAAGGGCGAGATTTTGGATTTGGTTAATGCATCCATCGTTTGAGCACAATTTTACTTTAATGCTTCTCTATTTGCAGTTCACAGGAAAAGTTTGCAACAGACCCATTGCGACCTCACGGGAAGGTGTTGTTGTCGTGAATCAAACTCCGTGCGTGTTCGTAAGTCTCGCAACGTCAGTCATATTAAAAAGCAAGCTAAAGTTCAAAGTTGGGGGAAAATGGGGGGGAAAAATTAATAAAACGTTACACTCTCTTCTTATGAAGTCATTAGGTTACGTCACCTAGAGCACCGCATCTGCTTGTACTCTAACATCATGGAAAAGCATGACGGGTTACCCATTATACTCGCTCATAAACTGAGGGAACAAAAGGGGCGACATAACACGTCATAATCTCCTCCGATTTTACGTCATGGTTTCAAATTTGAAATTGGGTAATCTAGTCTTTGTATTTCTTCTGAAATTCATACGCCGTAGTTCTAGGCAGTGGCGTCGCGTGCCACCTGGCAACAATGCAACTGCTCCATTTAAACTCATTAAATATATCGAATTTTCCTTATGAACTGTGAACCCCCTGAATTCGATCTTTTACATGAGTTTAAACGGATAGAATACATTTTTGCCAAATTGCACGCGACGCCACTGGTTCTAGGGCAAAGGCGGAGCCAGCAGTCTGGCATCTGTGAGTTCTTCTCATTTGAATGCATGAGAAACTATCGATTAGTAAAAGGGCCATGACCCCTTCAAGAATCGATCGTTGATCCACCCATTGTTGTGAATCCGCCCGCGTGTTCTAAGGGCAAGGCAAGTTGAAAACGACTTCTTTAAAAACTTGACAAAAAAAGAATTAAATGAGATAGTGTCATCGTTGCTGTAATGCACGTGACGCCACTGCCTCGATGGGCGTTGAATGAATCACTTAAAAGTGAAATGAACCCTCCATCTTCGAAGGAGACGGACTGTGCACTGTGCAGTGGGCTGCGAGGTCGTAACATTATTTGGTCCCTGATTTTACTGTTAGATCTGAAACTGTGCTCTATGAGAAACATATTTCACCGAAATACTGTTCATTACTATAGGTACCCAAAAACCTTCCGTTCTGCAAGTCATAGTCATAGTAAACATAATTCAATTTCTTCATGAAAAATCTACAAATACTTTACTTTCACTCCGTCCCTCCATCGCTTTAGCGAATCCAAGTTATCGCCCTTCTCTCTCTTCTCCCATTATAAGGAATGTGTTAGCAAAGGATAGAAGAGGGGGCGAAAAATCACGTGACTGCCCCTATAATCTGTCCTTTTCTATCACACGCGTTCTAATGGGAGAAGAGAGAGACGGATAGATTCCTGGATCCGCCAGTGCTCCATCGCTATTTTGACAATGTCTCTCTCTGCGATTTAATTTCAACTCGCGTTTTCTGCAGCTCACTTTCTCTTGTTACACACTAAATCTTAGCGTAAGTGAATTCAAAAATAGATCATGTTTAATTTGGACCCATGCATCCTGGCAACCTTGGCCTTGGAATGGATGTGGGAGGGCGTGGTGGGGGGAGGGGGGAGGAGGGGGGTTCGCGGACCGAGGACCAAGGAACGCAGCGCCGAGTGGTGGAGGAGTGTGGCGCACGAGGCTGTAGAGCGATGCGCCTCGAAGTTGAATGGCCCGTAGACCGGGGGGGGGGGGGGGTGTTGGAAGAGGCAGGAAAGACCTTGAGTGTCTCTCTCATGAAGTTTGGCTTGAAATTTCGGCGTCGCGTTGAGGGCCACCGACCTTTTTTTTCTCGTTCAATTTCGACCAGATCGAGGCCCTCTCGGTCCTCTCTGAGTCGCTTCCAAAATTCCGTGTCCTCGAACCTCCTGGTGAAACTCAGCGGCCCCATAGCACAACGAGACTCCGTCCAACAGTTCCTTCCACCAGAACGCTGATTATGTTATACGATTGTCGATTGAGTTGAGTAGGTAAGCTAGTTGAGTCAAAGAGATATACCAAGAAAGAGAGAGAGAGGGGGGGGGGGTTATGAGCAGTGGCGAGGCGTGCGATTCGGCAACACTCCCTTTACCCCTTTTAAACACATTAGAAAGGTCGAAATGCATGGTCATCGCCGATGACTGAAGCGTTCGACTTTTTTGGTGAATTTAAATGGAGAAAATACATTGTTGCTAAATTTCACTCTTCGCCGTTGGTTATGAGGCAGCACGGAGGCAGCCATGATCGAAATCTCTAATGGACATTTTTTCCGAAAAGCTCGACTTGTAACGTTGTAAGTTTAAAAGAAGGAAAAAGTTGTGATAAGTCTATTTATTTGAAATTGGTTTTTGAACAAAAGTGCTAGCGTTTTAGAAAGACTCATCCAGTGGCGTAGCGTGCCATTTTGCAACGTTGCATTGAGTCCATTTAAACCCATGCAAAGGTGCTCACCGAACACCCAATGGTTCGATCTTTTTCATGAGTTTAGATGGGCGAACTACAACTTTGCCAAATCGCACGCTACGCCGCGCCACTGGACTCATCTGAACTCAGAAATCGATATAATTTTGTTTCTTTGGAAGGGTTTGCACGATAAAGAAACTGACTCATGACGCAATCAAGCAAAAGGAAAACATTGCAATTCTCACCCTGGTTTGCTCGTGTTAGAATTCTGTGGTCAGATATCCACTCTAAACACTTGCAATTTCATTTAAAAACCAATAGAAACACAATTCGAGTATTAACAATGTATTTCTGTATTTTTGTTTCAGGTGAGTTTCTCGACGACGACTCTCAGCTCACGGAGCCAATTTTTTCTGTTTATTTTTACCTCCTTAAACAGCATATCTTTCGTTGTTGGGTAAGTCTTCCACCGAGTATTCTAACCGGAATTCCGGTGACTGTAACCAGAATTTCACGGGGGAAAAAGACTGGTAGAATTCACCATCTGCATAGCTAATTTTGGACTCTGCTATCAAGTATGCGGTAAATTTTACCATCATATGGTAAATGCAACGTAACTTGTTGTGAAATGTACCAACAGGTTATCTTAATTTAACACAAGGTACGTTGCATTATTTATAGTACGTTGTATATTTACCATACTTGATAGTAGACTCCAAATTCAGCTATGCAGATGGTAAATTCTGTACCAGTTTTTTTTTTTTTTTTTATTTTCAGTTAAAGTTACCTACAGGCTCCTAGCAGTCCTAGCCCCATTGTAAAGTGTGGTTTTGTTGTTCAGTGGAGACTGGAGTCAGCCACGACTTTCCCTTTTGCAGAAACGATGCAAAGGTTTTGAGGTAGACCTTTAGTTCAGTATTAATTTGTAGCGCTAATTTTGTAATTTGGCTTGCGTTAAATGTATTTCTCTGATCATAGTTAGCCTACACAGTGTATATACAAACGTAAAAGACGAAAGTAATCTCACGCGAAACGAGGCGCGATTCGAGAGGCCGCTACTTTCTAACGTATTATGGGCTCTCCGTAGCAATAGCGTGAGCGTCGGCCGTGAAAGCACCGCGGTGACTTAACTCACGATCAGCATCAGCATTGCAGCCAGCCGTCAGCGGCGTCAGCCCTGGTTGCAACGTGCAAACTGCAAGTGCAATAGAGTAAACTCTCGTTGCAACCAACGCAACGCAACAGCGATCACCGCACCGCTGCACAGTGGTCTAAAATCGAAGACAGGTGGCCAAAAATCATTGAAAAAAAGTAATCAATAAATATACAATATTTGAAAATATTAAAAAAAAAAAAAACAAAAAAAAAACAAAATATTTCAAAAATTAAAAATTATCAATAAAAAATACTAATAAATAACTAATTAAAAATAATAAAGAATAAGAAAGAATAATTAATAATAATATTAAATCATAATATTAATAAATATTAATAAATATTATTAATCATCAATAATATTAATAAATATTATTAACTATTAATAATATTAATAAATATTATTAGTTATTAATAATATTAATAAATATTATTAATTATTAATAATATTAATAAATTATTTTTTTTAATTATAAATAATAATAAAAGTATGAATATATTATTAATATTTTTTTTTAATAATTGAATATTTTTGGACCTTTAAAACTTTCTTTAAAACTTTCCAGTGACATTTTTAGCTTTGAATAACATAGTGAAAGTGTTTTCTGTGATTAAAATTGATCTTGAAACTTAATAAATGATAAAATTATGAGAAATCCTTTTTCTGATTAATGGCCTCTTTTTGATGATATTAGACCATTGTGCGCCGCCTCCGTTAAAAAGCCACGTTTCGTTTTCAAAAACTGATTTCCTGCAACAGTAATAGATCGTTCCACGAATGCACCGACGCGACGCGACGTCCGACCGATGCGATGGTGGATGTTCGCTGCACAGCGCCGACGCTGCAGACGCTAACGCCGACTCGGCATTTTGCTCCAATCAACACTTTCACTTGATCTTTCATCTTTGCTTTGTGATGGCCTGCGCCTTTCCCTGTTTTCAACGGTGTCTCTCGATCTCGGCTCTCGATGAACCCACAAATTAAAATGGGTGGATTTCAAGTGACTCCTCTCTCCTGCTCACGAAAACCCTAAACTGTTGGGAATACCCCAGGAATTCTCTCTCGCATCATCTTGGGGGACCCCTCGACCCCCTTATAATTTTCGGGGGAAACCCCTAGACTTCCTTTATTATTTTAGGGGAGACCCTAACCCCCCTTTTTTACTCTGGGAAAAACCTCCAGATCCCTCTTTAATATTCTGGAGGAGACCCCCAAACCCTCCTGGTGGGGTACATTTTACTGTAGGCTGGTTGCATAAGGTTTTGCAAATTTTCGTCAAAACTCTAACCAGCTATGTTTGAAATATTCCAATTTTTCCCTATCTTTACCCATTTTCCAATTGATTTTAATGGAAAACTTTTGTCCTCCATAACTTGCTTACAATTTAAAATTTCGGGGGGGGGAGGGGGAAGGTCTCTGGAGAATGCTGAGTGCAATTTTTCTGCAAAATTTGTATGCATGTGAATCATTGATTCAAATAGACAAATCTGACTGTTCGGGGATCCAACAAAATTACACGTGGAACAACAGTCAGCACCTTTTGGTGTCGCATGATGTTCTTTATTCCATTTTTGACTGGTTACAGCTCAAAAAATTAAAATTTATGGTAAACAACATTGAAACAAACATGTTGAACGGTGAAATTCGGTACACACAGGGGGGATAGGCTGGGAAGTGTAGAGGAGGGTACTCACCATTCAACACCAACACTTTGCGACATCAGAAGGACTGTTGTTGACTGTTGTTTTGTCGAATCCGTGAGAATTCAGCGTCTCTGCTGCAGCCAGTTAGTGCTCCGTCTCTTTATGTCTCTGGTTGGTTTAGTTGGGTTAACTCACGGGGTACTGATTTTGAGGTTAATTTGAGATGCCGCAATTTTTAAACGGTCCGATGCGGTCCGTTGAGTGAGGTGGCCGATGTTTACTGAGGCACTTTGAGCGGACTTTGGGTCGAGGACCGTCCGTCCTGAATAATTTTTGGTCCCCGGGGAATAAATGTGACAACATTGGCTCTTTCTTTTTGTTGCGCGCCTTTCTGTCTCCCACTTTCCCTTTCACTTGCGCAGCGAGGCCTCTTCGCGCGGCCCGGCCGCCAGGCGGCTGGCTGCCGCTCCGCTCCGCATCGAGCGTACTTAAAACGACGGATTTTCGGGACACCGCGCAGCACACCGTAGCCAGGAATTTGTCTTTCTTCCTGTCTCTATTTGTCCATTTGAACGCATGTGTTAGAAAATAATGGAGAACTGAAATCCTGGTCGGCAATTAAGGCTTGAATTTTTTATGCCAGAAATTCTACCTGAAATCATTGGTAATCATTTTTAAAATCGCTTGAAATTCCGGTCAATAGTTTTCCACAGTAATACAAATGTACTCCTGAAGAAAAAGGGGCGCCGGTCCCACAACCAGTCCCCCTCCTCCTGTCAAAAAAAAAAAAAAAAAAAAAAAAAAATTGGTTGAACTTATTTTTTCTTTTTACAAGCAGATCTTTGAAAAACTAGCGGGTGACATTAGTGAGGGTACAAAATAAGTTTCAATCAAAATTTCTTGTCATCTCAAAAATAATTTATTGTCTTTTCAGAAATAATGTCTGGGGATATTTCAAAAAGAGTTTCTGGATTGGAAGAAGTCTTTCTTTTTGAATAAAAAAAATATCGTAATTTCTTTTCGGGGGCCTCGTTCAGCCAGAATATTTTTATCGGTATTCAACGAAGTGGCGTCTCGTGCAATGTGGCAACAACGGATTCTCTACTTTTAAACCTACGCAAAATAATCGATCTTCAGGAGATTGAATTCAGGACTGAATGACTTTAAGAACGCGATACTTTACACAGGTTCAAATTGTCAAAAATATAGGGTTGCCACAGTGGAAAGGCGTGAACTTTGGCAACAATGTATTTTCTCCATTTAAATTCACCAAAAAGTCGAACACTTCAGTAATCGGCGATGACCAGGCATTTCGACCTTTCAAATGTGTTTAAATGGGGAAAAGGAACGGTTCCAAATCGCACGCCTCGCCACTGGGTTGCCAAATTGGACAAGCTGCGACTGCCCTTGCGTTTAAGTATGTCGGGACAAAATATTCAATCTGTGATTCCCCCTACCTCAAGAATATATAGTATAAAAAAAAACACTGTTGATTGAGTACACTCACCACCTTAAAAAAAAAAAAAAAAAAAAAAAAAAAAATCTGAACTAGGCGGAGCGTAAAATGCTTTTTTACCTTCTAAAACTGATACTTCTTATTACTACCAGCATTAAGTTCATCTTCTTTTTTCTTTCAAACTCAAGGTCACCTCCAAAATCCACAGTGTTTTGTTTAGGTCTCAGCCCCTCAACCCTTTCAGTGTTCCAGGAACAGGGCGCACCAAACCTCGTCACAAAACTCGTCCGAAAGGGTCCGGAAAGAGAAAGGGAAAGTGGTTGGTGATGCAATTGTTAGCGCATATTTACATCAAACATCGATGTTTACCCTCAAACCTCACCGATCACGCTTCATTAAAATATAAAAGGTTGGGGCCAACTGAGTAAGAGCCGTCTCCGGTTTGTCCTTTGTGACCATCTTGGTCATTGAAACTGTACTGGGGTCCCGTGCCCGTGCGAGGCCCGTGGCTCGTTTGTGAACAAAAATAGCCCTAAATCATTCAAGTGACACAAAAGGGTTAACCTTCGCTGACTCACATTCACAACTCAGAGGGTCTGGGGGACCCGTTTTGATGTACAGGATGCCTCTTAAATTTTACTCTGATCACGGTAGGTCAACGATTAAACGTTTTTAAAGTGAAAACATTGCTAGAAGTGGCATTGGCTGATACAGGGAGGGGGGCGAAGGGGGCGATCGCTCCCCCCTCCCCGTTCGACAAAAAAGAGGAAAATAGGGGGAGGGAGGGGGAAAGAAACAGAGGAAAATGAAAGGGGGGTCACCTGAAGGCGAAAATCCCAAGTTCCCCCCCCCCCCCTTTCGCGAAGGCTGGATCCGCCAATGAGAAGTATAAATAAATGTCAGTAGTGCAATCGCGGGGAGGGGGGTTGTTATTTTCTGTTAGATATTAAAGCACGGAGTTGTTGTATTTTAATATCAGTGCCCTGCTTCTCTGTAGGAGTCCCTTCGGCATTTATGCGAGATTCTCGGTCATTTATTTGTTACCAACGCGTTTTACCTGTCATTTAAATGACACTGACAAAGGAATTAGTCTCAATCAATAGACCTATATTTATAAAACATCATCCAAAAATATCTGACAGAATTGGCCCAACAGCACGTCTTCTACAGTCACCAAAATATTACTTTTTACCTCTTTATTGTACCTCAGATCTTTCTGAAATGTTCATTTTGTCACCCACTCTATACAATAGGCCCACATCCATATTCTTATAGATTATCAAAACTACTTTACGTTATTAATGAAGAAAAGAAAGGATTTTAAAATCAGGATCTATCAGGTGCGCTTTCAATTTCAAATTTCAATTTCAGAGCACCCCTAATGATTTTTTTTTCTTTTGTTTTGTTTTTTATTGTAAATCATTTTGCCCTCTGAAATTTCAATTTTTTGTGGCAACAAGTCTCTCTCTACCGACCAGCGTCCCTGTCTCAATGGGAGGTTTTACAATCCATCGGTGATTCTACCGGTTTAAACAAAGATTACAAATATCGGTTGAGAAGTATATATGAAGTAAGCACACTCGCTCAAATCAGCAATCTTTGCCTCAACCGGTTAAAGTACCGATGGATTATAGAATATCATCAAATGTATGCAAAAAAGGCAGCACTGCTTCCAACGCTGAATCGAGGACTTTGCAGAAATAAGGGTGCTTAAGACATCAGGTGCGTTCTTTCGTTAAGATCAGAGCGTATAAATGGACTGAAAATATTTTCAATATAGAACATACCTGATGTTTCATGTGATCATTTTTGACCCCGTTGACTCCAATATTGCCCCATAAACCATCAGGTGTGTGTTCCTTATTCAAAATCTCCATTTCATTTATATGCTGATTTTAAGGAAAGAACACACCTGCTGTTTTTATGTGCCCTTCTTCCGGCAAAGCCTTCAATTGTTGTATAGCTCTCCCTCTCCGCTTTTTTTATTCTACCTAAAAAAAGAAGGATCCATTCTACTTTTTTCTCACCTTTTAGTTTTTAACTCACACCCTTGAAGTAGGAGCAGGTAGGTGTTTTTTTCGAAAGCATTGTATATTGATGAGTGTTGTGTTGCTGTTAATAAGCGTGTCATTTAGTCGTAAACACGTAATGTTTTGACGGGTCTGGTCTACAATATTAGCGTTCTTATGTTGAGTGTTATTTCTACTTATTCTTTCTCGGTTCTTTGTCGTTTTTTCACCAACCTATGTTGTTTACCTCTGAAAATTGAAACAATGTGTAGGTGTTGAAAACGTAAGTGAATCAATTATCGTAGATCCGATCTCTAGTTGTCCCTGTGTAGAGGTTGTCGCCCAATAGTATTAACCTTCGTATACGATTGACGTCAGAAGGATACATCGTTCGAAGTGATTCAAAAAGTTTCTCATCTGTTGAGTGCGTCAAAGATTTGTCCATTCTCCTCATTCGTATCAATTGATGGAGTAGATTTAAATAGAATATTTGATATTACGAGTATACATATAGAGCAGTGGCGTACGCAGAGGGGGGGGGGGGGCTAAAGCCCCCCCAGACCTCCGATTTTTGAGGGTGGAGGGGAAGGGGGGGGGGGAAATTTTCAGTCAAATACTCATCAGTGCGAGCCCCTCCCAAGAAACATCCTTCGTACGCCACTGATATAGAGCACGGTTTATTTTAGATCCAATGCTTAAGGCGCAGGGGTCCGAGCCCTAAATAAATTGGTCAACAGATATAGGTTTCTACTTGTCAAAGTTTTCAAATTTATTTGATCTCATTGTGTCGCTGAAGAATGTGTTTGAAACTCTTTTCTGAATGTTTCGAATTCTAGAAGTTTTGTTTGATCAACATTTCTCGATCACTCTCAATCTGTTTCCAGGCTTTTTACTTGGCCGGGTGGCTACCACCACTTATGTTACTCACATCATGGCAAAATTACGTTTGATCGGGAGAGTTGTCAACATCCTCAAATCCCGTTTATTCGTTTGATTGTGCAATTGAAAGAGTAAACGGTTTGAATGGAACGAACAATTTCGACCCCAAACTTTGAGTGTTCTGAATCACGATCAAACGAAAAATGTCAAAGTTTTTTGATCTAACAAAAAACCGCAACACGCTTATAAAGTGAAAGTTATTTACTTTGTTAGAAGGTTGAGTACTTTAGAAATTGATTAAGTTTCTACCCCCAAAAATATGTTTCTTCTGGAAATAGCTAGCAATCTCAAAACATAATACAATGAGAAAACGCATTCTTAAATGTAGTTTTCGAATTTTGGACGCGAACAGCTAGTTTGAAAATGATTCCTTTGATACCTGAGTAAAATGTATTTAAAAGTGTCATCTAACGATCAATAGATGCCAAACTTTTTCTGTGGTGTCATTAAAACGTTTATAAAAGGTTTAAAATAAGTGTCAGCCTCACGCAACCAACTTAACACCAACTGTAAACGTCTTTAAAAACTTTGTAAGGTTTCGGTGTTCTATCAGAATAGGCTGACTCGACGTGAATGGTATTCGTGCGCTGAAGAGTCTCTACGGATATGCCATCACAATAAGTGTTTTTGCAATCCAAGTGCATTATTTATGACCTGATCCTTATAACTTAAGTTTTCTCGAAACATGTATATCATATTCAGCCGAAGGCTCAGAGCTCTAGAAGAAGGAACCATAGTTGCCAAGTGCAAAATCAGTAACGTATCGACGAATCCTTCACACAAATTAATTGATTCGCTTATAGCAGGATGACAGTCAAACTGCCAAATAATTGATGTTTTTACATGAAGGTTTAAACAGGAGAGAATCGATCAGCCACTGTTCATCGAGGCAAAAAAGAAAAAAAAAATGAAAAATTATTCTGTTTAATTTAAGAATATTTTTTCAACGGACGGTTAATTTAAGATGGAATCAGCAGACAACTCAATGAATACAATTCTTTGACTCATATCTAATGAAAAAAATTGGGTTTCCTTTCACGCCAACCCACACCCCCCCCCCCCCCAAATAATTCCGAAAGTTTGAATTTCATCTTCCTTCGGAGACGTGGCAGCTGCGCTCAACTTTTCTGCATGCCGTTTGTTAAATCTGATTTCTTTCAGACTTACGAATGAATAATTAATTAAGAAACGAACAGATTCAAGTGGCTAGCTATAGCTTTATCTATCACTCAGACATTTAGCTCTGTGGGTCATTTCATAAATTATACTGCAAATTCAATTGGAGGCTGTCTCAGTCTCTAAACAGCACTGAAGATGATTCTGATTTATGAAAAACACTCTATAAAGGGTCAATCAACTAATTTATTTTTGTATGTTGCTGGCAGTGAGCTAAAAAAAATGAATAATCGGAGCAGACTGACTGCACGTCACTGAAATTTTGATCGTGATTGGAGCGCAAGGTTTTTTCATGCACTGTCAGAATTAATTCCTGAATTCTAACAATATTACTGTTGAAAACGCAGTTGAAGTACAAATAAAGTGTCAACCGTTTAATGGGTCGGTGGCAAACTTTTGCTTCAGTATTATGGAGGGTTGATTTACGTTCATAATTGCCAGATTATGCTAGCAGCCATGGGCGCCCGCAGCGGGGGGCAAGGGCCCCCCCCCCTTGATTTAAAAAAAGTCAAAATTTCACGGTAAAAATAAAAGGGAAAAAGAAAATGGAATGTTAATCAAATGAGTAATAGTTAAGAAACTTTATTATTTGTTTATTTTGTAATTTTAACTCATTTTTTGCAAGGAATAGTAGAACTAAAATTTTTCCTTGGTATCATTTTCGTCTGCTGTCCCTTTATCCATCATATCAAACATATCAAACACATCTAACTTTTGCTATTATTTGATACACCTATACCATGGCTTAATAATCGTACACCATTTGGATGAAAAAAAAAGTTTTCCCTTTCCCCCCGGGGGGGGGGGGGTATCTTAGACCTTCCATTGAGGTTCAACAATTTTGCCCCCCCCCCCCCCCATTGGAAATTTTTCTGCGGACGCCCATGCTAGCAGCTACTGCTCGTTTTCATTCTGCAGAAAAAGTTAGCAACAATCTCGCCATTGTGGCGATTTTCAAGACGCTGCTAGCGACTAGACTACCGAACCCAGAGCTATAGACTATCTATAGACAACGAAAACCCCTCTGTATAACAGGACTTGGATCGACTGACTGCATCGTGAAATTAAAGCGACAGAGGAGTACTTTCAATCAAACTTGGTTCCATGCGTTCAGTGTCAGCGCCCTCAAGAAGCAAAGTTCGACGAATCGACGCACTGTAGGCCTCAGATCGTCAAAAAGTGGTCGCAGGAAATAAATCCCTCATTTATAAACTTTCAATACCAATAGGGTCCCTGCGAATGGAGCTGTTGCAAACTTTTGCTACAGGCTTATTAATAGTTGATTATGGGGTAATACCCTGTAAAAATAACGATTAGCGCACTAAAAAATCACGAAATCCACTCCTAAACTCACAAAATGCTTTTAAACGCGAGACCGTAATGGCGGCCGAGGCCGCGGTTTTCTTATGACAATTGTGTGCTTCTTCTTCTTCTTACGTGGTGTTGCGAGACTACCTCCTGTAGATGGCGCTGATTGAAGATAGGGAAACCCAATGCAAACCGCGGCCCCGGCCGCCATTACGGTCTCGCGTTTAAAAGCATTTTGTGAGTTTAGGAGTGGATTTCGTGATTTTTTAGTGCGCTAATCGTTATTTTTACAGGGTATTACCCCATAATCAACTATTAATAAGCCTGTAGCAAAAGTTTGCAACAGCTCCATTTTTGCTATATGAGATTGACTGCTGACCAGTTAATTAGTGAGTGACTACAACAAAAACTACGACGAGCTCATTCAAGAATGGGGCGCTTGCAAACTTTTACTGCGAGCTTATGAAGAATCCAATCTGATTTTAAAACCGGCGAAAATCACGAAAATCACACTGAGAATGTCCAAAATTCAGTAATAAACTCACATTACTGCCATAACGGCAAGATCGTAATGGCGCTTCAACGCAGGTATCATGGGAGATTCCTGTCTATTATGTCACTTTCTCTATGGAAACACAAGAGATATGTCTCATTGTAGATAGGAATCTCCCATGATACCTGCGCGTCTGTCTCTCCGCCATAAGGCCCGATTCTGAGAGTGAATTTCGTGATTTTTTAGAGTACTCATCGTCATTTTCACAGGTTTTTATGCAAGAATCGACTCTTCAATCCTCTGTAGCTAAAGTTTGCAAGAGCTCTATTGGACAAAATATGGCGTTGCCAGATTGCACGCGACGACGCGACGCGGCGCCGCTGGCCGCATTTAAACCTAGAAATGTCTCTGAAACGTTTTCAATTAAGCTCTGTAAGGTCGCAAATGATTACTTTGTTTTTGTTTTTTGTTTTTTTTTTTTTTAATTTTAGGCTAATTTTTTACGATCACAGACCATAGTGCGTCGATCATTGCTCGTGGGCCTCGTCGCGGTCGCGGTTGAAATTGCAACGATTCCAACGTCGACGTTGAATGCACCGCGGCCCGTGATCGCGATGACGCGAAGACATGACACTGCAGTCGAGTGAATGTTTGGATGGTGTGGGGTGGTGCGAGCGAAGCGGGGGTTTAGGGAGGGGGCAGACCCTTGGGGGGACCCGGGCCGATGCCCGCGCGATCGTTCGTCGGTCGGTCGCGTCGGAAGAAGACATTGCATCGAATCGTATCGCGGCTTGGCGCGCGGCGCGGCGGCGTCGACCTCGAAGTTGAAACCGGCAGATTTAATAACACGTGTACTTACCTAGCCGCACTTCTACTTCTATTCACCACTATACTCTCTATAGGCTACCTCTGTGAGCCCGCGTAGTCCCAATACGGAGGAGGACTTATTACACCGGCATCAACAGCGCACAGCTCAGTTTAGACTACGGTGCGGTAATCGACGAGGAACGGACGATAAAGCGGGAAAGTGGAGTCACGGCCACGACGAGTTCGCGCACAGTGAACTTTCTTCACTAGCAGATCCAAGTTATTGTCCTTCTCTCTCTTCTCCCATTAGAATGCATGTGTTAGTAAAGGAAAGAAGAGGAGGCGAAAATCCCGTGACTGCCCATCTGTCCTTTTCTATCATACGCGTTCTAATGGGAGAAGAGAGAAAAGGATAGATTCCTGGATTCCTGGATCCGCCAGTGACTTTCTTTCACAGTGTTGGTGCGTACAATCTGGCAACGTTGCATTTACTCCATCTAAACCCTTGAAAAACATCGATTTTAGAGAGTGCACTGTGCGCACCCCCCGATATTTTGACCTTTTTTATGACTTTAAATGGACTCAATCCAACGTTGCCAGATTGCACTCGCCGCCATTGGTTGGAGTGCGTGCGGAGTCTCACTATCGACAGTTTTAGTGACAGTATGGGTTTAAAATCCAGGAGTCCGCTCGGCTTAGATGATTTTTTTATATGTGAAACCGACATCTGGTTGGTTAATTTTGGATTCCCGCTTCTCAGTAGAACGGTCTGAAAATCTCATCAAGTCCCATTGTTCCGGAGATGAGATTTTGACCCAAAATACATTGTTCTGAATGGGAATTCCGCATAGTGACGTCACTACGCTCACGATTTTTTATAACTTTACACTGTGTATCTCCAAAATCGGGACACCTAGGGCAAAACCAAAAGCAACATTGTTATCAGCTCTTCAAGCACTATCATTTCCTTTATAAAAAACACAGGATTTCACACCAGTGGCGTAGCCAGGAATTTTTCTAGCGGGGGGGGGGGGGTGTCCGAGGTACGAAAATTGTCAAGGGGGGGGGGGTCTAAAGACACTCATTTGGTCAAATTTGTCTGAAAACGCAAAAAATGACCTTTTTAAGGACAAATTTTGGTGTCAAGCGGGGGGGGGCGGGGGGGGTCCAGTCCCCCTGGACCCCCCCGGCTCCGCCCCTGTTTCAGACCTTTGCAACTGCCCCATTCCCCCTCCGAAATGGCGCTACTGGCTGCAAAGTTCTGCTTTTAAGAGATGACGTCTCTGGGAACTGAAGTCTTGTGTTGCACTGTGCTTCGACTCGGTCTTGGCCGTATAGCCGTGGCCGTATGCCCGTATAGCCGTGGCATCATCAACAAGCGCAGTGCGGCCACGCGGGAAGGCCACGGCCACGGCCGACAGCCGCGCGACTGCAAAGGGAAATGACCGGTTGCAGCAGGTCAACGGCATGGCATTCACAAACCAATTCAGCCAACTCCAACTCCTCCGAGCCGTGTGCCCTCATCCGCGCTTCTGGCTTCTGGTCCCTCATTGTCAGGGTTGCCGCTCTCTTGCCTTTGCCTGCTCGTGAACCATCGATTATCTATTATCGATCTTATCCAATTCGAGCCCATGCAAGACTATCGATCATTGGGTGGTGCGATCGTGTTCCGTTTGGAATCGATTGTTATCCATTGATATTTATGAGGAAGAGATATATTCGATATATCGCGTTTATCTCGTATCTGGCAACCGTGTCTCTGCATCGCCTGCCATGAAGAGCAACGAGCAATGAGCGTCACAGGAGTCGACCTCGGAGGAGCTCGGAGCCATCAACTCTTTGGCAACTCCATCGACCATTACTAATCTCTGGGAAACCGAAAGTACTCTTCTTTCTTTCTTCCTCTCTCTCTCTCTCTCTCTCTCTCTCTCTCTCTCTCTCTCTCTCTCTCTCTCTCCTCTCTCTCCTCGTGCGTCGTTTACCATTCGTATTCATCTGTCACCGTCCCCTCCTCACGATTTTCTGTCCATTAATATTTTGCCGCTCATGTGCATGGATCGGTTCAAGGTAAAGACCGTACGGGGGGGGGGGGGGCTCGTTTCCCAAAAATGATACTCGTGGCCTTGATTAGGGCCCTCTAGTGAACCCCCGAACCCCGCATCGCTTATAATAAATTGCTATCGCACTGTTTCGTCAGTGGAGTAGAAACTAGCAGAGCTGGACTATACTCAGCTGCCAGCGCCCGGGCCCTTGACGAAATTCAAAATCCGGGAGGGGGGGAGGCGTTAAAAAAATATGATGAGGTTTTTTTTTATTTTTCTTGCGTCTCCTCTGTTTTCGAGCCCTGTGTATCAGTGGGTGTACCAGCAAATGTGTTAGTGGGTTTTTTCGCCTCGATAAAACGGTCCCTCAAAACTTTGCGCCCCTACAAATATTGTGCACTAGGCTATTGCCTTGTCAGCCTAATGCTTAATCTTGCATTGGAGACCAGTACAGTGGCGGCTCGTAAATTTTGATGCATCACTTCCTCAAAGAACGAATAAAAAAGAAACGAGTGTTCAATTTTTATCGAGTCTCTAGCATCGATACTTTCGTTAAAACTGATATAATCGCAACCACGATGTTCAAAGGGTCTAGGGATTATTTGTCGGGGTTGCGGCACCTTTTCGAGGTTCGAGAGGCTCTGGAGGTCCACCTTCTCAAAAAGTTTTAAGAATTCGCAAGTTTCAGCTGTACGAGAGAGAGAAAATGTTGAACTTTAAGCCATAAACCTCTATCAAAGAAAGTTATAGGTAAAATTATGCTCATGCCTGGGCCCCAGCGATTGTAGCGTTTGCCAATAAGTGTGGTAAACGCGACGTAACTATAACTATTTTTTTTTATAAATGCGTGGTGAAATTTGGTTACTGGTTGTTTTGTTCTACTCAATATCTGTTGAAGTTTGCCAGTTTACCATGCTCCGTTGAAGTTTACTATGCTCCGTTGAAGTTTACCACGCTCAGTTGAAGTTTACCACGATCAGTTGAAGTTTACCACGCTCCGTTAAAGTTCACCACGCTCCGTTGAAGTTCTCAATACTCTCTTGAAATTTACCTTACTCGGTTGAAGTTTATTATACTTCCTGGTGGGCGCCAAAGTAACCTGAGATTCCTAAGAAGCCGTAGAATTATAAACTTGGAGGCTTTTAAGAGCCCAACAAAAACTCAGTCTCAAGTTCAGTGAGCTTACCAGCTTAAACTTTTACGGAAAGTTTCAAACAGACGCGGCCTTTAAGGTCATAGCCGCCGAGACCTCCTCTTATTTCTATGAAAGTCAAAGTCAGGAATTGACTCATTGTACGCTCACTTGCGGGTCACCTTTCACGAGAAAGGTCTGACTTTCAAAATATTCCGAGAATGGTTGCATAACTTGAAAGAGGAAGAATGATGGAGCAGAGGCCTCGAGTCACATCGCATCACAGCAAGCAAGCAAGTCACAGTTTCTGTCGTTCAAGGCCAAACGCTTTTAAAGTTCATTACCATCTGATATTTGCCTTGGCTAATGAGGCACTAAACTTTTTTTTTCTTTTCTTTTTTATTATCAGCTTATTTTGTTTATTTCCTGCGCTCTGATAACGTCTTACACGACGCCTGTCGAGAGTTTAAAACCGTCCAGAGATAATAAAAAAACTAGATAGGTACTTACATACACCTCAGTACTACACTGACTGACTTAGAACATGTGCTCGTATTGGTATTTCCTCGAGTTCGGCGAAAGGTCGCGACAAAGATTACAGCGCAGACAATGCTAATAAGCTCGTTGTCACGCCGCACTATTGTCTGAGATTGAAAAAAAAATTGGACAAGAAGCAGTGAAAAACAGTAATCAGAAATCAATGGTTTTCGACCTTTTAAGCATATAATCAAAAACTTTCCAGCGATTGGATTAAATTACTTGCTAAACGTGTACTCTGCGATTAAAATTAGTATCGAAAGTTCATTAATGATCCATTAATTAATGAGCTGTTAGTTGGCCACTTTTTGATTATCTCAGACCAAAGTGCGCGGCACGAAACGAGTTTTAATCCACGGTGTTGACATTAATTAATTTTTTTTTGGAAGTAAACAAACTCTAAAAAACACTCCATGTAAATGCCTCTCGAAACTTTTTCTTTTGATGCTCTTTCTTCGAAATTAAATCACTTTGAAATGCAGGATGCAGTGTAGTCACATTACCTTTATACCGTAACCTTTATCCTTGAGATGTCGCAAGTCATTGGTGATTCATTCATTCTGAAACTTATATTGGTTGAAATTGAGAGACTCAACAAAAATTCTTTCTTGAGGTGACCTCAACTTGAGAATTCCTTGAGATCTCTGCATTTAAACAATGTAAATGTATGAAGAAGCAGGTTTCAGGAAGAAAATTCCAAATGCACGCTGAGCCATTGGAATTATGAGCGAATGTACTTTCAATTGAAAACTCCAAAACTTCTCGATCGACAGGAAGTTTTTGGTCCATCGCGCACACTGAGAGAAGAAAAGTCGACACATTTATCAAACACGGCTGTTGATCATCTACAGCTACATGGTCTTGTTAAAGTGTCGATTTCTATTTTATATGTATAGCCGATTTTCCTACTCACCTATTCAGAATTAAATCAACAGTATCAATAATGAATTGGCCTGTTTGATCAAATTAATCGGGTCATGTGCGGTGATCATACACAGCTACACCGGCCCCCATTAAATAATGTATAGTTTTTTGTCCCCCCCCCCCCCCACCCGCCGGTGTAATTTCGGAACACCCTCGTTCCGATTGGAACTTTTTTTGCGATTGGAATTTTGAACCATCGAAGTTTCGATCCATAGAAACTATTCGC
Source organism: Trialeurodes vaporariorum (assembly GCA_011764245.1). Taxonomy (NCBI): domain Eukaryota; kingdom Metazoa; phylum Arthropoda; class Insecta; order Hemiptera; family Aleyrodidae; genus Trialeurodes; species Trialeurodes vaporariorum. Next base: position 36,409,388 of record VMOF01000002.1, on the reverse strand, counting down.
ATTTTGAATTGCCTTTTCAAACGAATAACATACGAGATTTGAGGATTTTTTTTTTTTTTTTTTTTTTTTTTTTATCGAAAAAATTTCGAAATGGTTCGATCCTTTAAGAAATTTCGATCGAATAAAACGTTGAAAATTCGATACACCCTCTTCCGAACGCATGTGCCTAACCGCAATAGGCCTGTGGACCCTGTGGTACAGGGTTTTTTTTTTTATAATTTTCTCATTTTTCGTGCGTCTGAAACAGTTCACAGTCCCGAAAACAGAGAGCGCTACGAATGAGATCTCACATCAAATCGTGAAAAATCAGGTCAACGGCAAAATTGTCACTTGAATCAAAAAAAGTCTTTTCATGAAAAGGACTGCCAATTATTTTTCGGTAATCATTTTTGAATTCCTTTCAACAATATTTTTTTTACCAAAAAAAACAACCTTTTTTTTTTTTTTTTTTTTTTTTTTTTTTTTTTTTTTTTTTTTAAAAAAAGACTATAAAACTCCCGCCTTTTTGTATGCGTTACAGGATGTTGAAAAAATGGCGGAAAATTACATTTTTGAGCATACCTACAGATCAAAAAATAACACAATGATTTGTTTTACTATTTTTCCCACTATACTAGGGTGACTAGATGAATTGAACAATTCATGTTTCGTCAAAAAAGAAAAAATCGTGCAGTGAAGGGCTAGCAAAGTGTACATCTGTAAAGAACCCTTTTTGCACAGAAATTTAAATTAAGTGACTCACACCTCATATACTTACACCATAAGTAGTTGAGTTCAGTTATTGACATTCTATCCAAAAATCCTTGCCCCTCAATGTGACAGCAGATACTATAGTGATTGTGTACTTACGCCCACCGTTCCGGAAAACATGCGTTTAGTTGCCCGCGTCATTTTCAAGGAAAACGAGCGAAAGATCGGCAAATATATTCAATGAGTATTTTCGAAAGCTTCACGACTTGAGTGGAAAATTGAAGGTCAGAATAAAATGAGATTACCCGCAACGTAAGACATGTCTAGAGGAAGTTGAGGGCTGGGAAAGTAATTCAAGGACTTATGGATTTACAGTGGACATTGTCTGGTGGAAATGATTCGATTGTACAAAATCGAGGAGATACATAAGTAAAACTGAGCGAACGGAAAATCTTAAGTTTACCGGATATTTTGTTCAAGGAGTTTCCTGGAAATTAATAATGATTGCGGTATACTTGGAGGGGGGATGCAAATTGCCGGGAAAATCTAATTTTATTATGAGAGTAGGAGAAGTTTGGACTCATGGGCGCCCGCTGCGGGGGGCAAGAGGGGGCATTTGCCCTCCCCTCAAAAAGTCAAAATTTCTCGGTAAAAAATGAAAGGAAAAAAGGAAATTTAATTTTAATCAAAGGACTAATAGTTAACAAACTTCATTATTCGTTTATTTTGTAATTTTGTCTCATTTTTTAAAGAAATAGTAGAATCAAACATTTTCCTTGATATCATTTTCGTCTGCTGTCCCTTTATCCATTATATCAAACTTGTCAAAATTATTAATATTATTTGATACCCCTACCATGGCTTAATAATTGTACACCATTTTGATGAAAAAAGAAAAGTTTTACCTTTTCCCCCGGGGGAGGGGGGTGGGGTTTCCTAGACCTTCCATTGAGGTTCAACAATCCCCCCCCCCCCTCCTTTGGAAAATTTTCTGCGGGCGCCCATGTATCGGACTTATGATTTATTTGAATGTCAGGAAAATTGAAAGAGAGTTGCAAAGGGTCAAAGGTGAGGTACTAAAAGAAAACTATTTTAGAAAAAAGGCTCGTCGGGCGTTTTGTAGATATATATTGTTTACAGTGATTATAAAGTGAATGAAAATCCAAAAAAAAAACTAAAATCCCCAAATGCGTGAATAAAAGGATTAACACATGCAAGCAAAAGGAAGAAGAGAGACAAAGAAATATCCCTAGCTGTGGCTGTTTCTGAAAACTTAAATTGATGTTAATAGATCGCAGATTTTTTGCAACAATATTGATCTATTTCTGCCAGCTGTAAATCTGTGATGCAACTAAGCGGATGGAGGATGGCAAATGTTGCGGATGCGGCAGGCAAGCGTCCCAGGGCCCGGCCGAGGTAGCCCCGCTGTGAAGAATCGAAAGCTGCCGGCGGCAGGCAACCGGTAGGGGCAAGAGAGGTAAATGCACATCGGTGGGGGGGGGGGGCTGCCTCGTGGTTCATTGAACGGAGGACTTTTGATTGAGTCGGACGCGGGACGACCGATGACTTCACTCCGCACTCACTACCACCACCGCACGCAGCTCCGTCGTTTTACAATGAAGATGCAATAATGCCATAAAATGCATCTACGGTGCGCGGTCGCAGCGCGGCGCGGCGGTGTATAGCGCAGCGCAGTGCATCGGCGGCAGGAAAAACAACAACAGCAGCTTCAATAACAAGGACATCGACAGCGCGCGGCTCGGCGACCGGCGCGACTCGACTGGAGGAGTGGAGGAGAGAAGGTGGCGAAGGAAAGGAAAGGAAAGGAAGGTGGGATGCATGATGCAGAAGTGCAGGACGCGACCACAACCGCGACGCACGGTTGCCAGGTCGTGCTCAGTAATCGTCACGAATTGCACTGATTGAAATAAGCAATATGAAGATTTACCTGCACCATCTGGCAACGGTACCGCAACGCACCGATTCCACGGTGTTGCCGACGCTAAAGAACGTTACGAATGAAGTGACGTTATCACGGAACAAAAAGACTGGTAGAATTTACCGTGGCACATGCCTGGATCTGCCAATGAAAGAGGGGCTGTCTGAAGACTTCAGCCTCTATTTCTTTCCTTTTCCAACAAATAAGTTTAAATGGACGAGAAGAGTTAAACAGACTGGATGAAAGAGAGAGAAAGACATATTCCTGGCTCTGGCTCCGCACGGAGAAAAAAATTCGGTTATAAGAACTGACCTTCGGCTCTTATGGAACACCGACGTGTTCGGTTACAGTAACCAAAGTTTTCGGTTGTGAGTATACCGAACTTCAGTTAGGAGTACCGAAGGTTTCGGTAAGTGTGACTAATACTATGACTCACATTTCGTTCCTACTGAACCACTTCGGTACTACTAACTGAAGTTCAATACTCACAACTGAAAACTTCGGTTACTGGAACCAAACACCTTCGGTGTTCCATATGAACCGAAGTTTTTTTCTCCGTACGTGTTCTGAACTTATCCTTGATAGTAAATAAATGGACGTTTGCAGTCTTATATAAATTTTTCAGCTGCAGACGCTGCAGTACACTGCTAAAAATCGGTAAAAAAAAAAAAAAAAAAAATCCGGAGTAAAAATCGGAGCAAACATGAAAATAAGGATAAATTTTACTCTCATGTGGAGTAAAAATAGAATGCACCTGGAGTAAAGAGTGGAAAATATACTAAATATACTATCATATTTTACTGCGGAAAAGTGCGAATTATTCCTATATATTTCCTCCTTTTCACACCATTTTCTGCTACACAAATATCTTACTCCCAAAAACTATATACCGGGAGAAATAATGGCTTTCATGTGTAACTGGAGTCGTAGTGAACATTTCTAACAGTGTAATATAATAGTTTGATATGATTTCAGTGTGTTGAATTAAACGACACAATATTTTTGATTGAAGTTTTTACATGTTAAGTTTTGGTCTCCAATGCAGTCATTTCTACCTATTGTGTGCATTGAGAATTGCAGAGAAGGTGCAGAGACCTCGGGCCTTGGGGCGCAGCGCGCAGGGCCCCCCGGCCCCCGCTTGTCAACCTCTTCGCGTCTCTTCTCGCTCTTGTTCAATGTTCACTTCCCCCCTGGCACTCCTCTATTCATTTCGCTTTCTCTATCACTCTATACCTCTCTTTCTCTCCTTCCTTCTCTCTCTTTCTCTTTCTGTTTCTCTTCCCTCCTCTCCCTCTCGTTCTCTTTTTCTCTCTCATACAGACCCCGCTCCTAAAGTATGAGATCATTTATATTAACTTAACCTAACCTAACCTAAACCATATGAACCTAATTTCACCCACCTAAAAACTAAAATGAATCCCTACCATTTTCTCGAAATGGTTCATCGTATCTTTTAAGCCAGAAACCAAACATCTAGAAGTAAACTGTATTCCCATAATCCCACTACCCCGTGCTGACCTTTATTTTTGTTGAATTATTCGGTGGCGGCTCGTGCAATTTGGCAACGTTGTTTTCTCTCCATTAGATTCTGCATAAAACAATCGATTCGATAGTGAAGCAGCGCTTCATCTGCAGTCGATTGTTTTTCATAGATTCAAATGGAAGGAACATGGTTGCCAAATTACACGAGCCACTTCGGAATTATTGAAGTGGTTGAAACCGGTAGTTTGTTTCTGCTCACGAAATTGCAAGACCAGTAGGCAAAATTTTGACTCGATCCTCTATCACTTGCTGAAAAGATTCTCAGTAACTAACTATATTCACTTTTGTTTTTGTAAATCTTGCTGGGGTATTTTCAAAAGTTATAACTATGATTCGTTCGGCGAATCTATAGATTACAGCGATCTGTATACAGCGTTTGTTGCGAGATGGTATATTGGTATATCTCAGTGCGACTGAACCGTAGACGACCAAAGCAGTAGTGTTGCGTGCAGTATGGCAGCTTTTTATTTTGTCCATTTAAACCCATGAAAAAGGTCGAATGCGAAGGTGTTCACCGAACACACAACGGTTCGATATTTTTCATGGGTTTATATGGACTCGCTGCAACGTTGCCAAACTGCCCGCTACGCCACTGCCGAAGTTACGCTGCGCTAGGTCCCTGCGCGATGAGCGTTGATGTGACAGAACTTAATTAGCTCGGCCAGGTAATTGTGTTCACCAATCACGTAGTCTCGATAGGTACTCTCGACTCAGCAGTCAGCACAAGTCAGCTCGTGGATCAGCCAAAGCACATGGGACTCGAGGTTTATCGCCTGGCCTGGGCAGCGAGGTCCCAGCGCATCGCGCAGCGGGGGGCCCCCCATTGTTATCCGCAATTCCAAGTTTGAACTTAGCGCACCCCCCGCACCACCAAGCAAAGGGGGCCGGAGCCCTCGCCTGGCCCTCGCGCCCCCTCTCTCTGGTCTCTCACGGGGTTCATTGTCCCCCGTATTAGTTTTTCACCTCTTTGAATCTCGTTCCTCTTCTTCTCCTTCATTTTCTTTTCTTTCCTCGGCGTTTGTATATATCCCCCCTTTCTTTCTCCCTCCCCCCCCTCTCTCTCCCTCTCTCCCTTTTCTTTCACTAGATTCAACTCTGTCGATTTTGTAGGAAATCGCTCCGCGATCTTAGTATTTATCGGTGCCCCCAACCCACCCCACCCTTTCCTTCCCTTTTCATCCGATGTTTCTTTCCTGATTGATCGTTGCAAATGCGTTATGCAATTCACCTGCAATGCAATTCCATTCGAGTCGCAAGTCTCGCTGTGATCTGCAAGCCGAGACGATCGTTAATATTGTGAGGGATTGTTTTCAAAATATGTCACCTTCAAAGAGGTCATCTGAATGGTTGTTTCCAGGAGGTCAACGGCAGGAGCCTCCCCGCTCCTCCCTTTTTCCTTCAACCTGTCATCCGTGATCAGACTAGATTCTTCTTCATCGGTGTAGTTTCCTCAAGTTTTTCTCGAGCTTTTTAAAGCTTGTCAAAAACTCTGATGCAAAGTCTAGCAATGAACTTGAATGAAATAGTTGTTCCGTTATAAAGTGATGCGAGAAAAAAACATAGGAGTGATTTAAGTTATGGATCAATCTCAATTTTCAATAGACATTTGCTTTTTATGCTATACGCCGCATCGAAGCGGTATTTGCTGTCGCAGACATATTGGCGTCGTGTACAATCTGGCAACGTTGCATTCAATCCATTGTAACTGATGACAATGATCGAACTGTTGGAGGGTTGTAGGGTACTCACTCGAAACGATACTTTACGTACGTTGAAATGGACGAAGTGACTTTTGGATTTCCTTGAACGTAAAGATCCAGTGTTTATTGAATGAAATGGGGTGCGCAGAAGGGTTATACTGTTTTGGAGAGAGGGAATGCAAAATCAAATGTTTGTATTTGGTCCTATGAAAAGGGAAAGTCGTAGGGATTCTTTTCAAATCGAAAGTGAAAGGATCAACTGTGTGTTTCCTGGTATTGGTCGTCACTGAAACCGGATGAACTAAGAAAAAAAGAGAAACCAAAAAAAAAAGGAAGGAACAAACTTACGCACATCAGGAAGAGACTGAGAAGGGGGATAAAACGAAACACACTCGATTAATGTGTGTGGAGCAGAACAATGGGATTGATTTTCGGTGACCTTTCTCATTGGAGTCATCCCTTTCTTTAAACAAAAAAACAAATGAATGAAGAAATAAAAAAGTGAACAAACAAAACAAAAAAAAAAAAAGATCGATTGCCCTAAAAGGTTTGGCGATTCCCTTCTTGGGTTGCTACTAATTTCGTTCTATTTTGTTCTCCACAGTGTCAACTCACTTTCATTTTCTTCCCGATAAGTGACAAGGCTGCTAGCCGACCCAACCGCTGTGCTGGGACTACTGTGACTGAACGGAACACGTGTTTTACGCCAGTTAAAAACCTTCTATAAGACATAGTTCATAGGCGGACCGTATCAGGGGCAAGGGGGGGGGGGCTGTAGCTCCCCCCCACTGTTTTTGGGCGGAGGGGGTAACAAAAACAAAAACACAAAAAAAGTCATCACAATCAAAGCCCCCCCCCGTTCCCCACTTTATTTGGTCACGGCCCGCCTATGATATAGTTTGATGTATGTTAAAGTTTTTAATTTTAATATTCCTCTGATATGAGAGTCGAATTATTTGTATTCTCTTTTTTTGGGCCCAAACCTGCCTTGTACATGCACATAGCACATGGTGGTTGGTGATTGGGTGTTTGTCATCGTTTAATTAGGAGAAAGTGACCCACCACAATTGCTTTTCTTTATAAAGATCACATTATTATCATGCATGTTCGCATCGCTTTATGTAGTCGATTTGACTAATTAATCTCCAATGAAAGTATGTTTTACATCGAACTGATATAATATACTGAAGCCGTATAATGACATTATTGTATCCGTCGTAAACTAGACATAATAACCCTCCAGGCAAGTGTATCACTTTGAAGTCGAATCAATATTTCTAAAATCTATAGCGTTGTCGATATTGGATCGATTTGTTATTCTATACCTTCAAATAAACGACTTGGATTCGACGTAGCATCGACAGTGCATTATTTTTCTTCCCCTTTTTGCCTCGTGTGATTGCGGAAGAATTTTTGACTCCGTGGATCGGTGCCAACGGGTTTTCTTAGGTTCTTTTGATTGAAAACTCACGATTTTTTCTACAATTTTATTTCAAAATGCTCACATGATTAGGTACTTCACGGGAAAGAGACTGGTGCAATTTACTACACGCATGACTGATTTTTGCGTCTGCCAGAAAGTATGGTAAATTTCGTGAGAGTGTGGTAAATACAAGGTAATTTGTGGTAAATTTTGCTAATCGGTTGGTATAGTTTACAATTTTCTGGTTTAAACTTACCATAATTTCTGGCAGACGCCAAAATCAGCTATGCTCATGGTCAATAACATACGCAGGAATTTGTCTCTCTTTCTCTTCCACCGTTTGAATGTAGGTATGTGCTGAAAAAGGAAAGGAATAGGGGCCGATGAAGTCGCCTCTTAGCCCCTGTTCTTGTCCTTTTCTAACACACGTGTTCTAATGGGGCAAGAGAGAGAAAGATAGATTCCTGCGTACGCTACTGATCATGGTAAAATTGTACCAGTCTTTTTTCTGCGTGTGTTTACCATTAAAATAATATATTTGGCAACCCTGTCCGTAAGAGTTAGTTGACCCGTAAAGCAGACGGTTGAAGCAGGGAAGCAGTGTTGCCAAATGTACGGTTTTAGGTTATATATTTTCCACAATATGCAATGCAAAATAGAATACCTTTTAACCTCAAATTTGGCAACACTGCAGGAAAGAGAAAGAGAAAGGAAGAGGGTGTTTCTTTCTTTTTATCTCGATCATTACCCCCAAATGGATCAGATTGAGTCCGTAAAAACTATCAAGGGTGGTACGGTGCGGTGGGGGGGGGGGAGATGGAAAGGATTATGAGGGATGAAATACTTGGAGATTCAAGGTCAACGTTTGATACAGAATACAATGGATGATAGCTCTTACGACAGCAGTTGCTTTGCAGTATTGTCAGATTTACGGTCGACGGAGGAGTATATGCACTAATGCACTAAGCATCACGAAAGGCTGACCGAAATTCCTTCTCTTTTACAGTGTCAGATAGGTTGTTTGAAAAAAGTTTGTAGTAATCAAATCTTCGAGCACATGCGTTAAAGGGTTGTATTTTTGTCTTCTGCGCAAGTTGCCTTCCCGTAAAAACATCGAATGTGTCTTATTTGCTTATAGATTTTGAACACAGCAACTTGCGCAGAAAACTAAATAACGCCCCTCTACGCACTTGTACACAAAAGCTGTGAATGGCTAACTCTTCTGCAATGGCCTCTCATTGCCCTGCATAACTGTCGGCGTAAACTCTAAATGTAAGCGCCAATTTAAATTTTAAATAATATACTTGAAAGCGCCTTACCTAATCATAAATGTTGTATAGTCAACACTAATTTGATTACCAAGCCCTTGCAATTCTGTTGTGTTCTTATTGTGATTTTTGTGATTTCCGCTGGTCTTTACATCAGACGCGAAATGAATTTGCTTCAAAATCCGACAGAGTTTCCGTTCTGGTTGTATTATTGTGTGCTAAGACAGTCTATTTTTAAAGTTGATAAAGAAAGCTGCAAGAGCATATGTTAGGGAGACCGAATGCAAAATTAAATGCACGAAGATGCGTAAATATGAAGCGGGGGAAGGGGGCTAGATTCAAGTCTAAATCCGTCTAGAGTTGAGAGAGGAACGACATCTGCCCTTATGAAATACATCAAACATCGCCTCACCACCGTTGCTCGCGTGGTGCGGTGACCGGACACAGGTGCCCTGGCGGGGATGTGGCCCCGTGTACCGGAGGCGCGGTGCGGGCGGACGGTTTGAATGAAGCAGCCCGGGTCTCGGGTTATGAACTTCTACGTTTTTACGTCAAGCTAGGTGAGCACAAGGTACAAGGTTATGACAATGAATGCATGGGATCTGATACGATCCCTACCCCCTCCCCTCCCTGTCCCACCCCCGCCACCTCTCTAACCCCCTCCCTCCCATTGCTCTATCAACGCGAACCAGCGCAACTCGCGTCTCATCGGCTATTAGCCACAGTGCTTAAATGATCACTATGGCATGGATGCCGAATTTAATTTGGTTTCGATAAGGGTATAAGCACGAATGGGGCTCTCGCAATCTTGAGAGTCTAAATTAAAAGACGGCGGTCGAATGAGCGGCAGTGGCGTAGTACAAGTTGGCAACGTTGTGTTGTGTCCATTTGAACCCGTTCAAAAGATCGAACGATTTGGTGTTCGGTGAACACCTTCGCATTCGACCTTTTACATTAGTTTAAATGGACACACTACAAGGTTTGCCAAAACGCACGCTACGCCACTGATGAGCGGAGCATGATGGGGAGTCTCCTCTCCATAATTGCAGCTTCACAATAGTTCCAAACAATCTCTTAATTTGAGTGATCAAGAAGAGCACGGAGATGAATAGAAGTCTTGGTACTAAAAGGGTAACTATGAAGTCCTTCTTGCACCCAGTGACTTACTTCGAACTATACCAGTCGAAGGCGTGACACCACGCGAACGCGTGGTGTTGATTCGGGATTATTTCGCAAATGTATAGTGCATAAACAGCCCATAAAGATCGGTTATAGAACAGGATCACGGGGTTGCATAAGCCGCTTGTATTGGAAACGCGTGTAGAGAAAAAGTGAGCGCGGATAGATTACATCTAATTAATCAACGGGGGTGATTATGTTGATGGTGCCGACGATGGCGAAAAAAAAGGAGAGCCTAGCAGTGTTGCCAGATTGGGTTGAAAAAGCCGTACGTTTTACATTGAATTAAATGGGGACGATACGGCTTTTTACCCTCGATCTGGCAACACTGGAGCCGAGAGTGGATCTAATAACAATAGCCTCGTTTATGCGAGAGATCTGAACCTGGGTTGAGTCAACCCGAGTTGAGTTTCAACCTGGGTCCAACTTGGATTTGCGCATAAACACCCGTGTATTTGAACTCGAGTTCAAAGGATTTCTTTCTTCTTCTTCACTGTGTTTGTTTACATTTTTGACGAAAATGGCGGCGATGCTTGGTGCGGTACGGACAAGTGCGACCGCATAAGACGCGTGTTTAACCTCGCTCGGATTGGTGACATCGATGCCGTGTGAACCCAGGTTCTGAACTCCGAGGTGTTTATGCGTAAAATCTCAACCCGAGTTCACCGACTCGACTCGGGTTTGAATCGGGGTCGAGTCGAACCCGAGTTCAGCGAGATCCGAAGTGTTTATGCGAGCATCTCAACTCGGGTTCAGCTGAACTCGGGTTCTAGAACCCGGGTTGAGATGCTCGCATAAACGAGGCTAATGAGACGTAACTATACAGGGTGGACTAAAAGTAAGAACATACGTCCCTCATAACTTGTCACCGTTGCAGATAATACAAAATATATGTGCTGTTAGCGTCGTTCTTCAATTTATTGAGGAATGACACAAAATACATATTTTCATCTGAAATATATTTAAAAAAAAGTTTTGAAGGGTGTGTTTTGTGTGTACTAACTTTTGGTCCATCCGGTATTCTATCGGGCTCAGCGACTCGGCGAGACCTCGACATTGGAAGCAAACTCTAATGTCGCGTCGCGACGGCCATAACCTCGAAAGGAGTCGCGGCGATCAAGTCAACACTCTCAGTGCACAGTGGATTATGTATTGCAAATGAATGACCAAAACGAGTCAATTGAAAATGTTTGCTACAGCAGCCTTGTGGAGGGTCGATTTCTTAAGTATTATTCACCACCCTTGATTTTGATTTCCACCTCTTGATTTGGGAAATAACCCCCCCCCCCCACCCCACCCCAATAGCTTTTTAGTTACGCGGTTATGCCTCTCCGTTCCAGGGCTGCCGTTTTTCGTATAATCAATGCTTTTTTTCTATTCACCGATGATTCCACCGGTTGAGAAAAGATTACGCACGGTTCGGTTCAGTGTATGACTGTAATGCACGAAAATTCACGCATCTGTAATCTTTCCTCAATCGGTGGAAACGCCGTTAATTAATTAAAATATCCGCAAGTTTTTAAAAGTCATCGACGACTCCACTGGTTGAGAAAATATTACAGATGCGAGTATTTTAGTTCATTACAGTCATACACTGAACTGAACTGTGTAAACTTTTCTCAACCGGTGGAATCATCGGTGAATAGAAAAATAGAATTGATTATAGGCAAAACGACAGCCCTGCTCCCTTCATAAACATGTTTCCTGTCTGTCTTCACGAGCTTCACAATTTAAAATAAATCCCGCCAACTAAAGTTCCAAGTATTTACTTTATAATTGCCGCGATAGTGAAAGTGTGTACGTATAAAGCCACTCGCTGTTTTGTATTTCATCTCGATTTTAATAAACGCCGTATCGGATTTTATACTGTTCAGTTTTTTTTACCATATGCCTCGAGAAAAAAATATGCTGTTTTTTTCCTCTATTTGCATACAATTTTTTTTGTTCAGATTTATTCCTTCATTTACTCATCTGCTCATGTATTTTTGTTTCAGGTGAGTTCATGCTTCAGAACCTTCTTCATCTAATTGTAAGTTCCGTAAGTTCCTAGTACTGCAAGCACTGGCTCAACTGTTTTTGAACTACCCTCTCTTTTTCATTTGATCAATGTGATTTTAACTAAATATCAATGTATTACAATGATTATCCGCATTTCTTTTACCAATATGGTTCAGCTTTATGAAATTTGAGAAGCTGATTACGTAAATGATATTATAATCTCTATTTTTATAACTATGCAACGAATTTAATGCATGTTCAAATGTTAGCACTTTTTGCGTTTTAAAAAAGGGGAAAAACTAAGATTTTGTTATAGTCTCATCTTTATAGTACTTCATTCCTTCCCCAACTTTTTCCAAATACTTTTTAAGGTTTTTTTTTTTTTTTTTTTTTTTTTTTTTTTTTTTTTTTTTTTATTATTACTCTTTTTTATGAAACGTCTCTCTATTCAGCAGTAACAAATAGTGTAAGAACAAATGGGGCTCTGGCTAACTTTTGCTGTAAGTGATTGAACAGAGCTATTTCTTGAGTAAAATCCAGCGAAAATTACGATGAGCTCATCTCAAAATTTCGAAATTCACTCACAGTCACAAAATGACTTGAAAGTCTGTTGGAATTTGTTCGATTTATTAGTTTTATTTTATGTTTTTGGTTTTTGGTTTTTGTTTTGTGGTCGGCATGCCGTCATATATATCTACTATATGGTCTGAGATTGTCAAAAAGTGGCCAAAAAGCTTGCAAGTAAATTTCTCATCATTTCATCATTTATTTTATAAAAACTTTCAAGACCAATTTTAATCGCAGAAAATACTTTTAAAGAAGTATTTAAAGTCTAGAAATATCATTGAAAAGTTTGAAACTAAGCTTAAGAGGTCGAAAACGATGATTTTTGATGACCTTTCTCACTGATTTGTTGCCAATTTTGTTCGATCTCGCATTGTAGCGTGCAGGTGATGGTGTTTTTTGAACGGTATGGCTAACTTTGAGTAGTAAAATTTTATTTTGCAAGGTTACGGTTGTTTTCAAATTTTGCGTTTTTTGAAATTATTTGTCACTGAAAGTAAATCTTGCATTTTCCTCTTTGTCTCAATTCCTTTCGGATTTTCTTCTAAATTAATCGCGTAATTGTGATTATGCTTTGGATTAGTTATTTGAACTAGTTATAGGATGAACTGCCCCCCCCCTTTTATTTTATGCGCCACAGAAATGATTGCTGTCTGTAATCGCCCTTCCATCACGACTTTAAGTCTTTCCCCACCAGTGTTGTCAGATTGGGGTGAACAAGCCGTACGCTTTACATTGATTTAAATGGGGACGATACGGCTTTTTACCCTCCATCTGGCAACACTGCCCGCTGTGCGACGCAACCCACAGTGTTCTGGACCAAGTGTTGCCATTTATGACAGAAATTGTCCGAATTTAATATTGAGTTAAATATGAAGTTGGGATTATCGCTACCATAAATGACAACATTGTCTATAAGCTAGTAATTTTCCCTCACTTTGTGTGAGCGCTTGATCATCTGTATGGCTGTGAGACGACTCAAACAGTTGAGCAATCGGTCTTTAAAATAGCAGTCACCTATATTGTAATGTGCTAAAACTCTTTCAAGGTCACAGGAATACGACTGTTGTCACATTTAAATACAAAAACTTTGCCACTACGCCTTACTCCGCCGTATAATGGCGACTTCCATGAAAACCAGGCTCTTTCCAAGGACACGATTTTTATGGTCTTTTTTTTTTCGGAAAAAGAAAACGTAAATATCAAATAAAAACAATATCTATCTTGTACGAAAACAACGAAAATAATTAAATTCCTGAGCAAATTGAAGTGAAAATGAAAATAAACAAATGAGTGGTGATAGTAATCAAATAAGGAATCCAAATAATACTAATAATAAAATGAATAATTATTATAAAAGAATTAATAAATATAAATTAATTAATAAAAATTAATTAATAATAGATAATAAATAATAGTAATTAATTAATTATTCCTTTTGATTACTATCATCGCCCATTTCTTAGTTTTCATTATTTTACGTCCATTTGCTCATGAAGTTAATTGTCGTTTGTCCAAATTCATCAGAAACAATGGCATGGTTATTGATTAAACTCTATAGAACGTAACGTGTTCGGAAATTAAAATAAGCTTATAAAACGCTACAAAACGCTGTAAAATTGATCAAAGTCAGGCTGTTCAAAATGTCTGGGAAATCGCTAGCATATAGTTAAAACCACTGTAGCACCCTCTTTCAGAGCGATGTAATGGTCGCAAAACAACGGATCAATCGAAAATGTTGAACATTTCCAACAGCCGGGAGTGTTGGCAACATCGGGAATCTGAATTTCGTTGAAGAGGCACGATGTAGGTTTCGAGTGTATTATGTCACTAAGCTTTTGGCCGTAAAATTTAAACGGTGCACAGTGAACTTGAATCTTGTAATTTTTAAATTTGTAAAACATATTTCTTTTCTGTCAGAGGCAGTAAAAAAAGTTGAAGGAATCTCATAAAAAAGCCATCCTTTGTGGTGACAACAGTGGCTCCGATATTGCTAGTTTTCTTTGTTATCGATTAATCGATTCAACTGATTGTAATATTTAGACTTTAAACTAAAAACCGTCAGCAGATTATGTGACCAAATAGACCGGTTGTTTGAAGAATGGCTGAGCCAACAAAATTTTTGGTTCCATTTAGTTAGGCGTACAGAACCTTTGGTTAGCTCTATAGCTCATATACCAAGGTATCGTCAGTGGTACCTAAGCGTTTTTCTTATTTTTTTTTTTCTGTGTGGTCGGGACCTCAGGAGAAAAAAAAAAAAAAAAGTTGCTGGGGCTCTTTCAGCAATCCTGGTCGATAATATGAAAAATTCAGGGTCTGGACGTACGTTTACTCGATTTTTTTTTCTTCCGTGATATGGTTTTTACGCTTCATAAAGTTTGCATTGGATGGTTTTCGACTGGATATTATAACGATTGGACGCCATACGCCAGCGCGCGCCGCGACGCGACGGTCGGAGAGCGAAGCTCGATCTGGAACTCGGAATAGAAGGAGGAAAAAGAAGCAGGGGAACCTTGACATTCGTGTGGCTGGCTGAGTCTGAAACGCAAGGTTCTTCCTGAATCCGCGAACCACGCGCTCACTGTATCCATACACAACACACATTATATTACACATACAGACTTGCATGTATCTCATGCCGGCTTTGCGCTAAGCGAACATTTTGAATGTAAGTACGTTTAAATGTGTCATGGAGTGTTACAACGAGTGTGGTTACACAGGGTGTTCCACAGAAAAAGAATATAAATAGATAAAGAGTAGGTCTAGGTTATAGCTGTCTTGGATCCTCAAAATGGGTTTGTTGTCAACTTAGGTGATTCCAGGCGAAACATTCCCAGATTTCAATCCGATGGATAGCGCCACTAGTCGCTTATCGGAAAAGTCGTGTTTTTTGTCATTCCAAACTGAAACCATAGATAAAACGCATAATCCAATTCCGTCAGCACCTGCAAAAAAATTTTTATGGAATTTTTTGAGCCCAAAACGAGCAAAATTGGTTCAGAATTAAAGCTGTAAGTTTTGAAATTCATTTCACTATAAGCTTAGTGAGAGAGAGTGAGTGCAAGTGATAATACGTCTATCTGCCGCACTCGCACTCATTGAGGCTTATGGGAATTTTTGTATTTCATAATTTCCGGCTTTATTTTTGAGTGTTTCAGCTTGAAACGTTCAGGGTGTCTTCCTGAAGTATGCTCGCAGGTGCTGATGTTCCTCAAATTTGTGTTTTTAGCGCGTAGATTCGTCAATTTCAGCCAAAAACTGTTGATTTTTTGAGCAGCGCGACGTGGTGTCAATGGTTGGAACTAATCGACCCTGGAATCCTCTTAAGCTACACCGTCAAAATTCAACGTATAAGTAACACTTAAATCATTTGAAGTCAACGTTCGGTGCATCAGAAAGTTCCAAAATTGACTCAAAATCTCATTAAAGGCGGTTAAAATGTGCCACCTTCATGGCATCAGTGCAGACGGCTCCTGAACTATCGATTATAGTCCCTCTCACCCGTTCCCCATTTGAACCAGCAGGGGCGTAGCGTGCAATTTGGCAATGTTGTATTGTGTCCAGTTAAACACATGTAAAAAGTCGAATGCGAAGGTGTTCACCGAACACCCTATAGTTCGATCTTTTTCGAGGGTGTAAACGGACAAACTGCAACGTTGCCAAATCGCACGCTACACCACTGATTTCGAACCTATACTTATTATCAATTTATTTGGAAGACCAATTGTTAGAATAAGGTTAGATTTTCTTTCCCCGCCGCTGATTGAATAGGATCGGTTTTCTTCTGTGGAAGGGATATCGATTCATCGCTGGAAATGGCGATTGGCGATGACGTTCTGTTAATTGGAAGTCTTCAACGCGATATTGGATAACACGAAGTGATCAAACCTGTTGTGGAGTCGCTAGATCTTGGTTATCGACCGGTTATTATCAACATCTCGTGGTGCGGCGTTTGCTCGGATCCTCGCACGTCCAGTTTGAATGAGGCCTTAATAGGTTACGTTAGTTACGTAGCATCATAGGTTACGTTACGCAGCGTCAGCGTCCTGCGTCGCGTCAGCTACACCATACCATGCCATGCTTGTATGCCGATGGCGCATGGTGCTTCAGCCTACGCCTATACGGCTGCTGCGATCCAAAGTATTGTGTATATGTGTATGGAAAGTATCATGACACTTTCCATCAACGTTCCCACTCTTCCGTAACGTAGTTTCATGACGTCCAAAATTAATTTAAAATGTAAACCAAGTATATTGAGAGTTAGGTCATGTTCGTTTCGCCGGATAAGATAGCTATCTCACAAATTTACCATAGAGATAATTTTAAGATGATTCCAGGGTCGATTAGTTCCAACCGTAGACACCACGTCGCGCTGCTCAAAAAGTCAACAGTTTTTGGCTTAAATTGACGAATCTACGGAACACTCAAAAATAAAGCCGGAAATTATGAAATACGAAAATTCCCATAAGCCTCAATGAGTGTGAGTGAGGCGGATAGACGTATTATCACTCGCACGCACTCTCACTCACTAAGCTTATGGCGAAATGAATTTCATAATTTACGGTTTTAATTCTGAACCAATTTTGCTCGTTTTGGGCTCAAAAAATTCCATAAAATTTTTTTTGCAGGTGCTGACGGAATTAGATTTTGCGTTTTATCTATAGTTTCAGTTTGGAATGACAAAAAACACGACTTTTCCGAAAAGCGACTAGTGGCGCTATCCATCGGATTGAAATCGGGAAAAGTTTCGCCTGGAATCACCTTAAAGCTCTTTTCGAAAAAAGTGGGGGCACGAGCCAGCCACCCCCCCTCCCCCATGGACCGCCACTGTGGTCTGTAGTAGAATATATGTGAGAAAAATGTGACGTTAAAAGGGGGCAGGAAATGATAGCAACGTATCCTTTACGCATGAAAGATGATAACCATTTCATACTGTCGTGATGGTACAGTGTTGTGTTCAGCTGACCTAGTTCCTCGAACTTGATCGTCCTTGACTTGACGAGGATTCTTTACATTTATCAGACGTTCAAGGGCAATAGACATTCATCTCGACAGATTATAACTAACTGTGCCGCAGCTTTTGCGAGCGCTGTAGCTTTAGGGTTGACCTTTTGAAAATAGGAAGCATAAGAGGCAAGAAGTAGGAAGAGTTTGATTTCAAAGAATTTATTATTATCCATTAATTTTCATTCCGTACATAATTGCCTCAACGAGGCTGGTACCATAAATTGGGTAAATAGGAGTGGAATCGATTATACGATTACTATCGGTAATCAGCTTATTCTCCGAGACTTTGGTTGGAATTAAATGCAGTTTTCACAGATTAAAAAAAAAAAACAAAAAAACAAAAACAAAAACAAAAACAAAAACAAAAAACAAAAACAAAAAAAAACAATAAAAACTTTAGGTGGGTCATTTCGATGAGATATATCTGATTCTCTTGCAAATAATATGATGGTTGACTTGTAAAAAATCAACCTTGATTATTGTAAAACCACCATCCGACAGAACGACGATTACAATCGTAATCGTGTAATCAATTATGACCCTCATTAAATTTGCCCAACTCTGGTTGATACAATTCAGAATCATATAGCTACATTGGTGGGTCCAGCCCTCGAGAACAGGGGAGGGCGGGGGCGAACTTGGGATTTTCGCCCCCGGTAGCCTCTTTTTTCGTTTTGCTCACTTTCTTTCCCCTCCTGTTCCCTTACGTCCTCATTTTTTCTCCTTTTTTTGGCCGAACGCCCCCCCGTATTTTCCAACGCTCAGCTAATAATAATACAAAGACCAGGGCTGCCGTTTTGCGTATAATCAATGCTATTTTTCAATTCACCGATGATTCCACCGGTTGAGAAAAGATTACGCAGTTCAGTTCAGTGTATGACTGTAATGCACAAAAATACTCTGATCTGTAATCTTTCCTTAATCGGTGGAAACTCCGTTGATTAATTTAAATATCCGCAAGTTTTTTAAAGTCATCGACGACTCCACCGGTTGAGAAAAGATTATAGATGCGAGTATTTTAGATTATTACAGTCATAAACTGAACTGAACTGTGTAATCTTTTCTCAACCGGTGGAATCATCGGTGAATTGAAAAATAGCATTGATTATACGCACAACGGCAGCCCTGACAAAGACAGTGCGGCTGGGAGAGAGAGAGAGAGAGAAAAAAAAAACCAGGAATCAAGATTATTTTTATATCCTAGCTAATAAACTCTGATTATCAAATTCTGCTCACTCATGAATCATGTGATAATCATTTTTTTCCGCGGTGGGTTTCCCACCTCTTCAGCTTTCTCATTAGAACAATGTTTCAATCGATGTTTTTATATTGGTCGATCGATGGTCGTATGGATTGTTTTGCAACCTCGATACCTATTCATATTCCAAATATGTTTGGATTTTATCGAATTTAAATTACCTGAGCCGTCGAGCGCTGCTCGCTGTAGCAAGTAAGTAAGTACATTCGTACGCTCTACAGAGTCTACACATGCCGTGAATGCCTTGAACTTGATCCTGGCAAATTTGTCGAGTGAGGAATGAGGAGGCGAAGTAGTAATGACAATGATGAAGGACGGAGAGGACTCTATGTCTGTCTGACTGACTGACTTGACTTGACTTGACTGAGTGAATGAATTTTATTACCCAGTGACTGACAATGAGTGGTTATCATTTATCCAGTTATGGTATCGTGACTGGTGTAGCACATTTTGAAATTTGATGCCATCGCTTCTCACGCTGTTGTCAAGTCTTGTGACTCTCACTTTTTAATATCCCACCTAAATTATTAATTATTACATGATTATCTTAATTATTATTATTATTATGAAACGAATAAAAATAAACTGTAGGGAATACCCTACGAACACTTTCTCACAACAACTTTTATCTGGGGGAGACTCCCAGACCCCCCTCTTATATTCTGAGGAACACCCCCAGACCCCCTTTAATATTCTGGGGGAGACCCCCAACTTTCCTTTGATATTTTCATTCAGAAGATTCATTTTTGAAATATTTTAATTTGTCCTTTTTTTTACCCATTTTTCCATTGATTTTAATGAAAACCATTTTTCATCCATAACTAACCTAAAAATTAAAATTTCAAAGAAACAAAAAGAACAAAAAAACAAAATAATGTGTATGCTCCATAACTATTTAGTTGTTACCTACTGTTCAACTTTTGTCATTTTTATTTATTTTTAATTTATTTAGCCTCTAATTAAGGTGAGTCTTGCGTCAATTTTTTCTCAAGACCTCTTGTGACTTATCTGACCCATTTTTGATAAATACCGCAGTTGCAAGGAATCATAGTGTTTGGCAACATGGCCAAGGAATGAATACAGGAAGATCCTTGGTTCAGGCAAAACGCAAACGGTAAACCGTCGCGCACTCTGACGTAAAATAATCAAGGTTCACTTCTCCTTTCCACTCACCTCCACTCCCCCCTCCATCGTCATGCGCCACCCCTCAATCCCCCGTTCCTGATAGCGCGTGGCGCCCCGTTGTAACTCGACTAGAAAATGTTGCTGCAGCACTTAGCGTGTGCGAGTGTACGAGAATTCTTATATGCTGAGGCTTTCAGGAACAATCACTTTTTACGCAAGTCACTTTTGTGACGTAGTTAAGCATCGTGAGGACTGTGTTCAGACGTTCAATAAAAAGACAAGTTCAAGTTAAGGAGACCTATAAGGACCTCGGTTCCCTTTGAATAAAACACATGCACGATGGGGCTCTTCCAAATTTTTGCTACAGGGGATTGAAGTGTTGATTTTTGCATAAAAACCTGTAAAAATGACGATGAGTTAACTAAATAATCACGAAATTCACTCTCAAAATCGGCCTTAATGGCGGAGAGACGCAGGTATCATGAGAGATTCCTATCTAAATTAAGCCATGTCTCTGTGTTTCTGTAGAGAAAGTACGACATGATTGACAGGAATCTCCCATTATACCTGCGTTGAGCCACCATTACAAACTTGCCGTTATAGCAGTTATGTGGGTTTATTATTACTGAATTTTAGACTTTTTCAGCGCGATATTCGTGATTTTCGCTGGTTTTTACACCAGATTCGACTATTCATTTGCTTATAGCAAAAGTTTGCAAGCGCCCAATTTATCAAGGAGAGTGAGGGGCACCGCAATGGAGTATATTCATACATACAAGCAGTGCAATTGAGGCGTTCTATGGAAGATGGGCTTATTTAATAAGAAGTCTGCTCTTCCGCAGAATTCCTAATGTGACTGCCAGGATAATTGACTTGAGGGAGCACACCTGATTTTTTATGGGCCCTTCTTCTGAAGAGCGAACTCAATTTCAAGGTAATTCGGTCTAGATTTTCGGAATGCGTGAAAGTAAGGATTGTTTTTATTTTGTTTTTTTTTTTTTTTTAATTCTGTTTGCACTCGGTGAGACTTGAATGTTCATAGTGTTCATTTCAGTGGCGGCTCGTGCAATTTGGCAACAATTTCATTCCCCCATTTGATTCTATGTAAAAGTATCGATTCGTAGGTGAAGCAGCGCTTCACCAGAATTCGATTGTTTAACATTCAGTCTAATGGAGGAATAACATTGTTGCCAAATTACTGGAGCCGTCGCTGGTCCACTTCATCCCATAGTTGGTTTGTTCCTTCTCTCATTTGATGCTCTTTTAATGTCCATTAAAATGAAGACGCGGAGAGAATTAAAGAAAACTGTGTGAAAAAGCAACAGCTATACCGGTTTTATTATTTAAAGTAATTAACTAAAGAAACGTCCATTACTAATTTGCTAGATCATCGTTTAAAGAAAATTAAGAATAAAAAGCGAACAAATAAAAATAATGAACATTTCACTCTGTTTTAACAAGATGAGATAGTGATGCAATCAACATTAAAAAAGAAGTAGAAGGATCGAGGCTCAAGGCCACAATATCCTTTCCAAGTAGCTAATGAAAGAACTTGGAAGAAATGCCTGATTTGAAATGAAATCAATGCAGTTTATTTAAATGAACTTTTTTTTTACGGAAAATTTATACCGATGCCTCATAATGCGACTTTCGAGGAGCAATGAGTCAGTTGACGCACTCTATATCGAACGTGAAACATGTAGCCATAACGGCGGAGTTGCAATGGAATTTTTATGACTTTTTTATGACTTTTTATTAGTCAAAGATATCGACTCTTTTATTGAGTTCCGTTCTAGTTTTCAGCTGAGCTGATGAACCTGAAAATCCCTGAGACACTATAAGGAAGTTTAAATCTTCCCATTCTATTTTTGTCTTCTTTTTTTTTCATAGTATATTTATTTCCAACTAGGCCTGGAGTGAAAGGGGGGGGGGGGTTCGGGTTGATAGTTATAATATTTTTTTGCAAAAAAAAAAAATCTGTGCTCGGGGAAGAGGAGTTATCTCATGCTCCATATTTCAGGTTTTCAACGATTTTCAAGAATTCAAGCTTAATTTTGTCGAGGCTCCTGGCAACAATTCGGATTCGCTCCATTTAAGCCAACGTGAAATAATCGATTTTCAGGGGCTTCGATGAATCCTCAAGGAATCGATGCTTTTGACTAAATTCAAATGACAACAGCACAATCCGCCACTGTACTGAATAAATGATTCATTCAGTTTTCCTTTACTCTGTTTCGTTTTTTGAAAGATAAATATTTTTCAGATCGGAGTCACTCCCCAATTCCCATTCCATACTTGCAAGAGAGTATACTATTAATAGGAGAAGGTGGTGTCTAGAGTCTGGAGCAGGCGGGTGGCTCTTCTTTCATTAAGTGAAAGGGGTGCAAAAAAGAAGGAGGAGCCTACCCTTCTAAAAAAGGAAAGATGCCTTCGCAGAGAAACAACAATTGTTCAGCAGAGATTGTGCTCTGTTGTGGAATTATATGGGGTTGAAAGGGGTGTTGGGGTAAATGTCGGGGAAGATAATAGGAGATCGTTGCGGAGGAGGCTTCATAATAAGGGGTGGAGTGAGAATTAAGATATGACATGTGGATTTCGAAAAGGGTGCAAAATTACGTCAGGTATCCATGATTGTTAGCAAAAGGATCGTCTATTTCAGAGAATGGGCTGCATCCCTTCATCAAAGCTTGGCTGCCTGAGCAATCTGATGCTGGCATGTGCAGACTGCATTTTTTTTTTTTTCATTTCTAATTTCTCTTTAACTCTTTTTGATTTTTATTTTGTGAGAGAGGGTAGTTTTGACTACCAGTGAGTTGGGTGAGTTTTTCTATTGAAAAAAAAAGCCGGCCTTTCTATTTGCTTCACCTTACAATGCAACTCTTTGCTGTGAAAGGCTGGTGACTCGTGAGCACAGTTGTGTCGCGTGCAATCTGGCAACGTTGTAATTCGTCCGTTTTTAACCCATGAGAAATGTCGAACTATTATAGGTGTACACAATACACATTGCACAATGCTTTCCCTCAAGCAGTGTTGTAGCCAGGAATTTTTCTAGGGGGGGGGGGGGGGTCCGAGGTTCGAAAATTGTCATGGGGGGGGGGGGTTCAAAGATACTAATTTGGTAAAAATTGTCTGAAAACGCAAAAAATTACCTTTTTTTTAGGACAAATTTTGGTGTCATGGGGGGGGGGGGTCCAGACCCCCTGGACACCGCCCCCCCCTTGTCTACGCCACTGCCCTCAAGTCGATACTTTTGTTGCGTTTGAATAGGTGAAACGTAGCCAGGAATTTTTCAAGGGGGGGGGTGTCCAGACCCCCTGGAACACCCCCCCCCCGTCACGCCCCTGAACGTAGTGCTGCCAGATTGTCGTAGACGCCATCATGGGCGAGTAGCGCTACTCAACGGAATAAATCAACATTATTTTTGAGCTTTTTAGCTTTTAAAATTCTTCAGGATATTCTGACTGTGCGGGTGGGTACTATGACTATCAAAAGAAAATCCTCTCACCGAAATTGTTCTTGATGAATTTGTCTTTTATTTTCTATCGTTTTACATTTTTTGAAGCATAATGTCACACAAGTGGCCACAGTGTGAGACTCTGAAATACCTGAAAACCATAAAAGTTAGCAAATTGGTCGAGAAATGGAATCATGAAAATTTCTATCAGGATACTTTCTTTTGAAAGTCATAGTGCTCGGAGCAGTGCGCAAATTGCAAGTCTCAGACGAGTTGTAGAGGGAGTTGACCTGATTTCGGTGCACCGATCGAACTGTCTGTCTGGTCTGCTCCAGAGTGGGTGGGGCGAGGGGGAGGGAGGGAGGGGGTAGCGTTGAAGTGGTCGCGAGGGGGATGGTGGGAGCAACGAGGAGAGGAACGCCAATACGATCGTAATAGTAAAACCCCCTCTTGGTAGCTCTCGTGCCTGCAGACTAGGTCAATGTACATGATATTGCGACACGCCGCGCCGGCAAAAGGGTTCAGGGGGGAGGGGGTAGAGGACAGAGACTATAGCCTGCAAAGCTCTATACCGATACAGGATACAGGGTGGTGGGGTTTCAGCAGCCAGCAAGAATCGCTGCTATTTGGTTTACGCGGGGTGGAAGGGGAGGTATGAGGAGTGGGGGAGTGGGGGAGGGGTGGTAGGAGGAGTGGAGGGGGGAGGGGTTATAATTAAAGGGAAAACGAAAAGCAGCAATAGTCTCATATTCGCGAAACGCAGACGGGACACTATTTCATCTCTCGTGAGGGGGTGCATGGGTGGGTTGGTGGTGGGGGGGAGTTTGGGGGTTGGAGTGGGCGGTAACGTGCACCACTACCACCCTCATCAACCCCTCGCTACGCTGAGCGAGCGAACGAAGCAAGGTCTTTGACTTTGAAAATGCTGTTAGTAGTTCCTCCCCCGCGCCCCTTGTCGCCGCGGCCCCTCTGAGCCCCCACATCTTGCAGTTGCAGCGGAAGGCGAGCATTGGTTCAGATTCTCGCGAAATTTGAACGAAGCATGAACATTTTTGCTGTAGCTTTGCTGGCAGTGTGGCGTCGCGCGTGATCTAGCAACACCATTTTTTGTCCATTTAAACGCTCGGAAAAGGTCGACTTATTGGAGGTGCAGTGTGCAATTGTGCATCGCTATGACTCGATTCTACATTTTGTATGGATTTAAATGGACGAATGGGGCTCTTGCAAACTTTTGCTAAAGGGGGTTGAAGAGTTTATTCTTGCATAAAAACCTGTAAAAAATGACGATGAGTACACTAAAAAATCTCGAAATTCACTCTCAAAATCGGGCTAAATGGCGGAGAGACGCAGGTATCATGGGAGATTCCTATCTACAATGAGACATATCTCTTGTGTTTCCGTAGAGAAAGTGACATAATAGACAGGAATCTCCCATGATACCTGTGTCAAACCGCCATTAGCATCTTGCCGTTATAGCAGTTATGTGAGTTTATTACTGAATTTTAGACTTTCTCAGTGTGATTTTGGTACGATTTTCGCTGATCTTTACATCAGATTGGACTATTTCTTTGATTATAGCAAAAGTTTGCAAGAGCTCCATAGACTCTATAAGACTACCGCACGCAAGGTAAATGTACTGTACAGTCGGGGACAATAAGAATGTCAGACGACTCCTTGAGGTAGGCCACCTGCAATGCTTAAATTTATTGAGATAAGTATTGCGGGTGGCCTAATTCAAGGAGACGGCTGACATTCTTGTTGTTCCCGACTGTACAGCTCGTTGGAAATAAAAGATTCTCGTTCTACTGAGCGATGGTGACTGCGTCGGGAAAAGGGGCGCCTGCGCCCTTGAATTGAACAAAAGCAGGAGAGGAGCCAGGTCGACCTTCTTGCGCCCTGTGCCAGACGCCCCTCCCCTCGTTTGTTACGCCCGTTACCCCGAGCCAAAGGGATGAAGCCGCCCGCCGCCGCGTCCGTTGCGCCGTAAGGGCGAAAGCGGAGGCTCCTGGTAACTCCGAAGACACGGCAACCCACAAACACAAACATAATCCGCACAGTAATCGTGTCCCCACAATCCTCTTCGCGTTGTCGCCTGGAAATCGATAACAACAGTACAAACTGAGAATCGAGGCACATTCACGATTCAGGAAAGGGGTGGCTCTGGTTCGATATGTATCGCGGAACTAGTACACGTGATAATATGTGTTTTTTTTTCAATTTATAGATATAATAACGGGATCGTACTAATCTACTTGGTCTAATTCAGATGATTGCACGCTCTTTGCAGGGAATAAATCATCCAGACACAGTGGATTTTTTTTTTTTTTTTTTTTTTTTTAAAGGTTGCAGAAAAATAATTGATTTATCGAAAAAGAAAAACAATATCGACCTTTGATTAGCACCTGAAAGCTTAAAATTACGTTCGTTTATGTGACAAAAAATATAGAGGCCGCACCGTTTACATTATTTGATTTAGGAGGATGGTTAACACCCCCCCCCCCCCCCCCCCCAAGAAGCCTCAAATGTTGCCTTTTTTAATAGAAACGAGCCCGAAATCGCTTCTACCGACGCTTCAAACTTCCAAATTTCACAGGTGTGCCCCCCTCCCCTGAAAAATTGGCTGGATCCGCCACTGCCTGCCCCCCACCAGTCTTCGCCATCAGGGGGTCCATAAGTAAAAGGTCCCCTGAAAGGTTGCCTCCCTCGAAATAATATCGGTTGGTTGAAAACTTGCGCAGTACTTATATTGAAGAGGGACGATTCCGAGGTAAAATCAGTGGAAAATAACGTTGGAAGCATCAGAAAGTTCCTAAATTGACTTACATTCTCAATAAATGCGTTTAACAAAATTCCTCTTTAGGCTCAATGGGGAAAGCCCGCCCTATCGAATCGCTCCCGTCCTGAGAAAAGTGATTCATCACACAGAGAAAGCTGCATCTAGTCTCCCCTACTACGAGCCAATGATTTGACCGCCATCTTGGATTTCTCAAAAACGCCTTTTGTGAGTTCATTAGTGGATTTTAAAACATTTTGATAGATACTTTTAATGTGATTTTTATGTGATGATTTTAAATGGAATCGTTCTTCCATAACGCTGTTGCAAAAGTTTGTATGATAAACCCATCGGACCCATAATTATGTGCCTAGCTATTTTTGAAATTTGCAACTACATCTGCGAAAATTCGAATGGCGAAGAACCTATTTTAATGAACACCCTCTGTACTGTCTACAGCTGACATCTTATTTTTTCCACGCATCTTCTCGCACGCTACCCTGACTCATCATAGGGTTCCTCAATTCGCCTCCTGCTCTTCATTCAAAAACTTTAAATTGTTATATTTTGCTGCGAGCTTGTCCCGAGGGACTTAACACGAGTCCTGTAGATAGCACACGCCATACCTACTATAAGTTCTTGAGCTTTTCCCCTAACGTAGCTACTAATCGTTCAGAACGCCTGCGCTCCGCGCTCGACCAAGTCAACAAATAAAATATTTATCTACCCTTTATGTATGTATATGTAAGCAAACATTAAAGGGGACAGACATGTAAGGCCCGTGGCTTCCTTTCCTTGTGTCTTCCTTTGATCTCCCCTTGGAATGAAACAAGAAAGTAATTTTTATTTTCATCCAGTTGGAGCGCAGTGAGCTGAGTCTAACTTTTAAACCTCAAATCAGACGTAAATTAGATTGAATTTCCTGCGATGAAGATTCATGCATCTATTTTTGCTTATGAGTGCTTGTTTACAGTCTCCGTTTTATGAATTTAAAATCACGACTGCATTCGGCAGTGGTGAGGCGTGAAATTTGGCAACAATGTTTATTCTCCATTTAGATTCACCAAAAAAGTCGAACGTTTCAGTCATCGGCGCCGGCGATGACCAGGCATTTCGACCTTTTTAGTGTGTTTAAATGGGGAAACGGATCGTTGCCAAATCGCACGCCTCGCCACTGGCATTCGGACAAGCCCGGTCTCTGCGGAACGCTGATACCAGACCAGGAGTTGGTCCAGGTTTCAATTTGTATCAGACCGTTACTAGGTTTAGGGGTTTTTGAATTTTCTTTGATAAAATCCATAAAACTTGCCTTTAAAACTGTCTGTCAGTCTTGTTCTTGTTATCCTGAATCGGCTACCCTAGAAATCAGCTTGAGAGCTAACACTATCAACATATCCACGTTGGAAAAACTCTCTGGCTTTTTTTTCATCGTGAGAAAAGTTATTTCGTCTATCGGAAAAATTGATCTCGAAAGAGTTTAAAAAAAAAAAAAAAAAAAAAAAAAAAAAAAAAAAAAAAAAAATCGCATGTAGATCTTGTCATTTATTCAGCAGGATGCTAAAGGCTACATATAATGTGTAGCAGTGTCACCAGTGCCGTAGCTTGCAATTTGGTCTTTTGTCCATTTTAAACCCTTGAAGAATGCAAAGAATGCAAAGATATTCACCAAACAGTCAATGATTCGATCCTTTTCATGGGTTTAAATTGACAAACTGCAACGTTACCGAATTGCACGCTACGCAACTGATGTGCACCTAAATAAAATTTTATGACGATACTTTCTTAATTCTTAAAAAATGAAATTGTTCTCTTTATAATTTTGAATTAAAAAGAGGTAGGTAGGTATGGATTGCTCCTGGTGATGAAAACTCCTGTCACGAAACTTCTATTCTCAAGAATTAGTCTCTTCTTTAGAATTCCCTCCTAATAACTCTCACTTTCCCTGATTCCTACTTTATTACACTGAAAAAGAAAACAAAAATGCTGATTTAACATTTAAAATGTTAAAAAAGGGTCCGACATGTTCTAAAGGCTGATTTTACATTATGAAAATGTTGATTCTACATTTAAAAATGCTGATTCAACATTTGAATATGCTCATTTACCTACGTCCATGGTTAAGTCACCATTTTCATAATGTAAAATCAGCATTTAGAATACGTCGGACACTTTTTTAACATTTTAATAGTTAAATCAGATTTTTTTTTTCAGTGTATTATTATTTCTACGTTAAGTTTTCCTGTGGAATTTTTGTTATTCACTGGCACGACTTTATTCATATTTGTTCTACTACAATATCTTTACCTCGAACTTAAGAACTTGCAAGTGACGTGCCGCAACTGCTCGCTTTTACGCTTCATGTACTATATACCAATGACCAGTATGGAACAGTCATATCACTTTGACGCGTTGCGACAGTCAGTGTTGCTGTGTAAGTGGTTGTAGAGGACCGACAAAGGTTATACATCCACATCGTCAAGGTTATTTGGGTCAAGCGGCAAGTTCTAAACTCCCGCAAAATTTGCCTGCTTGTATTTCGTCTTTCTGTCTTTTCCGTCCCCAAGAAAATCCAGTTTCTCGTTCTTTATGCTGATATTGAATCTAAAATTCCTATCGTCTCAGTCCGTCTTAGTCAGACGTTTTCTTCATTTCACTCAGTTTCTGAGACGGACACATTTTGATCGATGCGTTTATTTTACCAAAAAACAAATAGATGAAGAAAACCAGTGGCGTAGCGTGCGATTTGGCAACGTTGTATTTTGTACATTTGAACCCATGTAAAAAATCGAATGCAAAGGTGTTCACCGAACACCCAACACTTCGATCTTTTTCATGGGTTTAAATGGACGAACTGCAACATTGCCAAACTGCACGCTACGTCGCTACGCCACTAAAGAAAATTATATACTTTTAATCTTTTAGGTGATATACTTACTCTTCTTCGGGGGAGGAGGAACGAACGCTTTGGTAGAGCTCGTTTCAAAAGTGTGGGTGCACCCATACCGTAATCTTTGGCGAACTTTCAATTTTAATTCCTCCAAATCAAAACAAAACTTGCCTCTGACTTTGAACTTTTGATTTTTAAGCGTTCCTCAATGAAAAGCTAATGCTCAAATTCATTTTTATTAATTTTCATTTCGTAACGTGAGAAACATTGCATTGTTGAAAAGTTCCAAAAATTATCGATCTAAGTGCGCCTACACTAATAAAACGACCTCTAGCAAGGATAAAACCTTTGTTAGAAAAATGGCCCAGCCAAAGAGACATACTTACTCTTCTTCGGGGGAACAAACGCTTTGCGGTTGCGCTGTCAAAACCTTTGGGTAGAAAAATGGCGCAGCCAAAGACGTTAGTGTTTAGTAGATCCAACCATAGATTTTGTACGCCTAACTAAAAGAGATTCCACCGGGTCATTTTTCTACCAAAGGTTTTGTCAGCGCTACCAAAGTCTCCTCTATTTTTTTCCTAGGTACTCTCATACTTCATTTTGCCGAGACAACAAGAAAATATGGATCGAAATCAGTGGCGTAGCGTGCAATTTGGCAACGCCTTACTTTCTCTACTTTAACCCATTAAATTTATCGACCTATCGGGTGTTCGGTGAACCATTCGATCTTTTACATGGGTTTAAATAGACAGTATACAACGTTGCCGAATTACACATACTACGCCACTGATTGTAAGTGAAATACTATAAACCTTTAAAGAACTAAACCTATACCACAGCTCCAAACTTGCGAATCATTCCTTTGAGACGATGAGAGGTTTCGAAGTGAGTTATTGGCGCGAGTGGGGGGGGGGGGGGGATTTACACGAATGAAGAGCTTGGTCGTAAAGCGAATTGATCGTCGCCGGGGTCTCAATATTTTACCCAGGTATACCTACTCCAGGACCCTATGGGCGAGGCGTGTGAGACAGAGGGAGAATAATCCACAACCCCGTCTGCATGTTTTGCGCGAGGGTGTGATTGCGAAATTGCGAAATAGAGAGCGTCGCGTTGCGATTGCGACCGATGCGAGCAGCAGTGAGGGTCGAATAACGTCGCGTCGCATGGAGGATGGGTGTGGGAGGGGGGAGGGGAGGGGGGAGGGGTAGACTGGGAGACCTGAATAGCGATGCATTCAAAGCTCCGTATTTGAAGTTCGTCTCGAACACTCGAGTCAAGTGGGGGTGGGCTTTCGAGGGAGAGGGGTGAGGGGGATCCCCCTGGCTTTTTCACGGCGGCGTCACGTCTAGTGCATATCTAGTGGTTGTGCGGGGGAGGTTTTCTCCCCCCGTTTTCCCCCACTCTGTCTGGCTGTGTCGGTCGTCGCCCGGCGGCGCGCGGTGGAGCCCGTGCAAGGGCCAGGGGTGGAAGGACCGTGCAGGGTGCAGGGCGGAATATGGTTAGGAGGGCGTTGCCAGGGAAACCGGACGGGCCAAGATCGTAGCACTACCGAGTGCAACTAAAGACCCCCCCCCCCCCCACCTCATTCTTTGATGCCGTTGTTTCACGTCTGAGCTTTTATTTCGTGCATTTTCCTTAAGCTTTCGAGCTAACATCGTGAGGGTTCTTTTTATTTACGTAAATATCGATCCCCACCCCCCCCCCCCTCCCCGTTGGAAAAGGGCTTCTTTGCCAAGGAATTGTGAAGGACCAATGGTCATGCCTCGCTGAGTCTTACTTTTGACCTTGATGCCTGAATACTAACCCTTCAAGGCCACACTGTGCAGAGTGCAGTGAGCAGATCAAATTAGGTATGACCCCCCCCCCCCAATCTGCGTGTTAGTCAGAATTGATTAAAATAATCCCAATCCCCCCACCCAAACCCCCCCCCCCCTCGATCTTAACATTCGCGACCAGTTTGCTTTTTTTGCAGAACGAGGAGTTTTGATTTGATATTGCACGTGTAACCTTAATCTTTAAATGCGGTCTCTCCGATCAACTATCTATGTCGCAGGTACAAATTAATACAAAACTAATCATTAAGGTTTTCAACCAGTCCGTTCATTTTCTTGAAATTTTTTAGAGTGGCGACGGGTGGCGCAATCTGACAACCTTGCTTTTCGTCTATTTGAACCCATGTAAAATATGGACGCGAGAGATTGCACTCTGCAAACCCAATATTGTAAAGTTTTTCATGGCTTTAAATGGATAAATGCAAGTTGCCAGATTGCATGTGCTGCAGCCGCGCTGCCACTGATATTTTTTCTTACCATTAACAGAGCTGCAATCTAATTCACCTTCGATAATAATTTGACTAGAACTAGCTTACCCGGTAACGGAAGCCGTAATCCTTTAACCTCTAATTTACAACCCTAATCCCTCATTCGCGTTGTATCTGTTAAGATACAAGGTGGAAACTACCGATCTAGGTGTACACAGAGAACAATGCTTCGGTTATTTGAACTGAAGATTCGGTTTACTTTGATCACCGAAGTTTTTGGTTGAAGAAACCAAAATGTTTGGTCGTAAGTACCGAATACTTCATTAGAACTTAGAAGTACCGAAGACTTTTGTTTGTATAACTAAAATGCGCCGCCCCTACCGAATACTCAGTACTAGTAATGAAGCATTCGGTACTCAGGATTGAAAATTTTGGTTCCTGCGACCGAATATTCAGTGATAAAATTTTACCGAGGAATTTTTCTCTGTGTACGTTCAGTGAAGGAATATACTTAATTATTAATTTTCGGCAGAAACAATATTAATAGAAAAGTACAATTTATTATACAGTAGCATAAATGTACTTTATTTGTGCCGTATTGACTTTTCCCGTACAAGTTGTGTTACATATAGTTGTAATAGAGTTTAGTCGATTTGCAATCAGCCATAGAAAATACAGAGAGAAAACAACCTGTTTCATAAAATGTCTGTTCAACGTCATCTTATGAGATCTCAAGCTCAATTCCATTGCTTTCATTTCTATTCAACGTATATTTTTTACTTCGACAGCCATTACACAGATGATTCATTTTCAGGTCGTGGCGTGGGTACTAATTTTTATTCTAATTTGGTGAAGGTCAGTACCCTCTCTCACCAGGGAATCCCGCAATGGTTTTCTAAAATGCTCGCAAATTCACTTACCGTTAAACATCCTTTCCATATCGAGTCAAGGGATTGTGTTTTTGGCAACGGGAATAATCTCATTAGGTAGAGCTGTAGCTCCGAGATGACCCAGTTTTGCATTATGTAACTTGAAAATCACTGCTGTTAAAGACCCAAAAGAATGGCAATCCCTCTATATTTTACTTCGTTGCCACGGAACCATAGTATAGCGTTGCGTAAATGGAGCTGTTGCAAACTTTTGCTACAGGCTTATTAATAGTTGATAATGGGGTAATACCCAGTAAAAATAACGATTAGCGCACTTAAACATCACGAAATCCTCTCCTAAACTCACAAAATGCCTTTAAACGCGAGACCGTAATGGCGGCCGGGGCCGCGGTTTTCATTGGGGTTCCCTATCTTCAATCAGCGCCATCTACACGAGGTGTTCTCGCAACACCACATAAGAAGAAGAAGAAGCATACAATTGCCATAAGAAAACTGCGGCCTCGGCCGCCATTACGGTCTCGCATTGAAAAGCATTTTGTGAGTTTAAGAGTGGATTTCGTGATTTTTTAGTGCGCTAATCGTTATTTTTACAGGGTATTACCTCATAATCAACTATTAATAAACCTGTAGCAAAAGTTTTCAACAGCTCCATTGCGATCTATCGATTCTTTTCCCATTTGAATCCCCAAAAGTAATCGATTATGAGGGGGTGCACAGTGAACCTTCTGAAAATCGATTGTTTTCATGTGTTTGTATGGAGGATAGTTGATATATAGCAGCTCACGCGACGCTACTGCACGGAGCAATACCCCAACAGCACACCTTATAGTTTTTATGATGTTCATTCAGTTCATTAAACATGTTTTAAAACAACCAAGATCAAAATGTTTGAAAGATTGCTTCAAATCTTGTGAATGAAAGTAAACAGTTAGACGTCTTTAGGATGTTATACAAACAAAGATGCGCACAAACAGTCTGATTGAAAAGCGTAACTCTTGAAAATTAATCCCTCGATAAATTTTTACTAAAAAAAAGCTGAATATTTTTCAATTTTTCCTCCTTGTGAAAATTCGTTGATTAATCGTTTTTATCTTGTTCTGTTGCAGGTATGATGTTTTCTTATGGCAGTTTGGCTTTGTTTTCGTGTTCTTCGTTTCATGTGAGTCGCATTCTCCTCGTTTTCATTCTGGCAGATCCAGCAATCTGGCAACAGTAAGTTCATCCCATTTGATTGCATGAGAAATAATCGACTAGTCACTGGGCTATAGCCCTTTCAAGAATCGATTATTAATCACACATTCAAACACGAAGAGTGCGCAGCTGCCAGATTGCTGGATCCGCCTGTATGCGTCGTTTTCATACCCCAATAATTGTGAAGTTAAAGATAGTTTAAAGTCATTCAAGTATTTTCCTTGACTTTTCATGATAGGAAATATCACTTTTTTTTTTTTTTTTTTTTTTTTTTTTTTTTTTTTTTTTTTTTTTTACAATTTTCGGGTATACATTGAGGAACGACGAGGAAACCATCTAAAGCTAAAATTTCCCCTTCCAATTTTTTCAGAGTAATTTTTTATGGGCCTCCTCTTTGTATAGAGAACTCCTCAATTATATTGTTTTGACGCAATCATTGATCGCGTCTTTTTTGCACATATATATGGTTTACGACGCACTTTAGCGGCTTCGTAGTGTTTTTCATACGGCTAATATCAAGAAAGAGGAGCGGCTCAATGTTGCCGGATTCTTTCGGAGGGGACACTGGAGAAGCGTCCAATTCGGCAGCTGCTATTTTTTCGTTCAAATTCATGTCTATAAGTTCAAATCTGAGAATATTGACCGCACACCTAATATAGCTCAATCAGTTGCATTTGTTAATTTGGAAAAAAAAAAAAAAATATTCAACGTTGTCAAATCGCACTCTTGCCCACTGAGTGGGGAGGGAATCTGGTAGCGAAAATAGAACTTTTTTCTCAAGTTGAGAACATTGACGGCTCGTGCCATGCTGCAACAATGGATTCTCTCCAGTTAACCCCCCCCCCCCCCGTCCAAGGATTTCGGTGAAAATTAAAAATTTAGACGAAAAACGGCAGCTGACGGAATGAAAAATAAAAATATACCATGAACGGGTGCCCCGCTTTCCAACAACGAAACAATAAAATTAACCTGCAAGTCCCTTTTAAACTTATTTCTTCTTTTTTAACGAAATAAAATAAAAACGAAATAGTCGTTTTTAAACCCCCCCCCCCCCCCGAAGTTTTGCTGAAATGACGCCACTGACACGGTTCACATATCGTTCTGCATCTGGTATTATTTTTGTTTTGTTTTGTTTTTTTTTTTTTCAGTGTAACCTTAAGGTCAGTTGATTCAAACAATGGGTCTGTTGCAAACTTTTGCTACAGCGATATAGAGTGTTAATCATAAATAAAATCACGTAAAAAGTCCATTGGTGGTATAAGAAAGTCATAAAATGCAGTATTAAAACTCACAAGAGGCGTTTAACTGAAACCCAAGATGGTGCTAAAATATCGAGCAACCTGTGTGCACGCACCGTGAACATCCATACCTAATGGCCAACGTTAACAACCTCACAGCATCGGAGGTTATGAATTTGTTTGCGTTGTGTTGTGTTGGTTGTGATCTATGTTGTGAGGTTGGCCATCTTGGATGTTTATGGTGCTTGCATACAGGCTGCTCGATATTTTACCGCCATCTTGGATTTCAGTTAAATGCCTCTTGTGAGTTTAATACTGTATTTTATGACTTTCTACTGCCACCAATGGACTTTTCACGCGATTTTACATGAGATTGATCACTGTATAGCGATGTAGCGAAAGTTTGCAACAGACCCATTATAACTTAAATCTGAAAAATACTAGCATTATTCACTCGGAGCAAGAAACTGTCTTCAATTTTGTCCAAAACTGGCAACTTTGAACGTATGAACTTGTGAGTCCTTTGTTCGTCACGTGTTTTATTTATTTCCTTTCCCCACTTCGTCGAAGCCGAAAGAAGAAGAGAAAATGAAAACTAGAAAGGGGGAAATGGGATTGGAAGGAAGATTGTAGCTGTAGAGCGAAGAGTGATTCACACATTGTGCCGGAGGTCGAGTGAAGATTCCGAAACCACAAACACGGGAAGATGGTAAAAACCAACAAAGGAGGTTATAAAAAGAAAAATAGGAGACGAAATAGAAGTCGCTTTGGGGGAGGAGGGGGGGGGGGGTTCTAGGGTGAACAGAAGGGAGGAAAGACAGTAAGAAAGAGTGGAAAAGAAGTATTGATTAGGCTTAGCCGTGCATGAGTCGAGTCGGTTCTTTCGAAGTTGAGTTGGGGGTGCACTCAAGATGGTGGAATGGAAGAGGGAAATAGAGAAAGAGAGACAGTGAGAGAGTGAGAGAGTGAGAGAGTGGGAGAGAGAGGGGTGGGGGAGATATTAGAGGATAAGAGGGAGGCATTTTCAAAGAAGGGGTGAGCAAAAGAAAAGCAGAGAAAGTTGCCGAGCTGTTGTCGGCGAATGTGAGGGTTGCAGTCTTCGAGAGCGTCGAGCCAAGGGCGACGCGATGCACGTTTTGTTTCTGGTCTTATACGACATTCTGTTGGTTACTTTAGTGAGAGTCCTTCCCAATGGGGCTCTAGCAAACTTTTGCTATGCAGGGGATTGAAGAGTTGATTCTTG
This sequence comes from Trialeurodes vaporariorum, assembly GCA_011764245.1. Taxonomy (NCBI): domain Eukaryota; kingdom Metazoa; phylum Arthropoda; class Insecta; order Hemiptera; family Aleyrodidae; genus Trialeurodes; species Trialeurodes vaporariorum. The sequence continues at coordinate 36,373,759 of VMOF01000002.1, read as the reverse complement.
CATGAAAACCTGTAAAAATGACGATGAGTACACTACACTCACAAATCACGAAATTCACTCTCAGAATTGGGCTTAATGGTGGAGAGACGCAGGTATCATGGGGGATTCCTATTCAAATTGAGACATACCTCTGTGTTTCCAAAGAGAAAGTGACATAATAGACAGGAATCTCCCATGATACCTGCGTTGAAGCGCCATTACGATCTTGCCGTTATGGCAGTTATGTGAGTTTATTAGTGAATTTTAGACTTTCTTAGTGTGATTTTCGTGATTTTCGCTGGTTTTCACTTCAGATTGGATTCTTCATAAGCTCTCAGCAAAAGTTTGCAAGAGCCCCATGCATTAGCGTGGGAGTATGAGTAATATCTCACACACTTTTGTTGTGAGTTTTCGTCGTCTCACTAGCGAACCCATGAATCTATGTTTCTTTCTCTTCTCTCATCAGAACGCGTATGTTAGAAAAGGACAGATCCAGGGGCAGTCACGTGATTTTCGCCCCCTTTTCATTCCTTTTCTAATACACGCGTTTAAATGGACATAGAGAGAGAGAGAAATACAACGTTCTCGTTTTGTGAATGAAGACCTCGAAGTCAAGGATGTGTGAATTAAATGATTTTTCCGCGAATATTTGCCCCCCCCCCCCACTTCCGGCTCTGACCAGGAGGGCGTGTCCGTCGAAATATGTTCAGAGAAGTCTCTTTATATAATTTCTCTAGCAAACTTTTTCTCTTTTATCTCAAATCAAATCAAGATAAATGCAGTGAGATTGAATTTGTACGAAATTGGAGGTAGGCACCCGATTGGAAAAAAAGAGATTGAACTTTCTTGAGCTTTTTTAGCGTGATTTCAATTGGCGTTGCGATACATTTTTCGATGAGGATCTGGAGACTGAAAGCTGTCATGGGAGGAGAAAGAGGGGATTTGGAGGATCAACGTTAGTCAAAAGAAAACCCAAAAATTATATTGTTTTTGGAAAAATGTTAATGTCGGGAGGGGGGATACAGACCTTCTGGGCCTCCCCTCTGCTTGGCTACGCTACTGCATGATTTCTACTCCAATAACTCCCCGATTGATCGAACTGTGGGTAAATAACCCCCCCCCCCACCAATTTTTTAAACGGGTTCTTAAACTGTTCCAAGAATTGACCCACCAAGTTGATAAATGAAACATCTAAAATTGGAGCTACAAGGTGTAATTTGATAGCTCAGCCGTTACTGGGAAAATTTCTCCGTATCAGCAGTTGAATCTTCTTATGCAATTTAACCTACAAAAGCACCCTTTGAAAAAAAAAATAAAAAAAAAAAATGTATTTTCTCATAGAATCGATTGTCTCTCTTTTAAGGCCTTTTATCACTGAGCTTCACTTTCTAACAATATATGATTTTATGTCCAGTCCGATAAGTTCATTCGGTAGTCTAGACAGATCAACATTATACTTATTCAAGTATCGCGGCACTGTAAATGTTTGTCAAGTTATGAAATTATGGATATTACTAAATTACAAGTTATCATTTTATGTAGGAACCAGAAAAACGCGACTTTTTCAATTAATTTAATTGGTTGTTCGGTGTATATTTTGACTTGTCTCTCTGCCTTCATTTGATGTGAATTTGGTTTGCTCAAGCAGCTGAACCCCTCCGCTATCCATCCGGGCCGAGTGTGAGCCGACACACAGTGGTCTAAAAATGTCGAAAAATGGCCAAAAATAACGCAGTAAATTTCTCATAAATTTCTCATTCATAAACTTCCAAGACCAACTTTAATGGCAAAGAACACTTCAAACAAGTATAATTAAAACTTAGAACTGTCATTGGAAAGTTTTTAATTTAGCTAAAAGGTGTAGAAAATGATGATTTTTTATGGAATTTTCCCTCTGAATTTTGGCCACTTTTTTTCGATCTCGAACCATTGTGCGACAGTTCTATTTCTGTGCAGCAGGTTTTGTTGTACATTAAAACTTTTTCGCAGATTCATTGCTCGGATTCCAGGGCCAGTTTTTCTACCTCTTGTTAATTAATAATAATTTTTCTTTAGAATCACCAAAAATAAAAATCATATTTACTTTGCCTTGGTTGAAGAAAGTACTGTGATCAAGAAAGAAAGACAATTAATGGGGGCTCTTGCAAACTTTTGCTGTAGGGGATTGAAGAGTTGATTCTTGCATAAAAATCTGTCAAAATGACGATGGATACACTTAAAAAATCACGAAATTCGCTCTCCGAATCGGGCTTAATACCGGCTGTTACTCTAAAGAAGTAGTGCTTTGGTACACCTGCAACTTTCTCTAGTACAGCTCGAACTTTTGCTCTGATGCGAAGCTATTGTAAAAAGCTGCTTCGGCTGTATACATAAACTTTGTTTTTTAGTGAAAATCGAGAACCTGGAAAGACAAAAAAAAAAATAGGGGTTTTCGGAAGTTTCATTTATGGTGTCGTGATGTATGAGAAGTAGAAATGCTGTTTTTTGGAGCAAGTGTTGTGAGAAAGAGGTGGGTGAAGGGTGGAGAGAAGGATATACCAGCTTCTGCTGAAGGCTCGTGCAGGCGAACTTATCAGCAGGACCCTTCTCCTTCACGAGGCGATGAGACGCGACGGCTGAAAGCCGAAAGCAGGCTGTAAAACCGTGAGGCCTATCAAAACCGTGCAAGGGCGATAGGGGAAGAATGCGAGCCGTGGGCAGTGGGGGTTGCGTGCTTTGCCCCTGCCATCTTATGCCACGCCGCGCCCGCACCGCACCGCGCCGGTCGCCATGTACCCTTGAACTCGGCTCTTTGAGGTCGAGGCGCATTTGGGTTACCTTGGGGTAGGCGTTCTCTCGCGGCGCGGCGATCTCGGCGCTTGCCCTCTCTTTCTCTCTCTTTTCTTCCTCCCGTGCTCTCTCTCCTTCCTTCTCTCGCTCACGCTTCCGTAGCACCCCGCTTGCGTCGCGACGCGTCCACATTTTTTCTATTTTCACCGATGCCGCGCCGTTTAGTGTGCGCGTCTGCGCATGCCGTGTGTTCCCCTCTCCTCTTCTCTCTCACTCTCTCTCTCTCTCTCCCTCCCTCCCCCTCATTCCCACACCTTCTCCCTCGAGCCCTCTCTCTCTCTCGCACTCTCTCACTCTCCGTCACTGTCTCTCCCTCACTCGCTCTCTCCTTATCCCTCTCTCTCCCCTCCCCCATTCCCACACCCTCTCGCTCGAGCCCTCTCTCCCGCATTCTATTTCTTTCTCTCTTTCTCTCTCTTTCTCTGCTTCCCTATATATCTCTTGTCTCTCTTTCTCTGTGAGCTTTCGCTCCATGTTTTTCCAAATGGGCGCACTGTGACGGTGCGCCGCGCCGGCGCTCAGTGGTTCGAAACATGGAATTAACGGGACATAATTTAACGAATAGAAATCAATACAATCAACATAAAATAGCAAGATAACTTAGAAATGTGTAAAATCATTCATTTCAGAGCTTACAAATGAGTGGAACAACATATGATTTTTTTGGAGAAAATGTCACATCTAAAATGTTTTTACAGCGAAAAACCAACATTTTTCTTGTCCGGCAAAATTAATGTTTCGATCCACAGTGGCTGGCGTCCTGATCTTTTCCACCTATATTCCGCTTTCCTCCTGCTCGACTGAACTCGTTCGTAGGCGTTTTCCTTGAGTTGAATTCATCGCAAGATAAAGCTCATATATCATGAACATTTTTCGCAATACACGAGCCTTGAAATAGTTATAAATTTAAAGGGGGAATACTAGGCACGCACCTCGAAAACAAACCGTTAAAGTTTTTGGTTTCACGTTTTTAATTTTTTAGTCGATGAATATAATGCTGAAAACATTTTGATATCTTAAGTATAATGGCTGTGAAAACTCTTTGAAAACTGAATGACTTATGGTGCAGTTACGAAATGTTTCTTGAACTCAAGATTTCTGAAGTCAGGATTCATTAATACTACTGGATGTATTTCCATGTAATATTGGATATTTGACGGAACTGATGAGCATTGACTTAATAAATCTTGAGTTCAAAGGATGATTCAGAGTTGTCCCTTCAATCTTGCATCTGCAAATTCTTCAAAGTCCGTGGAATGTATTTAACATTGACCTCTTAATCCTGTCAAAAAATCTCAATAGTAAAAAACCATGCGTCAGCGTTGTGGGGATATTTTTTTTTTTTTTTTATAATAGATTGGAGTATATCATTGTGCCAAAAAATCCGGGTGACACCGAGTTAGCCCAAAAATTCTGAGTTGGCTCAAGCTGTTTTTACGCCCCATATACCGAGTTGGCCCCAGGCTATAGAAACACCGTTTCCGAGCCCAAGAGACAAAAAACAAATAATTAAATAAGAGAGCACTTGGCAATGTGGCATTTTTCTGATGAGGACAATCAGAGGTGTGTGAGTGGGAGACAGCAGTTTCGGGTACATTTTTACCAATTTCCAATAAAAAAGTGCGTTAGTTATGTTTTAATATAAATGGTTTGGTGTGATATCAATTTTTTGATGCAGCGGGCAGTTTACAGCCCCAATTTTTTTATTTTTATCTTCAACAGCTAAAAATTTAAAAATGCCGTAGATCCGGTGTTTTAATTTGATGGAACTTGCATACATATCAATTGAAAGTTCTTTTGAAAAGGCAGATTCTGTTGGTGCTAATTTAAATGAATACGTTGTTTCTTTCAATATTCATTAGACGTTAAAGGTTTTTGTACACCCCCCCCCCTTCCGAATCCTGCATCCAGCTGACCACTTTGACATAATATGTACTAGCTGTATTCTGACTTTCCTCACATACTTCTATCATTCCTGAAAGTTTCATTTTATATTTGAGATTGACACTCCTCATCGTGGTTAGATGGACTCCTTTCACGATAAGAGTACTTTAACCCTTCGACGAGAAGTGGTACGGTTGGTCTTGGTACACCGTGTACCATCTTATAGAACATAAGATATAATGGAATTTAAATAGACATTATGCAAAAAATTGTGTGGCAAATCAAAATTCTTAGGAAATTGTACTCTTTTGAACGGTCTAAGAAAATAATATTAATGAAAAAAGACACATCCCAAAATGGGTACATGAAAGGGTTACGTTTTCGATTTCAGCAACATAGTGAGTGGGGATCACGTGAGAGATATTTTGAAGTGCTTAACGAATTTTTCTGATTGGCTGACACTATGACGTCATCATTAATATTGTTGTTTTGTTTTTTTGTTTGTTTTTGTTTTGTTTTGTTTTGTTTTTTACGAAAAGAAAACAATCACACCCGATATCTAGTCGAGGGAGGGGAAGGGGGGAGGGGTGCCTATACAAATTTGGTTAACTTTTAATGAAAAGAAGGAACAAAAACTGACAAAAGTTTCGATGGAGGAATAGGAAGATAAAGGTTCGTGTTTTGAGCGATTTATTTTACTTCGCCCAGCCTCTACTGCTGCTCCCAAAGATGCGCTCCTGTTTCTAAAGCCCGTCAATTCAAAATGCGCGGGCTAAGAAACGACCGAACGACGCGACAGCAGCGCTGAGCTCGGTCTATTGTAGTTCGCGCCGCTGGCATTAGAGAGCGGCACAAGTTTGAGAATCGGCGAGCTCGCGCTTCTGGCAAGTGCCGCACTCTGTAGGAAGTCGACGGAACGTTTTCATGCAGCTCACAATGGTGCTATGCTTTTTGCGGATCGAATTCTTGCAGGCGCTTACATAGGTACATGTTCCTGGCAATTCACTGCTCCAGTTTCCTAAATTTAAAAGGACGAATATTGTAGTCCTTCATTTTGTAACTTTGCAAAATTATATTAATGTTTTTCTGCGCGATCAAAAAAAGAACATGGAAAAAAAAAAAAATTAAACGAAAAAAAAAGCCTAACAATTTTACTTCAATTGAAGCTAACTTTTCCAAGAATTACCATGGGTTACGTAGTGCTTCTGCTACCCATGTCCTTGGACCAAATTTTTCCCCTTGCTTTGCATTATCATTTTGAATTATACACTCACTTTTATTTAATTTAGTTTAATTTAATTGGATTTTTTGTTGTTTTTGCCATATTCTCTTTACGTCTTTAAATTTTTTAAGATAGGGCCGAAAGTTATTTTTAATTAGTGCAGCGATTCACTACTCTTCTGTCTCATCAAAAACGTCTCTCTTCACATATTATGATTATGCAGGACAGCAAATTCATTAGATTTGCCTATACCCAGTGGCGTAGCGTGCAATTTGCCAACGTTGCACAGTGTTCATTTAAACCAATGTAAAAGGTCGAATGCGAAGGTGCTCACCGAACACCCAATAGTTCGATCTTTTTCATGGATTTAAATAGACGTAATACAACGTTGCCAAATTGCAAGCTACGCCACTGCCTATACTTGGTAGCTTCATTCCGGTTCAGATTATGATGTTTTGAGATTTTGTTAGATTGATAATAGTGCATTCGAAATCATATGAATCGACTTAATCATAAAAATGTCAAAATTTGGAGACGCGGAGTTTTCTGTCCAGGAAGAGAGACAAAAATCGCGGAGCCATACTGAATTAAAGTCAGTGGCGAGGCGTGCGATTTGGCAACGTTTCTTCTTCCCATTTAAACACATTAGAAAGGTCGAAATGCCTAGTCATCGCCGATGACTGAAGCGTTCGAATTTTTTGGTGAGTTTAAATGGAGAAAATACATTGTTGTCAAATTTCATGCCTCGCCACTGATTAAAGGTTACTTCTAAAAGTTAAAGGACTAGAGCACAATCCACCAATGTTGAATGACTGCATTACAAGCATCCAATGTTGCAGCTTAATGAGAGGCAATATTTTTAAGAGGTTATCAGTGGTCGTTTTAGAAGTAAAGGCCCAACTATCGGAATTTTCCAACGTTATTTTTAATTGCAGAGTAAAAATGGGCTGCAAACTGAGCATTGGTATTTCATTGAAGAACGCTTTAAAATCAAAAATTCAAAGTAGCAGTCAAGTTTTGTTTTGATTTGAAGGGAAAAAAATTGAAATCCGCCAAAGATTATATCGGTGAGCTGTGCCTACAATATACGGTTTTAGTGCGAAGTCTACGGTTATCCAACAACCACAACAATGCACTCATCGGTCGCAATCGGTTGTGATATAAAACTCGCGTAGCGTTCCAAACTATCTCACTCACTCACCCGTGACCCCCAAAAAGTATACCCATCTCATTTAGTTGCAAAAGCCGTATACAGGGCCTTCTTTTACGTTATAATCCAAAAAGCATTAAAATGCCTCGAGGAATTCATTTCAGCCAAAAAAAATTCACGGAAGATGTCTCTGTATACGATTTTTGAAATTAGAGTGAGGTGGCAGTACATGGAGGTCACGTGAGAGCGAGAAAGACAAACTGTTTTTACTTGGAACGCTCATCACCGGCAGTCGCCATTATTAAAACCCTCTGTAAGAGAAGAGCGTGCGAAGGTGAAGCTTGCGAATGCACTATCTCTCATAGGGCTCGGTTGTGTGTGGTTCGTCGATTTGATCTGCGTGTTAAGTGCAGCGCTCTAACGGACATCCGTCGAATCTCTTTGAAGTCAACAGCCGCCTTCTCAAGCAGCCAATGAACCGCGTCCCTTTTCCTCACCATCTCGTTCATTCATTCATTTGATTTTAAGCGCGCGAAATCGAGCGCGCCGCAGCGGCGATCATTGGGTACGCTAGACTCTGGTTATCCTCCTTGTTTCATTCAATCTTTTTATTCTAAATTTATTTTTTGCGTCCCGTTAATTTGATCTAGTGTTAACATTGTAATTCCGGGAGCTTGGTTAGGTCAATATTTCTTGCGACAGAATATTGAAAAATGTATGAATAAATATTTACCTTCCGGATTTGTGTCACAGAAGGTTTACCAAAAATGAACACGATTTCGTGATAGTACCAAGTATTTTTGTGTCCCGTTAATTTGATCTAGTGTTAGCATTGTAATTCAGGGAGCTTGGTTAGGTCAATATTTCTTGCGAAAAAATATTGAAAAATGTATGAATAAATTTTACCTTCCAGATTTGTGTCACAGAGGGTTTACCAAAAATGAACACACTTTTGTGATTGTACCAAGTAATTTAATATCTATGAAATAATCTTTCAATGGTGGTGGAATCGGCGCAGACCTTTTTGGAGACAGAAATTGAACTGCGCAGTAAAAAAAATAAAAATTTATTCTGCGAGCGTATTTAATTAATGTCTTTAAATGCTAAACCTAAGTTTTGATGGCCTCTGTGCTGTGGAGTCCGATTACATATAGTGGGATAAAAATTCAGCTCTTCAAGTATCTTTCTTTAGGAATCGATATTCTATGGCTGTTAATCATGACTTTTTAGGATCAACTGTTGTCTGGTATCTCTGGATTTATGACTTCGTTTGGCTTAGCAATTAGCATTGTGAGCTAACTGTTTTGTTTCTTCTCGTGAAAGAGAAAGGATGGAAGTTTTATCCGTCCATTTTACAGCAAGAAAAATGTTGTATTGAATTCAGGTAAAACAAGGTAAATATTGTATTGAATTCAGGTAAAACAAGGTAAATAATGTATTGAATTCAGGTAAAACATGGTAAATATTGTATTGAATTCAGGTGAAGCAAGGATTGGATTCAGTATTGGATTCAGGTAAAGAGAGAAGGTGGAAGCGGGGGGAGAAAAAAATGTCAGTTAAGAATAACCTCTCAATAACAGAAAAAAATGTCGTGCTTCCATATTTTTTTGGAAATAAGTCGATTATAAGGCGATTCTCGTTCATCTTTTTTTCTTATTTTTCCTGTGTTTGTGTGTGTGTGTGTGTGTGTGTGTTTTTTTTTTTGTTTTTTTTTTTTTTTTTTAATATCCTTGTCCGACACTCAGAGAAAGTGAATTTCTAGTTGCAACACTTAGTGAAAGTACTGAACAAAATAAACTAATACTGTCGGTCGTTATGTGACGGTAAAAAATTGCCATAAAAATGGTGGATCGCATCGCTGTACCACGTATTTTTTCTCGTATAAAACTTCATGTTCTGGCTAACAATTTATTTCCGTAACCAGCGTGAGACCTAGGCTTTCACCGAAAAGTCTCTCTTTTTAGTCTGTATGACTGTTTCAATTTTTCAATACAGATAGTCATACATATACATGCGTATGCTGTTACAGCAGTTTTGTGAGTTTATTACTGAATTTTAGACTTTACGAGTGTGAGTGTGGTTTTCCTGATTTTCGTAGGTTTTTACATCGACTATTTATTTGCTCACAGCAAAAGTTTGCAAGAGCCCCATTAATGAGTCACCATTTACAGTGCGGTTTCAATTCAGATCGAGGCAAAGAGAGTGATCTGCAAGAGAAAATGGAAAAGAAGGCACGTGTTTAAAGTGAAAAAAAAAGGAAAGATACGAATGGCTGCGACACCTGACAATGAAGTCACTTTGACATGAATCAAGAGCGCTGACCGACCCGATGCGGCGCGCGCGCTAAACGCCGACGAATGATGGTAAAATTAGTTTAAATGCGACTGCTTTTTGTTGTCTGTTGTGTGTTGAGTGTTGCGTGTTGCGTCAGCCAACGTTGCCGTACTTCGTCACGATATTTGACAGCACGGACTATTCCTCTGCCTCAGCCGTATAGGCGGATCCATAGCAATCTGACAACTGCGCATTCTTCCCAGTTTCCATTGTATGATAAACAATCGATTCTTCACGGAAAAAATAAAGTTTAGGAACAACCGTAGCAGCCTTTTAAAATAGCTTCGCAAAGCAAAAGTTCTAGCTCTACCGGAGCAAGATCGAGCTGTACCGAAGCACTACTTCGGGAGAGCACAAGCAAGAAGAAAGGCTGTTAGCTGTTATTCTACCGATGTAAATGCTGCGGTACAACCGCACCTTGCTCCGGTAGAGCTAGAACTTTTGCTTTGCGAAGATATTTTAAAAAAGCTGCTACGGTTGTACCCAATCTTTGTTTTTTCAGTGTTGAAGGCGCTACAGCCCCGTCTCCAATCGATTTTTTCTCATAAAATCAAATGGAAAGAATACATTATTCAATTGCGAGGCGTGCGATTTGGCAACGTTCCTTTTCCCCATTTAAACACATTAGAATGGTCGAAATTCCTGGTCATCCCCGATGACTAAGGCGTTCGACTTTTTTGGTGAATTTAAATGGAGAAAATACATTGTTCCCGAATGTCACGCCTCGCCACTGACATTATTGCCAGATTGCTGGATACGTCAATTGCCTCAGCAACACAAAATAAGAATGAAAGAGAGAGAAAAGATGAGGGGGGGGGTGAAGCACTCTCACCTGGTCACCTAAGGGAGAGAAACTCAAAAGTTCCCATTCGCGGGGGCGAAATCCTTCCTTGCGGCAGAGTTGGGCAAATAGAGTGTAATCGATTTCACGATTACTGGGTAATCTGTAATCGTCAAACCTTCGGATGGTAATTAAGTGTATTCTTCACAAATAAATAGTAAATGTTAGGGTCTTTTCGATTAGATCTAATTTTTCTGCAACTTATAGAATGGGTGGCTTGTAAAAAATCAGTCCTGATTACCATAAAATCACCCTCAGAAAATACGACGATTATGATTACTCGGTAATCGTGTAATCGATTACCACCCCCATTTGCCCAACTCTGCCTTGCGGTGAGTCATCGACATTTTAGACAAGGTATACATCCAAGGACCCTTTCTCTATAGCCTCAGTCAGAAAACTTGTTTCTCATTTTACATAAACATCAGGTCTGCGCTTCAGTCGTAATTCTTATGAGATAGCACGCCAACCACGCTGATTAACGAGCGGATCAGTCTTTTTACACGGGAATCAGATACGCGGTTTCCGATGTTAACCATCGATAATACGTTACGTTCGCGTTACTCTAAATGAGGCTAAGCCTGCAAATTCCCGGGGAGCGCTCGCCGCGCGCTACCGGGATGCCTTGCCGCGCTGAGTACTGTCATCATAATGCAAGTATAGTGGTAGAGGTCGATCGAGGTTTCGCACCTCAATGACGTCACGAACGTTAGCATTTCTCTTTTCATCTATATAAGAGCTCAAAAATTACGGCAATTTATACATTTTACGTTTATAAAAACGCTAAAAAATGTGTTTCAATCACATTGGGACAGTTGCGAGGGGCTGAAATTGTGTGTTTTTGTGTACAGAAAATGATATGACTTGATGAGCTGGGAACAATATGGTGCCTTTGGTATTTTCCTAAGTGTCCTGGTTTTGGATGTACACGCATGTAAAGTTGTAAAAAATCGTGTGCGTATTGACATCACTACTCGCAGTTCCCTTTTAAACAATGTTTTTTGGGCCAAAATCTCATCTCCGGAACAACGGGACATATGAAGGAACCAAAGGCATCTTTGTTTTCAGCTAATCAAGCACATTCATTTTCTTTATAAAAAACACAGCATTTAAGGCCCTTGCAACACTGCCCCATTTCGTGTCCGAAAATGTTCTTGTCCGACTCGTATATTGAAATGGTCAGTGGCGGCGTTGCGTGCTCTCTGGCATTGTAACATTCTGTCCATTTTAACCCGTGGAAAAGGTCGCATTCGATGGTCAGCCCCGATCCTTAGATAGTTCGATCTTTTTCGTAGTTTTTAATGAGCCAAATGCAACGTTGCCAGATTGTACGGTTCGCTGTTGTTGATGGTACATCCGACCATCCGTCATTCGTACCATGATGACGTAGAATGGCGGTCAGTGATCGGCCTCCACCTCTATACTTACATCATGGAGTACAATGAGATTAGGTGGGAGCGAAGCGGCGGCGCAGCGCGGCCGTTGGAGAGTGGGCGCGGGTCAGGGGTAGGGAAGAGGGGGGAGGGGGGAGAGAGGTCGAGGAGCTGAAAAGAGATCTGTCCAAATGGATTGGATGGATAGATGGATGGATTGGATGAGAGTTATATGGGCAAAACTTTACGAGGAGGCTGGTGAGGAGAACAGTGGGAGGGGGAGGGCAGGGTGGTGGAGTCAGGAGAGGGGATGGGGTTAGCAGCATCGGATGACGTCAGTCTTTCTCTCTTCATACCTATCTACACTCTATCCATAAGCGCGCGGCCGAGGCTGAGGGCTGAGGCTCGGCGACCTGAGCTGAGAGCGGCCAGAGTGTATTGAACTCGGGTCGCGCGCGCGCTCATTCAAGATAGATTGAAACGGGGTCGCGCGTCGTCGTCGCCTCTTGATGTTGTGACCCCCTTGCCAGATTTTCGGACGACAAAAATAAATAAAGTGTAGGGAATACCCAACGAACACTTTTTCACATCAAATTGAAGATGGGGGGAACCCCAAGATCCCCCTTTAATATTGTGGGGGAGACCCCCAGACCCCTATTCAATATTCTGGGGGAGAACTGAGACCCCTATTCAATATTCCGGGGGAGACCCCCAGACCCCCCTTTAATATCCTGTGGGAGACCCCCAGACCTCCCTGTAATATTCTGGGGGAGACCCTCAGACCCCCCTTTAATATCCTGGGGGAGACCCCCAACCCCCCTCTGATATTTTGATCTAGATCTAATGATTCATTTTTGAAATATTTAAATTTCTCCTTTTTTTGAACCATTTTCTTACACCACTCTTTTTCGTGTCGGTACTCCCTAATAACAAATTTCCATCAAGGGACTCTAATTTTTACTCAAATCATTGTCTAGTTAAGTTGGTTCTAAAAATTTGTAACTAATGGTAAAGCTTCAAGTGATTTAAATCAATTAACTAATTATAAAGTCTTGAAAATGTGTGAAGTTCAAAAGGACTGGATGCCGATGCGCATGCGTCATCGCTATAAATTCGACAACAACTGGATTTTGACTCTTATTTGCGGATCCTACCGCACTGTTGCTCATAGCGCCACTGACCGCAGCGTCAGCGTCACTATTTTCCCTTTGCGTCATGCGGCGGTGACGGCGGTTGTACGGCCGACACGCGGTGCGATGCGGCTATAAGCTGTCCTTCTCACTTATTGAGAGCAAAATTGGTTCTCCTCACTTCCACAGGGCTGCCGATTCTAGACGATGGAAAACAATAAGTTCAAAGAAAATAATAAAAAAAAATAATAATAATAAATAATAATAATTAACTGAGGAAAATTGCACATTGCTTCTCTGCTTAAAATTTCGCAGCAATATATATAATGGATGGTAGAACCTTAACCTTAATTCTTCAAATCACAATTTTAACTCTGGCAACGGTTTTTATTTTTTGCTTATCGGTCGAGTACTAATCTTCGGCACACGCGATTTTCCACGAATGCACATTCAGGACGCCCAGAGCTTTCCTTCAAAATTTTAAGCGGAATCGTAATCAACACCACACCCTTAAATCTCGGGAGGAATCAAGGAGAGTGGAAATCTTATGTTTCGCACTCTCTATGTCTATGCTGCAACTATTTTCAGTATCTCTTCATTTTGCTGCGCGGGAATCGCGCTTTTGAATAGACCTTTTTATTTTTTAGAGCTTCCGAATCAATCTTCAAGTCGAAGAAAAAATAACATTGAAGAGGGCTGCAATCCAAAAATCGTTTTAGATTAACCCTCATGTTACCAAAGTTTTTGGCCTGAGTATCTTATACTGTAGGGGAGGGAGGCGATTTCTTTTTCACTATAAAGCCATTATTTTTTTCTTTTTCTTTTTTTGTAACTTTGATTATTGCAAATAATTGAGTACATCCTATTGAATGTTTTAAGACAATTTTTCATCATTCATCAACAGTTTTTGGTTATTTATGCCTATTTTCGAAAAAATTACAGTTCGTAAAGTATACAACATTTTGGGGGGAAAAAAACCCCCTCCGTTAATTGGCATAAAAATACAAATGAGAGTGACGTCATCGGTCATCGCTGACTCTTTCGACTGCTAGAAAAATTGAGAACGCGCAGACGGAATTCGTAGAAACGGATGCGGTACCGCTGGTCTCTCATCTTCACTGTCGTATGAGTAAAATGTGTATTTAAAGTCGCACCCCCCCCCCCCCCACCCGTCTAATAACGTGGTCTCAAAGTGAATGTACTGTGAATAAACGATATGTATTGAGAATCTGACAGCCCTGTTTGCAAGCGATTCCGACAAAATGTCTGTTGCCGAGTTGCAAAAAAAAAAAAAAATCAGCAGCCATATTGGTTGTTTTCAATTGACAGGTCAATTGCTTTTTAAATTTTTTCTTTTATTGTTTATTTTATTTTATTTTATTTTTTTCTCTTATAATTTTGTAGTGATTAGTGTTTCGGAGATTATCATCGATAGTTTTATGATCTCTGCGTATGTGGACTTGCTCTCGTCGAATTTTGATCATCATTTATATTCCATTTCAAGTTTTGCAAAAGTATCAGTTGCTTGGAGAATGCAACTTCATAAGAATTTATTAAATTATACTAATAATTTTTTGCTGAAGGTTTTATCGATTTATTGCAATTCTCGAGCCATCAATGTGGCAACGCTCCTGTGTGCAATCGTACAGTTGACACGAGCTCGGTTTTGCGGAGGAGGGCGTGAGTTGAAGAGGGGGGGTGAAGGAGGAGGAGGAGGAGGAGAAGGGTTACAGCTTAAGCGCTGCGAAGCGCGTCCTAGTCCAAGCGCATTCACCCCAGCAAGGGCCGAGGTTACATAACAACCCGAACGAATAGTTTCACTTAATGATAACAATATCAAATTTACTCACATTATTACCCGTTCGCCATTGCTTCTTTTTTTACTCAACTTCTTCCTCCCTTTTTTTTTCTCCCTCCCATCCCTCAATCTCCCCCCATCCCTCTATCTCTCCTCTCCTGGCTCCTTGTAAATTCCTACGCAAGTAAGCAGCCTCTTCACTCGACTCTTATCTCCCTCTCACTCAACATATCATTTTCTGTCTCTCTCGACTTTTTTTTGTTTCTCCGTTCTTTCTCCGCTTTCGTTGCCCCCTTTTTATTCACTCTCTTCCATGGTTATTGTTTGACGTCTTTTCCCTGTCCTTTTGCCACTTTCCATTAATCCCTTTAATCGGTTTTCGTTTGTCTTTTGTTTGTTCAACACCTCAAGATAACGCTGCTCCAATTTCAGGTTGATTACCCTTCCAACTGCTGCTTTAGCTTTTTTCCCCCTCCCTCCCTCCCTCCCTTTCTCCCTCCCTCTCTCCTTCCACCCACTCAAGCTTAAACCGCATCCCTTCGAATGACGTCGTGATCCTCCCTTCTGCGGTCCCTCTCGGTCTGAGAATTGTAGAGATACTATTTTGCATCTTCTCACAATTTTATTGAGGTGGTATGGCTGGGGAAAGGGACCGTAAATCATTAGGTGTGCTCATTCCAAGAAATGAACATTCGGATAACATGGAGAACTCTAGTAAAGAGCATACCCTATGTTATGGGTTCTCATTTTATAACTGCACCTCAATTATTCTCCTGTATCTTTTGAAGTAGTCTCTTTTGAATTTCGAGGTTTGCGGAGGTGCCTAATCTTGTGTGCATCTAAAATGAAGACTTGTTGCCCGCTGTATTTGAACGGACATAGTTTAATATCAAAATAAATATGTGATGATGTGTATAGAAACTCCTTCAATTTGGAGTGATGCAATTCCCATGCGGGCAGGCATGAATAGTTACTTACTTATCAATCATTTTTCGTTCGAAAGTAAACTCGAACGGGAACGCAACGAAAATTTTAACAACGCAGTTAGAAGCTGATTTGTATCGAAGCTCCTTCAATTTGGAGTGATGCAATTCCCATGCGGGCGCGCACGAATAGTTACCTACTCACCCATTAATCCTTTTTCGTTCGCAAGTAAACTTGAAAAGTGGAACGGGTAAGCAAGGAAAATTCTAACAACGCAGTCAGACTCATGTTAGACTCAGACGCGGATATGTATCGAAGCTCCTTCAATTTGGAGTGATGCAATTTCCATGCGGGCGCGCACGAATAGTTACTTACTTACCCATTAATCCTTTTTCGTTCGCAAGTAAACGCTAAAAGTTGAACGGGAAAGCAAGGAAAATTCTAACAACGCAGTCAAACTTATATGTTAGACTCAGACGCGGATATGTATCGAAGCTCCTTCAATTTGGAGTGATGCAATTCCCATGCGGGCACGCACGAATAGTTACTTACTTATTAATCCTATAAAAAATTATTAATTCCTCATCTTTCAACTATCCTTCAAAACGATTCTTTTTGTGTATTGTAGTGTCTCATTGTTTCACGGCTCTACATTTTGCGTTTTGCTCTTCAATCCTTTGCTTTTTATAAATCTGACTCTTCACTGTTTGTTGATCTCGTAGCATGGGTTGCTCAAAATATGCATATCTCACCGTTAGATAGTCTGATGTTGAGTCATCGTTGTTCGTACCGACAAGTTTGCCGTAAACATGGCTCTTCTGATTACCGTGTGGTTGGCAACGGCGGTTCATGAATCAGGCCCAACCCGTAATCGGGGTTCGTTCAACACTCATAGAGTCGATGACTGATTGCTGATTCCGACTTTAATCGGAGAGAAGAAGCACATTGGTTATTTGGATGGTTTTTCTTTACTCTTCTTTCTTTTTTCTCTTTCTCTCCAAAAGAAATTATATCTGAAAAGTCCAAGAGGGACCTAAAGGCTCTGCCAGTGCCCACTTTCGCTCACGACAGTTCAGACCGTTATTCTCTGACTCTCACTATGGCTTTTATGCACTCCATGCTTTGTGTCCATTTACATCCATTAAAAATATCTAACTATTAGGTGTTCGGTGAACAGCTTTGCATTCGATATTTTACATGGGTTTGAATGGACACAGTACAACGTTGCCAGATTGCACGCTACGCCACTGCTTTTATGTAACCGGAGTCGGAGTAACCTTTCTAACTGTGTACTTTCCTCCTAAAACTAATCTTCAAAGTGAGCAAAAGCATTTTTTATACGTTCCTCAACGATGAATATTCTGTGATTTCAACCAACCGATTGTTGGCCGTCAAATCGGTCATTCCTACCCAACGTGCAGTGTGGTTACCACCATTCCTATTACTCGAGCACCATTAGCGCACCGAGAGTTTCTTCATCTCTCTCTTTTCTCCATTAAAAAACGTATGTTAGTCAAGGATGGACAAGGGATAAAACCTCCTCTTTCCGTCCTTTTTCTGCTTATACATTCAAATAGGAAATGAGAGAGATGGGAGAGATCCTGGTTGCGCTAGTGTCGAGCACCGTAAGCCGCTGCTAAAGCGTGGTGAGTGGTGCGCGGCGGCTCCTAGCTGCTTATTACTATAGCGACGCGTCGCGTCGCGGCTGCTCAGAGTGAAAAGTGAAAGTGATCATTTTGCCGCAGCGGCTGGCTTCACGCGGCTCGGCTCGCGGGCGCGGTTCACAATCAGCTGTCTGCTGCTGGCCGCGGCCTTACCGCAGTATGGCATAAGCTGTGAGCTCCGCAAACGTCATCAACGCACAATTAGTTGTCAATGTAGGAATTGTTGGCCAAGTGTACTGACGCAAATTTTGCTTCAAGGGTCGGAGTAACGAGACAAACCACTCTTAACTCCTTAAGGACCAAGCCCGAGTATACGCCTTTTTCTCCTCTAGTCTATCGCACATTGTTTCAGTCCTCATTCTGGATAAAATTAAAACAATTACAAACTAAATGGCCAAAAAAACATCATAGACAAAATAAAGATTAAAATTATTGTATTGTTGACCTAGTTCCCATTTTAATCTTTATTTTGTCTATTGTGGATAAACGCAAATATAGATGAGAACACAACAAGATGAGGTCTCGTTGGGAGCCTGGTTATTAAAGGGTTGAGATATGCAATCTAACCCTTTTGAATATCACGTCCGAGTATATCCTTTTATGTGATTAGATCTGCCTCAGAAAACGTCAGTTTTTTAAATCACAATATTTGCGGCTCCAAACTGTTGATATTGGAAAAATATTTTTCTGCAAGCGCCTTCAATCAATAGGATATGCAAAATCCGTACCGCGGTGTAGGAACATTTAACTACCTGCTTAATTTGAGAGAGAGGACATTGATTTGTCTTCACAACCTGATCGTTAAAGGGTTGTAGCGTTTAAAATGGGATCTATAATGAAATCGCCCTGGGAAAGTTTAATGTTAAAGTTTCGAGTTTGTTCACTTGAACTGTCCGATCTTGTAACGCTTGTTTTTCAAGTAGAAAATTCACGTATTTTAAAAAACACGAACATTGAAATTAAGGATTCGGTGTTAATTAAAATAACGAAGATCCGAGAATAGCCTAGATTAATACGTGTTACCAGATTCACTGAAAAACACAAAGTTTAAGTACAGTGGAAGCAGCCTTTTAAAATAGCTTCGGAGAGCAAACACCAAACCTTCTTGCTCTACCGGAGAAAGTTGCTCTTGTTCAAAGCACAACTTCGATAGATTAACAGCCTTTCTCCGGCAGAGTAAGAACTTTTGCTCCACAAGGCTATTTTGAAAGGCTGCTTCGGCTGTAATTAAATTTTGTTTTCTCGGTGTTCATACCAGAATACCACTTTTTATTTTAACAGATTAATGCCTGTTAACCGCAGCTGTATACCACAGTATACTTTTTTCAAATAAAACTCGATGCATTTCAAAGCCGTTCAATTCCCAGGTATGCAAGAAAGATTTTAAAAAGATTTTAAATATCTCGTCACCCATTTGCCAACAATCTTTTTAAAATATTAATATAAGGTTATAAAAGGTTATAATAATGTTCATTCCAAAATATTTTTTAGCCATCTTTTTAAAAGTTTTTCATACAAATATTCTGGCATGAACATTCTAATCTTTTAAAAATATTTTATGTTAAAATTTAACTCTTGTTAAGCAAATATTTTTGAAATGTTTAAAGAAGTGTTATCAAAAACATTTTAAAAATGTTGCAATGTTTTCTTTTTTAGAAAAGTTTTCCAAATTGATTTTAAGTTTTTTTTTAAAAAAAAATCTTTTTCATTGAAAGTTTAAAAACATTCCAAATTGGTTCTAAAAATATATTTTTGAATACATATTTTTGAAAAACCCTTTAAAAATATTTTCATAACGTTTGAAAACCAATATTTTTTGACAGGATTTTAACCCTTTCTGTCACGAATTATGAAAGAAGTGTCACTGTAATGTGTAACCTATACCATTATATTAAACGAACTTTTCTCATATGATTTCATGTGTGAGTCAATTTTTCCAAATTTCCATAAGGATCCATGTAAAATGTTCGTCCATTATAATGGACACTGTGACGGAAAGGGTTAAAATGATGTTTTTGCGTCATACAAAGTAAAAAATATTTTTAAAATCCTGCCAAAATCTTGCTTGACAACAGGGTTGAGACTTTCTCAACGCGTCTCGCGAATTTTCGCACTTTTACCCGAAGAATATTGGAATGTTATTTGACGATCAATTGAAGCTTGTTGTCCACTGTGCGGTCTCTGGGGAGCGGCAGATGATCTCGCTTCTTTGACTCTGTTTTAGTCGGTGCGTTCTTGTCCGCCTCGAATCCTCTATGAACCTGAGCACCAAACAATTTCGTGTTTTTGGTCCGAGCGAATATTCTTCGTCGCGTCGGTGTTCACTAGCTGTTCAGTGACCCCAATCCGATTTTGTGTTCTCGTTTGATTGGTAACCAAACGAAAGTGAACGCGTGTTTTCGCTTTTAGTCTCCTCTCCTCGCCTCCTATTCACAAAGAAAGAAAGCAAATCAGGTTGCAATTTAATACAAAAACAAAAACAAAACGTGATGACTGCGTTGCTGGGTCCGTTAGTCTCGTTTGAGGAAGTTTGTTCTGCCGTTGGTCCTGGGTTCGAGCAGTACCGTCTCTTAACATACCAAGTTGCTTCTTTGAGGTTAGGGTCGTCTTGGTATACGTACGCTTATTTTTTATTTTTTCTTTGTTTTTATTAATCAACAATACTATAACATTATCTAGTACTAAACTTACACCTACTATACATTTGCGTATATCTATGTGCTATTTATAACTTCCTTTTAATTTTTAACTTTTGCTGCTAGTCCAGTAACGGAATAGCTTTGCTAGAATAGCAAGTAACGTGAAATAAATATAGTTCTACTCCCGTTGGGGGTAGACTGTGTCTGAACCAGTAAATACAACAAACAAAAATAAAGATAAATAAATAATAACAATAATAAAATAATAAGTAAAAAAAGTGAGACAAATAAATGAATGAAGAAACAAAATTAAATAAATATGTACGCTTATGGAGAATGACATTTTGGTGAAATGCAAAATCGTGATTTATCCTTTCAAAATACGATTTTCAACTCTTTTACTGCTTTGTGGAAGCAACTAGGAGGCCCTAAACTTTCATTACTGACGTACTTTTCCAATTTTGGTTGAAATTCAAAAAACCAACCAAATCCTCGATAACACTATAAGCACTCCATAAGCTTACGTATACCAAGACGAATCCTAACCCCACTTTTTCAAAAGAAGCAGCCGGGTATGTATAGAGACGTTATTGGTTCGAGCCTCGCAGCCTCCGTAAAATTTACAATTTTCTTTGATGGTCGAAAATTTAAACCAAGTTATATGGTAAATCTTACGATAGTTTTTTCAGTGTAGGCAGTTTAACCTTCAAAGAATCGATATTTTTGCATGGATTTAAGTATAAGGAAGAAACGATAGATCGACAATTCACGAACCGCCCCTGGGTATGTCCTCAAAGCCGCCACCTGATTTCCCTTTGGCAATTTGATTGCCTCGAGCATGGATCGTTCTTAGATGCTGATGCTGAACACGAAGCCATTAAACCAGTAACAGACGGAGGCTGGTTTTGCCATTTGGCAACAAGGCAATGAAGTTCGGCGACCCGACGGAATCGCTCAGGGGTCGACAGACATCGAGAGCGAACGTAATCGCGTCTTCAACATAGTCATCGACTAGTCTCGGTAACGGCTCGAGAATTGCAAAGTATCGATATAGCTCATTCATATGAACCGCATCGATTCTTAGAGGATTGAAGTGAGCCTTGGAATAATCGATACTTTTGCATTGTTTCATGTGGAAGAAGGGTGGTAATCAAATGGATTTCAGGTCGTTTCGTCTACTAAAAATTGGTCCACAGTCACGAGGTCTAATAAATTACGTCAAATGACAACAGTCTAATGTATTAGGTCCACAGACAAAAAGTCTAATAATCACATACGTCTACTTGAGAAAAGGGTCTACACAGACTTTTGGTCCAGGAAAACAGGTCTACAACATTTGTGCCTTGTTAACAAATACGGCTTTTAAAGAATTGGTCCTTAAAATTTTGCCAGTAAATTAAGAGTAAACCAACCATACGCACTGAATTGGAAAAAAATTGTTTTGCGGTGAGGACCCATTTTAACAAGAATAGATCCAATAATACGAGACAAAAATGTAAAAGTAGTAAAATCAAACTGAGAAAGTCTAAAAATTCAGTTATAAACTCACATAACTGCTATAACGGCAAGTTCGTA
This sequence comes from Trialeurodes vaporariorum, assembly GCA_011764245.1. Classification (NCBI taxonomy): domain Eukaryota; kingdom Metazoa; phylum Arthropoda; class Insecta; order Hemiptera; family Aleyrodidae; genus Trialeurodes; species Trialeurodes vaporariorum. The sequence goes on along the minus strand of VMOF01000002.1, from coordinate 36,352,417 downwards.
ATGGCGATTCAACGCAGGTATCATTGGAGATTCTTGATTCTTGTCCAATATGTCACTTTCTCTTCGGAAACACGGAGATATGTCTCAATTTAGATATGATACCTGCGTCTTTACGCCATTAAGCCCGATTTTGAGGGTGAATTTCGTGATTTTTTAGTGCACTCATCGTCATTTTTTAAGGTTTTTATGTAAGTATCAACTATTCAATCCTGTATAGCAAAAGTTTGCAAGAGCCCCTTATTGTATTGTTTTCACCTGTATCCGTTAGGTATTTTGTATACCTACATACTGTATTTTTTCGGATCCGCTGTTTGATGCTGATTGGGGGTGGGGGGGGCATGGTGCTACTCGAGAAGCTTTGTCTATTGAAATGCTTATAGGTACTTGGTTGTTGATTTCAAAGTGACGTCATAGTGAAAAGATTTATATAATCTATCAGCCAGCACAGAGGACGCACCAATAACATATGTATGCGAACATATAAGTTTGCTCAGTTCACATTATAGAAACCAGAGGAGAATTGAAATATTCTTTTGAAGCAACCGTTCAGTTGAAGGGCGAAAACCCTGCGGTAAGGGGAAAGTGGTTGGCCTAAAAAATATTGGTATGACCGTCAATTTGTTATTCAACTGTAAACAGCGCGAGCGCAGCAGCGTTCGCGAATGAATGTAGCAACGCTTGCCGCCAAGCTGAGCCGCGCCAATCGGTTCAATGAACTGTATTTAGTTTTTCGGCCGTGGTCGGTTTATTGAGGCCGCTTCACTCTTTTTGCTTTTTTTGCTTTCGCTTTTGACTTAAATGTCTTTTCTACGTTGTCAGATTAACGCAGATTATTTTTGATTTCTATGAGAACTGTACTTTTTTGTCTATCAATCTGGCAACCGACGCCCCCCCCGCCTCCATCGACCACCTCGTTGCTTCAAATGAGAGCTCCTTCACTCGGCGGTTCAGTTGTTCGTTTATGCTTGAGAGTCAATAGGTTTGAGTCGTTCAGTTGATGCCAATATGCTATCTATCATTTGATTCGCTCTTTAAAATGAACGAACTGTCAAACGAAGCCATTAAGTCGCGGTTGTAGACTGATTCAAGATTCCTTTCATTCATGAGCAACGTACTCTTATTTAGTTCGCTCTGAATTGTAATAATTGCAATAAATACTTCATTTGTATTTTTTTTTTTTTTTAAATTAATAAGATACCGTTCTGACAGATTTTATAAAAAAGAAAAGAGGGGTGACAAACAAAAGCAAACCAAATGAACAAAAAAAAAAAAACAACAAATGAACACTTTTGAAACATCTATTTGCTCGACTCTGTTCACCCAGCGTCCTTTAATTCAAGATATGTACTGGTTTGTTTGGTCCAATAAATCTTGGGTCCATGCGTCCATGCAAGTCAATCATTTCATACGCGTCTCTTATTGTATGTTTTGTATTCAATCCGGGGGGGGGGGGGGGAAGGGAGGCTCACATTTTCACTTTTACCAACAGAAAATAACCCAAAATTACTTCCTGCAACGCTTCGAATTTCTAATTTCATCCCCCCCCCCACCACTCCAGAAAAACTGTCTGGATCCGCCAGTATTTGTATAGTATTCTATTTTTACCAATGGTTTGATTATACGTATACAATCGATGAATCTCCGGAAAAAAAGCTCATAATACAGTTAGTGGCGTAGCGTGAAATTTGGCAACGTTGTTTTTTCTCCATTTAAACCCAACTAAAAGGTCGAATGCAAAGGTGTTCACCGGATACCCAATTCTTCGATCTTTTTCATGGATTTAAATGGACGAACAGCAGCGTTGACAAATTGCACGCTACGCCACTATATACAGTAGGTGTTCTCGTTCCTGAAAATTAACGTATAATTTATTTAAGGGCTCCTACGGTAGAGCAACTTTGAACCCATACGAAAATATCGATTAAGAGAGTAGTCCAGTTAAAAACCGGTTATTTTTCATATTTTCTTTTGGATGACTTATCCTCCATTCATGAGCCACTGATTACGAGACGTTTCATTCATAGAAATCATTGATTTTTTTCTAGTCATTCAATATCGAGTCGATACTTCCCTTGATTGAAGTGAATGAAATGAACGAGTCTCTAAGATGAACCTAATCTTATCTCTGAATGACTTTGCTTCGTTCCGAAGAAGTGGAGACAGGGATGTAACTCAAATATTCAAGTCTAGGACTTGCGTGACTGACCGTGGCTACGAAGAATGAGGCATCGGGAGGGGGGAGATTTTTTTTTTTTTTTTTTTTTTTTTGAGGGTATGAGAAGAGAGGGGGTATTGAGCGGTCAAGATAAGCTTCCTCTGTCCAATATGATGTATCTCGGTCGAAGCTCTGTATGCAGACAATAGTTTGATGGAAAGTCCACAGCCGCAATTGCCTTCATCGTTTGTCGCATGCGACTAGACTTCGTATAAGTAAAAAGCGCGAATCTTTAAATTGGCTTATTAAACGGTGGTTTTGCGAAAATATATCGAAGTTAAGCCGATCACATGCTGGTTACATGATGTTGAGTTGTGGAAATTTAAGGGTTTGAGACAACCGACTTTAGTAGGCATGTAATGGGGGGAGACCCCCCGATTTCATTTTCAGTACACATGATTGTATGGGAGAAAGAGACAAAATATGTTGTGTTAACCCTTTCACGGGAAGTGGTACAGATGTGTGACATGTGTACCATTTTATGTAACATGGGATTCAACTGAATTTAAATGGGCATTTTCAAAAAATGTGTGACCCATCAAAATTCTTAGAAAATATTCCTCTTTTAAACGGTCTAAATTAAAAGATCTCAAAAAAAGTCAAATCCCATAATGCATGCATGAAAGAGTTAACTGGCAAGTCAGATAATTTAATTTGTTTCGTGTTGGTTTCATAACTGCTGGATATTTTCCCATGGAAATTTGATGTAGAGCTTTTTTAAATCCCTGTATCGTGTCTGCTTTCTTGGGCAGCTACAGGTTCCAAAACTATGAATTTGGAGTTGATCCGCTGAGTACCAGTGGCGGCTCGGGCAATGTGGCAACAACGCAATCCCTCGAATTTAAACCTATGTAAAACAATCGATCTTCAGGAGGTGCAATTGCATCCCCAAGATATCGATACTTTTGTATAGTTTTAAATGGAAAATAAGCATGGTTGCCAAATTGCACGAGCCGCCACTGCTGAGTACTGACGAGAATTTTTCAAACTGAAATATCATCACACCCTCCAGAGTTGACTCCAGATTTTTAATTTTGTCTTTTTTAACGCAGTCTAATCGCAAAACACTTTACAAGAACCAATTTTAAAGTTTGCGGGTCTTGATTTTTAAGTGTTTACCGACGACCCTGAAAATCTTTAATTCAATGGCAACATTGTATACTAAAGTAAAGTTAATGTAGAATGGGCCAAATGATTTGGGTGACGAGAGTGTGCGCGAATGTTCGGAGGGGCAAGCAAATAGAGAGAGAGGGAGAGTAAGGGAGAGAGAGAGGGGGGAGAGAGCGAGTGATAGATGGCACGGGGGGGGGGGGGGTAGTTCACCGGCCAACGAAGCGCGGTTTGTGGTGTGTGTTTCATGCTGATTTGATGTGTTGACTGTTGTGTTGTCGTTATCTTTATCGTACACTTGGAGTATACGATACGTAACTCGCTCGGATCGTGATGTATGTATAATTTCAAAATCGAATCTTGAGGCCTCGTCGCGCGGTCACCATTGCGACGGGGACGGGGACACCCCCTCCCCTCCCCTCCGCCTCTCCTCTCTCCAAGGCGACGAGCCCGGGTCAATGAATTCAGCTCCGAATTAGTTTACTTGGCACTTTTTGCATTGACCGACTTTACTCTTTGATTCGTTCGATTCGGCGGCTTCGCCTGACGACTGACTCTCAGCCGTTTACGTTAACCGTACAGTACTGACCGAGTGTTTAATATAGAGTGTGGAGACCGTTCCATTATGTTATGTCGCTACAGTCATTGCTCTCTATCTGACCCATTTGCGTCATGCGCAAGATTTGCTCAGCCTTTTCTCTCTCTCTCTCTCTCTCTCTCTCTCTCTCTCTCTCTCTCTCTCTCTCTCTCTCTCTCTCTCTCTCTCTCTCTCTCTCTCCCTCCCTTCTCACCTCTTCTCTCTCTGTAGCTGCATTTACGGCCGTCGTGTCTAATTCGTAGTCAATGGCGAAGTGTGAGATTTGGCAACATTGAATTTTGTCCATTTAAACCCCTGCAAAAGGTTGAATTGAATGGTGTTCACTATCGACGCATATTTCGATTATTGATATAGGTTTAAATGGACAAAATGCAACTTTATCAGATTTCTTTTTACGCCAACGCACCAGGTCTAAGATAGTCAAAAAGTGGCAAAAAATTATAATGGAAATTTCTCATGAATTAATCATTTATAAACTTTCAAATACCAATTTAAATCACAGAGAACAATTTTAACGAGTAATTTCAAGTTTAAAGACAGCTAAGGAGGTACCTAAATTATTCCTCAGAACTACATTTTCGGCCTCAACGAGGATTCCTCAAAGTTTCATTCATTTCTTGTTTTTATCATATTATGAAAATGTAACATATTCTGAATCATTAGCGCAAATGGCTTACCTTTTTGAGGGAGTTGTCTCCTTGAATTTTCTTGTAGAGCTTTGGTGGGGGTGGATTATGAAATAATTTATTGTCTACTAGATATTTGTCTTGAAAGTGTTGCCCTTTATTAATTTTTTTAATCTTATATTTTGTGGTATTCTTGTTTGTTACAGGTAAGGGCAATTTTCTTTCACAATGCAGTCGGTTGATTTGCTTTTCCACCTGTAAGTATGCGCGTACTTGTGATCAAGATTTTTTTCCTCTCCTATCTTGTTTGCCGAGATGTTTCCAAGTAATAAAACTCAATCGCCTTAGTAAATCCTTGACTTTGTACCAAGTTTTTGGTTTTTTGGTTTTTCTTTTTTTCTTTTCTTTTTTCATTTTTAATTGAATCCGAAAACATCATGCAAAAATGTGTATCAACATCTGGTGAACTTGTTTGAATTTCATTTCGGAGAAGACTAAAATCATCTGTTTTAAGATTCTTTTCGGATGATAAAATGTTAGACAAACAGCGACAGTCATAGAAGAGAGAAACAAACGGACGGCGATGAGCAAGAAAGAAATATGTCCCCGAAATCTCAAATTCTACGAGATAACTATTCCTGCATGCGCGTTATGAAATTGCATAATCTCACCTTTACGGGCGCTGTGCAGTTGAGAAGAGGTGTCACAAGAAATCTCACTTTGACCGCGCGGAGCCGAGCCCGGAGCGCAGCTGCGCAGGCCGCTCGCTGGGCTTGTGAGATAACTATTCCTACTTGCAGGATATGGAATTGCATAACCCAGCCTTTGCGGGCGCTCAAAGTTTAGGTGTCTGCGTCGAAAGAAAAATTCTCGTTCTCACGTAGCAACGGACGGAAGTTTGCATTACGTCCGTAGAAGATTTAGGGTGACATATACCATGCATTCAGAGGTTTTGCATGTACTTTGTCTTTCAAGAGAAAGTACCCTGATTGAAATTCTGATTGTTTAATTGTTCTGTTATTTTCAATAGAATTTTCGATTTTTCATGAGTACTTTACAGTCATTCTGTCTAGATCTTAAACGCTTGAAAGCCGCAAAATTTGGTTGTCGGGTGTTAAAAAAGAAAAATTACGATCAGGGTACTTTCTGTTGAAAGACATAATACATGCAAAACCCTTGAATGCATGGCACATGTAACCCTAAATCTTCTGCCGATCGTACTGATATCCACAGGTTAAGTTCTTCTCCACTGGTTCTCTTTTTTATGAACTTTGAAAGCGATTGAAGACAGTGTTCAAAGACACTTCACTTAAAAAAACACCGTAGGTCAAGAACTAATTAAAATTAACCAAATCTGATGAAATCGCCATTTTTGTCAGCTTATTAGCTTTCAAGTGAGCTAAAGTAAATCCCGATACAATTATTTTGTCATTCATCACTATACACTAGATCTGATTTTTTTCTGATAGTAAATGAGCGGCTTGCTTTTTGCCCAAGATAGCGATTTGCCTGCGACACATCGACAACAAAGAAGCCCATTGGCTCAATTAGTTTGTTCGCACTTTTAAATTCGCAGGTGGAGAGACCCCTTTAATCGTGGATTCAGGGAAATAGAGGATTTTAGTTATGGCGACTGCCGGTGATGAGCGTTCGAGTTCCCAAAAAAGACAGTTATAGTCTTTCTCGCTCTCACGCACAATCTCCATGTACTGCCAGATCACTCTATAAATTCAAAAATCGTACACAGGTACATCTTTTGTGAAATGTTTTGGCTGAAATGAATTCCTCGAGGCATTTTAATGCGATTTTGATAATAATTTGTCGAAAACAAGGCCCTGTATAAGAATTTCGAAACTAGAAAGAGATGGGTATTTATAGATGGGGGTCACGGGAGAGTGAGTGAGATAGTTTGGAACGCCACGCGAGTTTTATCACAATCGATTGCGACCGATGAGTGCATTGTGGTTGTTGGCTAACCGTTGACTTCGCACTAAAACCGTCTATAAGCAAATTTTAGCTATCGAATATCATTCACTTCTAGAATTGATGATTGCTAACTGATGCCGCTGATCGGTGAAAAATCTAGCCAATGAGAGTCGAGAATGAACTTCTGAATGATATCCCCGTGAAAATGAAAACTGCGATAGTAATATTCAATAACATAACCTCTAAATCAGCTCTGAATGACAAGGCCATTTTTAACTTACAAAAACCTAGCGTTTTCGAAGTTAAAATTATGTCTGTCTCACAGGAAGATGACTTCTGCGCATGGTCTGTACAGTAAGCTTTATTCGAAAAGTACGTTTTATCCGAAATTATCGTGGCCATAGGAGTCAAAAAGGATAGAAGATGAGATTTCTGACAACAATAAACTTGCAACAATTCGAAATCGCATCTACCTCTGGAGGTGAATTCGAAATTTCCAATCGTTGGAATTCAACAGTCTCCCGTGAGACCAACGAAACAATCGAATATCATCAAAATAACATGCAAATCCATCGAATATCATACGATGGTAAATGATATTTGATCGCGAAAATTAACTTTATAAGAAGCGCGCCGTGCACGGTAGGCAACAGGCAGTGTACAGTGTACGTTGTAAACAAAACACTGCTGCTGCCGCCCGCTCTGGAGAAAAGCGCTCTTGTTAAATGGTTAAAGCCGTGCCGGTGCCGCCGATCCTCTTCTTCCTCCTCCTCCTCCTCTTCCTCCTCCTCCTCTTCCTCCTCCTTGCCCACTGCTTTGGTGGCTGTTGCGGTATGGTGCGTCGCGCTGCCGCTGGTTGGGTTGGGATCGGTCGTCGGTGGAGACTCGGTGCTCTCATGCTACTCCGGCGAACGAACCGCGAACCGAACTCGCGCGGCACACAAGCACAGTGCATTGGCTTAGCGTCCCTCTCGCTCAGGTGACGTCGCAACTCTCCCGTCTCTGAGTCACGTGCACCTCCGAGACTACCCAATTCCTAACCTCAAACTCTGCTCAATTTGCTCAACGGAATTACCATTACCACAACAAAAACCGAGAGTTACCATTTATCTCAATATCGATGCTAGTGATGTTTTACCATTTGTTTTAATTGATATCGTTCGTTATTCGTATATTTTCACTGTCGAAGGTTATTATTTATTTAGTGCGTCAATTTTATTGTTTTGTTTATCGTCTTTCACCCCCCTCACCTTCGGGCCCGTTCCGCCCCCTCTTCGAGATCTGTGTTATTTACCGTGGTTATTATTTTTGTCTTTTACGTTTTACCACCTGTTATTTTTATGTTTTACCAGTGTTTGTTTTCCTCTCGTTTTTATTTTAAGGTTCGTTGCATCGATTCGTTATTCGATGGGAAATTGACCGCTCACTCGTTGTTTTAGACTTTGTTTTTTCAATTACAATTCTTTTTCCACGAATTTAATCGCGGTCGTTTTTATTGGGGGATAAAATGACTGTTGTCAATTTTAAACCGGAAGCCGATGAAAATGCTTGTGATAACACTGATCCTCTTCAAATTCAAGACTGTGAAAACCTCCTCGGCCAAGTCTTAGCAGGTAAAGCACTGTATTTTTTGTTTTATGTCTAAGCATCAACATGTTTATCGTCAAATTCATCCACCTTCTTTTGGTCTCTCTTTTATAACCTCTTTTTTTTCTTTGTTTATCTTTCAAAACAAACGGAGTCGTCGATCAATTCATGTGTTTTTCTTTCCCCGTTTCAAGTAAAGAGCCTATTTTCGTAGGAAACATCCTGAAGTCCTGGGTGCAATATCGACGGTTAAAATGAGCTTAGAACGCCGGACTGATCAATGCCATAACCAGTAGATCCCTTCTTGAATTTTTTTTTAGAAAATAATTCTTTCCTTTCCTTTCTGAATATTTCTCTCGTGCCATTTCGGTCAGTACGATCCATCGAACATTGAACCTCCAGTTATTCTTTGTTTACGTATATGGTCGTTTCTCTTTCTCTTTGTTTGTTTGTTTGTTTGTTTGTTTGTTTGTTTGGTTTTTTGTTTGTTCGTTTGGTTGTTTTGGTAGTTTTGGTTTTGTTTGTTTGTTTTTTCGTTTTTTTTTTGTTTTTTTTTTTGTTTTTTGTTTTGTTTTTTGTTTTGTTTTGTTTTGTTTATATTCTTGTACATATTCCTAATTTGTGTGCTCACCTTTCGTTCTTAATTTCTAAGGGCTGTATTTGATTACAATGAATTTGCACTGTGCCCTTCGTTCGTTTTTCCTTCTTCAGCTCTCATTGTTCCTAAAAAAAAAAACAAAAAACAAAAAACAAAAACAAAAAATTAAGAAAAACTATATTTGACGATGACGGATGTTCCGTAAGGTACTTACAACGAATGAAACATAGCTTGACCCTAAAGTGTTCAACAGCTACATTGTATTTTTGTAATTACATAGTGTCTTTTATTTTTACAGGCTCCATAATCTTAGTTTGGTCATTA